>CM046874.1:12331453-13531453 GCA_025667525.1 Glebionis coronaria | reverse complement strand
ATGGCAAAAAGCACCCAAGAATCTTTCCAAGCTAATTGATAGCAGTATGTCTGGTAGAACTAAGAGGGGGTTAGGATTTGAAAATTATATTGGCCCAAATGATGTTTTTTATTTATCCGTTTCAAGTGTCTTTGATCCTGACAAAGAGGAGGAGGGAAAACCTAGTTACAATAGGTTTAAACCAGCTGCAGCAATGCATGTTGTACCTCCACCTCTTACAGGAACATTTATGCCCACATCCATGCATAAAGACTTGGATGGATCACAGATGCATGAGTCTCCCAAAATCTCTACTAATACTAATGACTTTGTCTCTTGTACTTTCAGTGACAAGGCAAGTGACTATGCATCGTGTGGTTCAAGTGAAGAGTCAAGTCCTTCGAGTCCCAAGCCAAATGACACAGCTACTTCCAGTGCTAGGATGAGTGATGAGAGAGTTGCTATTGCTTCTACTTCCATTGTTTTTAATTCTAGTTTTCTGAATTCTAGGAATGTTGATTCTCCTATAGTTGTTTGTAATAAGAATAGCAGTTCAAAACAATGTCATTTGAATAAAAGGTCTTTTCAAACATGCTTTGTTTGTGGTAGTAAATTTCATTTGATTAGAGATTATGATTTTTATGATCAAAAGCCTCCTGTCTATCACTCTTATGGTACTCCTGGTCCACCAGGAGCTGCTCCTATTGGTGTGAGCTTTGCTTCTAGAAGATTAAATCCATGTGCCCAATCTTTTCCTTCTACTAGAAGGACCTCTTATTCAGCTTCTACTACTTGGAGAAGCAATACATGTACCCCTAATAGACTAACCAGCAATTATTTTCAAAATTTTAATCAGAATTATGCTGCTACTACAGACCAAATGCATTTTGGATTGGGAAATTTGGGTTCTGTTGTTAAGCCCTTGGTAGGTTGTTCTTGGTCACAAAATAAACCCCATATGATGCACAGGCACCACAAGAACAACAGTGGATCTCATCAATCTCCATGGCTATCTAAAAATGATCCACAAGTCAGACTCAAGCCATAAATGGTTTGGGTCCCCTTAAGACACTAACTGTTACATATTTTTTTTGTAGATTAATCCATACCAAGATCCATCTCTTATAATTGTAGATAGTGGATGCTCTAGGATCATGACAGGGAATAAAGGACTTTTGCCTAACTTTGTACCATTTTAAGGCAGGAAGGTGTACTTTGGTGGTGGTGAAGGAAGGATCTCTGGCAAAGGAACAATATAGACCCCTAACCTTAATTTTGAGCAGGTTCACTTTGTGGAAGCACTTCAACACTTCAACTTGATTTCTGTCTCTCAGATTTGTGACAAGAAGCAGTTTGTCCTCTTTACGGACACTGATTGCTTGGTGTTGTCCAAAGACTTTAAGTTACCGGATGACTCTCAAGTTCTACTCAAAATCCCAAGAAGACATAGCCTCTACAGTATCAAGTTGGATGAAGTTAATCCTACTAGTCAACCTGCTTTCTTGGTTTCCAAAGCATCAGAAGATGAAGCCAAAAAATAGCATAGGAGGATGGGGCATGTAAAATTCAAGACCATTCATAAGCTAGCTAATATGAAATTGGTCTCTAGTTTACCTCCCAAAACTTTCAAGAATGACATCAATTTCCTTGCTTGCAACAAAGGCAAACAGCACAAAGCATCCTTCAAAGCCATTACTGCTCTCAGCTTAATAACTGAACCATTGTAGTTACTTCATATGGATCTTTTTGGTCCTACCTCTATTAGGAGCATTGACCATAAACATTATTGTCTTGTGGTAACTGATGGTTATAGCAGGTTTTCATGGGTTTTCTTTTTGGCTGCTAAAAGTGAGACCTGCCCCATTCTCAAAGACTTCATTGCCCTCATCAAAAATCAGTTGTCCAAGAAGGTAAAAGGTATTCGTTGTGACAATAGAACTGAGTTCAAGAATGCAGACCTCATAGCACTTTGCAATTCAAAAGGTATCAAAAGAGATTATAGTGCTGCTAGGACTCCTCAACAAAATGGTGTTGCAGAAAGGAAAAACAGGACCCTTATAGAAGCTGCAAGAACCATGTTTGCTGATTCCAAGCTTCCGACTATGTTTTGGACAGAAGCTGTCAACACTGCGTGTTATGTGTTGAATAGGGTTTCCATTACTAATCCTCATAAGAAGACTTATGATGAGCTACTCACAGCCAAAGTTCCAAGCATTAATCATTCGAAACCGTTTGGCTGTCCTGTCACCATTCTCAACACTAGTGACTATTTGGGGAAATTTGATGGCAAGGCGGATGAAGGCTACATTATGGGATATTCAGCTCACTCGAGAGCCTATAGTGTCTACAATCTCACTGCCAAGCGTGTCATTGAAACTATCAATCTCCGGTATTTTGAGGAGAAGACAAACATCCAAGGCAAAGGTCCTGAATGGTATTTTGATCTTGACTATCTCAGCGACTCACTGGGATATTTTCGTTTCAAAACTAACCAACATGTAGGTCCACAAGTATTTGGGTCTTTTAGTGCAGGTGCTACTACTAGCTTTTCAGACTCAGATGAGGATGATGACATTTTTTCATACCATCCTATTCCACCATAGTCGCTCCCCACTGCTACTCTTGTTGATGCTACTTCATCAGACATTATGGACTCACAAGGAGCTCTTGATACACTGCTTAAGCAACAACAATATGCTACTACTGCAGCTACCCAAGGAGGCTTTGAGTGTCCTTTGGATACTCCTGTTGTACCAGCTACTCCTAGTGACCCTATTGTTACTCCTAGTGCAAGTTCAACTCCTATTAGAAGCCCTATTAGTGATCCAACTTCCACAACTAGGTTCTTTGGTCCTTTGAACCTAGGAAACTATCAAAAGAAGTCTTCAACTAAACTGGATGATATTCATAAGAAACCAATAGACAGCATTTTTGACTCTGCCTCATATGATGATGGCGTTGTTGGGTAGCAGATCCATAAAGTGCATCCTACTACTCAAATCATAGGAGATCCTGGTTATACAGTTAAGACTCGCGACATGCATAAGAAAGCAACTTCTGGTCATCATGCTCATGTGAGCTACATTGAAGACCAAAAGTGAAATAATCACACAGATTTTCTTCATTGTTTGTTTGCTTTTTTTCTATCACGGGTGGAACCTAGGACCGTCTCACATGCTCTTGAGGATCAAAGTTTGGTGGAAGCTATGCAGGAGGAGATGCAGCAATTCTTGTTTCAGAATGTTTGGATCCTAGTTGATTTACCATATGGAAAGACAGCAATTGGTACCAAATGGATTCTCAAAAACAAGAAAGATGCAAGGGGTATTGTGGTGAGGAATAAGGCAAGATTAGTAGCACAGGGCCACACTCAGCTTGAAGGCATTGACTATAATGAAGTCTTTCCTCCTGTTGCACGTATTGAGGCCATTCGTCTGTATTTGGCTTTTGCTTCTTATATTGGCTTTACAGTATTTTAGATGGATGTCAAGAGTGCATTTCTATATGGCAAGATTGACGAAGAGGTATATGTCACTCAACCTAAGGGCTTTGTGGATCTACTTCATCCCAAGAAAGTCTACAAGGTTGTGAAAGCTCTTTATGGACTTCATCAAGCTCCTAGAGCTTGGTATGAGCGTCTATCTACTTTCTTGTTGAAGCATGGATATAGAAGAGGCAATATTGATAAAACATTGTTCCTTAAGAGGAATGCCAAAGACATCATCTTGGTTCAGGTATATGTGGATGATATTATCTTCGGTTCTACTAAGAAGGAATGGTGTGATGAGTTTGAACAGCCGATGAAAGGAGAATTTCAGATGAGTGTCACGGGAGAACTAACATTTTTCCTTGGTCTCCAAGTCAAGCAGCAGCCGGATGGTATCTTTATTAGTCAAGATAAATATGTTCATGACATTATTCAGAAGTTTGGTGTGGAACCTCTTAGACCAGTAGCAACACCTTATGAGGTAACTAAAGTCAAACTCAAGAATGAGCCAGATCCTCTTGTTAATGTTCATTTGTACAGGTTAATGATAGGCTCACTCATGTATTTGACTGCTTCACGCCCAGACATTATATTTGCTGTTAGTGCTTGTTCTAGATATCAGGTGGCACCTACCGTGTCAAATTTGAATGCTATCAAGAAAATCTTCAAGTATATCAAGGCACAACCCAAGCTAGGCTTATGGTATCCAAGGGAATCACCTTTTGTTCTTGAAGCATATAGTGATAGTGATTATGTAGGTGCTAATAATGATAGAAAGTCAACTACTGGTGGTTGTCAGTTTTTGGGACGAAGACTTATCTCATGGCAATGTAAGTAACAGACAATAGTAGCTACTTCCTCAACATAAGCTGAATATGTAGCTGCTGCTAGCTGTTGTGGAAAAGTCTTTGTGGATACAAAACCAAATGCTAGACTATGGGTTCAACTTTATGAACACCAAAATCTTCATTAATAATCAAAGCACTATCTACATTGTGAAGAATCCTGTGTTTCATCAACGGACCAAGCATATAGAGATTCGGCACCATTTATACGTGATGCCAATGAAAAGAAGCTGATACAGGTTCTCTAGGAACATACGGATGATAATGTTGCTGATTTGTTGACTAAAGCGTTTGATGGTCCAAGGTTTAACCACTTGGTGGTTCACATTGGTATAGTTAATCCTTAAGTTCTAGGATTGAGGGGAGGCAAAGCCTAAAGGGAGGCTTCTTGTACATGTATACTTGTACATTCTTACTTCTGGTAGCTTCTTACGACATTTTACATGGGTTTTTGTTATGTGTGCAACTTCTGGTGGAAGAATTTGGTTACTCCTAGTGGCACTCTTCTGCTCCTAGTGGGTCAATAACCCTATTTATCCACTTGTGTTTGGCTTCTAGTATCTCTCCGGGTCACTGTTCATTATGTTGACTTTTGTTGACCACTCGCTGCTCCTAGCGTTGACTTCTCGCCGTTTTGACTTTCAGTCAACGCAAGTTACTTCTGGTGCCCATATTTGTATATCTTTGGTAACTGGGATTATCTATTAATAGATTAAAGGGCAAGTGGTTACTCACCATTAATGCCTTGGCTTGGAAAGGGCAACCCCCATAATTAGGGGTCAATGAACAGTTTTCCCTCACTATTATTTATGGTCAATGGGATCATTTGACTCAATTATCATCACTTAAACACACACACACATACGCTCCTACCCTTAACCATCTTCTAGTAATCACCTTCCATTCTTCATCAATCATCAATGGCTGCTCTTCAATACAAATCTGATCATAACAAGGTCGCCTACCTAGGTGAAGGCCCCCGAAGGGAGTAGTTTTTAGACATCTTGGAGTTCATCGAGGCATCTCATCTCAGGTATTCATTCATTATTTTCCCAATTGTGTATGAATCTGTCATTCGCTAGTTTTGGGCTACTGCTGACACACAAGAGGTTTTGGGTTGTCCCTTGGAGCTCCATGCCACTATTGATGGTCGCTCCTATGTGGTGACTGAAGCCTCCATCAGGTCTGCCCTTCATCTCCAAGATGAAGATGGCATTATTTCTCTCCCCAATGTGGAGGTTTTGGATGGGATGGCTGCCATTGGGTACAATCATGTGGGAAAATTCAATTTTTAGAAAAATCGTTTTTCACCTCAATTGAAGCTTCTTGTTCACTTCTTGATTCACTGCCTGTGTCCCAAAGCTGGGAGTTGAGATGCATCCCTTGCTACTAGTTTGGTTTGTATTGCCCAAGGTCGTAGGTTTAACTTCTCTCGTTATCTACTAGATGGTATGGTAAGCAATCTTAGTGGTACTGGTTTGAAAAAGAAGTATCTCATGTATCCTAGGTTCTTACAACAGATGCTTATGTGTTTGCCTAGAAATAGGAAAGAATATGTGCCTTCTAAACTCACTCCTAAAGTGTATGCGAATATGAAGCTTGGATATCTTGGTCCTGAAAGGCCCCTCACTGTTGCTATGTTGGGCCTTGCCCAAGGGGGTCCCAATGTGGTCCATCCGGATGATCAAGCCGAGGAGGAACCTCTATTGGTTGATGATCCTATGGAGGAGGAGGTTCTTGATACTGGGGTACCTCATGTGGAGGTTGAGGAACCTGCTAGAGAGGTGGTGGTAGAAATGCCATTTACCTCAAAGGCTACTTCTTCTGCTCACCCACATGTGTCCCCCTTTCTTGATTCTCCCCCTCCTATTCCATTTCACTCTTTTGCTGAGGAGCCTTCTAGCTCTCATGATCCTAAGGTTGACCAATCATTTGCTTCTGGTCCTAATGAAGCATATCCCAAACCAAGTCCTCTTAGTGGGGAAGCTGAGGAACCTGTTACTCTAACTTTATTGCTTGCTTTAGTACACAGGTACTATGAAAAGATACTATCTTTGGAGGATGAGCTCAACAAGCACCGCAAGCTCACTAGGGATTTTGTGCTCCCTTTGGCAAATAGAGTAAAGACATTGAAAAAGTTGCTGAAGCGCCATAAGAAGAAGTTTGTTTTATCTGATACTGATGAAGTAGAGGAGGAAGATGGTATGACTGTTTTGTCTAGTGCCGCCTTTGCAGCAAAGCCTGGTGAGGACTTACCTGCTCCTCCTAGTGCTTCAAGCCTACCAACTTCTGCTGATGGCCCCATGCCAATGACTGACACTTCTGGTCCTTCAACTTCCACTCCTGTTCCCTCACATGCTGACAAGGGTAAAGCCCCATGCATGATGCACCCTCCCCTTCTAGAAAGAGAACCCGCAGACAAATGGAGAAAGAAAGGATCGGAGAGGAGGCTGCTCAGAAATTACAAGAGGAGCTTGACCAAGAGGCTGCGGCTGCCACAGCGGCTGCGGCTGCCACAGTGGCTGCGGGTGAGGATGAAGCTTTGAAGAAACAACGTTATGAACAGGTCAAGCACAATGCCATGTTTTAGGACAACAAAGACTGGATGGATGTGGTTACCATTCTCACCTCGGATGTCTCTCAATTTTCTGATATCTTGGGTTCGGATGTGAACCAAGGGAATGGTGTGAAGCGAGCTATGTATTTGGTTCAAAGGCAAAGGGAAGACTTGGCTGCTCAACTTCGACAACTTCTCCGCAACAGGCCACTCTCTTATGCAGAACAGAAGAAGCTCATGCAGCAATATGTGAAGAATCAATCTGGATCATACTGCACTTATGGATGGCCTATAAAGAGAGTCAAGAAGTTATCTGATGATGATCTTAAATATTTGTACAATAAGATGATCAAGTAGAAGGATGTGCCCAAGCCTACTAATGCCATCTTTCGTCCACCTCCTCCTTTTGTTCAAACCCCCTACTCCTAATCCTGCTCCCACTCCATCCTCCGATGCTAATGAAGAAGGTACATCTGGTATCCCAACTTCTTATGAGGGTACTTCTGCTGTTCCCTCTAGTCCTTCTCCAAAGGTTGATCCCACCCCTTCTTCTAATGTTGAAGCTACTACCACTCCTGCAGTTGATCCTACTCCTCCACCGGTTTCTGAACCAACCCCTACACCACTTGTTAATGAAGCTACTACCAATCCCAAGCTTGTTGACCTGACCATTCAGGATAATGATGACCTTTCTCCTTCTGGTGCTGCTGCTGCTACTAATGTCAAGGTCAAGGAGGAACCCTCTCCTTCTGTCCCCACCTCTCGTCGGTATATTCGTAAGAACAAGGCTCGTCGGGGCAAGGCTGTTCCATGGGAGAAGAGGGATCTTGCACACCTAATTGATACCGCTTCTGAAAGCGATGATGACATCCCACTTTGGCCGTAGCAGGATTGTGCATTGGGAAATTCAACCATCCCCTATTGGTGCTGGTACATTTACTCATATGATCAAGACAAGTGATGGCTACCACAAATATTTCTCTAAGCTGCAAAGCATATTATATTGGGTAGAACGTCGTGATCTTATGCTTCTTTATGGATTGGTTGATGCTGCTATCCCTAAGTCTCCTAGTGTTATTCCTAACTGGCATGGTCTAGTCTTTTGGGGTGATTTGAAGGTTATGTTAGACTTGCCTCCTGGTACTCATAGTGTTGGGATTTGGACGGAACAACCTCGTTGGGTCATCTCAAGGTGGAAGCTGTATGTTGGGTGTGGGGTGCATGTGTTAGAGCTAGAGTCTGGTGCGAGGGTGTTTATGCGTGTGGATCTGGATTATCTACTTACCATTGCTAGTATGGAAGCTATGTTAGAGTGTCACCTGGTGGTGTCAAATACTCCTTCTGGTAATGAGTCTGCTATGGCCACCACATTGGTTGAATCTATTCAAGCCCGACTTCTTGCAGACAAGGTTGTTGCTTATGGTTAGTAGTTGGTATGTTTCTTCTATACTTTTGATTTCTTATATATTCTTTTCACCAATGTGTATAGTGAATGGTGACTAACACTCTAATTTGTTTTAAAAAAAACACAATACTTTTATATAATATCTGCTTATACTTCTCACATGTAATGGAAATTTCAAACCTTGTACATAATATAATATCTGCTTATACTTATCCATTGAGAAAACGTTTATATCATGGACATTTCACACTTGGGCTGTTATGAGGTGTACTACTGGTGTTAAATTCTTCCACGCAACAAATGGTGTTCAACTCACCATGTTGCACACATGAAAGATTTGGTTCACCATGAGGGTACGGCTCTGGTGTGATTATCAAATCAGTTGATGGTTGGCAGTTTACCCAAAATTGAATGGTTTTCACTTGCCTTGGTCCTAGACTGAAAAGTGGCTATTCCAAGGGGGTACGGCTCTTGGTAAATACTTTTCTCAAATCCGTTGATAGCTGTAATAGCTTGCTCAAAGCTATAGGGTTTTTAGCTCACCGATGCTTTATTGCTAAGAGTTGGCTAGAACGGAAGGATGCGGCTTCTGGTAAAGACTTCAATCAAATCCGTTGACGGCTCTGATGATTTGCCCAAAATCATTAGGGTACTCCCACTCACCATTGATTTACATTCTAAGAGTTGGGCTGGGTTCTGGTCTCCCAGGGTGATGCTTGATTCCACCACAAAGACTAGCTAGCCCAAGAGCGAGCAACTAAGGCTTATCAAATCTGCTCATGTTGTTGTGATGATTCAACACGTTCAGATGTTTTCCAAGCTTTCAGGAAGATTCTCGAGTTCTTAGTTGCAACATGCTTTGTGCTTTAACTACTGATGGTTATTTTGCTTCTTTGGTTTTGTTGTTTCAATCCTCAAGCTGTTTTTGCAAGATCTACCAAGAAACTTGAACTCAACCAGTCAAATTCAAGTTTAGGGGAGGATTGTTAGGACCTATGTAATAGGTTATTTGTAATAGCTGAACTAGGAGGTATGTAGCTCCTCCTAGTCCTAGTTGTAGTAGGAGAAACACGTGCTCCTGGTCTAGTAGAAAGTCAAACAGTATTATTCTTAGTAGTTTGTTAGGATATGCATGAGATATCTTAGGAAAGGATATGCGTATCAGGAGTTACACGTTTTGTGTTTAATGTAGTTTAGGGTTTCCTTGTAGTATAAAAGGAACCCATTGGCAGAAGGGTTGGACACACATTCACCAGTATTCATTTCATATCAATATAGTAGAAATCCTTAGAAAGGATTAAGTTATTTATCTAGTTATTCTGATTCTTCTTGTTCCTAGTATTTGTATTCCGCACTAATACTTTGTATTTCATTAGAGTCTCTCTGTGAATAGACTTGTGATTACAGAAGTCGTTCACCATCCTTAACAGGCTACAAGATCTACAACTAGTGGACCCAATAGGGTCGCTTCAAGAAAATATCCAAAAATTTTCAAAATATTACACTACAAAATTTTCCGGCAGAGGGGCACGTGCCCCTCGTGCCCCCCCCCCCCCCCCCCCCCCCTCCTGTCTCCGCCTCTGGCCACAATGACGCGGCCATGGTACCTCCATGGCTAGCTAGCTTGGGCATTAGAACAGAACAAAAGGCTCATATAACATATGGAAGCAAACATAATATATCCAACAAAGGTCATGATCAAACATACCAACAAACTCATATCATGTCCATGGCAATGTCAAATGAAGCATATGTCAAACGGATTCAAAAGGCTTATATCAAAATGGGTAGCAAAAGGATAACGAATCAAAGGCTAGTAAACATATAAAAGGATGTCAAAAGGTGCAACTAGATAGAATCTTTAAAAGAAAGGATAGAATATTCGTAGCTTAGCAGCAAATCAACGCGAACTCGAAAACACAAATCGAATCAACCTATTCCCGCTTCAGATTATCTACATGAATTAAAGCACTAATTTAATATTTATTATCTACTAAGTACCATGTTTTATACTTTACGAGTATGTTTTATATCGTACTAGTTATAATACCCGTGCACGCACGAGATTTTTTCTAAAAATTAAAATTCATTAAACATAAAAAAAAATTCTTAATTAGTGTCCCTTGTAAAATGTCACTTTTCAACGCCATTCGTCCGAATCTCTATACTCGGAATACTCGGAGACATTGAATAGTTTTTTGCATAACCGAAGGACTTAATGTTTCTTGAATTATAGATTTTTTTTTCTTTTCTCGCATACTTGATTTGCAATAGATCTAGATCATGTTCTCGTATACATTTTCAAACCAAGAGATCTTTGTAAGATCAATAATTATGCCAATAAAGGTGTGTGAAGATCCATTTGAAATCTCATCATTTTCTATGTCATTTATTATTCCCAGGTTATCCTACATTAATTTCGCTAAAAAGACCAGAAAATGTTGGGTCGGGTACACCAATTTGACTCAAACCCAACCCATCCGACCTACCCACGATAATGGATCACTTCTAACATGATAGGATCTTGCCGCTCTCATTTCTCACATAACATCGAAAGCATGAATACCCTTTTGCTATGACATCAATACATCAACATGAAAGTTGTAACCATTGTCTAAAGCTATATATAACAAATGAAATACAAACACAAGATCAGTTGCTGTAAAGAAAAGCATGAAAGTAGATAGCATTATATGCAAACATAAACTAAATCAAGTCATTAAATAACAAGTTGATGTCGCCACTTATAGATCATACCTTTTCTAAACCATGTGACATCAATCTGTCGAGAGTGGTAAATTACGCATCGGTGAGATCATCACTGCAGATTACATCAGCAGCTACCTGAAAAGATGCCCACTCAAGTTCATTAAGTTCTAGGAACATGATTCCTTTGTTTGTTTGTTATCTTTCACTTTCTCTCCAAAAACAAACTCGTGACAAGATTGTACGTATGAGAGAAAATTATTGTAATTGGTCAGGTAGCACGTTGCCACGGGGCTTACTTTTTGCTAATTGATTATATTAGAAATGAAGCTTCATTCCAACTATTATGTTGCTCAAACTTCTGAAGACTGTAAAGCTGCGTATGTTTTCTACAATAAGAACACATGTTTGCTACCTTGAATTTTATTAAGCTCTTTATAGTCTGAATATTTTTGCTATTATATGAAAATACATGTATGCTACTATGCTAGTATGTACAGTTTTGGGAATTTTACATGAATCACTATTTAAGTAATCATGTTTTTGGTTTCTGGTCCACTGATTTGTTGTGCAACCCTTTTGCCAAGCCCATATCAATATCGCCACTCAAACCATGTACAAAAAATACAATAGCAGCAAAGACCGACTTATTTGATAAACGTACCAGCAAGTAGTTATAGAAGAGTGAGTCAAAATTCGCCCTGATCTGCAAGATAATGGGAAAATAGATTATCTAAGGAGTTAAACTAAAACATAAATGGAATCCATTTAATTGGTAGCTTACCTTTTCATGCTTCAACAATTACCGTCAAGTTTTAAAAAATGAGAACTAAAAAACTATTGATCTGCGATCATAAGCCCGCAGCTGCCTGAGCTCGTGATCTTGAGATGTATCACGCGTAGCTTGTATAAGATACTACCATATTGGAATGTTACTGTAGATTGGAAAAAAGGGCATCTTGTTTGCTCCAGCCAGATATGCAACTGGATGTGGTGCTATAAATCCAGGTAGCGATGAATAACCCCGATTCACAAAAAGAAGAAAAAAAATGATTAAAAAGAAGCATTTTCGGATTCCACGCAATGTAATATTTAGATCATATATTCTACAACAAGTTCACTTTAGTAAAAGATAACACTTACGTAGTATCATACAAAAAACAGACTAATGACCATCAACATCATAAAGTTATAATATACTTTAGCTACAGATGCACCAAAGCGCTAAACAAAAGTATCACTTCATTAGAAATTATTAGTACCACGTGTGCTTCTTTCAGATGGTGGGATTCTAATGGCTTGGATTGCAGAAGAACTGAATGGTCCTTCTTTTCTGTAGTGAGAACAGAAGATAAAGCAGCAACTGCAGCTGCTCTTTGTGATCCCTGGGTTGGTGCATTTAGTAAACTTGAAGATTTGGTAGGAAACGATTAAAAAGCAAAGTTTTTAAGGCTTCTAAGCTGACGTACTTTGAGTGGCCCTACACTGATTTTTGTTTGACCTATCTTGACTCTGTAATTACATCAGATATTAACAAAAACACCCCACTAATATATAATGTAATCTTATATGTGGATACATGCTACAAACTATCGGGTTATTCTATCATACTGCTATGGAACCGCATTTTAGATTACTAAACTAATACATAACTTTGTACAACATGATAGACATGCGGACATTATTGATAAAATTACTAAAAGGAACATTTACACGCATATAAAACCAGTATGATATCTATATTTAATTATTAAGATAAAAAATATAACGATGTGATATAGCTAGCGTACCTGCAATTGATTGCCAAAATGATCTTCCATTATTGCTGACACGGTTACACTTTCCCCGTATGCAAGGGAAGATATGGAAGATGGCCAGAGGGTAAAATATATGGAGTTCACTGATGCACTTTGTACGTAAAGTCTCATGAAACCACCAACATGGATTGAAAAATCAGCATCCCATTCTGTACGAGAAACATGTCCTATAAGTAAAAAACACAAAAGATATATTTAAGATGCAATTGCGTTCATATGTTTTTTAAAAAGAAAAACTAAAACCATTCACTACATAAAGGGGTGTGTGACAAACTTTGTAAAAATATTTTTTTAACATCTTACCATCAATTAAGCCATTCTCAGACGGTATTGCATTGCCAAAGATTTCAAATGAAGTTATTGTACACATAGCAGGCCCCGGAGTTAGTCGCATAGAGTCTTTCATGTCCTTCATAGAGTGTCGTTCATATTTCATATTGCCAAGTGCGCTTTAAGTGAATGAAAAAAACTTGTCATTAAAGCAGATAAGCACTATAGTTGCTCAGGAGATAGAAACATACTCTAAGCATGTTTGCCCTATACCGGTAACAGGAAGCTCAAGAAAAATTATCAATCAAACTACCGAGGCTCTGAGAGCTTTTGTAAGTAGAATAGCTCAGGTCATGCTTCATAGTTATTGAATAAACAACACAAAGATCATAAAATATAGATTTACACATAACTAAAACGCCATACAACAAAAGAACTGATAAGTTTCTATGACACTTCAATATTATCCTAAGTTACCACTTAACCCCCATTCCAAAAATTGATAAAGAGCGCATCAAAGCTTAACCACAAAACTGAACTCATAAACCAAAACAGAGGCACAAAATTTATACATAATCAACAATTAGAGCCATGCGACATTAGAATAATAAGTAGAGCACCAATTAAAACCCTTAAAAATCATAAGAACAAAAACAAAGCAAACATGCGTATCTTTGAAAATTAAATAACCAATTCTGAACCACCAATCCTCTGATACTCTCTGATCTTTTTTAACCAAATTATAGCTCCAATCAAACCCTAATTCGATTATTCGATTTTAATTTTGGGTTTTGGTATTTGTTGTTTTCATATGTATGTGTGAATTAGAATAAGATGTTTTTTTAGGGTTTTGATTTTGTTGCACCCTGGAATATGATGAGTTGTTTATAAGATAGATTTGGGGGTAAGTTAATCTAATGTGGGTGGTGTGAGACTTTGGGCTTTTGAAGTTTTGTTTGTCTCCATTTTCGTTTTAACCCTTAAGTTTTAGTGTATTAACTCCGTTTTTTTACAAAGTTTTTTATTATATTTTTGACACATATACTTTTGTACCCAACTTTAATAAAAAAACCTATAGAAACGAAAATTTTAATATTTTAGCCCAAATTAAGAAATATTTAGTAGTTTTAATATAAAAATTTGAAAACAAAAGGAATAAATCAAATGATTATTTCTTATTAAAGAAAGAATCTTTTGAAAAAGTCCCTACTTTAAGTTTTGTTTTACAAAGAAAAAGATTTATTAAATAGTATTAGCCCATTTAAACGTTGGAAGTATTATTATTAACTCATTTATAGTTTAGTCTTTGAATTGTTATACTGTGTATAATTAACATATACATTTAAAATGAGTAAATATCCACAAGTTTCTATTAACAGTAACATCTAATCTTATATTGAAAGTGATACCAACTATTTAACAAGAATATTGTGTCTAGGGATATGGCCTTAGTTTGGATATTAATCAATGTCAAAAGAACAATAAGTTTGTTTTTATCAGTTTCTTGTGCTCAAAACGATTTCTTTATAAAGTCGCATAATACTAATGTATCAGATATTTTAGTTTAGCAGCACAACTAATACATCATATTTTTAAAGATCATCTTGTATACATGCTCAATTTATCTATATCTATACTATTATATAAAAAGGCTTACTCTAATCTTAATTTCGATATTAATTCCGAACCTAAAATTTACAAACTTAACTACAAACCAAAAATTAAGATATGATGGTTAAATTTAAACCCTTAGATCATGTTTTGTTAAATTGATCTCATCCATCCATATGTTTTTATAACAAACTTTTGTAACAACCTTAGCACCAAACAAATAAAAAAAACTTTTATCTTTAAATTGAAATATCTTTTGATATATTTATTTTTTTTATAATCTAATTTCACCATATTTTCTAAAATTTCGTATTGTTTAATTCAACATCCATTTGATATAATTTTATTAAATTTTAGTTTCTTTGTTTTAATAAGTTTATTTAACTTAATTTGATATTTTTACTACTTTAAGGTAGTATTTGATAAGGACTTATAAAGTCTTAATTAAAAAATATGAATATGGATTAAGTCATAAGTAGTTTGTTTGTTTTGTGCTTAAAATAAACTAACGACTTTCTGGAAAAAGCCAGCAGGAGGGTGCTTTCTGTATTAAGTCATGATTTATTATCTTTATTTTACATATTTACCCTCTAACTTCCTCACTTAACTAATTGAAAAGGACACAATAGTAAACTTCTCTGATTCAAACTCTATATTCAGCACTAAAACAAACAGTAATATATCCGTCTACAAACAGACAACATATATTTTTCAGACAATTTAATTTTACAGGACATAATAAAAAGACTAAACAAACAGCCCCTAACTTTATTTAAACCTTAGTAAAATTTTAATATTTGTTTACTAAAAAGTAGTTATCGGGTACTCGCCCCTGCATTACGCGTGTACGATGCTAGTATTAATAGAACATATTGAGTTACATTGACATGTAAGTTAATCATGATTTAAGTTTACTGAATTACGTCCAGTTATATGACTAGATCCATGCATTGATTTTTCCTCATTGACAACACTTCCTAGTTTTACCATGATTAAATATTTGTATTTTCTCTACTCTCTGTTATACTCAAACTTTTATGTTTTCACCTTAACTTTGATAGGCATGCGTATTGTATCAGTAATAAAAGAGGGGAATCACGTTCTCCTAAGAACAGTGACCCCCTCACAATGGATTTGTTTATTCGTTCTCCCACTGTTCCTTCCTCTTACATAAGAAAAACCAATACATTATTTTCCCTGTGTGTGAGTGGCGATTTCTGTAGCACTTCCCCCTTTATGGTCGTTGATTTGAGTCCTACTTGATATGTTGCGTCTCCATCATTGATCTATAGGGCAATATATGTATTATTTGTCATCCCAACCTCACCACTCTTATCTACACATTCACAAAACATAGATCTTCACTGAAGATGAAAAAGAGATTTCCCAAATCAATTTTGTAAGCTTATTAAACCTACATTCTGTTTCTTTATTAATTTGGTGTGATTTAAATTACATAGCAATTAAAAATATATTACCCTCTCTCACAGCAGTCTGAGTGGATGCTGAAAATGGGTTGTATCCGTTGATTACTTTTGTGGTAATTAAACTCTTGCCGTTGATTTGGTTGGTTTTGATCAGATTCCTTTCGTTGATCTGTTTCTCTCACACCTACTTACCTTTTCACAATAAACAAACGCACCTACTTTCACTCTCTCGAAAACTACGACATATTTTGATCAGCCATTTTGATCGGTATTGTCGATCTATTGTGTGACTCCGGTGATTCTTGTGGATTTGGTTGTTGATTGTCACGGTCTGACAGTTGCTTTTGCTTCCATGTTTTATAGCAGCTCAAAGCGGAAGGCATTCATGTAAGTTTTTTCTTTTAATTTTGTTTTTGGTTTTTTCAATTTCCAAATTAGGGTTTCTTAGAAATTTCGGGGTTTTTTTAGTTTGTGGTTCTAGCATATAGATAGAACCAAATAAGCCACAGCCCCGGGATATAAGCTTAGACAAACGCCCCTGAATATTTATTTAAATGATTTTCGGGTGGGTATCACGCCACTTTGCTAATGAGAATTTTGATTCCATAATCAATCTTTGTTGCGACGGATAAGGAATATTCAGTTGTCTTTATTTTTTACTGTTATTCGTATGTACTACCCGTGGCGACGAATACGTTACGCACCCTTAGATATCGGTTTCAGAATGTGACCTTTGTTATTCCTTTTTTATGATATGTTTTCCCATGTTAAATGGATTTTATATTTAACTGGAGTCTGCTGTTTAATCAAAAAAGGAAGTCTCATCTCATTTACCACTATTTGCAGGGCTACAAAGCTTGGGATGATGCTCGAGTGGGCATACGATGGTGTAAAAACAGTTACGAGTGGCAGCCTAGCTGCTTCGATGTCGCAGCGCTTTTCGTTGTTGTCCATCGCATTTGACGATGTGTTGGTTAGGTGGCGATGTTGTTACGCTTGACCTTATTAAGGGTAAAATAAATAATAACTAGGTTTTCACTTAGTTATAAAAGAGTTATCGTCTGATCTTTTCGAATTGATTACTAGTTAAAAGTGCGACTCAGTCGTTCTTGGTGGAAAAATAAAATGGATTGGTTATCTATTTTAAACTAAAAATGAAAATGTCGTTGAGTAAATAAGTAAAAATGAAAGCTTGAAAATTTAAACTAAAAATAAAGACTTTTAAAATAAAACTAAGTAAACAGGCAGGAAAAATAAAGTTTGAAATTAAAAGGCTGGAAATAACAAACCCTTTATCCGCAATCCGTCTTGTGGCTGTTATCCGGAAAATGATTTATGGGTGTTATCCGGAATATGGTGTTCGGGTTCTTATCTGAATGTGAAATAATAGGCTTATCCGGAATACAAGAAATGCAGCTTATCCGGAATCTAGGATTTGGGAACTTATCCGGAATCCTTTTAAACTCAATATCCGGAATGTTTGTTAAGTCGCTTATCCGGAATAATGGTTTGCAGCTTATCCGGAATAAATTATTCTTCTACTTATCCGGAAAACATAAATGAAATCTTATCCGGAAATGGTGTTCTGGACCTTATCCGCAATATGACCACGGATCCTTATCCCGAATATGGAATTCTAAGGCTTATCCGGAATTGAAGATTTCGGACCCTTATCCCGAATATGAGGGTTATGCATCTTATACGGAATGTGGGCAACTGAAGCTCTATTCGGAATATTAACTTGAAGGCTTATACGGAATAAATCTAAACACACTATCCGGAATAAATGGGAGGATGCAATATTCAGAATAAAAGGGTTTAAGAAACCCGGATAACACAAAAACTTAAACAAATAAGCAAATCTAAAATAAGCACTTACCAGAACTTAAACTAAAAAGATTTTTAAGAAAAACTAATAAGCCACAATTTAAAAACTATTAAAACACTAAATAATCTAAATAATGAAAATCAACTTTTTATAAAAACTTAAACTTATTAAAAACAACTTATTTTCAATAAGCCGAACACACCAAAATCAACAAAATCACATCCACTACATGATTATCAAAGCAAAACCATAGATTATTAAGAAAGGTAGAACGAGAGATTATAAAAAGCTTGATTATATTAAAGATTAATATCAAAGATTACAAGATTAAAGTAAAGATTTAATAAGCTTGAAAGAAAAACTAGAGAGAAAATAAAAACACACTTAATAAAAACTAAAAATTAACTAACAACTAACTACAAACTAACACCCTCCTAATGACATATTAGGAGGATATTTATAGGAGGTGGGGAGGTTAAGTGCTTATGCTTCCTTCTTTCTTTCTTCTCGTCTCGACTCGATTTAATTTCTTTGTCTTTCTCGAAGTCGTCTCTGGATTTGTCGATATAAGTTGAACTTGTCTTATAATTTTCTTCTATAATTAGACATGAGTTCCTCGACTTCATTAAACTTCCGTCTTTAGACTTTTTCTTCAGAATAGGCCTTGGACTTCCGTTCTTTATTCACTCTCGATCTTTTGACTTAGTCTTTTGTCTTTTTCTTCAATAAAAGCCCGTGATAGCCCATGTTTTCCTCCTTTTTCATCTTTTGGTCCTAAAACACAATAAAAACACGAACCACGCATAATTCCGACTTTTACGACATAAAATACACGTTTTGGTCTTGTTATTATTGGAAATATGTGGTAAAAGTATAAGTGTTTTCACACTTATTAAATCCCCTACACTTGACCATTGCAATGCCCTCATGCAATGCATTAATTTCAAAGCACGATTTACATTTTTCATCATAAATAACCACCTTGGCCTTTATTAAATACTAATCACTAAGTAAATTAAAAGAACAAAACAAGTAAAGAAATCGAAGACTTACATTGGGGTTTTGGTTGTCATGAATGTTTATCATCCTCAAGTTTCACGTTCCCCAAACCAAGCTTATAAACGAGATAATTGTTATTATAAGTTAGCAAACTAACACGAACTCAGGTGGCCCAATTATTCATTTAGACTCCCTTATTCCTAGGTGTATCTCTTAGATTTTAAGATTGTCTAAAATGATCACGAGGATGCATTGTTTGACTTATTTCGATAGTTATTTTGGCTTAAAATAAAGTGGGACGATTTAATCAATAGTTAGCTAAAGGACAAAATCTTTTAAAACTGCTTCTCGGGACCTCATAAAGTTCATATCTTGGCATAACTCGCTTCACGATATGAGACCTTTATCGGACCGATATTTGGCAGCGACTTCATACTTCAAATCTTGAGAGACGTTATTGAATTTATGATCTTCTCTTAATAATAGGAATTTATTCACTTGAAGTTTTGAGAGATTCTTCATACTTGGACCACGACTTCTTCATTTTTCTCCAATCTTTATTTTGGACTTTGATATACAACCATCCGCCTCCTTTTAGGACTTGGATCTATTTATCCTCATACCTTGTTAGGGCCTTTTTGGATAGACTCCTCCATGATCTTTAGGGGAGTATTTGCTTTTCGTCGTGTGTCTCGATCCTTCATTCTGATTTTTGATAAATGATTCTTCACATCACTTTTGGATATTTAGCAACAAAATGTAGCCCTCATGTCTTGTTAGGACCTTTGCGGACTCGCCAATCTTCGCATCCCGCTTCAATAAGTTATTCCTTGTCTATGAACTCTAATTAATACCGAGCAACTTTTAAACGATCTTGTGCTAGAAGCTAAGTAACTTTTCAAATCGTACAACCTTATTTATTGCAATTAAATTTATTTACAAGCGATGGGAGAAAAAGCTTATAATCAACTCACATAAATTCACGAAAGAATACCAAACTTATAATTGACTCTATCATCTCTCGTTCTCAACAATTTAAAATCTCAAGGAATGAGACTCGTGGATGCTTAGCCAATTAAATCAAAGTTTTGGGTTTTCGAGTCATCTATAGGATCTTGCAAACTCTTAGACTTTTTCAAGTTAAGAATTCGCATTTTAAAGTTCCCTTGATAAACAACTCTCTAGGATGAATAATAGGAACTTGCGAAAAGTTCTTGTTCTTAACCCGTGAGAGTTAAGACTTTCGCGTTTTAAAGTTCCCTATATAAAAGCCTAGCAAAACATGACTTAAACACGTTAAGGATACTAGCTAGAGTAAACTTAGATAAGTAAACTCGGGTTGAGTCAAAAGACTCATGACTTTGAAAAATTTAAAACCACTTTATTCAAAATTTATTCTAACACAGAAAGTAAATAACGATAAAAAAAGGGAAATACTACTATACTACTAGGCCAAAATAGATTAAATTTTTGAAAAATGTCGAAAAATTAGATTTTCCGGTTCAAATGAGGACAAATTCATGGAAAAGACCACTTACTTTGATAGAAGTCCCCTTACACTTGATATAAACATTGTTCTCAATGTTTAAGCATGTGGGAGTAAACTCCCCTACACTTAGGACATTGTGCACATTTTTAAATCTTGCTTAGGAAAGGGCAACTATAGTGATAATAATGTGAACATATAAGATATGAAATATTGAATCACGACAGTTTAGGATAGAACCAGGAAGACGGGTACACGGGATCATGGTTCGTCAAAAGTCATCGAGAATGGATCTTTGAAGCTTTAATCCCTGCACATTAGAAGAAACAAGACAACAAACACATACGGGGCTCCCCTCTACACTTATTATGAAAACGGTAAAGGATAGATCAACGGGTTGCCTCCCGAGAAGCACTTGTTTTTGTTAACCGAGTCACGAGCCTGACTCGACCCAGAACTAGTTCAAGGGAAACGTAGTGAGGGATGGAATCATCCCATGAGAGATGTCCTCACCAAAGTACAACTTTATGCGCTGGCCATTCACTTTAAAATTAGGCCCATTTGGCTGAGAAAGCTCAATGGTGCCATATGGGAAGACTTTGGCGACGGTGAATGGACCAGACCAACGGCTCTTCAGCTTGCCCGAGAAGATCTTCAACCGAGAGTTAAAGAGTAAAACTTGATCACCAACGTGGAACTCTCGGTTCTTAATCCTAGCATCATGGATGATCTTGGTCTTCTTCTTGTAGATCAATGAGTTCTCATAAGCTTCATTCCTCAGTTCATTGAGCTCGTTGAGTTGAATCTTCCGAAGATCACCATCTTTGTTGATATCAAAATTCGCCCACTTCAAGGCCCAGTATGCCTTATGTTCCAGCTCGATAGGGAGGTGGCATGCCTTCCCGTACAGAAGACGATAAGGTGTGCAACCAATCGACGTCATATATGCAGTATGGAAAGCCCACAAAGCATCATCTAACTTATTGGCCCACGAGGCACGATGCTCTCCCATGTTGGGAATAAAATATGGGTCAGTTCACTAGACGCTGATAAGAAGAATGTCAACGCTGATAAGAAGACATTGGACGCTGACAGCCAAGCGTTGACATTGAAGAAGTCAACGCTGATAGCCTTGAAGATTGACACTGATGGAATATCTTCATATTTATCTTGTTTATTTGTTTCTTTATTTATGTATGGTAAAGATAAGCACAACATTGTATTTTCTATTATTATCTTTACCTAGAATAGTTGATTCGTAGCTTATTGTACAAGACTTCTTGTTCTATAAAAGAAGGTCTTTTAGGTTAAAGTCATATATCAGTTTTCATAGTATTCGCAAGTTAAACCTTTCATTGTAATCAACACGATTATTCTAATACAAGTGAAAGTTTGTTTAACATCATTGTGTTTTAGATCAAGTGTTAATTCCGCATAACACTTTGTTACTTTACTCATAAGCAAAGGTTTCTCTACGTGTAGTACTTGATCTAATCTCGTATACACAAAGCTTAATCGATCTAAGTTTGGGATCAACAAGTGGTATCAGAGCTTGTTGAGAAACTTTTGATCTTTAAGTAACGCAGAACCCTAAAACACCAAACCCTAAAAACCCTAAAATTCTCAAAACCTTAAAAACATCATGTCTGGCACAAATCAACCTCCTGCTTTGATACAAAACAACTTCTCAAACCCTAGTATCAAAATTCCCATGTTTGATGCCAGGAACTTTGAGCTTTGGAAGTCCAATTTTGAGCAATATATAGCTATTCATGACTACACTCTTTGGGAGATTATCGAATATGGGAACACATTCGATAAAGCAACAAAGATTACTGCTGCAATTGCCACAAGGACAGCTGTTCCTAATTGTCCTGAATCTGATAAGGTGGAAAAGCCTGAAGATGGGAGAGCTGTAGCTGTTGAAGACATAGCCAAGAAGAGGGTGGACATGAAAATCTTAAACATCTTGAAACATGCCCTAGGTCATGAGAATCAGCACAAGTACAAACGCTTTGAATCTGCAAAAGAGCTTTGGGAAGCTCTTGAAGTAGCACATGGTGGCAATGCTGATACAAAAGAAGAAAAGAAGAAGCAACTATTGCATGAGTATGCTGTCTTTAAAGCTCAACCTAATGAGAATCTCAGCAGTGTGAGAAGTAGACTTCTTGACATCACAAGTCAACTTTCCTTCATGGGAAAACAGATTGATGACCCTGAATTGAATGCTACTTTTCTCAAAAGCCTTGGTGATGTATGGAAGATTGAGACAAGATCTATTCTTGTCAATAACACCCACAAGACTTCCAGGTTTGATGACATCTTCAACAAACTAAGACTATTGGAGAATGAATGGCAATTGGAAAGTGATAATAAATCTTCCAGCAGCAACATGGCCTTCTTCTCACAAAGTGAAGGCCAATTTGATTCCATGAACTTCTATGGACATTCAGCAACTGGATCTCAAGGTGTCAGCGCTGGATGTCAATCTGTCAGCGCTGGATCATATCCTGTCAACGCTTTGTACTCAAGCGCTGACACACACAATCATGGCGCTGATAGAATTAAACCTGCTGGTTTTGATCTAGACACTGTGTGTGCATTCATTGCTTCTTTGCCCAATGATTCAAGAATCACATATGAAGATCTTGAGCAGATAAGTGATGAACAACTGGAAGAGATGGACATCAAGTGGACTATGGCTCTTGTAAGTTTAAGAGCAAACAGGTTCAATAAAAGGTTCAAGAAGAAGATGACCTTTAATGCTAAGGATGTTGCTGGATTTGACAAGTCCAAGGTTGAGTGCTACAACTGTCATAGGATGGGGCACTTTATGAGGGAATGTAGATCTCCAAGAAGATCTGATGCTGGGAAGCCTTCTAGCCAAATGATTAAGAGCCCAGATCCCAAGGCCATGGTTGCTGTTCAACAAATTGATGGTGTTGGAGAATGGGATTGGAGCTGGATGGCTAAGAATGAGGAAGAGGACAGAGCTTTGGTTGCTGAAGTTAAAGAAGAGCATGCTGAATATGCTCTCATGGCACACTCCTCCTCCTCATCAGATAATGAGGTATATGATGATGCTTTCTGTTCTAAGGGTTGTCGTTTAAATACTGAGAAATTAAAACAAGAGACAGTTAAATTATTAGATGAGGCAAGTACTGAAAGATGCAAAGTATCTAATTATCAAATTGCTCTTACCCAAACAGAAAAGACTGTAGCTGAGTATAAGAAAATGGAGTTTGATTTAAAGGATCAAATAAACATCTTAAAACATGAGTTATTTCAGAGTAAAGATGTTCAAGATATAGGAAATAGGGTTAATCTTGATTTGATAGCTCAGTTAGAAGAGGCTAACAAAAATAAAGATAATGTGAGTCTTAAAATCCAGAGATTTGATAAGGCCACACAATCCCTTGGAGAGTGTGTTAGCAAACAGAGAGACTCTAAGGATATGAGTGGGATTGGGATGAATAATTATACTGTTGTCCCACCACCAGCTGGGGATTTCTGTAAAACCCGTAAAAATAAGGTCATAATTTAATTCTATTTTTCAATTATTTCGAAGTATTTTATAACGTTAAATAGTATTATGTTTAACGGTTTAAGTTGAAACCGATATTAAATATTATATTTTAATATTTTGACGAGTAACGAGGACAACTAGTGATCACGATACCGACGGATGCCAAAAATTTTATATTTTATTATCGATCGTTTCGATATTTAATATTTTCAACGATATGTTTTTAATTACGTATCGAGTCATTATATTATTATTTTTCGTGTGCGTTTAAACTTTTAAATATTTTTACGAAACCCGAGTCCCGTAAATATTTTCAAAAATTTACTAGTGACAATTTCCTACCTTTTAACTAATTATTTACATTTTCTAGCCAAACTTTTACCAAATTGCAATTAGGACCCCAACCCACTAAATAAAATTTAAAAATAAACAAACACACACTTATTTTTCACTTCCAAAAATCTTTCTCTCTCTCCTTTTTCTTTGTTCTTGCCGAAACACCAAAACACCCACCCAAATCCATACATTTTTCAATTTATCTCAAGATTTAGGATGATTTGAGCTAAACTAAAACAAGACCCATCTTAGTTTTGATCTTGTGATCACATTGGTATGATTTTCTTCAACATGCATTAACATTTTTTTTTTCAAAAATTTATTTTCTTGAAGAACTAGTGGTGTTTGATCCATTTTCATGTTGTATATAGGTGTTAATATTATTATATTACATAGTGGAGTGTTTGCATGTTTGAATTTTTGAGTTTGATTTATTAGATTTATACATGCAAGTGTGTTAGAGGTTTGATCATAGTGTAGGAGTGTTAGAATGATCATATTAGTGGTATAGAAATGGGTAAAATGTGTTGAAAAATTGATTTTGTATGGTTTTTAAAAGGTCAATTTTGGGCAGTAGGTTCAAGGCCATTTTCGAGGGTCTTAAGTCTGAATATAGGATGATATTATTGGATTATGTTGTAGATAATCTCCTTAGCTTCGATTTGATATAAGGTAGAGCTTCTAACTCAAAACGAGCGCGAAGTTATGATGTTTTGAATAATCGTGTACCGGGAGACGAGTATCGACACTACATATAGTTGTTGTCGATATTTGGATCGAATCTCGGGGACTCTAAATTGATGTTTTAAAATGTGTAACCTACTGATAATGAGGTATTTATTTATTAGGTTGAGTTTACTTTAAAACCCGAGTGTCGGTTTTGTAAACGGAGTCGTTTAAATAAGTTAAAGCGGTCGTATGAAAAATTAACGTAAATCTGTCCGGATTTTGTGGTTTGAAAATGAGTCGAGTAAAGGACTTTAAAAGTAATTTCATTTGATAAACTTGTAGGATGACTTTCTATATATAGTAAGTTAGTTTATCGAGTCGTTTCATAAACGGTTGATAAGTTTAAAAAGGGGTAAATAAGCTAGTACATGTAGTATGTACCGGCGGATTTTGTTAAAAGTATAAAATGGTAAAGTAAATGGGTAGTAAAGTATAGTGAAGTTATTTATATCGTTTACTCTCAAGTATATTGTGGTTTTATGAGTTCGAGTTTGATTTTATTAAGTATCATTTATTTCTCGAGTCTATTATTAAAGTACGCACCTTATTTGCTAGGTTGCGGTTATCGTGATTATCGGGCATCTACTATCGTCGGCGATCGTCTCATTACCACTATGGGCTAAGGTGAGTCTATAGCCTCGTTTGCGCAATTAAATTGTTTTAAAAACCCGCGAGGGGGAATACATGTTTTTATAAACTTAGAACACAAGATTTTTATGGTATGCTTTGTCCCTCTATGAATGGACCCGTGGTTGCCTTGAAATTGCATTAAGTGATTGCCATTGTTAAAGCCTCAATTATGGACCGTTAATTAACCTATGATGGGTTAACCGCTAGTAGGATTAATAGATCTATGGGGGAAGCCGCCCCGGTTCAGTTTGTGTGGACTTGTCACAGAAGCTTAGGCCCGACCTCCACACTGTTTGGACATATTGTATTGAGAAGTCAGGTATACGGCAATGTACCAATAATCTGGGGGTAATGACAATTAATAAATCTCCTGTCTTATCAGACGTCTTAAGGGAGTGTCTAAGGGCTCGGTTCCATGAGCTTATTGCAATTTATGCTATATACAATTATTATTGTTGATGCAAATTATTAGATGCTTATAAGCATGCCACAAACTTATAATCTTTGCTTGTGTTCAAATTGATTACATAAACCTATAGATTCACTCGGCATTTTTGCTGATTGTTTTACTCACATGTATTTCAGGTAATCAGGAAGTGGAAGCTTGGAGGTCACGAGAATGAAGTTGTGCACTGCTATGTTGTTCAAACTCTTTGATTTATTTATCGTTCCATTTTTAAAACAAACAAATATGTTGTTTTTACTTATCTTTTGGTAACGATTACTTGGGACTACGCTAATCTGATAAATGATTTGGGAACGATAAATCTAAAACGTCTCTTTTCGAGTCGTTCTTTATAAATTATGTGTTGTTGTATCATTGTTTAGCACCCAAATATGTATTCCGCTGCGTGTAAATTTGGGGGGTGTTAAAGATTGGTACCAGAGCCATGAGTTATAGAGAACTAGGTCTTTATTTTAAAAACCTAAACTATAACTGTCAGTTTTTATTTTTCAAAGAGTCGGTGCACAGGACTTCGCGTGACTTCAGGTTCAAGCTACTTCTGAGATTACAATTTTAGTATACGTTATTACGTATACCTTATTGCCAAGTATTTATAAATAAATACTATGATCCACTTATGGATATATATTTATATCTAGCATCTTTTTATCGATATATATATTTATGTCGTTAAACTTTTCGATAAAAGTTTATCATTTATTAATGATTAACTTAAATAAATACATTGAATTTTCAAGATCTTTCTGTATTTATTTTTGAAGTATTTAAATTGCTTTTATTGCAAATTTTTATATTATGACCTTACATAACTTCATCTACGCGCGTTACTTTCATTGTTAAACCCTTTGTGATATCTATATAGATATCCAAATCGTCTTCCGACTATTTGTGCTTGGACGTCTTGAAACGTAGTCTCTAGACCATTGTGTAGTTCAATGTGTCCTTGGAAAAGACTAACCGCTATTGTGTGAGTCACACATTTTGAAACTCTCCTATAATCGTGTTGAATACTATCATGGTTTTCATAATATTTTTTTGATTTTATTATCGTTTTACACGACATGCGAAGATTTAATTCGTTGACATTTATATGTATCGACTCCGAAGTGTACTGTTCACTTATATCTCGGTAACGTCATCGTCATTTTATAAATCATCGTCTAGATTATGGCGCTAGATTGGAATACGATTTTACTTCTATAAAATTGTATCATTTGTTTTTCATTAACCTTCTTGCTCTCGGAACGCAACCCATGAATGTTCCATTCTTTTCTCGTTATGTTTTGGTGTTTTTGAAGAATCGTGGCACCAAGGAGGTTGCCTACATTGCACCTTGAAACTTAAATTACGAACGTCATTCACCGTTTCGCTTCCTTAATTTCGTGTTGAATACCTTGAAGTATCTTCTATCATTCATTATGCTATATTTTCATTTGATGCTCATTATGAGATTTATTTTTCGTTGTTGAAAAATCCACAAGACATGTGTGTATATATATATATATATATTGAGCCGTTAGGAAGTGTCGAAAAATATATTTAATGGAGGAACTACAGGGACAGTATAAACAAGTCACAACTTAAAAGTAAAACCTGTGTTTTTAAAATAAAATAGTCAAACCTGCACAGAACTTGCAGGGGTATTTTGGTCATTTTACATTGGTTTTCAGGTCTCGGGTAAAACTAGAAAGTCGTCTGAAACGTCGTTTTGCATCAAAATGCTTTAGACTCCAAGTCTTGGAGATGTCGTTTATCGGGTCAATTAATCGGCTCATATTTAAAAGTCAAATCTGATAAGAAAATTCGGAACATGAGTTTTAAACGTTTCTAAGCAGTTTTAAGTTCATTTGAGATCGTAAAATTTTAACAAATATTATTTTACAACTAACTAATACTAGTTGCATGTGAAAATGTTTAAAAATAGAAACATTTTAGGATTAGCAATTACCGGATTAATGGTGTAATTTGAACATGAATAATATACTTTCTTAAAAGCATGTTGTGTCTAGTATCTTACATAGAATACACATATGGATTGATTTATTATTTTTATATATATGACTCATTTGTCCTTCGATGTTATTTTATTTTATTCTCTTCTAACCTTCCATGGATTTGGGTTGAGTTTTGAAGTTTTGCCTTCACATTCTTCGTCGACATTCTTATCGCGTATCTCATGACGTTTTCTAAACCTTATAACCTTTTGAAACCTTATTAACTTGTAACCATATCATTGATTGTTTATTGAGCTACTATTTGCTACTTTTTGCAAACCTTTGGCTACTTTATACGTTGTCATAATGTCACCTTATAAATAAATCTGATATTGTTTTACGATTATTTTCACCAATTGTTTTTACTTTGGTCTTATAAAATACTTTTTTTTGTAATATTAAAAGTTGCTTATTGAGTATCTCACAAATTACTTGTATCCTATAAATTTATAAACTATTTTTAAATTCCATTTTACAAATGGCATGATTTATATAAACATAAGAAACGTAATACTTTTCGACGAAATGGAGCACTGCATTGCTAGCCCTAAATTATACATGGCCTGATCACCTATGTCTAATTTAGAAGGAGCCATGCTAGGCTGAATAGTAGTCACCTTAAAAATCTTGATAATAATCAACTTTTTACTTGTATTTATTATAAAAATAAATAAAATGGAATAAATTGAAAAGAAGTTTTGAAAACTTTATATTTTATGCAAGTAGCACAATTTCTATGCATCCGCATATGTTTTCTTACCTTTTAAACGAATTACGTGATTTTAATTACATTTTTACTCGATGATTGTTTTTCTACTTGTTACTTCATTTTGTCTTATAATTGATTTCTTTTGACTATTCGTCTAATTACTGACTGTCGATAAAGGACTTAAAAGTCTCGATGTTTTATCCTTTCTTCTCGTCCAATTTTCTTTATGCGACTGGGTAGACTTTTGGAATGTCTCCGCACGTGAATAATGAATTATCATTAGAGTGATTTCCGTATATCCGGGATGACGTCCGTCACTCTCGTTTGTCTCGAAATCCACTCTTGTGAACCGTTCCTTGACTTTTCTCTTTAAACGCTAACATCGTTCATTTGATTTGTTTTAATTACAAATGATTATTATTTTGTATGGATCTTATTTCCGATCGTGTAACGACCACCGCTAAATTAACGAGCTGATATTGGTGAACCACCGACCGTACTAACAAAATTAACAACTTGTTTAATCTATTATTTCTTATCGTCTTACCATCGACGCCTTTATTTTATTATTCTCTTTAAGAATTCATACGACATTTGTTTCGTCCCCTTTTTACCATTGATTTTGTACTTATTGTTGACCATTATTTCCATTCGTCTTCGTTTGTAATCTTGTCACATTTTGAAACCCGAATATATCTCATGTTTATTTTGAAATAATAAAACCTTTATGTATTTCTACAACGTATTATAAAGTTTTTATGGAACTTATAAATATTTTTCCAATGATTTTCAATTATCGAAATAACCATCACAAGTAAAAGGTCAAATTTATACATCATATTTTGTATAAACTAAAACTAATGTTTAAAATGAAATCATGTTCTATCTATTGAAGTAATTGATTTATCATACTTTACATTTAATATAATGAAATTACCAGTTTAATTTATATTCCTAATAATGATTTAATTTAGAAATTATATTTTCTAATTGTAACTATCAATACGAGCTTAATTAATAAATTCATCTCAATCTTTCAAAGTTTCTTAAGACAACCAAAATAAATTATGAAGCTATTTAACTTCTATCTTTAATATATCATCTTTATCAAGAAAGTACCTCAACTGAGTTTTAAGGTAATACAAATCCAGGACGGATAATTGTGACAAATGTTATTTTAATGTTAATATTTAATTCATTCCTCGCTCTCATTGTTCTAGTATTGCGAATTATTATGTTTTACGGTTACGTGAGTCGAGATCCCTCGTCGATCGTCAACCTTAAATCATTTTAGCACATTGTTTTCGTTTATGTGTTTATTGAATTCATTTTTATCTCGTTCTATTCCTCGTATTGAAGATCACTATTTTATTCTGAGTTTACAATGAATCTCGGGAAGCAGTGTATAAGAAGAAATGATAAGTGTCACCAGGATTTATGTGTGTACTTGTGGAAGGATAGAGGACCGAATCTCTTAATGAATGGAGTTATAAATTCGTTGCAACCTCGAGGAGTATGTTGAAGCCGACACCGCAAGTGGAAAGACTCTTGAGATCAAGTGGTCATTATCAAGGGTTCGTTCAAGGTTTTCTCGATGATTAACGGTGGAGATCTATACTCGATGTTTATGTTCGACCTTTTCTTTTATGTACTTATATGGTGTGTGATTCTAGTAAAATGATCGTAAGTTGTGAGGACTTGAGACGGAATCATCCGATGACGTCCGATCATGTAGAACACATATTATGTAATATCCTTTTGACTTTCAACGACGATGTTTATTAAGACTTTAATGCGCGTTGGCGAAAGTGAGATGATGTATTTGTATTATCTTTTGAGTAAAACCCGCGTGTGAGCACCCTCCGATGACGAAAATGTTTTTCTTGTTAGTTCTTTTTTTTATGTGTGTCCATGGCTATCGGCCGATGGATATCCTTTAATTTGCAACATTCCTCTTAACTGGACTTACCCGAAAATCCTGTCATTTATTCTTGTCGTCGAATGAGTTTCGTGTGATTCGTAAAATTTTCATGTGTCGAGCTTGACGGGTGACTGGTGGATAAGGGTTTATTTTTTTTTTTTTTTTTGGTGAGATACAACTGGACGACAAGTTGCGTTTTGTAAAAGAACCAGTGGAGATCGTGGATCGAGATACACGCGGGAACGTAAGGACTTCTTTATAAGGAATGCCCTCATCCTTCCGGGTAGTGAACAACTCGTGTATGAGGCGAGTTGAGCGCCGGGACGTCGCTCCCTTAAGGTGGTGAGGATGTAAAACCCGTAAAAATAAGGTCATAATTTAATTCTATTTTTCAATTATTTCGAAGTATTTTATAACGTTAAATAGTATTATGTTTAACGGTTTAAGTTGAAACCGATATTAAATATTATATTTTAATATTTTGACGAGTAACGAGGACAACTAGTGATCACGATACCGACGGATGCCAAAAATTTTATATTTTATTATCGATCGTTTCGATATTTAATATTTTCAACGATATGTTTTTAATTACGTATCGAGTCATTATATTATTATTTTTCGTGTGCGTTTAAACTTTTAAATATTTTTACGAAACCCGAGTCCCGTAAATATTTTCAAAAATTTACTAGTGACAATTTCCTACCTTTTAACTAATTATTTACATTTTCTAGCCAAACTTTTACCAAATTGAAATTAGGACCCCAACCCACTAAATAAAATTTAAAAATAAACAAACACACACTTATTTTTCACTTCCAAAAATCTTTCTCTCTCTCCTTTTTCTTTGTTCTTGCCGAAACACCAAAACACCCACCCAAATCCATACATTTTTCAATTTATCTCAAGATTTAGGATGATTTGAGCTAAACTAAAACAAGACCCATCTTAGTTTTGATCTTGTGATCACATTGGTATGATTTTCTTCAACATGCATTAACATTTTTTTTTTCAAAAATTTATTTTCTTGAAGAACTAGTGGTGTTTGATCCATTTTCATGTTGTATATAGGTGTTAATATTATTATATTACATAGTGGAGTGTTTGCATGTTTGAATTTTTGAGTTTGATTTATTAGATTTATACATGCAAGTGTGTTAGAGGTTTGATCATAGTGTAGGAGTGTTAGAATGATCATATTAGTGGTATAGAAATGGGTAAAATGTGTTGAAAAATTGATTTTGTATGGTTTTTAAAAGGTCAATTTTGGGCAGTAGGCTCAAGGCCATTTTCGAGGGTCTTAAGTCTGAATATAGGATGATATTATTGGATTATGTTGTAGATAATCTCCTTAGCTTCGATTTGATATAAGGTAGAGCTTCTAACTCAAAACGAGCGCGAAGTTATGATGTTTTGAATAATCGTGTACCGGGAGACGAGTATCGACACTACATATAGTTGTTGTCGATATTTGGATCGAATCTCGGGGACTCTAAATTGATGTTTTAAAATGTGTAACCTACTGATAATGAGGTATTTATTTATTAGGTTGAGTTTACTTTAAAACCCGAGTGTCGGTTTTGTAAACGGAGTCGTTTAAATAAGTTAAAGCGGTCGTATGAAAAATTAACGTAAATCTGTCCGGATTTTGTGGTTTGAAAATGAGTCGAGTAAAGGACTTTAAAAGTAATTTCATTTGATAAACTTGTAGGAGGACTTTCTATATATAGTAAGTTAGTTTATCGAGTCGTTTCATAAACGGTTGATAAGTTTAAAAAGGGGTAAATAAGCTAGTACATGTAGTATGTACCGGCGGATTTTGTTAAAAGTATAAAATGGTAAAGTAAATGGGTAGTAAAGTATAGTGAAGTTATTTATATCGTTTACTCTCAAGTATATTGTGGTTTTATGAGTTCGAGTTTGATTTTATTAAGTATCATTTATTTCTCGAGTCTATTATTAAAGTACGCACCTTATTTGCTAGGTTGCGGTTATCGTGATTATCGGGCATCTACTATCGTCGGCGATCGTCTCATTACCACTATGGGCTAAGGTGAGTCTATAGCCTCGTTTGCGCAATTAAATTGTTTTAAAAACCCGCGAGGGGGAATACATGTTTTTATAAACTTAGAACACAAGATTTTTATGGTATGCTTTGTCCCTCTATGAATGGACCCGTGGTTGCCTTGAAATTGCATTAAGTGATTGCCATTGTTAAAGCCTCAATTATGGACCGTTAATTAACCTATGATGGGTTAACCGCTAGTACGATTAATAGATCTATGGGGGAAGCCGCCCCGGTTCAGTTTGTGTGGACTTGTCACAGAAGCTTAGGCCCGACCTCCACACTGTTTGGACATATTGTATTGAGAAGTCAGGTATACGGCAATGTACCAATAATCTGGGGGTAATGACAATTAATAAATCTCCTGTCTTATCAGACGTCTTAAGGGAGTGTCTAAGGGCTCGGTTCCATGAGCTTATTGCAATTTATGCTATATACAATTATTATTGTTGATGCAAATTATTAGATGCTTATAAGCATGCCACAAACTTATAATCTTTGCTTGTGTTCAAATTGATTACATAAACCTATAGATTCACTCGGCATTTTTGCTGATTGTTTTACTCACATGTATTTCAGGTAATCAGGAAGTGGAAGCTTGGAGGTCACGAGAATGAAGTTGTGCACTGCTATGTTGTTCAAACTCTTTGATTTATTTATCGTTCCATTTTTAAAACAAACAAATATGTTGTTTTTACTTATCTTTTGGTAACGATTACTTGGGACTACGCTAATCTGATAAATGATTTGGGAACGATAAATCTAAAACGTCTCTTTTCGAGTCGTTCTTTATAAATTATGTGTTGTTGTATCATTGTTTAGCACCCAAATATGTATTCCGCTGCGTGTAAATTTGGGGGGTGTTAAAATTTCTATGGTGTCCAATCAAAGGACTTATCTTGGACTGGATTGCCAGAATGTCAAGAGGAGGAATTCATTCCTCCACCTAGAGTGATTTCCCCAGTTGAGGAATACAAGCAAAAGCTGACTGACCTTGATGAGTGGAAGAAAGCTAATCACACCTTGTTTGTTAAGGGAGGGTTATTGTGTGAAAGTCCAAATGAGCCCACACCAATTACGAGCCTTGATCCTAAACCTATTAAGATCACACACCCTACCACTGGCAAAGCTGTTGACCTTGGCTCACAAACTGTTAGAAAACCTAGTGTTAAGTATGCTGAGATGTATAGGAATACCAGGTCACCAAAAAGCCAAGTTAGTGATCATGGAACAGGCTTCTTTGCTTCTAGACCTAAGACTATGTCTAGAAAAGCTTGTTATACATGTGGTAGCTTCTCACATTTGGCCTACAAATGTGTCAACGCTTCCAATGTCAACGCTGATAGGAACCATTTCAGCGCTGACAAAAGTCAACATAGGTCAAACACTGTCAGACCCAATACCTTTGTGAACAAAAGTTCACAAGTTGTTAGACCAGCCCCATTCTTTTCTAGAGGGTCTAACACACAAGGCCTAAGACCTTTTCAAAAGTCAAACACTTGGTCAAATAGGCAATGGGTTCCTGTAGCAAACCCTAGGTTCAACGCTGATAAGAACAATCGGGGCGCTGACAAGAGAAATTTCAGCGCTGACAGACACACTGCTAAACCTAGGTATTTGCAACCACAGGGAAATAGGTCTAAAGCTTCTACTAGCTTAACATGGAGACCAAAACAAGACCAAAACCCTAATTCTACTGGTATTTCTATGACATGCAACAGGTTTCATTATATTTCTAAGGCATTGTCAACACCAATTGGGGTTAACTGGGAATTTCATTCAAACAGGGATGAAAATGGGGTTGTTATGAGAACCAAGTCTGTTCTTGTTGAACAACCAAATGAATCCAAGTCTTCTAAGGCTTGGGTTCCCAAAGAAAACTAATGTGTTTTCTTTATGTGCAGGGCATTCAGAAGAAGATCAATGATTATGGATACTGGGATAGTGGATGCTCAAGGCACATGACAGGAAAGGAAGACTATCTGACCAATTTCTCTCCTATTCAAGATGGTGATAAGGTATATTTTGGAGGGGGCTACGGCACCATTACTGGAAAAGGAACCCTTGTCACCAACAATCTACGGTTTGAGAATGTCTTCTTGGTGAAAGATCTGGATTATAATTTGTTTAGTGTATCACAAGTGTGTGATAACAAAAATAAGGTTCTTTTCACAGATACTGAGTGCTTGGTGTTAAGCAAAGATTATAAGCTCCCTGAAGAGAAATACATAGATTTTAGAACACCAAGGCATAAAGACATATATAATGTGAATCTTAATGGAATTAAGGTAAATAATAAAATGTCATGTCTGTATGCTAAAGCCTCAGTAGATGAAAGTAATCTTTGGCACAGGAGACTAGGGCACATAAACTTTAAAAATATCAATAGACTTGTGAGGCTTGGTTTAGTTGATGGTTTGCCTGAAAAGGCTTTCCACAATGACCACTCTTGTGTTGCATGTCTTAAGGGCAAGCAGCACAAGGTCTCATTCAGGTCTAAACAGGTGCACTCTAGTTCTAAACCACTTCACTTATTGCATATGGACCTTTTTGGTCCAACTAATATAGAAAGTTTGAAGGGTAAATCATATTGTTTTGTTATTACTGATGATTACTCCAGGTTTACATGGACTTTCTTTTTAGCCAAGAAAAGTGAAACTGCCCTAAGTCTGATTAATTTCATTACCCAGATAGAGAAGAATAATGGTAATGAGGTCAAAATTATTAGAAGTGACAATGGGGGTGAGTTTAGAAATCAGTTGTTAGATGATTTTTGTGCCAAGAAAGGGATTACTAGGCAGTTTAGCATAGCTAGAACCCCACAGCAAAATGGGGTTTCTGAAAGGAAGAATAGGACACTTATTGAAGCAGCCAGAACCATGTTGGCTGATGCCCACTTTCCTATAGCCTTTTGGGCTGAAGCTGTTAACACAGCTTGTTATGTTCAAAATAGGGCATTGGTCAACAAGATACATAATAAGACACCTTATGAATTACTTTGGGGAAGGAAGCCAAATATTGGTTTTCTGAAGCCTTTTGGTTGTCATGTAGTTGTTCTAGAAACTAGTGAGGCCCTAGGTAAATTTGATTCAAAAGGTGATGAAGGCTACTTCATGGGTTATTCAGTGCAGAGCAAAGGATATAGAGTTTACATTAAAAAGGAAAAACGTATACTTGAAAAGGTACATGTTAGGTTTTTAGAAAGTAAACCTAGTGATCCTGAGAGTGGTCCAAATTGGTTGTTTGACTTAGAACCTTTATCTAGAGCTTTAAATTATATGCCTGTTACTGATCCAGACATTGTGAAGGTAACTTCAAGTGTTTTGGAAAAGAAAATTGGTAATGTTTCAGGTATACAGGTTGCTAAGGAGGATGGACCACCAGCAGTTGAATCATCTCCCACACAAGAATATGTTACACTTCCTATATGGACAGATGAGTATTATGCTGCTGCTGCTGCTGCTAGAAAAGATAATGGTGGTGTTCAAATACCACCAAATACAAACATGCATGATTCTTCAGGCGCTGACAAAGGGAAATCAAGCGCTGACACGACCAATTCAGACGCTGATGGCTCCAACGCTGACAACAACAGTTCAAGCGTTGTTAGCCCAAGCGCTGACAAACAAGGTTCAGACTTTGGAGACACCTTTACACAGCTTTTCTCTTCACATTTTGAACAAGGTGGACCTTCAAATGTCCATGAAGAGATTCAAGTTGATCAAGAAGAATCTGAAGAAGATATTGGCAACATGGAGCGTGAAGTTGAGGACACCAGACTTTTTGAAGGAGGAGTTCTTACTTCCACAGCTAAGGATCACCCCACATCTCAAATCATTGGTGATGTTATGGCTCCAGTTCAGACAAGAAGATCCCATCAAGGTCTTGGTGGATTTATTGCCAATATACACAAGAAGGTTGATACCCCTCTTGTACAAGCATGTTTGTTTGCCTGTTTTCTGTCACAGGATGAACCCAAGAAAATTTTTGATGCTCTCAAGGAACCTAGTTGGGTGGAAGCAATGCAGGATGAGCTTCACCAATTTGCTATACAGGATGTTTGGGAGCTGGTTGATTGTCCCAGATATGTGAGACCAATTGGGACAAGATGGGTTCTAAGGAACAAGAAAGATGAAAGAGGCATTGTGGTCAGAAACAAGGCACGTTTGGTAGCCCAGGGATATACACAAGAGGAAGGAATTGATTATGAAGAAGTTTTTGCACCAGTTGCAAGAATTGAAGCTATAAGAATTTTTCTAGCTTATGCCTCTTGTATGAATTTTACTGTTTACCAAATGGATGTGAAGAGTGCTTTCCTCTATGGGACAATTGTTGAGGAAGTATATGTCATGCAACCTCCTGGTTTTGAAGATCCTGAAAATCCAGACAAGGTTTATAGAGTGAAGAAAGCAATGTATGGACTTCATCAAGCCCCAAGAGCATGGTATGGTACATTGTCCACCTACTTGGTGGAAAATGGTTTCAAAAGGGGCACCATAGATCAGACACTATTTACAAAGAAGAAAGGAAAACATGTGTTGCTGGTGCAGGTCTATGTTGATGACATCATTTTTGGGTCTACTGATCCAAAAATGAGTGAGGATTTTTCCAAGCTCATGACAGATAAATTCAAGATGAGTGCAATGGGTGAGATGAACTTCTTTCTAGGTTTACAAGTTCAGCAGAAAGAAGATGGTATCTTCATCTCCCAAGACAAGTATGTAGCTGAAATCTTGAAGAAATATGGTTTTTCTCCACATGAGAAGGAGGCTTCCACTCCTATGGATAGACAACACCCTTGGGGAAAAATTGGAGCTGGAAAGGATGTGGATGTTAGGCACTATAGATCAATGATTGGATCATTGATGTATCTTACAGCCTCAAGACCTGACATCATGTTTGATGTGTGTGCATGTGCACGCCATCAAGTGACTCCCAAAGAATGTCACCTTTTTGCTGTGAAGAGAATTTTTAGGTACCTAAGGTGTTATCCAGATCTTGGATTATGGTATCCAAAAGATTCTCCATTGGACCTTATTGCATATTCAGACAGTGACTATGGTGGTGACAAGTTTGATAGGAAATCCACAACTGGTGGATGCCAATTTCTTGGGAGCAGATTAATATCTTGGCAATGCAAGAAACAAACAGTGGTGGCAAACTCTACAACTGAAGCAGAATATGTTGCAGCAGCTGCATGTTGTGGACAAGTCTTATGGATTCAGAACCAGCTGTTGGATTATGGGTATAATTTTATGCATACCAAGATTTTTGTAGACAATAACAGTACTTTATGCATTATTAAAAATCCTGTACATCATTCTAAAACCAAACACATAGAAATTAGACATCATTTTATAAGAGATTGCTTTGAGAAAGGTTTAATACAACCAGATAGGGTAGATACAGAAGATAATGTAGCTGATTTATTAACTAAACCTTTTGATGCTGGAAGATTTCAATATTTGGTAACAAATATTGGAATGGTTAATCTCACTTAATATGTGTTTTGGAACCTTTTTGTAAAAGTATGTACAGGATAATGCATTGTTATTGGTCTTTGTGATGATTTAGATTTTCCACATTATTTTTCTAACACTGACAAAGGTAAATGCAACGCTGTCAAGTGTTATTTTGCCGTTGTTGGAGATATTATTGTCTAACGCTGACAAGAGTTCCTTCAACGCTGATAAGTGTTGTCGGGACGCTGTCAGCAACAAATGTTAGTTTTGTGGTTTTCATCTAAATGTGCAGGTAATGGTAGCTTTATGCCATTGGATACAGAGTTGCTTATGGATCTTTGAAGAGCTATTTGGACATGTTTTGTTTATGGATGATGGTTGGAATATTTATATTCCTATCTTGACATAAATTTTTAATGTTCATATATATTTTGAGAACTCATGTATCATAGTTTAAGGGGAGGTTTAAGGAACCTTTAGGACTCTTGGGTATTCTTATAATACTCTCATCACAATTATAGATTGTGTCCACAGGTGAGTATGGGTTAGTTTTACTAAACCATGAGGCACTGTAGCATGCAAAGGTGACAATCTATGCATGCTGCCAAGACACTTTTGGCCTAGACTTGGTTGTGGTCTGATGGGAGACTTGGGAATACTTTGGATATGGGTTTACCTGGGAGTTACAAAGAATTTTATGAAATAACTTTGTTGGTAAGTATTTTGGTTAGCAAGGGACTCTAGAGGACATTTGTGTCTATCTTGCTTATGCAAGTGTGCATAAATGGACAGTGCTTGCCGCCCAGTAATTATTATCAACTTGTAAGATATTTCCCTTAGGATAAATTACTTTGTTAAGGTCTTTTTCTTTTTAAATATTTTTATTTTTAGACGCTGACAAGTTTTTCTCCAAACGATGTTACGTCCAATCGTGACGCTGACAAGGCTTTAGGCAAACGCTGACAAGAAAATATAGCCGTTGGGCGCTGATGGGCTATTTTTGACCGTTGACACCTAGTGGGCCCTACCCAGTTGTTATTTTTGACTAATCTTTGGCCGTAATTTTGGGGAGAAGTTACTTTTAATTAATGCATGAGATAAGTTATATTTGATTCAAGATTTTCATGATTGCTCTTTGAATATAACCGCCTCATTTTTGACCAATCAAAATCATGTATCTCTCCTATAAATTTGGCTAATCTTTTATTCTGGGTATTCATATTTTCTTGTCTAACACTTTTTCTCCTAGATTTTTCCCATATCACATAACCTAAACAGCTTTCAATCATGGCACCCAAATTCAACTCAAAGAATTTAACATTGGAGTTCAAGAGCCAACACAATATGATAGCTTACTTGACTGCTGATGATGCTTTATTTCCTCAGTATTCACAGATGGTGGCATTTTTAAATGCATCTTCATTGAGGTATGCACTTTCTCATACACCATTAGTCCCTGTCGCACACATTAGACAGTTTTGGAACAATGTTAGTTCCACAACAACTAATGGAGTGACCACATTAACATCTACTGTTCATGGAAGAACATGGGTGGTCACTGAAGCTTTGGTTCGCCAAGCTTTGCGTCTTGATGACGCTGATGGTGTGACTACCCTTGCCATTGCAACAATAGAACAGGGTCTTAGGGAATTGGGTTATCCTATTCCTGCTGATGTCACTTTAAATAAATATCATAAGCAAGAATTTCCCTCTGACTGGAAATATTTGATACATGTCCTTTTACAATGCTTAAGTCCAAAATGTACTTCTTTTAATGAAATAAACAGGTCAATAGCAAGTGCTTTGGTTTGTATAACACGTGGGCTTAAGTATAATTTTTCAAAAATGATTTTTGAAGGGATGTGTAAAAACAAGGGAAGTAAAATGACTTTGGCTTACCCTAGATTTTTGCAAATGGTCTTTGATTTACAAGAATATTGTTCTAGGGATCATGACACTTTTTATGAGATCCCTAAACAACAGAAAACCATTTTTGCTAAAATGAGCTCCACCAATGAATCCATACCTCTTACCCAACCAATGCTTGAAGTAATTCAGGCTGCACAACCACAACCACAACCACAACCAGACCCTGAACCCCAACTTGAGCCTATTCATGATCCATTACCTTCACCAGAAAACATGGACATTGACCAACCCAGCGCTGACACTCAAAATGTGGGCGCTGACACAGCCAATCCCAACACTGATACACTTCCTGAACAATCCCAAACACCCCTTAATCAACCCACACCCACACAATCTACTTCATCTTCCACCCCATTACAATCTAGGTTGACTAAACGCCAAAGGGTTACTGGAGTGTTCTCCTCTAGTGATCCTAGCCTTGTAGCAGAGAGAACCACCTCCACAAGTGTGGCTGGTGAAATGGGTGAGGCTGGGGCTATTGACACAGGCTTAGATGCTGGTCAAGACAGTCCCAACATCATTAAGACCTCATCCATGCCCCATGATCCTATTTTGGGAGGTCAAATCCCCATTCTAGCTGAGGGCAGATTGGAACCTATGACAATAATTGAATTGACGGCGGCTGTCATTAGCTTGCAAAAGCAAAATGTCAGTCTTGTACAAACTGTCAACAAACAGGGACGAGAACTCCAAGTTTTGAGGGAGAGAGTAACTGTTTTGGAGAATCCAAGTAGCAGGAGTCTAATGGAGGAATCTTCCAAAGGGGAGGATAGAGAGGATGAGGAGGATGAGTTGATTCACACAGCTAGTGAAAAGAGTTCAGAAAAGAGTTCACAATTTAGTGAATCTTTGCAGATTGCTGAAGCTCTCACCAACTTGAAGAAGCACCCAGTTGTTGATACATCCAAGGTGACACCAAAGAACTTGGAAGGATCTTTCAAAGAAACATTGGGCGCTGATACAGGTTTGGACGCTGACACATCCAGCGCTGACAAAGGTAATCGTGGCGCTGATAGGAGCAACTTGGACGCTGACAAAGTTGCAGGTGGTGTTGATGTATTCCAGCCATCAACAATCATCAAAGATGTGTCCACACAGGTTTCTTCTTCTACTTTACCAATTATTGATCCAAAAGACAAAGGTAAAGGTATTTTGATTGAAGAAGATGTTCCAAAGAAAGATGCAGCACAAATAGCATTTGATGAACAGTTGGCTGCACAACTTGTGGAAAGAGATTTGAAGAGGAGTAGAAGATCACCATTTGTTGTTTCTGAGAGTGAGGAAGAAAGTGGTGATGATAAAGAAGGTGATAGCTCAGATTCAAGTGTTCAAATTATTGAAGATCCAGAAAGGCTTGAATATGGGGATGAGCTAGCAAAGGAAAGGTTGAGTGAGTTGAAGAATCAGATTGATTGGGACCTACCAGAAATCACCAGAATGTACCATGCTTGGGAAGACAAGGTTATGGACAACCCAGGTATGAGTTTATCAGATCAAATTTGGGGGTTAGAAGTTCTGCTTAGGGTACAAGCTGACATAAAGGTGATTATGAGGTTTAATGCACAAGAGGTCAAAACCTGGCTCAAAAGAGATAGAAGGCAGTTGTACTATAAGTTGCTTAGATGTCATCAGCCTAATTGGACATCAAAGAAGTTGCTGGCCTTATCTTTTGAGGAGCTAGAGTATAGGGCACATCCTATTTGGAGGAAGGTGCAAGAACAGAATGTCTACCAGTTTCTTTCAGAAGAAAGAAAACAAGAGCTTGCAGAGGAGATGCAGATTCAAAAGGAAATAAGGATTGCTCAAAGACCAGTGAAGAAAGGAGATCCTTTCCAATTTCCTAAAGACATGGATGTGTATTTTCCAACTGAAGGTGTTATAAGGAAGCATCTCAAGCTTTCTCCATTGGAAGCTTCAGATTTGGTAAATGTAGTACCTCTAGATGACAGAAATCCAATCATCAGTTTTGATGAAGATGAGTGTGGATTTTGGAAGATTGGACGATTTGGAAAGGAGGTACATACTTTCACTTCAGTTATTTCTATATTTGCAAGCATAGACAGGGAAGACTTGGTGCATCTATGGAGGTTAATAGAGGCCAAGTATACAGCTGAAGCACCTACTTCAGCTAATGGAATAAGACTTTGGAACACATTTATGACTTTGTGTGGTCCAAAAGAAGCAGATCCTGCCATTTGGAAGGATCTTGAAGATGATCTCAGTAATCTTCATTGGAGGCTATATTCTACTTGTGGTGTATTTCATATGAGCTCTACAAAGTTTTCAGAGTATTTACTTGTGGATGCTGACTATTTCTTGTCCAAAGAAGTGTTGGAGAAGATGCTAGAGACACCCTTGGAGATAGATTATACTAGTGACGTGGCCAAGGACTTGATCAGATATGTTTATCACCAACATAAGAAGTTTTTGCAAGATTCCTCCTAAGCCTTTAGTTTTTATTCAGAAACTTGATCATTGGAATGGATATCAAGTTTAGGGGAGGATTGTTGGGAATAAAATATGGGTCAGTTCACTAGACGCTGATAAGAAGAATGTCAACGCTGATAAGAAGACATTGGACGCTGACAGCCAAGCGTTGACATTGAAGAAGTCAACGCTGATAGCCTTGAAGATTGACACTGATGGAATATCTTCATATTTATCTTGTTTATTTGTTTCTTTATTTATGTATGGTAAAGATAAGCACAACATTGTATTTTCTATTATTATCTTTACCTAGAATAGTTGATTCGTAGCTTATTGTACAAGACTTCTTGTTCTATAAAAGAAGGTCTTTTAGGTTAAAGTCATATATCAGTTTTCATAGTATTCGCAAGTTAAACCTTTCATTGTAATCAACACGATTATTCTAATACAAGTGAAAGTTTGTTTAACATCATTGTGTTTTAGATCAAGTGTTAATTCCGCATAACACTTTGTTACTTTATTCATAAGCAAAGGTTTCTCTACGTGTAGTACTTGATCTAATCTCGTATACACAAAGCTTAATCGATCTAAGTTTGGGATCAACATCCCACAGTACGCTCAAGAATTCACTTCAATCCACGGTTATATATCTTGGCTTGACCATTTGTTTGAGGATGATAAGCGGTGGAAAGACGGTGATTGATACCATATTTAACCATGACTTGAGCAAATTGATCATTGCAAAAATGAGTCCCGCGGTTACTGATTATAGCACGAGGAACACTGAATCGAGCAAAAAGTTGCTTCAGAAAGTTCACAACCACCCTCGCATCGTTCGTAGGGAGAGCCTTAGCTTCAAACCATTTGGATACGTAGTCAACGGCTACGAGGATGTACTTGTTCCCTTTAGATGATGGAAATGGCCCCATAAAGTCGATGCCCCATACATCAAAGATTTCACATTCTTGTATGAAATTTTGAGGCATCTCATCTCTATGTGTGATCTTGCCTTGGCGTTGGCAAGCATCACAATTTTTAACCATCTCGTGAGTGTCACGATAAATGGTGGGCCAATAGAATCCCGAGTCAAACACTTTCTTCGCGGTGTAGTTGGGACTAAAGTGACCACCGGTGGGTCCTTTATGGCAAGCTTCAAGGATGTCTAAAGCTGCGGGTCCATCAACACACCGCCAAATAATCAGATCAGCGTATTGTTTGAAGAGATAAGGGTCATCCCAAAAGTAAGTCTTAACATCTTTAAAGAACTTCTTCTTTTGTTGGGATGTTAGCCCTTTGATGAGAATACCACCCGCTAAGTAGTTTGCAATGTCCGCAAACCACGGGGTGTAATCAAGATTGGAATTGATAGACATTAAGGCCTCAAGGGGAAAAGAGTCATTGATCTCTTGATTCGGATGATCCCCTTGGTAAGGGTCCTCAAGTCTACTTAGATGATCCGCGGCTAGGTTTTCGGCTCCCTTTTTGTCACGAATTTCGATTTTAAATTCTTGAAGGAGGAAAACCCAACGAAGAAGTCTTGGCTTGGAATCTTGTTTAGTCAACAAGTACTTCAACGCGGAATGATCGGTGTACACGATTGTGGTGGAAAGAACAAGATAGGGGCGGAATTTCTCAAAAGCATACACTACAGCTAAAAGCTCTTTTTCGGTAGTGGTATAATGCAATTGAGCCCCCGTCATTGTCTTGCTAGCATAGTGGATTGGTTGGAAGTGTTTGTTCACTCTTTGGCCCAAAACCGCTCCAATAGCAAAGTCGCTAGCATCACACATCAATTCAAAAGGTAGCTCCCAATTAGGGGTAACCAAGACCGGTGCCTTAGTTAGCTTGTCCTTAAGAAGATTGAAGGATTCAAGACACTCTTTAGAAAAGATAAAGGGAGTATCTTTTTCCAAGAGGTGGGTCATCGGGCGAGCGATTTTAGAAAAATCTTAAATGAATCGACGATAGAAGCCCGCATGACCAAGGAAACTTCTCACACCCTTCATGGTTGAAGGTGGAGGTAATTTGGCTATGACATCCACTTTAGCACGGTCCACTTCAAGACCGGCTTTTGAGATTTTATGTCCAAGCACAATGCCTTCTTTTACCATGACATAGCATTTTTCCCAATTTAGAACAAGGCGAGTGTCTTCACACCGCTTAAGCATGCGTTCCAAATTGGCAAGGCAAGAAGAGAAGGAGTCACCAATGACCGAGAAATCATCCATGAAGACTTCCATAGTTTCTTCAACCATGTCATGGAAGATAGCCATCATACACCTTTGGAAAGTCCCAGGAGCATTGCATAAGCCGAAAGACATTCTTTTGTAAGCAAATGTTCCATAAGGACAAGTGAATGTGGTTTTCTCTTGGTCTTTAGGATCGATGGGAATTTGAAAATACCCGGAGAAACCGTCTAAGAAGCAGTAATAGTCATTACCCGCTAGACGTTCAAGCATTTGGTCCATGAAAGGAAGGGGAAAATGATCCTTTCTCGTAGCATCATTGAGTTTGCGATAGTCTATATAAACTCTCCACCCTGTAACGAGACGAGCAGGAATCAACTCGTTGTTTTCATTGGGAAAAACGGTGATTCCGCCTTTCTTAGGCACACAATGGACCGGACTAACCCATGGTGAATCCGAGATAGGTTAGATCATTCCCGCATCAAGAAGTTTAATAACCTCTTTTCTGATAATTTCATGGATCTTGGGATTCACCCTTCTTTGGCTTTGAATAGTAGGTTTAAAATCGTCCTCCATGAGAATTTTATGTGTGCAAAAGTAAGGATCAATTCCACGAATATCGGAGATTTTCCAAGCAATCGCTTTCTTATGATTCTTCAGCACGGCGATAAGTCGGGATTTTTCGTCTTCTTTCAAATCCTTAGCGATGATGACGGGTAACTTCTTATTGTCTTCAAGGAACACGTATTCAAGATGAGACGGTAGATCCTTAAGCTCTAAATTCGGAGGATTTTCGATGGAAGGCGAAGTCAAATTCGGATCATCGATAGAGATTTCCTTAGGAGATGGTGGAGAAATATGGTCCTCATTGAGAAGTTTCTCAATGGTACGAATGTCTTCATCCCAATTGGAGGGAGAATCGTCGTATTGTAAGTCCACATCTCCCAAAGTTTCTTCAAATTCTTTCAAAAGTAACTCACTTTCTCCAAATGGAATTAGTGGGGGAGAAATGGAGGCAACGGTCTCAACAATGGGTAGAGAATAACAACCACTTTTACAAGCGTCTTTGAAATGTTCTTCACAAGCCTCATCAAGAACGTCAATGAAATTAACGCTCTCGTTTTCAGAAGGCTGCTTAGAAAGTTTACCCATGTTGAAGATGATTTTATCGTCACCAACTCTCATGATTAATTCGCCCGCGGCTACATCAATGAGAGTGCGACTGGTCCTCAAGAATGGACGTTCAACGATTAATGGAACACGAGGATCCATCTCGTAGTCAACGACAACAAAATCCGCCGAAAAGGTGAATTTGTCGACACCGACGAAGACATCTTCGGCTATCTCCACCGGATAAGCAACCATATGGTTAGCTAATTCCAATGTCATTCGTGTGGGGACTAGCTCGGGTAGAGATAATTGTTTCCAAACACTTAATGGCATTAAGTTTATACTAGCCCCTAGATCGGCTAGGGCCATACAATTCTCTAGCCCGGGGAAGTTGCAAGGAATTAGAAAGCGACACGGATCACCAAGTTTGGTGGGTAATTTCCTTAAGAGCACTGCGGAGCAATTCTCGTTAAGTTGGGTCTGAGAGATATCAAGAAGTTTCTCCTTATCACTGAGAAGATCTTTAAACATTTTAGCATATTTTGGCATGTGAGCGAGAGCCTCGGCAAAGGAGATATTGAAATTCACTTGTTTAAACATTTTGAGAAAGTTAGAAACCTGAATATCATCCTTGTTTTTCAACTTCTCTTTCCTCAACCTTGAAGGATAAGGTATATTGGGTTGAGATGAAGGCTTTGGAATAGAATTCTCACTCACATCCTTAGGTGGTGGAGGGGTGGAAGTAGAAGGTGGAGGAATTGGAGAAGTAGAAAGTGGAGGGATTAGAGAAGTAGAAAGTGGAGGGATTGGAGAAGGGGACTCGTTTTACTTTGTCACAATCACCGGTGTTGGTGTAGGAAGCTCGGGTTCCTTTAAACCTTTTCCACTTCAAGTGGTGATTGCTTTCATCTCCCCTCTTCGATTAGCAACGGTGTTACTCAGAAGAGAACCCGAACCAGAGGCTTGATTACTTTGGAAGAAACTAGCCATCATATCCCTTAAGTCATTCGTTTGAGTGCTCAAAGAGTTTCGCATATCGGCTCGAAGATCATTCCCTTGTTTCACCCTATCTCCTTTCAAGTTGGCCATTTGCCGCTAAAGATTCTGCACTATCGCATCATCAGTCCTCATGTAAGTTTCAACCTCGTGATTAAATGCGGTGGGTTGGTTGGGAGGAAGAGCATGGTAGGCAGGTGGTTGATAAGCGGGTTGTTGGTAAACTTGATTGTTTCCTTAAGGTGGATATGGGTTTCTTTGGGTTTGATATTGATGTGGAGATCGTGGTTGATTTTGATGGTTGCGATTGAGGTTGCTTGGGTTTTGAGGAAGAAAACCGGGTGGTGAAAGAAAGTTGTTTGAACGATAACTGAGCAAATTGCGGTCACCTTGAGGACGTGCTTGATAGCCTCCCTTAGAAAAGTTACCGTTGGCGGCATACACATTTTCTGGATTGTCATGAGTCGAAGGTAATCAGTGTATGAATGAGATCCCCCGCATATTTCACATGACTGACTCATAGCATTAACTTGTGCATTGATAGCTTTGGCATTGTTTGCGGTTTGGAGAGCAAGTGTTTCAAAAAGCGAAGTAAGCTTATCAATTCTCTTGTCACTCTCACTAGTGCTAGCACTAGCCACATTAGTCCGAACACTCTTGGTTTGCACTCTAGACTTATTCTCAATAATGCCCCATGCGGCATTACAAGACTTAACCAAAATATTACCCCCCGAGGCACTATTTAGTGAATCTTCGTCATTCATGCTTAAACCATTGTAAAAAGTATTAATTTGATGTACTTTTGTGAAACCATGTTGTGGACACTTTCTTAAAAGTTCCTTAAAACGGTCCCAAGATTCACTAGATGTCTCACCGTACTTTTGTTCAAAGGTAATGATTTCATTCCGCAAAGCGGTAGTACGTGAGGGTGGGAAAAAGTAGTTGATGAATTTAGTCTCTAAATCCGTCCACGTAAGAATACTTTGTGGCGGTTCCTTATCAAGCCAATTCCGGGCTTGTCCCTCTAAGGAGAAAGGAAAAAGTTGCAAGCGAATCACTTCTTGTGAAACCCCATTATACTTAACCGTATTGGTGAGTTGAAGAAACCTTTTTATATGGTCATGAGGATCATCAAGCGAACGCCCCAAGCAAGGTTGAGCCGAGACCATTTGAATGAAGCCGGATTTGAGTTCAAAATTGTTGGCTCTAATCTCGGGTATGACAATAGCATCGATGTTGCCCTCTAAGTGTGATTGCAAAAGCTCGATCATTGGTTGATTGTCCATGGTGACAATAGGTGGAGTAATGACTTCGGCTTGAGTTGCTTTCTTCTTACGAGCACGAGTACGCATACACACCGACAAAAGGAAGAGAAAAATAGACAAGAAATATTTTTGTTTTTTTATGTTTTTCAATTTTTTTTTAATTTTTTAATTTTTTAGGATTTTTGAAAATATTTGGCAAGAAAAATAACGTTCAAAAGTGAACGGATCCCAAAATCCAACGCGTCTCTCACTAAAAACCGTTAATCTTAACGAAAAGAGCCGGCAGCGGCGCCATTTAATAAGTAGCTTTTCACTTAGTTATAGAAGAGTTATCGTCCGATCTTTTCGAATTGATTACTAGTTAAAAGTGCGACTTAGTCGTTCTTGGTAGAAAAATAAAATGGATTGGTTATCTATTTTAAACTAAAAATGAAAATGTCGTTGAGTAAATAAGTAAAAATGAAAGCTTGAAAATTTAAATTAAAAATAAAGACTTTTAAAATAAAACTAAGTAAAAAGGCGGGAAAAATAAAGTTTGAAATTAAAAAGCTGGAAATAACAAACCCTTTATCCGTAATCCGTCTTGTGGCTGTTATCCGGAAAATGATTTCTGGGTGTTATCCGGAATATGGTGTTCAGTTTCTTATCCGGAATGTGAAATAATAGGCTTATCCGGAATACAAGAAATGCAGCTTATCCGGAATCTAGGATTTGGGAACTTATCCGGAATCCTTTTAAACTCAATATCCGGAATGTTTGTTAAGTCGCTTATCCAGAATAATGGTTTGCAGCTTATCAAGAATAAATTCTTCTTCTACTTATCCGGGAAACATAAATGAAAGCTTATCCGGAAAAGGTGTTCTGGACCTTATCCGCAATATGACCACGGATCCTTATCCCGAATATGGAACTTCTAAGGCTTATCTGGAATTGAAGATTTCGGACCCTTATCCCGAATATGAGGGTTATGCAGCTTATACGGAATGTGGGCAACTGGAGCTCTATTCAGAATATTAAATTGAAGGCTTATACGGAATAAATCTAAACACACTATCCGGAATAAATGGGAGGATGCAATATTCAGAATAAAAGGGTTTAAGAAACCCGGATAACACAAAAACTTAAACAAATAAGCAAATCTAAAATAAGCACTTACCAAAACTTAAACTAAAAATATTTTTAAGAAAAACTAATAAGCCACAATTTAAAAACTATTAAAACACTAAATAATCTAAATAATGAAAATCAACTTTTTATAAAAACTTAAACTTATTAAAAACAACTTATTTTCAATAAGCCGAACACACCAAAATCACATCCACTACATGATTATCAAAGCAAAACCATAGATTATTAAGAAAGGTAGAATGAGAGATTATAAAAAGCTTGATTATACTAAAGATTAATATCAAAGAGTACAATATTAAAGTAAAGATTTAATAAGCTTGAAAGAAAAACTAGAGAGAAAATAAAAACACACTTAATAAAAACTAAAAATTAACTAACAACTAACTACAAACTAACACCCTCCTAATGACATATTAGGAGGGTATTTATAGGAGGTGGGGAGGTTAAGTGCTTATGCTTCCTTCTTTCTTTCTTCTCGTCTCGACTCGATTTAATTTCTTTGTCTTTCTCGAAGTCGTCTCGGGATTCGTCGATATAAGTTGAACTTGTCTTATAATTTTCTTCTATAATTAGACTTGAGTTCCTCGACTTCATTAAACTTCCGTCTTTAGACTTTTTCTTCAGAATAGGCCTTGGACTTCCGTTCTTTATGCACTCTCGATCTTTTTACTTCGTCTTTTGTCTTTTTCTTCGATAAAAGCCCGTGATAGCCCATGTTTTCCTCCTTTTTATCTTTTGGTCCTAAAACACAATAAAACACAAACCATGCATAATTCTGACTTTTACGACATAAAATACACATTTTGGTCTTGTTATTATTGGAAATAAGTGGTAAAAGGATAAGTCTTTTCACACTTATTAATAAACAAGGTATTTGGTTATTGGGTTCCCTTTGTCACGGTTGTGCCTTTCGCTGCCAGTGTTAATGGTGGGCGACTATAGACATGGCTGGGTCACATTGGTGATACCCTTTGTGCCATTCGTTGCCGCTGTTAATGCTGGCCGACGATAAACATGCTTGTGTCACATTGGGATGGCCGTATTACTGTGGGTATATATAATAATATGTTTGTTGATATTTTTTAGCAACTAGAATTGTGTTTCGGGTTTTTAAGGTTGAAATAAACAAGCGTATGGGTTATCATAATCGCCTTATATAGTCGGTTTACAGCTGCTTCCATTTTTTGCTTTATATATCATGAGCTTGGTCTTTCTGGCTTAGTTTCATAGCACAATATATTTATATGTAGCTACCATTTCAAAAGAAGTGAACTTATAAAACATAACTTGAAAACCAAATAATCCACCGTCCGAAACATACCCTATGACGGGTGTTTGGACACGCTTATTATTTTCGATTATGAGGTTATTTAGATCTAAACTGTATTATAGCCGAAAGTGGCCCGTATCTTGGCTAGGCATCACGAATCCGTGTTTGTAGCCATGGCGGGTCAGGCGCCCTTTTATCTAGTTCTTACCATTTAAAGAGGTTGTGATGATGTATAAGGACCTTTTTAAACGGGTTCGAGTAAAGATTGTGTAGAAACTAGAAGGGGGTTGAATAGTTTCTCATTGGTTTATCTCATAATTAAAATTCCTTTCAATTAGGTGCGTGCCAAAACTATCTTTTACTCGAAAACTAGTTGCATAATGCTTAGGTTCAATTCTAATGCATTAACAATAAGTAGTAAGTGTAATGATGATGAATGTAAGTGATGAGTAAGGAAAGAAACAACCTAGTATGAAGACACCAAGATTTATAGTGGTTCGTCAACAAGGCTCTATCCTCGTTCCTACTCCACTCCTCGAGTACACCTTACTCGAGATTTCCACTATATCCACAAGCTCCCTTCTTGGCGGAGAAAACCTTACAATGTCGCTTACATTATTTTCCGACACTAAGCTAAATGTCGAGACCTAATCTTAGCTAGGACCAATCTACACAACGTCGCCCACTTCACCATTTTACGAAACAAGGCTAGATGCCGAGTTCTAATCCAAAGCTAGAACCAATCTTCACAAGGTTGCCTAAATCACCATTTTTTGACACAAGGCTAGATGTCGAGTTCTAATCCAAAGCTAGAACCAATCTTTACGACTCTTCACTTTGAAGCTAAGTGAGACTTCACACAACACAACTACACATCACTTTATAGTTTAGTGAGAACTCACAAGACACAACCACATCATTTTATAGTTTAGTGAGAACTAACACAACTTATTACAACTCAACTAAACATATCTAAGTACACACATGTAGCTTGGATCTACACAACACAAATCCACGCATACACATATGCAAAGGATTTACATGACTCTAATCCAAGTATTCACACATAGCTTGGATGAACACAACTATTCCAAGTATTCACAAATACATTGGATCTAGACAAGACACAAATAAACAAATGATGGACATGACTAGATCTTTAGGAGAGGATAATCTTCATCAAGGCTTCATCTTTAATCACATCACAAGTGTGTGAGTGATCTTCTCTTTGGACAAGGTAAAGAAGGAGATCAAGAGGATAATCATAAGTAAACATACTTAACACATTAAATGATCATTTACAAATGACTAGGATTAGATAGGAGAAAGAAGGCTGAAAGAGATGTCCAAAAAGGGTTAATGAAAATGCAGATTTGATCCACTATTTATAGAAGACAAATCCCAACGGCTAGCTAGGGGCGGTTCCTTAGCTACCCAGGCGGTTTCTTATCGATAGGGAACCACATAGGCACTTAAGGAACCGCGGAGTGTAGACTCCGCTCCTTTTTGTCTTTTAGTGAATTTGAAATATCTAAGGCTGTTTAAACCTTCAAATGATATTCTTATGGCATTTGGAATATGCCATATTCAAATTTATATTTTCACTTTAATAAAACATTTTCTTAAAAATAAATTTTATTAAAAATCTTTTGTTGCATTTGACAAAAGTGAGTTTTAAGGCTAATCAATTTTATGATCACTAAGCATGATTAAGATATATTAGTGTAGTGATTATTACCTTGGTGATAGTGTTTGTTAGATAATTTGTTTTATGATTGTGTTTGACAATAAATGTCTTTGTAATTTGTTGTGATCAAAACTAAGAAAGGTTAATTAATACTAACAATGTTTTTAGGCATTGCTTTGCATTAACAATCTCCCCTTTTTTATTACGAAAACTATAAACTCATTTACGTAAAATACAAGATTATTCGAATTATTAACGAGTTTATCACTATCATTTCTCCCCCTTTGTTCGAAGCAAAAAGGTTAGTACAAGTCTTTGAAGAAGAAAAGAACCAGACTTTGCTAGTAGCTCCCCCTTGGTGCTTACTCCCCCTTGCTTGGGGAACCAAGTAAATGAGCTAAGGTGACATGTTACACAAAGGTTAGAAGAAAGAAAAGAAACACCAATGTATATATGTGCACTACCTACTAACTAACTTGAGGGGGAGAAGGAAAAGAAATCTCAAATTAGAAGCAAGTATTTGCTAAGTAAGTCCAAAGAGTGTATGTTGACAACATCATAGTTCAATTGGTGGAATAAAGGAAGAAAAGAAACATCCAAACCAATCAAAGATGATTAAAATGTCAAGGGGTTAAAATTTAGAATTTATGGAATCACCCATAATTAATTGTAAGTTTTAACCATGATCAACTCTTTAACAAATGTGTGAAAAGGAATTCGCGGGAAAGATAACACACATAACATTCATATTACACAAATATGAAATAACATACAAGAGAAATATTCATACACACAATATGAATATTTAAAGCAAAAAATATGGAAAATAAACCACAAAGCATAGACTACTCTAATAGTGAAAATCTTCCAAGATTGCTTAAGTTTTATTGACTCAAACAACTAAAGTACAAAATGTACCTTAGTTGGAAAAGAAAGAAGACGAAGCATCATTCTAAGTTTTGTTCATGGGAACGAATACTTTAAGAGGAGGTCGAATGAGGAGGAATTCAAGGAGATTTAGCTTGTCATAGATATGAGCAATTTCAATTTGTTGAAATCGACAACAAGCACACGAGGAACCATGATGCAAAACAAAGTCGTTAGATAGTGGAGGTCCATCAAAATGAGAGTTTGGTGGAGAGGTAGATAATGGATAAGAGATGTTTGCGCAATGCCTAGTGAGATTAGGGAAAGAAGATAGGTCATTGAGTTGTGGAGAGTTGAAAGGTTTAGGTGGTGGTGGAAGAATTTCCTTTTCTCCGGTGATTGGATTTATAGAGTAAGTCTCATTCCAATATTTGATCGGAGAGAAAGAAGAATTCTTGGAGGATTTTGGAGAAGATGAATCATGAGGATTCTTGTTCTTCTTGATCCAAATGGGTCGAACCGAGATCTTAGGTTTCTTTGAAAGCTTAGAAGAAGAAGATTTAGGTTGAGAAGATTGTGACAAAGAAATGAGGTTAGGAATGGAAGAGTTAGGCATTATGAGGGATCAAGTGAAGAACTCCCAAAAGAGAAGAATTTAAAGAAAATAGACAAGGCAAAGATTTGAAATGAAAACAAAAGGTTTTAGGGAATGTTTAGCCAAATTGGGTAAACAAAGAATCTTAACCAAGACAGTGGTCAAAGAAGAAAGACCAAAAATTAGCCAAAAGTGGCTTTCTCGTACGTGGTTCCGTTAGGGAGCCCGCGGTTCCATATCGATATGGAGCCGCCTAGTGGCTAAGGAGCGGCGTCCAGTGGACCACAGACTATGATTTTCAAAAGTTTTGGAGAAAAATAAGACTTTCTCAAAATTTTGCAAATCTTGGATTTTTACCTCTTTTAGCACTAGAGTATGCTAGGGTTGCATAAAAGCAACACATTCACAAAGAATTTCTTGACAAAGGGTGACAAAATTTTTAGATAACATTTTGATCCAGTTTTAAGTTAAGTTTTTAGAGGTTGTGATAGATTTATGTTCAATTTTAAATAAATTGAAGTTGATTAATGTGACCACATAGGTTAAAACACATAAAACTAAATCCATAGATCATCTTCATGAAAAGCTCATGAAGGAAAGAAAATACAAGAAAGGAATTAACAACTAACTAATACGAAGTTAGCTAAAACTAGGTCTTGAATGCATAGTCCTCTTTTGCTTGACCTTCTTTAAAATCATATTATTTTGAAAACCATCATTCATCTCCTAGGAGGAGGAGGCATGGAGAACAATGTAAGCAAGAAATCATGCAACCTTCTATGAAGACCAAGCATCTCCAACCTTAGGTTTTGAATGATGTAGTTATTATAGAGACAACATGGGCATTTTCACCATGGGCTTCTAGGAAACCAAAGAAGTAAGGATCACCCATGAAGTGAGGAATAGGAATGCCCAAAATAGGAGCATTAGTGTTTGAGGGAGGAGGAGGTGGTGGAGGCATAGTGTCCAAGGGTAATATGGGTGTGATGGGAGAATTTGGTGGATCGAAGGGAGAGGTAACCAAAGGCTCAAGGACAAAGGGAATGATTTGTAGAGGTTGAGTATTCCCATCCAAAGGAGGACTAGGAGTGAATGGAGAGGAAAGCTCATTCATTCTTGATTGAAATGAAGAGGAGGTAGAACCATGTGAATGGTTAGTATAATGAGTTGAGTTTGTCTTGCATGGATCAAGGGGTGGTGAAGGTGATGAGGAAATGAGAATAGGAGAAATCTCATTTTTGGGAGTGTGAAAGGATGAAGAACTAATATTAGGTAACTTAATCTTGATTTTAAGACTTCCTTGGAAGAGGAAGTTTTGGAAGAGGTGGATGTTCTAGTGGACACCATGGTTGTGTGTTAAGGTTTAGAGAAGAGTTGAAGGTATGAAGAACACAATTAACAAGAGATGGTTTAAGAAGAGAAGGGAATGATTGATGAGATGGCATTTATACATGATCTCATCGTTCTTTTCGGGCTTTAAATGCATAAAAATGTCATAAAATACCATATATATATGCTTGTGTTTGTTTACTTGTGTATTTTAGGTATGGATATCGTGAAAAAGACAAAAGATCACAAGTTACAAGGAAAAACGGACACGAGAAACGAAGCCGTACAAAGAACCGGGCCCTAATCATGGAAATTTCAACAAATACCCTTGAAGACTTGAAGACAAACAAGATTGATCCTCAATTATTGAAGAAATGACACTTAAAACCCTTGTATATTAATAATTACAAGTTTGGTCCCTTAAGTTTGTCAAAATTACACAAAAGGTCCCTCAACTTTGAAGAAATGGCAAGATTAGTCCCTCAACAATTTCAAATTGTCAAATATGGTCCCTCCTCAAGCCAAAGATACATTAAAGACCTCTGAAGATCAAGAATGTCCAAAATCAGCCCTTGAAATATGCAAAAGTGTCAAAATTAACCCTTGATAACCTTTTTGGAAAGTTTGTGCCAAAAATGACAAGTTATGAAACGTTGATACAAAGGAAATGGACGCTGATGGGTTTTTTAACACAAATGCAAAAAGAAAGGAAAAACAAGGGCTAATGTTGTGCATTTGAAACATTCAAACGTAATAATGCGCCAAACAACTTTCACTTCCCCTAATATCGGATCAAAAGGTTTACTATTCACCCGAAGAACCCAGTTACCACTTCACTTAAAACAAAGGGTAAAAACAAATTACCCAGGCACATGCTTGATTCACATGCCCAGAAACCTATCCCACACCAAAAACCCTCATCAGCACTCACCAAAGGGGTCCCACCCATTCACCCGTCCACCTATCACATCACACCCTCCTCTCCAAGTCATCCTATGTGGCAAAATCTACAACTAAGGATCCTTGCTTCATTCCAAAGCCAAAATGAACAGCCAAGATCAATTTGGACAGCACATTCCATCAAAACGTCTAGAAGACCTCAAGGACAAATGTGGAATTTCACTTCTAGGGTTTGTGAATAGTGTTTAGCCAGGCATTTGCCTATAAAAGGAGACCTCAACATGTGAGAGTCCTTTTGTTCCAGATTTTAGCTTTTAATCTTTGTAATTCCTTTTTATGAAATAAAGTTTGAATTTATTAAAATTTTGAGTTATAATCTGTTATTTATAAAAGTTTGGTGTTTGAGAAGCTAAAATTTGAGTTCCATTATCTTGTTTGAAGGTTTTTGAGGCAAGGTTTTAAGTGATAAAGCTTGTGCATCAAAAATCAGAAGTTGGCATTATTTTTGATCTCACCTTGTGGTTTGTTCTTCTTAGCATCTTAGAAGCTGGTACTTGTTTTGCTAGTACCTCAGCTCAAACAATCCAAGGCCTGGATGTAGGTCTTGGAGGTTTGCATCTTCTTCCCTTTTCATTTTCTCTTTAAGTTTCTGATTATTTGTGATTTTTGTGGATTTATGCTTGAATCTGTGTTATTGTGGTTGAATATTGTTGATTTGGCTTGGTTTGATGTTAATGAGGTGTTATTGATCTGATTTGTGGGTTGAATCTTCATAAGCCTTTGAAAATTTGTGAAATCAAGTTTTAAAAAGGGTGTTTGGGATTACTGCATAAGTTAGGATTGTGGTTTGCTAAGTGTTTGTTTTGTGTAAGCAAGTGTTGGTATCTGTTATTTAGGTGCTTGTGTTCATCTGTTTGCAGGTTTTGTGGGTTTGATCACATAGATTCTTGATTTGGCTATAAAATCTTAAATACTTGGTAAAATTGGCTAGGATTTTGAGGACACCTAGATCTAGGCTTAGGCTAGGGCTAACAAGTGCTAAATCATAGTTAATCACACCAGGGAAGAAGGATTTGAGGCTTGAAATTGGATCAAGTGTCAAGTATATCAGCAAAACTTGTCTGCATATTGTTCATTGTTCATCAGAAACATTTTGTGCTTTGATCTTGTGATTTACTTTGATTCAGTGTTTGATTCTTGTTGCTTTGTGTTTGTTCTTAGTTTATATAGCTTGTGTATGCATCCTGTTAAGTTTGGTTGGCTTATTTTTCTTAAATCTGCTTATTAAGTGCTTAACTGCTTATTTGCATATTTGGAGCATATCTGGTGACTGTTTGGCTTATTGTGGCTTATTGTGTGAACCATTTTGTGATTTTATTGCAGCTATTGACTCCTTGTGATTCACTGATCACAAGGGTGCCTTTGTTTCCAATTGAATCAAACCAGAACTCTCATACAAGCTTGGTCAAATAGTCAAAGCAGTGGGAACTCCTTTCCCCTGCTAGTTACCACTGATAGTGTAAATTTGGTGTCAGCTTATCAATAAGCTATAATAGCTTATTCCAACCAGCAACAACTTTGTTTTTGTAATAGGTGCTCATATTTTGACCCATTTGTTCATACTGGAGCATTTGGGTGGTTGACTTTAAGGTTTGACTAGAAAATCAACTCCTTTGACTTTTACATAAGTTCATTTGTGCTCATTCTGGCTTATTGGTTGTGCTTATTGGATTTTTGTTGATTGATATTGCTTATTGAGTCCATTTGAAAGCTTTTGCAAGTTGAATCAAGTCCTGAGGTGCATTATTTCTCAAAAACGACTATTTTGTCGTTTTGTGGATTTTTGCTTTTCTATTTTCTGGCTTATTGAGTGTGCTTTTTGGAAATTTCTTTTGACAGATCTCTTAAGCATCCTAAAAGAGGGTTGTGTGTCAAATTAGAGCTTACGGCATTAGCTTATGGCTTAATGGGCTGAAAAGCCCAATAAGAATAAGCTTTGTGTTCAATAAGCTGTGATAAGCTCATATTCAGCTTTTGGGCCTTTAGAGTTTTGTTCTTAGAATTGAACTTTAAGTCAGATAGGGCTTTTCCAAGTCAATTGGGCCAAGTTTGACTTTTTGGGCCCAAAAGCCCATTTGTGTTGACTGAATTTGGATTTGGCCCATTTGAGGGCCCATTAGGGGTATTTTGGTAATTTCACTTTGATTTTCTAATTATTTAGGTTAAAATAAACTAGTTTGCAAGTTTTTAGAATTTTTTACAATTTTTGGATTTTTAATATTATTTTATTATTATTTTTAAATTTTCACATTTTCCAACTTTTTACAATTTTCTTAGGTTAATTACACTAAAATAGGAATTTAGCAACTTTTAGAATAATTTTATCACTTTTAGATTAATTTTTAAAATTATTTTAACTTTTAATAGTTTTTAAATCATTTTAAATAGTTTTTATTAGTTTTAAAATTTCTAAAAATAGTTTTTAATCTTTTTAGGTCATTTTAGAGGTTTACCAATTGAAAAATCTTTATTTGGGCTTTTTGATAATTTTTTTGATTTTTAGGGCTTTAATTAGCATTTAAAAATTGAATATTTAATTATTTAAAAGGTTTGAAAAAGTTTTGATCATTGGTAAACTCTTAGTTTATTATTTTTGATTTTTGGTGAATTTTTGGTAATTTTTAGAATTTATTTTTATTTTTGTGGTTTTTAAGGTTCTACGTTTTAACTTTCTAGTAGTGATTTTTTGTTAATTTTTATTTTTACGTCTTCGTCATTTTCTTTTCTCATCCCCTTCTAAACCAATCATTAATCACAAACATTTAACAAGTTTTTCACACACATATACCTCCTTGGGAAACGAACTTTCACACCATTAAGGGTCATTAACACTTGATTTTTCCTAAAGTCATTTGTTTGATACTTTTCACTATTTACCCTCCTTTTCCTAAAGGTGTGGTAAAATACCACAATCACTTTGGCGCCGCTGCCGGGGAGGTGTGTCGTGACTAATTTGCATTGTTGTTTTTAATATTAACCAAAATAGTATTTGTATTAGTAGAACTCTACTAATACGTATTATCGGTTTTCTTGGTTTTTCTTGTACAAATATTATTACTATATTGTATTAAGTATCACAATAAATTTACAATATCTCCAAAAGTGTGAAAACACAACCTTAATTGGGATTTCATCACTCAATTATTGTATTCGAATCTCAAACAAAAAGAAAAAGGCAAAGATAGATAAATACTTTCGTGAAGCTCGATTTTAAAAGATACAAACTATAAGGTGGGTATAAGGCGGGTATTATAAAATATACCCTAAGGAAAAAGGCTCTTAAGTGCTTCGCGCCGCCTCATTTCCCCGCTTGCTTGTGAGTATTTTGAGATTGAAGGCTAATCGAGGGTTTTGCCGCCCAAAGTATTATTACGTATAATATATTTGCTTGGTTTCTTTGTGATTAAAACCTCTTGAACAATTTGGTTTTCACCAAAGTTCTAAAGTCGTTCGAAGGCGTTCACTCCACTTGATCATTTTCATTCCTTTGAGGCTTCTTTAATCAAGAGTTTGATTCGAGGAGAGATTTTGTAGATTGTTGTCTACGAAGATACACCAAAATCCAAAAAAATTAAGTATCATCAAAAACACAAAAAAAAATTGAAAATTCACAAAACACCCCAAAAGAATCTTCTTTGCTCACCTCCCATTCTTCGTGAAGTTTATGATCACTCGTAATCAAGTAAAACGAGCTCGTAAACGACTTCAAAAGCAAGCCAATCATGAAACGTTGATTGTTGAAGAACCTCCAATTGTTGAACCTATTGTAGAACAAGAAGTCGTCATGGCTAATCGTACTATGATGGAGTTGCTACAAGCACCCACCGAGGGTTTTGGAGAGGCTATTGTGATTCCCGCCATCCTTGCGGAGAATTTCGAGATTAAGACGGGTTTAATGTCGATGTTGCAAGCAAATAAGTTTAGAGGTCACGAGAAAGACAACCCGCATTACCATATTAGGAATTTTAACCGTCTCACCGCCACTAGCAAGTTTAAGGATGTTCCACATGACGCCATAAGATGATGTTGTTTCCATACTCGTTGGATGGACCCGCAAAAATTTGGCTTGAGAAAGAACCGCCAAATTCGATTTTGACATGGGCCGATCTCGTTTCTAAGTTTGTGAACAAGTTTTTTCCACCATCTAAAACAACACATTTGAAAAATGAGATTTCACGATTTGTGCAAAGAAATAATGAAAGTTTTTCAATGGCATGGGAACGCTTTAAAGAAATGTTACACGAATGTCCACACCATGATTTTACGGAATTGCATCAAGTGTATACTTTTTATAATGGGCTTAATGATCATGAACGAGATTATTTGAACGCCGCCGCGGGTGGTAATTTTTTGTGCAAGACGACAAATGAGGCTTTACAAATCATTGAAAATAGATCTAAGGTTTATAACCCTCGTAACACACCGAGTGTTGCCAATATGGGTTCGTCATCTTCGTCACAATCGTCTCGTAGCATTAACGCCTTACATGATGAAGCTAATGAGGAAAATCGGTTTTTTGATAGATTTGCTAATCTAATGTCCCATTGGAAGGCTCAAGAAGCTTCCAATTCCGCTTCGGTTAAAGCGGTTGCTAAGAGTTGTTTATCTTGTGGAGGAGCTCATGATCTTTCCGAGTGCATTACCGCGGATGGTAACACTTCGAGTGCTTATGTAGCAACGGGAACTTACAACCAAAACGGTCAAGGTTCCCGCCCAAATCAAGCTCCACCAAATCAAAATGTTAATAATTATCGAAACAACAACCAAGGTAATTACCAAGGCAACACACGTAACTACAACAAGGGGAATTATCAAAATGGGAATGGACAAATTTCTAATCAAAACCAAAACCGTGATTTTCAAAACACTACACAAGGTTTTCAAAATGCTCACACTAAAAATTTGCAAGGAGAATTTTTGGATTATGCTAAAGCAAATGATGCTAAATTTGATAACATGCAACGTGAGATGATTAGCTTAAGATCCGAGTTGAAAAACGAGCTAAAAAATGAACTTGCTAATGAACTTAAAACTCATGCAAACAAAATGGAAGGAAATGTCCAACGTCTACAACAAAATCAACAAAAGATGGAATTAGGATAACATGAGATTAAGCAAGAGTTATTAAAAGCGGATGCTAGGCAATCAAAATTTGAGGACCGAATGGCTATGATGTTTGAAGCAATCATGTGTAAACCCTCTTCCTCGGGTGGTCTTCCTAGTGATACCATTAACAACCCGAGGGGAGAAATGAAGGTTATTACTACACGAAGTGGTAAAACTTTCAAGGAACCAATCTCTCGTCCAAGTACTTCTACGGAGAAGGAAATCGAGAAAGAACCCGAGGTGATGGTCGAAAAGGAGCACATTACAATCCCACAAAGTACCGCTCATACCACACCTACGGTTGAACCAATACCAATTGTGGAACCCGAGTTTCCAAGGTCGTTGCCTAATGACCAACCCACACCACCTTTACCCTACCCTTCGAGACGTAACAAAGAGAAAGCACAAGAACGGAACAATTATCAATTTGAGCTATTTATGAAAATGTTTCGTGATATGCATTTTAACATAAGTTTTGCCGACGCTCTTATCATGATGCCTCGATTCTCCGCAAACTTCAAAAGTATGCTAAACAACAAAGAGAAGTTACAACAATCGTCTAGTTGTTCATCGGTTTTTCTTAGCCGCATACCACAAAAGTCGGTGATCCCGGAAAATTTTTGATTCCGTGTGCAATTCAAGATATGGAGGAATGCTACGCCTTGGCCGATCTTGGTGCTAGTATTAATTTAATGCCTCTCGAGATTTTCAAATCGCTTTCGCTTCCGGCTCTTACTCCTTCGAACATGTCTATCGAGATGGCCGATCAATCTACGATTTTAGCATGTGGAGTAGCCGAGGACGTTTTTGTTAAAGTCGGAAAGTTTTACTATCCCGTTGACTTTATCGTTGTAGACATTCCTATCGATCGAAAAGTTCCTCTCATTTTGGGTCGTTCATTTTTTGATACATCAAGAGCACTTATCGATGTTCATGCTCGAAAAATCACCCTTCGTTTCAATGAAGAAGAACTTGTCATCAATGCAACACAAAACTCCAATCTTTCTCATGTCTATTCTATTGCAACTTTAAACCATGGTGATTCAACCAATGTCGTTTGCAAAGAATTTTCACCAAGAGTTTTTGGAAATGTCGCCAAAAACAATTTACCATTTCCTCCGCCAGTGGAGGTTATGAGTGTAAAGCCTACAAAGAAGAAACCATCAATACTTGAATCGAAAAATCCTTCACCTCACCTCGAACATTCATTCTTGAAAAGTGTTGATAAGTTGCCGGTTTCTACGGAAGATCTTTCGGATGATGAATATGTAGACCCTGATGGGGAAGTTTTCTTCGTCGATAAACGTTTTGAGAACTTGCCACCACCAAAACCAAAACGATTTACAAATGTGAGAATTTTTAGTGTGACTAACATCGTCTTAGAAACACCGAATATTTTCAACATAATCAAAAAGGGATTTCATAAGGAGAGTTTAAAATATAAAAAAGGAAAAGATTTTAAATATGATTTAATTGATTTTTCTACAAATCTAACTCCGTCATCACCACGTGTTTTGAGTGCTACAAGCTCGTCTACTCCTTTTGACGATGCTTTGTGTAGTTTTAGTATGGGGGAAGCCCCTTATGTTCCCTCATCCTTGTCCACCGAGGACGAGATATTCGATCCCGGAATTTCATGTAAAGGGAAATCTCGGTCTTCCACCGATGCAATAAATGGAAAATCTTTCTATTTGCTTGGTGCGAGTCTACCTCGAGTAGCTCGAAAGTTTGTCTTACCAATTGTCCCACCCTTCTATTTCTTCTCATCTATTTTCTTCAAACTCTTTGAGTTTATGGCACATGTTGAAGTGGCGTTAAATTGTTTTTCCAATGAAAACGAGAACGCCATCTTCGACCCCGGTATTTTGCATCATTCAAAGACTTAGTCCTTAATACCGGTTGCTTTTTGGGCCTTGTTTATCATGTAAGCCCCATCAAAAATTGACCATACCATGATTTTCCCTAAATGTTCACATTTTGAGGGGATCGAGTCGAGCTCATGACTCGGTAATCAAAAACGAGGTGCCTCGTGGGGGAGATCCCATGCTTATCTTTTAGGCTTAATATTCACTAATAAGGGGACTTGTACCCTTTCAACTCGTTGTCTCGTGGTTGTTTGTGATTGTGTTATCTAGATCATCATCATCATCTACGATTGAAGACTCTCGTGTTCGTTTACGTGAGCCTCCATCGTTCGTTTGAAGAAGTCTTTCACGAATCCATGACATATCCTTTATTGTTCTAACAATTATCCTTTAGCATACTTAATAAACGGCTTTAGATATATTGTTGATAACCCTTTCCATGCTAGATCCTAAGCATTCGACTCTTCGTCTCTAGTATGGGGGTGCTCCACCTTTAGACTCGAAACATTGAGGACAATGTTTACTTTTAGTATGGGGGGTGAATAGGTACTTGCTTTGCTACGCCTTCACGTTTTCCAATCTTCAATGTTTTGTTTTGCTAATAAGGCTAAAAATGGCCAAATTTTAAAAATTTTCTTAGTTTTTCATAAGTGTTTTTAAGACACGAATGTATATTTTCCGTTGGGTAGAATAAGAGTTAATTTTTGACTTGATGGGCATTTGGAGCCATTTACATTCCTTAACCCGCTCAATTCAAGTTTTGCTAGACTTCTATTTAGGGAGCTTTAAAACGCGAAAGTCTTAATTCATACGGGTTAAGAACAAGAACTTTTCGCAAGTTCCTATAATTGATTCTAGAAAGTCACTTATCAAGGGAACTTTAAAACGCATTCTCTAAACTTGAAAAAGTCCAAGAAAGTGCAAGATCCTATAGGTGGCTTGAAAACCCAAAACTTTGATTTGATATAGTCTTAATGAAAGCTAATCCAAATTTGGCTTAATTTTGACTTGCATGGCTAAGTATTCACGAGTCTCTTTAAATAGAGGTCTTTATATAGTGAACAACGAGAAATGATAGAGTTAGACAAGTGATCATGCTAAACGTAGAACACGAAAGTGTTCTTTCAAAAACTCATATGTTTTTAATTGTGGCTTTTTCTTCCCATAAGATCAATGCATTAGGAATAAATCATAATTGCAATAAGTAAGGTCGTACGATTTGAAAGGTTACTTAGCCTCTAGCGCAAGATCGTTTAAAAGTTGCTCGGGGTTGAATAGAGTTCATAGCCAAGGCATAACTTATTGAAGCGGGACGCGAAGATTGGCGATTATCCAAAAAGGCCCTAACAAGGCATGAGGAGCTCTATTTTTGCTAAAGATCCAATGATGATATGAAGTATCATTATTCCTAAATCAATATGAAGGATCGAGACACACGACGAGAAGCAATTACACCCCTAAAGATCATGGAGAAAGTCTATCCAAAAAGACCCTAACAAGGTATGAGGATAAATATATCCAAGTCCGAAAAGGAGGCGGATCGTTGTATATCAAAATCCAAAATAAAGATTGAAGAAAAATGATGAAGTCGTGGTCCAATATGAAGAATCTCTCAAAAACGTCAAGTGAAGAATTTCCAAATATATGAAGAGAAGACCATAATTTCAAGAACGTCTTCCCAAGATTTGAAGTATGAAGTACATGCCAAATATCGGTCCGGGAAAGGTCTCAAATCGTGAAACAAGTTATGCCAAGATATGAACTTAAGGAGATACACGAGAAGCCGTTTTAAAAGATTTTGTCCTTCGGCTAACTATTGATCAAATCGTGCTACTTTGCTTTCGGACTAATAACTACTCAAATAAGTCAATATGAATCACTTGTGATCCATGACAAATAGATAAAAAATGCTAGTAACCCATTTCCTTTTATAATAACTAGGATTGCGGGGAGAAAAAGTATTACACAATTTGGACGTATGAGTAGTGTTAGCATTGTGACTTGTACCAACAATGATCTCGTTTTTGCACTTAGCATGGAATGTATGACAATCAAGGATGACGAAGTTTACTCTAAGGGACATTTACTTGTTCCTATTCTTTGACCCTAAAAGTCACTTTTTGTGATGAAAATCATACATTATGTCTTTACACATCATCTTAGTATGTTGCAAGTCTTTTACTTTTCAATAAAGGTTAATAAAATTGAACTTTGGTGATGCTTAGATACTTTATTCTAGCATTGCGTGAGGGCACGGCAATGGCTTAGTATGGGAGAGTGATGAGATGGCATTTATACATGATCTCATCGTTCTTTTCGGGCTTTAAATGCATAAAAATGTCATAAAATACCATATATATGCTTGTGTTTGTTTACTTGTGTATTTTAGGTATGGATATCGTGAAAAAGACAAAAGATCACAAGTTACAAGGAAAAACGGACACGAGAAACGAAGCCGTACAAAGAACCGGGCCCTAATCATGGAAATTTCAACAAATACCCTTGAAGACTTGAAGACAAACAAGATTGATCCTCAATTATTGAAGAAATGACACTTAAAACCCTTGTATATTAATAATTACAAGTTTGGTCCCTTAAGTTTGTCAAAATTACATAAAAGGTCCCTCAACTTTGAAGAAATGGCAAGATTAGTCCCTCAACAATTTCAAATTGTCAAATATGGTCCCTCATCAAGCCAAAGATACATTGAAGACCTCTGAAGATCAAGAATGTCCAAAATCAGCCCTTGAAATATGCAAAAGTGTCAAAATTAACCCTTGATAACCTTTTTGGAAAGTTTGTGCCAAAAATGACAAGTTGTGAAACGTTGATACAAAGGAAATGGACGCTGATGGGTTTTTTTAACACAAATGCAAAAAGAAAGGAAAAATAAGGGCTAATGTTGTGCATTTGAAACATTCAAACGTAATAATGCGCCAAACAACTTTCACTTCCCCTAATATCAGATCAAAAGGTTTACTATTCACCCCAAGAACCCAGTTACCACTTCACTTAAAACAAAGGGTAAAAACAAATTACCCAGGCACATGCTTGATTCACATGCCCAGAAACCTATCCCACACCAAAAACCCTCATCTCCACTTACCAAAGGGGTCCCACCCATTCACCCGTCCACCTATCACATCACACCCTCCTCTCCAAGTCATCCTATGTGGCAAAATCTACAGCTAAGGATCCTTGCTTCATTCCAAAGCCAAAATGAACAGCCAAGATCAATTTGGACAGCACATTCCATCAAAACGTCTAGAAGACCTCAAGGACAAATGTGGAATTTCACTTCTAGGGTTTGTGAATAGTGTTTAGCCAGGCATTTGCCTATAAAAGGAGACCTCAAAATGTGAGAGTCCTTTTGTTCCAGATTTTAGCTTTTAATCTTTGTAATTCCTTTTTATGAAATAAAGTTTGAATTTCTTAAAATTTTGAGTTCTAATCTGTTATTTATAAAAGTTTGGTGTTTGAGAAGCTAAAATCTGAGTTCCATTATCTTGTTTGAAGGTTTTTGAGGCAAGGTTTTAAGTGATAAAGCTTGTGCATCAAAAATCAGAAGTTGGCATTATTTTTGATCTCACCTTGTGGTTTGTTCTTCTTAGCAGCTTGGAAGTTGGTACTTGTTTTGCTAGTACCTCAGCTCAAACAATCCAAGGCCTGGATGTAGGTCTTGGAGGTTTGCATCTTCTTCCCTTTCCATTTTCTCTTTAAGTTTCTGATTATTTGTGATTTTTGTGGATTTATGCTTGAATCTGTGTTATTGTGGTTGAATATTGTTGATTTGGCTTGGTTTGATGTTAATGAGGTGTTATTGATCTGATTTGTGGGTTGAATCTTCATAAGCCTTTGAAAATTTATGAAATCAAGTTTTAAAAAGGGTGTTTGGGATTACTGCATAAGTTAGGATTGTGGTTTGCTAAGTGTTTGTTTTGTGTAAGCAAGTGTTGGTATCTGTTATTTAGGTGCTTGTGTTCATCTGTTTGCAGGTTTTGTGGGTTTGATCACATAGATTCTTGATTTGGCTATAAAATCTTAAATACTTGGTAAAATTGGCTAGGATTTTGAGGACACCTAGATCTAGGCTTAGGCTAGGGCTAACAAGTGCTAAATCATAGTTAATTACACCAGGGAATAAGGATTTGAGGCTTGAAATTGGATCGAGTGTCAAGTATATCAGCAAAACTTGTCTGCATATTGTTCATTGTTCATCAGAAACATTTTGTGCTTTGATCTTGTGATTTACTTTGATTTAGTGTTTGATTCTTGTTGCTTTGTGTTTGTTCTTAGTTTATATAGCTTATGTATGCATCCTGTTAAGTTTGGTTGGCTTATTTTGCTTAAATCTGCTTAATAAGTGCTTAACTGCTTATTTGCATATCTGGAGCATATCTGGTGACTGTTTGGCTTATTGTGGCTTATTGTGTGAACCATTTTGTGATTTTATTGCTGCTATTGACTCCTTGTGATTCACTGATCACAAGGGTGCCTTTGTTTCCAATTGAATCAAACCAGAACTCTCATACAAGCTTGGTCAAATAGTTAAAGCAGTGGGAACTCCTTTCCCCTGCTAGTTACCACTGATAGTGTAAATTTGGTGTCAGCTTGTCAATAAGCTATAATAGCTTATTCCAACCAGCAACAACTTTGTTTTTGTAATAGGTGATCATATTTTGACCCATTTGTTCATACTGGAGCATTTGGGTGGTTGACTTTAAGGTTTGACTAGAAAATCAACTCCTTTGACTTTTACATAAGTTCATTTGTGCTTATTCTGGCTTATTGGTTGTGCTTATTGGATTTTTGTTGATTGATATTGCTTATTGAGTCCATTTGAAAGCTTTTGCAAGTTGAATCAAGTCCTGAGGTGCATTATTTCTCAAAAACGACTATTTTGTCGTTTTGTGGATTTTTGCTTTTCTATTTTCTGGCTTATTGAGTGTGCTTTTTGGAAATTTCTTTTGACAGATCTCTTAAGCATCCTAAAAGAGGGTTGTGTGTCAAATTAGAGCTTATGGCATTTGCTTATGGCTTAATGGGCTGAAAAGCCCAATAAGAATAAGCTTTGTGTTCAATAAGCTGTGATAAGCTCATATTCAGCTTTTGGGCCTTTAGAGTTTTGTTCTTAGAATTGAATTTTAAGTCAGATAGGGCTTTTCCAAGTCAATTGGGCCAAGTTTGACTTTTTGGGCCCAAAAGCCCATTTGTGTTGACTGAATTTGGATTTGGCCCATTTGAGGGCCCATTAGGGGTATTTTGGTAATTTCACTTTGATTTTCTGATTATTTAGGTTAAAATAAACTAGTTTGCAAGTTTTTAGAATTTTTTACAATTTTTGGATTTTTAATATTATTTTATTATTATTTTATTATTATTTTTAAATTTCCACATTTTCCAACTTTTTACAATTTTCTTAGGTTAATTACACTAAAATAGGAATTTAGCAACTTTTAGAATAATTTTATCACTTTTAATTAATTTTTATAATTATTTTAAGTTTTAATAGTTTTTAAATCATTTTAAATAGTTTTTATTAGTTTTAAAATTTCTAAAAATAGTTTTTAATCTTTTTAGGTCATTTTAGAGGTTTACCAATTGAAAAATCTTTATTTGGGCTTTTTGATAATTTATTTGATTTTTAGGGCTTTAATTAGCATTTAAAAATTGAATATTTAATTATTTAAAAGGTTTGAAAAAGTTTTGATCATTGGTAAACTCTTAGTTTATTATTTTTGATTTTTGGTGAATTTTTGGTAATTTTTAGAATTTATTTTTATTTTTGTGGTTTTTAAGGTTCTACGTTTTAACTTTCTAGTAGTGATTTTTTTGTTAATTTTTATTTTTACGTCTTCGTCATTTTCTTTTCTCATCCCCTTCTAAACCAATTATTAATCACAAACATTTAACAAGTTTTTCACACACATATACCTCCTTGGGAAACGAACTTTCACACCATTAAGGGTCATTAACACTTGATTTTTCCTAAAGTCATTTGTTTGATACTTTTCACTATTTACCCTCCTTTTCCTAAAGGTGTGGTAAAATACCACAATCAATGATCCAAACTAGTAATGGGTTAAAATCATTTTAGGTAAATAATGAAATTAGGTAGCCTAGTTTAGGAAAGTGTAGGGTTTTGCAAAAATTTAATCAAAGTTTTACACAGATTAAGGAAAACAGTGTAAAGCAAAGATTCTGTCGAAACAGTGGCTGGCGTTTCCTTATGTAGGGCCGCGGTTCGATATCGATAAAGAACCGCGGGGATGATAAAGAACCGCCACCAGTAGGTTCGAAAAAAGGCAGTTCCTGAAACATTTGCTAGCCCAGATTTTATACCAAGGTTGATCAAGCCAAAGTGAACTATAAATCAAAATCTAGGAAGCTAACAAACACATAATATGCACAAAGCTATGCAAATTGAAGGATCAATAGCATAGCCGATTAGGATTAAAATACTAAGTAATCCAAACATAAAGTATTAGTTAGCAAACACAACATCCTAAAAATAAAAAGGGAATAAGGAAATATTGTTCAACAATTCAAACATGTTTTCAAACATGTTAACCTTGATAAACCAAAGCTTCATTTCTTCTTCTTGCCAATTCCCTTGATCAATTTGGTTATGCTCTTGAACGATCCTCTTGACTCCACTCGATGATTATACAAATCACCTTGGGTTTTAAGATTAGCACGGTAGACATACTCAAGACCAAAGTTCTCCAAGTCAACTAGTGGCATAGTGAGGAGGAGGGATGATTTCCTCTAACCCGTCCATGAAAGTGTCCATGGATGGATGGGAGTCACTCGAAGAGCCAACATGAGCACTTGTGCCTACACCACCACCATCACTTGGTGACATATCAAAGTCCTAATTATCATACTCTTGTGGATCAGACTTTCTCGAACCTCGATCACTTCTAGGCTTTCGTGGTTGTACCCTTTGAATAGATAGCATGACACGTTCGACCGAACGAAAGTGAGAAACGTTAATTTCGGGATAGTCTTCACCAACCTTATTAAGAAGGCGAGTAAGGAGCATGGCATAGGTAATATTTGTTTTGGGTTTGGAAAGAGCATAAGTGATTCGTCGAGCGATAAAGTATGCGAGATTGTACTTAGCGTTGGTAGCGATGCAACATAACATGTGCGCCCTACACACCGGAATATGATCCCGGTTACCACCAAGACAAAATACATTCTCTCTAAGGATGTCGGCCCAACGGACCATACAATCATTTAGGTCGCTTAAACGAACCTCATAGCGTTTTAGCCGACGCTTGGTAGAGTGGATGCTTCTTACAACGTTTCCACTACGCTCTTTACAAATGACATCAAGAATGTAGTCAAGGTCAGTCTCTTCATTTTCATCTGGAGCACAGTCGAATGGTTCAAGGAGATAATAAAGTTTCCATTTATCAGTAAATCGACAAGTGCCCTCAAATGGAACACGAAGAGCTTGAACAAAGTCTTCAAGAGAGAGTTTAATGAGTCGACCTTCAAGGATGAACCTAACATATACTCTACCGTTATCATAAACGACAGAGTATGTGATAAAGAACTCTAAGAGCAATTCGGGATATATATCCTCTTTGATGTCCAATAAACAATCAAACCCAATTTCTCCGAACATCGATCAAGTATATATATATATATCCCTCAATATCCTCTTCGACAACTCTACCCTCGTGAAAGCAACGTTTTTAGAGTGAGGAATAGGTGTTTGTAAGTTAAGGGGAAGCACACATTTCGGAAAGGTTTGGCATATATTGTTTAGTGTATTGGTGATCTTGTTTATATTCCGAAGGCATGATTAGTACCTAAATAAACACAAAAATATTTCCCCAATTACTCATATGTAACATATAAACCAAAAATCAAGAAGATGAGACTGTGTTTCATCAATCTCTTGACAAACCAAGGTTTAATCGTTATCATTCTCATATTCACAATGTACCTAGTTCACCATTGACAATGACACATTGACCATGTAAGATCAACAATGAACTTGAACATTGGTTTTTCAAAATAGGTTTTTAGGTAAGCATTTAACAATGCCATTACCAACTTGTTCATGGGTTCATATCAATTCCATCAATCAACCAAAATTATTTAGTCAAAATTCAGATTTTTTCTACAAGTGGATTTTAGTGAAATCTCAATGAATATGAGCCTAAGGAATCGTAGTAACAATACTATGTCCACTCTTATTCCTAGTAAGGTTCTGATTCAATGTCAAATTTAAAAATCCCCAATTATGAATGTATGAAGCCTAGAACAAATTAGATGAAATTGAAAGAAATGACTTACAGATAATTGATCTTGGATGAAGGATGAGTGAAACCCAAAAATCGAAATCAATTAGTCTTGAGTAATTGAAGGTTTTGTAAAATCAACAATGGTGGAAAACTGGGTATTCTCGTCACTATGTTGGAGAGGAGAGAGAAGGAGTTTTTGAAAAAATGATTTTTAATAAAAACTGGCTCTTTAGTCGCGAGTACTGGACGCGGTTTTTTATCGATAAGGAACCGCCTGTTTGAGCCGCAACAATAAGGAACCGCCTACAGAGGCGTGTTTTAATCAAGGAAAATCAAAGAAATTTTCAAAACCAAATTTTTTTAAAAACCTTAAAATATGTCGTAAGCCTTTAGAAAATCATTGGACCACCACAACACTAGGTAATAATGCTTTTATTGAAGGATTACGAGTTGAATCGAGATAGGAAAAGACCGAAACGGACAAACGACTACTCGTAGCAAAGAAGCAAAGAGGAGAAGAGTCAGGAGAAGTGAATCAACACCAAGAACATTGATCAAAAGACAAATGACATTCTTCAAATCGAGGAGACGAAGAGCTTGTGTCATATATAGTGGTTTAAGATGTGCCTTTCCGGTGAAAGTCTAAACGGCTTTGGTAATGAATTATACCAAGCAACTTTGATACATAGAATAAGATCAGTTTCAAGAGTAGTCTTATTCTATTTCAAAGTGTGAGCAAAGTATAGATTCACTTTCTCTCCCACATGATCGGATAATTATTGCTAGGATTTAAAATAACAATATCCTTGGAATATTTCAATTTCAAATGTGTAAAATGTTGGAAATTCACTTTATGTGACGACATTTAAGAATCCCCATTAGTTATCATAGTCACACACGCATAGACTAGATTAAGAAACTATGTATAGTTTAGGTGGTGTGGTGACTATATATACCCCTCCAAGGCTTCCAAGGAGGGGTTGTTGTTGTTTTATGTTTTTCCTTTTATAAACTTTTTCTTTCTTGCATCAGAGCTACGGTTTAATCCTTGGATCGGCGTGTGTTTTTGTTTATTGATTTTGGTGGTCAAATTTTTTTTTGTCTCGATCTATTAACTTTTTGTTGGTCACGATGCTAAATCTTTGTCACAGTTTTTTCTTTTTATGTCTCAGTCATATCTAGTATACCTTTATGGTATTAATCATTTCCCATTGGTCAAAGTTTGAGTTTTTTATGGTCAAAGTTTAGATCCATGGTTTTGTCTCACTGTTTCATATAATGTATCTCAGTCCTCTCAGTTTCATTTTCTCTCATGGTCAAAGTTTACATATTTGGTTTTAACAGTATTTCTGGGTTTATTCTGCTATATTTTCTTGAAGATAAAGATGAATATCAGATCCAGAAAAAGCAAGATCCTGGAAAAACGGAAAAAAGTACCATTTGGATAAGATTTTCAGATATTGCTATAGGGCTTCTATTACATTGCGACAATGTGATTTTGCACATTCCGATGCATCATTCCGATGACACATTCAGATGCATCATTGCGATGACACATTCTGATGCCTCTTTCCGATGACACATTCGGATACATCATTGCGATGACACATTCTGATGTCATTGCGATGGGTTTATGGGATTGCGATGGCTTGTTAAAAATATTGCGATGGCTTTATTTTTTTAAAATATTGCGATGCAGTTAAGTAACATTGCGACAAGACTCACAACATTGCGATGACTATTTTTTTTAAAGAAAGATTTGGAATATCTGACTATGACCAGTTTAACAAAACCCAAAACCATGTTTGTATAAACACTGAGACCTTAACCTATATCTCGTAAACATTTCACCTTGTCACTCCGTAATCAAATCCACAACATCTAGCCTAAACCCGTCGACACCTAATCCCATCTACGACTGCCTCTTTCATCAGACTCGAATAGAAAATAATCATAAAATGATCTCAGATTCGTTCAATTAAACAAGACCTATACAGATCGGATTTTTTTAGAACTCTCATCATCACAGATCAATGTGAAGGCATAATCCTCATTTGATATTCGAATAAAAATAATGACTAATAAAAATTGTGTTATAATCATCATTTTTCGGTATAAAAACAGTTAATCAAAAATAGACATGCAATCAGTAAAAACCTACCCGAGACATTTTAAATGATCTTGAAGCCATGACTTATTCGTCTTTATATGATTCGAATTTTTTGATACAACATGAATGTTGCATATGATTTATGAAATATGGGAGTTTTGGTATGGGTTTGATAGCAATATATTTCTGAGTTGCGTTTTAGATTGGGATTAAGTAAAGATGATTATTGATGAGATGGGATCAGGATGATTGTGAATCTGTGGCTATATTATAAATCAAAGATACTGAGATTAATGGATCGTGGATTGATAATTTTGAGATGTGGTGGCTGAATATAGATGAAGAAAAGTAGGCGGAGGAAACTAGAAAGGTGAAAGCGGTTGTGTTTTGAGATGGAGAGATTAGGTTACGTTAACTATGTGAGCATTATTAGGGTTGGGTGTATTATTATATATTCCTAATTTTTAGGGTAACATGGTGGACCAGGTCTTAGCTAACGAGCCATGTTTGGATTTGGTTAAATGAGAGTGGGCCGACACTTAATTATCTTTGCTACTACTTTATTAGATTTCGTCAACGAAAGTGGGCTGCTATCATCTTTATATATTCGTTTGAGTTTGCAATTGTAAATTCGTTTGGCCATGCTAGTATTAGATTATTACAATGGAAGTGAGAAACTTGTGGTATTACAAGTATTAGCAAATGTTGGGCTGATTTGTTTCAGTATCCGTTGGTAATAACTTTTTCATGGAACGAATGATTGGCGGGCCGATCACTGCATTAAACAAAGACATATAGCGGGCTGATTATTTTTTTGCAATCGAATTCGGAATGACCTGTTATATATCCGAATGTTGCAAAATTAGTCATGGCGGATTGATTGGTTTACGGTTTAATTGGATTGAGTCGGGTATTTGAAAGTGACGCATTTTAAAATATTTGACGGAAAAAGACAAAGTGATGAGACAAAGTGACAAAAATTATTTTGACGAGACCGAGAAAAATGGCTTAATTTTGTGGCTACGGTTTTGATCGGGTATTATTATTTGAAGTTGAAGACAAATTTTCCGAAGGCGTGTACTTATTTTATCTTTGAAAGATAACTTGTTCGTGCTTAATCTTAGAATGAAGACTTGGTTATCTAGTTTCCAGGTTCGGGGTGGTTGGTTGATGACCTGGATAACTATCACTTAAAGGAGTTACATTGTTGTACTCAGTGTCACGCGCATAGTCGATGTGGATAATTTCAAGAGGTGTTGTGCTTATATACTTCTTTCGGCAAGGTATTGGGTACTAAGAGATTTCTCCACCGTTCCCCATTCAACAATAGTGCAAGCTTAAGTCACAAGATCGAAGGATTTTTATTCAGTTTCACGTTTGGAATATCTGGTTCATTCTATCAGTAGTCACTTCAAATTGCCTACAAGGGGTTGGTAAAGATAGCCATGGAGAGTTTATGAGTAGATAATTTCGATCAGCAGTTGATTCTCACAAAAAATATAATTCATCTTATTTATTATTCTCACGAGATTTGTGCGTATGATTTATTGTTGGTTCCAAGGTTTCGAAACCATCAAGGGGGAAGAAGAAGACATATTGAACGCACAACGAGTACACGTGATGAACTTCATACCTTCTTTTGATTTGAAGACATTCCGTGAAGACAATTGTCATAACCGAAGAGAAAATTAGTGTTTTAACTCGTGGATTATCAGTCTCTAAACGGTACACTATTGTTCGATGTTTAATTGTTTTGATGTTGCAATTATTCATCATCATTATCCTATATGGAGAGATATGCATTTCCGAGACTTAATTGACTCTGGTGCATCTCTGGAAGAAGATATGTGCATTTCCGGGACTTAATTGACTCTGGTGTTACGATGTCAACTTCATGAATGGGATAAAATGTCTACTTCAGTATTTGGGCTTCATACATGGGATTGGTTTCCTTTCTTCAACTACGTGGGGGAAGAAATGTCTTGATTCTTTCTAGTATGCATAACTTGAACTCTCATGGGGAAGAAAAATTCAGAAGAATTATTCAAGCGTGAGAAAAGAAGTTGTTGATCTACTTGGTGTGCCCCAAACCTTCAATCACTCATAGCAACATTATCATTTCATATGATGGGGTTTGGTTGTTAAATTCTTTTGTGCGCTTAATCATTCTAAGCTTTATTGAAAGCTTTGAAACTGCTTATGAGGATTCTCGGTTTAGGGGGAAGTTATTAAAAGCTTCTACATCAATTTTATGTGGCATGAATTGGGGGGAAGTTAATTCAGAAGCTTCTCCTTAACCAGAAGTATATGAGTTACTTAGCTCATGCCGTTACAGTATTTCTTCTACAAGTTACTACAAAGATGAGTCATTTTGAAGTGAAGGCTTGAAGTCAAAGGCATCAGAAGACTTCATCAGCATTGGACGCTTCATGGAAGCTTTTGTTCTTAGTCATTATGTACTTGTTAGGAAAAATATTGTAAGGAATTCTACACGTCGTCCCATGGGGGAAGATTGTTGGAAATTCACTTTATGTGACGACATTTAAGAATTCCCATTAGTTATCATAGTCACATATGCATAGACTAGATTAGGAAACTGTGTATAGTTTAGGTGGTGTGTGACTATATATACCCCTCAAAGGCTTCTAAGGAGGGATCGTTGTTTGTGTTTTTCCCATTCTCATTTTATACATTTTCTCTTTCTTTCTCTTAACACACACAACCTCTCTATCTCTCTCTACCATGTCATTCATCTTCCACCACCACCCAAGACCACCGGATCATATAAAATAGCAAACCGAAATAAAATCCACCTAGAACTTAATGAAGTAGTTTGGTATCTCAAGGGATTCATCATTCATCCTAGAGATGAGCTTAATTGCACAAGTTACACATGATATTGGGCCTACTAACCGTAAGGGTGCAAACCATGGAAATCATGCTTGATACTTTAAGCTTCTACTAACTCACTCTACATCTCCATAGTGAGTCAAGTATCCAAGCAATGAAGGTTTGAGAGGGAAAAAGGGAAGAATCACAAACCATAAACAAATGTAAGGCAAGGATGCCAAGAACAAAAATATAGTCAATTAATGATCAAAAGAATTATCAATAGGACGTGTGGAAGAACGAAAACGTACCTTGGCCACAAATTGAATTCCAAGCTTTCAAGGAATTAATGCAAATCCCAACCATGACTAAAGTGACTACTAAGTCTTCAAGGACTAGTATCACTCCCATCCATCTTGATGTCATCATTCAGTGATGTTGGAAATCAAAGAAGATGAGTCTTCTACAAGTGTAAGTAACTCAATCCATAATTAATTGAATGATCTATCTTATGAGTACCTACACATAACAAGATGCAAACTCGTAGATACAATTCAAGAGTGAATCTAAAATGTATAAATATTACTAATCTAAATGAGATGTAATATTATCAATTAAAAGGCTTATTTTCAATATAAGATAGTTTTGACCAAAGAAAAACTTTAGTACAACTTAACCTTCTAATTTGAGGAGACAATGGATCGATCCAAGTTTTAAAGTACAATATACTTCAAAGATCTTGTGTCTACATCGCTCTGATACCAATTGTAGAAACTAGAAGGGGGGTTGAATAGTTTCTCATCGATTTATCTCCTAATTAAAATTCCTTTCAATTAGGTGAGTGCCAAAACTATCTATTACTTGAAAGCTAGTTGCATAATGATTAGGTTCAATTCTAATGCATTTACAATAAGTAGTAAGTGTAATGATGATGAATGTAAGTGATGAGTAAGGAAAGAAACAACCTAATAGGAAGACACCAAGATTTATAGTGGTTCGGAAACGAGGCTCTATCCTCGATTCCTACTCCACTCCTCGAGTACACCTTACTCGAGATTTCCACTATATCCACAAGCTCCCTTCTAGGCGGAGAAAACCTTACAACTCCGCTTACATTATTTTCTGACACTAAGCTAAATGTCGAGACCTAATCTTAGCTAGGACCAATCTACACAACGTCGCCCACTTCACCATTTTACGACACAAGGCTAGATGTCTAGTTCTAATCTAAAGCTAGAACCAATCTTTACAACGTTGCCTAATTCACCATTTTCTGACACAAGGCTAGATGTCGAGTTCTAATCCAAAGCTAGAACCAATCTTCACGACTCTTCACTTCGAAGCTAAGTGAGAAATTCACACAACACAACTACACATCACTTCATAGTTTAGTGAGAACTCACAAGACACAACCACATCACTTTATAGTTTAGTAGAACTAACACAACTTATTACAACTCAACTAAACATATCTAAGTACACACATGTAGCTTGGATCTACACAACACAAATCCAGGGATATACATATGCAAAGGATTTACACAACTCTAATCCAAGTATTCACACATAGCTTGGATGAACACAACTAGTCCAAGTATTCACAAATACATTGGATCTACACAAGACACAAATAAACAAATGATGAACATGACTAGATCTTTAGGAGAGGATGATCTTCATCAAGGCTTCATCTTTAATCACATCACAAGTGTGTGAGTGATCTTCTCTTTGGACAAGGTAAAAAAGGAGATCAAGAGAATAATCATAAGTAAACATACTTAACACATTAAGTGATCATTTACAAATGACTAGGATTAGATAGGAGAAAGAAGGCTGAAAGAGATGTCCAAACAGGGTTAATGAAAATGCAGATTTGATCCACTATTTATAGAAGACAAATCCCAACGGCTAGCTGAGGGTGGTTCCTTAGCTACCCAGGCGGTTCCTTATCGATAGGGAACCGCATAGGCACTTAAGGAACCGTGGAGTGTAGACTTCGCTCATTTTTGTCTTTTAGTGAATTTGAAATATATGAGGTTGTTTAAACCTTCAAAGGATATTCGTATGGCATTTGGAATATGCCATATTCAAATTACATTTTCATTTTAATAAAATTGTTTCTTAAAAATAAAGTTTATTACAACTCTTTTGTTACATTTGACAAAAGTGAGTTTTAAGACTAATCACTTTTATGATCACTAAGCATGATTAAGATATGTTAGTGTAGTGATTATTACCTTGATGATAGTGTTTGTTAGATAATTCGTTTTATGATTGTGATTGACAATAAATGTCTTTGTAATTTGTCGTGATCAAAACTAAGAAAGATTAATTAATACTAACAATGTTTTTAGGCATTGCTTTGCATTAACATATTAGATTACGTGTATCTTGGCGAGGCAGCCTTTCTGGATTTACAGCCATGGTGGTCATGTTTTTTTTCGATAACTAACTTATCTGATCCTCATAACAAACGATTTGCGTTTAATGTTTGGCGTGCGTTTGGGTTGTGATACACTGTTGATTTTGTGAGTTGTATGTTTTCGGGTAGCGATGGGCGAAAGTGGCCCATATATTAACAGGGCATCACGGGTTCGTGGTTGCAGCCATGGCGGGTCACACGCTATTTGATACCTCAATGTCAAAGAAGAACATAGAATGACAACACAAACTTCCAATTGTTGCTCTCAAGGCTGAATAAGTTGTGTATTCGTAAGCCAGTTCTAAGGTATATGATTCTTCTGGTTCTTGGATTTTTGTTAAATAGAATAATTTTACAAAATATGAAAGTATTGAATAAATATTTTAAAATTGTGTGTTGCTGGTAATAAAGCCCTGTTTTTTATTCTTCCTTAATTTGGACTCACTTTGAACTGTATGCTAAAAAATTAGGAACACAAATCCGTCTTGGATATAAAAGGAAAAGGTGTAATACAATTAACTTATGAATTTATTTATTTTTTATATCGATTTTAGGTCAATTCAAATGGGTTTTGAAGCTTGCTAATTCATATGGATTTTGCAGCTTGCTGGTGCATCACCAAATCTGTTGCACCGCACCGCCTTAATGGACAACCGTCGGACGCACACTATATTAACATAAAGAAACTCTCGTTTTTGAAGGTATACATTATCCTTTCAGTCTTATTTCATGATGTCAGGTTATGAGTTTGTGGTAAGTATTTAGAGTTGTTGATTTCATTAAAATTTGCTCTTAAATTTTGTGCAAATTTGTTAAATCTTGATATGTAATGAAGATGGTTCTCGGATTAAATACGGGGTGCCTTCGAATAGAGTTTTTAGCAGTTAAAAATAAGCAACAAAGAAGTGGTGTGAAGGTTTTGGAATGATCCATCTAAAATTTTGTCAAACAACCATTTCCTAATGTTGATTATCTCTCTCTGCCATTTGAAATTGTTGCTATTTCTGCACCCAAGGTTTGTTTACACCTTCTAGCTTTTTGTTCGTTTTGTTGTTGCGCAGAGTAAAAAGAAACTAAGCACATCTGTATAATCACAATTAGCACCATTTCATTCGAGCACAAAAAACTAATGACCATAACCAGATCTAATTGGCATCGATAGTGCTCTTTTATACCTCAGGCCATTACCATAATAGCTATTTATTGAAACTTTTTATGTTTTAAGGGTAACACAATTGGTGGGTCTTGCATGTTAATGGGTTTGGGTATGCACCATCCTTATTGTACCTTAGCTCCCATCAACTTCTCAAGAAGGTATGATACTCACCACCGCATTTAGGTTATAAATCTGATTTCGTGGACCTAAATAAGATATTGGTGCTGATAAACACAAGTAAAAAAGATGGGGCTTATGAGGTATTACAATTTTTTAATAGATAATACGCCAGAAAGATAAGCTAATCCAAACGCCCCATAAGAATTCAGAGTCAAAATAACGGGTGGGACTTTTCCCTTATGAACAGATTATTGATACGATGGTTCCTCACCTCTGTCATAATCAATTTGGCCCTAACAATATTAATTTTTAAAACTCATAGATTCATACGCAACGTCGTTCCACTTTGGTGCAATCAATAGTAGTAAAGAAAAGTGGTGAATTTCGGCCAAAAAAATCTATCTAGCTTTGTTTCGCTATTGCAGATGAGCTACTTGGCAGAAGCTGATGTCTAAAGTGTTGAAGCCAGTGACCACATAAGCATCACTAGAGAATATGGTGACAAAGATGAGACTGTCGCCGGTCAACAACAATAGTGGTTGTGTATGGGAATAATGGATAAATGAAGATGAGACAATGGTTGTCGGGGAATCGAGTGGCGAAGTTCACTACTAGAATAATGAACAACAGCGACGGAAATTTGTGACCGAATTAGTTCATCACAAAATAATGGTCAACGGAGACGGATTAGCGACAGGTTAGCTACAAAGTTATTTTTGATAAAAAAGCGACAAAGTAGTGACAACTTAGTAACAAAGTTAGAGACGAATTACGCATCTATCACAATTTTATCGCTAATTGTGTTTATACAGAGACGAAGTTAACGACGAACTTTGGTTGCAACTATTAGCGACAGAATTATGACGACATATTGATGGATTTTTAGATGTTCTAAATACATCACTGGTTTTACACTTAGCTTCGGATTAGCGACGAACTTCAGTATAATAAATTAGTGATATATTTTTAAGGAAGTAACAACTGAAAATTAACTCATTTATAATCAATCATTTTCTTTAGTAAGGACGACACATATGTATATGCGCGAGGATACTTATACTTTCGTTTTGTTACGTTTATACATAGTGTATTAATAACACTAAAATGAATCTTGTTGTTATACACGAATAGTAATATCATACTATCTTATAAAACATTTTATGCACTCTGTCTTCATTAAATTTTTAAGTAATATAAATTTTAAAGCGTATTGTACAAGTCAATTAAGCATGGTTTATAAATAATGTTACGCACTATGTCACCAATAAATTTTTTAAGTAATACAAAATTTAAACCATATTGTACAAGTCAATTAAGCATTACCATAATTTTTTTAAAATTTAATTTTAATTGATACATGTTATAAAACATATGTTGTTACAAGTACACATTAATTAATAAATTAAATACCCAAATTAATAACATTTTAAATATACCCCTAAATTGAATAATACTTCTTATTATACATATTGTACAACTTTTAAAAAAAATAAAAAAAATTCATATAAGTTACAAATTGGTGGTACATATGGTGTTAAAATCAGACTAAATCAAAAGGTTTAACTAAATATTGAAGAAAACAGGCTGAAACCTATGCAAATGAGCGAAACAGGCGACCTGGCCTGGATCATTTTTTTTACATTTCTCCGATTAATCACTAGTACCCACCGCCGGATCACGCGGGTACCCTATTAGTAACAAGTGGTATATTTAAGTTTTTTTGTTTTAAAACACGAGGGACTTGTTTTGCAACTTGTAATATTCTGACTCAGCAAATTGGGGGAAAATAAACCCCTCTTATTAGTTTAGAAAATTAGAACTGCCATTTCATTCGGCGGCAATTTTGGCGCTAAGAAGACCGAAATTGAAGGCTCCACGTTCCCCCACACCATTAAGGTTAGGTTTTATTCATTAAGTGTAAATGCCAAAAGCAGATCGAGGTGTAAAAGTGGGTTTCAGTTTATCTTCATAATTTGAAGGTAACGTTTTCTTTGTCGAGTTCAAATTAAGTGATGCAAGTTTGTTGAGAATATGTTCTTAGCATGTGATTTGACATTTGGTTGAGTATGTGATTTTTCTTAAGAACATACTTAACAACCAAAGTTATAGTTCAATAACATTTGTGTTTGGTTATAGTTAGATTTATTAAAAATACTTTTAGTAAATACATTGGCCAATTGGTGAAACTGGGTTTGGTTGAGACTGATGATTAATCTCAGCCTAACCCACACCTTGAATATTATGATTGTTATCTTTAAAAGTCACTAACTTTATAAATCTGAATTTATAAACAAGTAATGATAGTAATAGAACTTATTTTTGGAAGTTAGGGTGCTAAAATGGTAGTGAAATTTTAAGGATTTAGTGGATGATATAACAATCACTACAAAATTTATGACATTTGCTTACTCAATTAAATGTGAAAGAGTAAGTAATAGAGGGGAGCACTAAAAGTCTATACTTACTCAATATTGAGTAAGCAAAAGTATTTTCTATTAATTTCTACTAAAAAAGAGTCATCAAAAATTAATGTTTATCAACTCCTACTCTTAAGAAAAAGAGTAAGTAATAGAGGGGAGCACTAAAGGTCATTACTTACTCAATATTGAGTAAGCAAAAATGTAAAACTTTTAATGACTCTTTTTTGAGTAGGGAAAAGAGTAAGCAAATGTTTTTGCTTACTTTTATATGCATTGTGTTTTAGTAAGGAAAAGTTATAGTGACTTAAATGATTATAAATTTTATTAATAAGAAAAACTTTGAGTAAGTAAATATCATTTATTTTGTAGTGAATCAAGTGTATTTTTGGGGATCTTGTTTTGTTTTTTCACAGATGTGGAAAAGAAAGATTAAAAATTGTGTTTATGAAAAGTGAAGTAGGCCTTTCGTATCAATGTTCTTGCTCGCAAAACATACTCTGAAAATCTTTATAACCTTGTGAATTATCCCTCCCTTTAGTGTGATTGTTATCCTGAACCCGTGTTGTTGTTTTTCCATAGTCTTCTATAAAGAGTTTGCTAAATTTCGTATATCTTTGTGTTATTTTATCACTAATTTTATAAACATTTGCGCTAATTTTAATGGTTGTCTTGTAAGTTCTTGATTGTCAATTTTTTTTTCTCAGTCATGCTCTGTTAAAGAAACCATGATGAAGGTTCTCTTTGTCTCATTCAAAATCAGCATATAACTGAGGTCTTCAAAACTTTTAACCCGATAATTATAATGTGCGTATACTCATGTTTTGCTTTTACGATCATATCATCTTAGAGATTACAAAGTTGGTACAGTTGATGAATTAGAGATGGATCAAGAAACATAGAATTTATTCCTTGAAGATTGAGCGAATTTCATCTTAGTTGATGTACTACTTAGAGAATAGAATGCAACTCGAAACCATTGATGTCATGTTCTGTTAGTAGCCATGTAACTATAAAAGTATGCATATATGAACATAAACTTAGTGTATGGTTTCTTAGTTGTCATCTCATGAAACTTAACTAAAATCCAAAACGAGTGCGTACATCTTTGTGGAAGAAACTCGGCAAGTCTTTGTATAAAGCAAGTATGAGGCATGGTTTATCTCTTTGCTTTCCTGCCCTCACAGACTCAGTGAAGTGAATAATCCAATAGCGCAAAAGAGAAGATGGTGTGAGTCACAGGTTAAACAAGTTATGCTCCAAGTTTATGAAAGACTAAAGGTAATTCGCAGTTAATGTAACATATGCATACAAATAACTTATGAAGAAATTGCATCTACTGCAATTAAAAAAACTAAGAAAATTATTCATCCGATGGGCTTATAATAGTCTAATGCTATACATAAGTTAAGTCCATTATCTTAATCATATTCGTGAAAAACCTACTATTTGTATTATAAGATCAACTAAAAAATGGTGTATACACTTTATAGCAATATACATGTCTACATGTATGGTAACAGATAAAAATAGAAGAATCAAAAGAACAAGGAACTCTTGCCTCTTAGGATTGTAGCTATATTTAGTTGAAGATGTATAATATCTGTTGATACTTATATTTGTTTATTTATTATTATTGACACACAACCACTGGTCTGCGCTCATGCCATATACTGCTATACAGTTTATGGTTTGGGTTTTAACCCATTTGTGTCTACTTGGTGGGCGATTTAGACATATTTTTCTTTTATGGCATTACTAAAACTTATACACTAGAGTTGGTTATTGTGTGAGGCAGGGTTATATATAGTAGTTCAAAGTTTCATAGGAGTCCAGTACTCCACTAAGTGAGGAGCAAGACGGTTTTTTGATAGAGAGCACTAGTCTTGTCTCATTAACTTTTATAAACAAGATGAGTAATTTTTTTCTGCCAAGCTTGCATTCAAATAGGAAAACATAAATTTATAATTTTACTAGGAGAAAAATAATGCATGACAAGCTGGTCAATGCCCCCTTTGTCTTGTTTAGCATATTCATTTCGATTATAATGTCACTTTGTGGCTAGTTAGTTCATTTTATTGGTTTCTTAAAGAATGGTTTTCATAAGTAACTTATTACTTGTGTTATGTGCACGACTTTAGACATCATTATCTAGTTTATGTTTCCACTTCCATTATCATCCTTGATTTTCTTCTTGAAACAACTTTTATAAAAATAACCATTGTGTACGTTTCAAACAAGTTAGGTTGGCCTCACCTAGAAACACCTTATGTATTTTTTTAATTTATTTAGAAATACTTATTACATTATAATTATAAACTTTAAACTCACTTTTTTTGGCTAGAGCCAATAATCAGGAAATTGGTGGATAAAGTAGAGGTCATTTCCTGTTATACTTTCTGCAAAATGCTTCCCTTCGTGTGTCATTGCTTACTACGGTTATGAATCTGGAATATTAGCGGACGGGAAAAGAGGAAATCAAGATCTATACAGTCTGTTGTTATTTAATGGATTTTCAGATGGTATTGTTGGTAAGAACAAACAGAATCATCGACTGGTATGTTTTGTCTTCTATTTTCTTATGCACTTCTACATTTTGCAAGATGTTTTTGTATGACTATTCATAGCTTGGTGTTTTAAAAAAAGACAAGAAAAAACTACTTATGTGCTTATTGTGTTATAATGCAACACCTAAGGATGTTTTTAGGTGTTGGAACCACATATATGATTAGATGGGTTAATAAGCAATTTTTGATTAATAGTTTGAGACTAGCTCTACGTAATCAGCTTTAAAAAGCAATCTCGTGCACCTCTTAAATGGAGGAAATGATTTTGTAATCACTTGGTTCATATTACTTATAAACGACTTGCTACTGTAACTGAATTCTCTGTAGCACTTTTGCATTCTATGCGGTAATGCTGTGTCGATCAATTTTTTCTTTTTGGAATAGGATCAATATTTTATGAATAAATTACAGAGTAGTTTCCTGTTAATTTTTATTGGAAAGAAATGGAAATATGCTAATTTACCATTACATGTGACCAGTATTTCAAATAACTGTTATTTGAATTTGGTATGTTCCAGAACTATCTTAATAGCGTTCATGGAGAGTTAAAAGAAGAATTGAAGGAAGAATGAAAGCCGAGCTCAATGAAGAAATGAAGAATGAGCTCAAGGAAAGAAATGCGCGGGGAGCTAAAAGAACAAATGCGTGAACAACTCAAGGATGAAATGCTTGCTGAAATTCAAGATATGCTTGTCGATCATCGTACCTTGAGTTATGTTACCCCCAAACAAAAAACAAAGCCAAGTAATGCAAGTGGTGTTACATCTTAAACACCAACCATTACACTTTATGAAGAGCTTTGAATCTATTTAGGTCATGTTAAGTTTAATGGTAAGAGAGGTTGTTTGGTTTACGTTTCCTTTTATGTTGTGAAAGTCAAAGATCTGAGGTTAGTTTTCTTTCAAACATTCTTGTAGTTTGATCTGGATATGTTTGTTATTTTATTTGGATATGGATTTAGTGACTATGGTCAGTGTCGTATTTGTTTGTGTGGCATCTTGAACAAATGGCAACGTGTTGATTCAAGCAACACATAGTTAGTGATGATTTTAAGACAACTTTTAGTGCGAATTAATGATAAATGTATTTGTCTCTACTAGTGACGTGACAACAACAAAATGGTTGGCCGATTATTAGAAATGGATTAACGACGGCTTTGTTGTTACTCTTAGTGATAGAAAGTTTGTTGCAAAGTCGTCACTTTGTGATCGAATCAAAGTAGATTTGAGTAGCTTTATTATAAGCTTTAGTGAGGGGTTAGAGACAGATAATTCGTTGCTGAAACTCAAAAGATTTTATCGCTAATGTTGTCACAAAAAATTTGCGAGGCCCTTTTTTGCGATGGAATTTATTCGACAGTATTCCGTCGTTGTAGGGCTTTAGTGACGGAATAGGGATGGAAACGTTCGTTGCTGATGCCAGATTTTCTAGTAGTGGTTGCGGCGGCAAAAGCTATACCAGAAAGGTGCACAAAAGTGATACATAGTGGTTTCAGGTTTGTTGCACATTATTTTTAAAATCAAAAGTTCATATTTTCCTTATGTTATTGATATGCGTGTTTGGCATTACTTTGTCATATTTAGTTAAATTTGTAGCTCATTTGTCATTGATTAGTTATTAATTGATTTACGTTTGGGGTAATTAGATTGTAAGCTTTTGTATTTGAGGGTAATTAGGATTGCCTATGAAAACTAAAGTGGAAAAGAATAAACCCAAGTAACGCAGATCAACTTTAATTAGCAAATCATATCTATTAGGATCTAAATTTGTTGAAGGTTTTTGTAATGGTTTATACATGAATTGGATGCAGGTATCTTTTCATAAGAAGAATAAGAAGCCAGAACACTTATGTGTGAGCGTTGTAAGGCATTGGCGTCGGGCTATGTTACAACTGTGAGTGACCTGAAAGCAACAGAAATTAGTCATAAAGGAGGAGGGGGAGATGGTGCTTGCTAATGTTGATGCTCAAGAGGAAATTGAGTTGGCTGAGAGATATGAGGTGCAAGGGTTTCCGACTGTTGTGGTTAGCGGATGGTGTTCATGAGCCTTATCTCGGTGGAAAACGGATATCGAAGGTATGTCACTATTTGTTTCTCTTTTATCTTACCAAAATAAAGTCTTCTTAATATGTCAGAGTATCAACACTTTAATTACTTAAGGGCAGACATAGGCGGTGTTCTTGGATTTGCACTTTAGAATTTATTTTTTCTATAGTTTCTTTTTTTCCTTTTAAGATACCTAATATACTTGCCACACCAACGGAGCTAATTACTTATTGTAATCGAGATTGAAAGAAATAACCAACAAGATGGCTGGTGGCGTCTTGGAACTGTGTGATTGCACACCGAAAATGCAAAGTGTGATTGCAGCCATGCCAGACATGATTGTGAATGCTTTTATAAATCCAGGCATTATTTTTATTTTTTCATATCTTTTTTATTATGAATTTGGGTCTGATTATTTGATCATTAAAAGTGAATTAGGGTTTGATTATTTTTCTTACCAAAATGCTTTGTGCAGATAGAATTATATAACGGTTTAGAAGCGACATCAATAAACACAAGGATTTTGAAGCTCAAAACGTGTAGGAGCTATGCATTCAAAGGGGTGTCGACAGGTGATAGGTCACCACCTTACTTTGATATTGAGATAGATGCATTTGATGATTTTCTCGAAAATGATGATACTGAAAATGATAAAAAAAATTGATGTAAAAAGATAAAAGAGGATAAAAAACTGATAAAGATGGTAAAATGGATAAAAATGGATTATGGTGTACTAATGAAAAAATGACGATGTGGATGATGAGATTAAAAAACTGATAAAATAAAGAGTTGTAAAACTCATAAAACCACTGAATAAACTGTTTATGAAAAGAAACAGATAAGAATCAAACAGTCACGAATCTGAATCAACACAATACGAACACAAACTCACAGATACAAAACACCCCCGGTTAACTCTAATACCAATTGACAAGCATCAAAAACCACCTTGTTCGGGGGGTCGGGGATGATCAAAGAACAAATAGATCATGATGATGTTCTATTGAGAGAAAGTTAGAGAGAGGTGAAAAGAAAAACGTGTGTTTTATTTCAAGTGAAATAAAACAAATGAAAATACAACTATTCTTCCATACCCCCATGGAGAGTCATGGGGGTATTTATAGGCCTATCTAAACTACACTATCCCTCGTTTACATATTAAGTCCTTGCGTATAGCAATGGATATATATCTAGTCCAACTCACGTGAAAGGCGCCAGCTTACCAAAAAGTAAGACTAACACATATCCTAACAGATTACTACTAATAACATAGTTTGACTCTAGACTAGACCAGGAGTAACGTATTACTCCTACTAGGAGTAACTACTACAACTACTTCTATGACTAGGAGGAACTACATACCTCCTTATTCAACCTATTACAAAATGTCTATTACATGAGTCCCAAAAATCCTCCCCTAAACTTGAATTTGACTTGGTTGAGTTCAAGTTTCCCGGTAAATCTTTCATAAACGTATTAAGGATTGAATAGCATACCACAGCAGAAAAAACACCACTAGAGAGCACCTGACAAACCACAAACCTAGCTGTTGAAAACACATTTGTTGAGCTTCTTGAAATCTTGATGTTGAATCTTCACATCAACTGGAGCAGATCTGATAAGCCTTTACCAAGTAGCTGCTCGCTCTTGAGCTAGCTAGTCTTTTTGGTAGAATCATGACATCACCCTAGGAGACCAGTACCCAACCCAACTCTTAGAACGTAAATCAATGGTGAGTGAGAGTACCCTGATGATTTTGGGCAAATCATCAAAGCCGTCAACGGATTTGATAAAAGTCTTTACCAGAAGCCGTTCCCCCCTGGACTAGCCAACTCTTAGCAAGAAATCATCGGTGAGTTGAATACCCTTTAACTTTTAGCAAGTTATTAAATCTATCAACGGATTTAAGTAATGTCTTTACCAAGAGCCGTACCCCCTTATACTAACCACTCTTTAGTCTAGGACCAAGGTGAATGAAAACCATCCAATTTTGGGTAAACTGGCAACCATCAACGGATTTAATAATCACACCAGAGTCGTACCCTCATGGTGAACCAACTCTTTCTTGTCAGTTAGACATGGTGAGTTGAACACCATTTGGTGCGTGGAAGTTAGCCAACACCAGAAGTACAAACCAAACAGCCCAAGTGTGAAAAGAGTTTATTTTGTTGATATTATATAAATTTATAAGTTTCTCTTTTCTTTTCTTCTTTTTTTCTTTTTTTGAAATGAAATAAGTGTGTGTTAGTCACCGAAAGTTGTACACATCGGTGAAAAGAATACAACAAGTAAAATAATCACAAGAACATCATACCAGAATTATACACCAGAAGCTGCAACCTTGTCAGCAAGAAGCGTGCTTGAATGGACTCAATCAAACCTGTGGCCATAGACGACTCATTACCAGCAGGAGCATTGGAAATCACCAATCGACTCTGCAACATTGCCTCCATGGTAGAAATGGTAAGAGGATAAGTCTGATCTACCAACATGAAAATGCACTTTCCCAACTCCAACACTAATACATGCACAACACAACCAGCATACAATTTCCACCAGGTAATAACCCATTAGGGTTGATCTTGCCAAATCTCAGCACTAGCAGTATCAGGAGGGAAATCTAGCATGATCTTCAAATCCCCCCATAAAACCAATCCGGGCCATGTTGTAAGAGAGGCAGGAATAGCAGCATCAACCAAACCATACAAAAATACTAGATCCTGACGATACACACAGTATAAGATAACATGTAGATTGGAGAAGTACTTATGATTACCATCTTTTGTCTTAATCAGGTGTGTGAAAGTGCCAGAGACAATAGGATATGGCTGAACTTCCCAATGCACAATATGGCCAGCCCTAAGACGGATATCCTCATCACTATCTGAGGCAGCTTCAATGAGATTAGACGGATCTCTCTTCTCCCAAGGAATCATATGGCTACGGCAACCCAAATTCTTGCGAATAGACCGGCGAGGCTTATTAGTAGAAGGTTCCACCTTTACCTTTACCTTTACCTTTACCTTTACCTTTACCTTTACCTTTACCTTTACCTTTACCTTTACCTTTACCTTTACCTTGGTAGCAGCAATAACAACATGTGTAACATTAACAGCAGGGATGGGTGGAGGAACAGGGTGATCAAATTTTGGAGTAGAATCATCAGCTTGTGAAGAACATTGAGTAGGAGTAGCAGTAGAACCAAAATCACTTGAAGCACCAGGGACAGAAGGAGCAACCATAGGAGTGGGTGTAGGAACTGAAGGAATAGGTGCAGCAGGTGGAGCTTGTTCAGCAGGCCTTGGAAATGTGGCATTAGCAGGCAAACAAACTTCCTTATTCTTAAGCCTGAGCATGTTGTTGTACATGTTCTTAAGCTCCTCATCCGTCAAGGCTTTCACCCGATTCATGGTCCAACCAGTAGTGTAATAAGCCCTAGTTTGATTCTTAACATATCGCTGCATGAGTTCCTTTTGTTTAGCATAGGAGAGGGGCCTGTTGCGTCGGATTTCTCTTAGTTGAGCAGCAAGATCCTCCCGTTGCCTGTGAATCAATGAGGAAATCCGGTGAGCATAGTTGGTTTCATTCACATCCGCTCCAAACACATCCTTAAACTGAGAGACATTGGAGGTAAGCACAGTGATCACATCCATCCAGTCTTTGTTATCCCAAAACATGGCATTGTGACGAACTTGCTCACGTCTTTGTTTACGAAGTGCTTTAGCTTCAGTCGCTTGCTCCTCTTGCATCATGTGAGTAGCTTCTTCACCTAACCTTTTGACCTCCATTTATCTGTGGGTGCGCTTTTGAGTAGGAGTTGGCTCATCAGTCATTGGAGCGTTGCCTTTATTTGTAGCAAAGGAACCAGGAGTAGGAGAACTTGGCTTTGGTGTAGCAGCAGGAATGAGGATACTAGAAGCACTAGGAGGAGCAGGTATCTCCTCACTAGGCTTGGATGCAAAGGCCGCCCTAGCCAAAACAGACAACCCATATTCTTCCATGTTTGTCGCCTCACTCTTTGAATCAGAAACTACCACATGCTTCTTTTGTCGTCTCAATCTGGTCTCCAAGTGCTTGACCCTTGCAACCAATGGAACCACCACATCCCTTGTCACTTGACGATGAGTGTTAGATCAGCTTCAAGAGATTGGATCTTCTCATAGTTCTTGTGCACTGATGCGTTCTTTGTGAGTGTACACAAGTTTTAAATTTATAACACGGATTTCCAAATAAGCTAAGAACACACGGGCAAGTATGACCCTTTCGTTTGTAGCTAGCTTTTTGTGGTAAGCCGAGGTCGTTCACTGGGATTTGGGTGTTTTCGGTTGTAAGGAATCTAAGTAACAATGTAACGTTATTGGCAAAGATGGTTCTCACTCCCAAAATTACCATACAAGTAACAATAAGCAAATAATAACAAGTAACACAAAGATGATGATTAAGCTAATAAGATGAGATAACAAATAACAATAAAGATACTTGCTTGGAACTAGTATTCATTTCAATGGAGTGAATAGATTATCGGGTAGATATTTAAGCAATAGCACACAAATTATAAGTATACAATTTCAAGTCAATGGGTAATATCATGGAATTGCACATGACACGGTTTAGAATAAAGAACCCTTTCGACCTATGATCAATATTACAAACCGATAGTTAAAGCCATTTGTGAGAAGTATGATTTTAGCCAACTTGTTCATTAGAGCCCTTTCGACCTATACTCTAGATTAAACCTTTACAAATCCATTTAACTTGTTTACTCATGGTTGTCAATCATGATACACTAAACACATACGCGCGCTAGCATTTAGAACAAAACATAACTAGGAATCCTTTAGACCAAGTTATGGTTTACCAACAAGTTATCAAGACTCATATTGATTTAAACAAACTCATTAACAAAATCATAATTCAACATTGCAAAATAATACACTCCATATCCATGTTTACATTATTCCAAACAAGTATAAGAACACTACTCCATAATCATATTAATCAACAAACATTCAACATATGACATAGAGTTAAACATAATAAAAATAACAAGAGTTTACCCAAAATATGAATACAATAAGTAAATGGAAGGAATTAGAGCAATCCTTAGGCCTCCAATTGACTACAAGTTTTGTGGTCTTTCGGGTTATGTAAATGAAATTCGTATTTGAGATTTGAGGCAGGTTTTGGAGAGGTTTGGTGAAGGTTGGTGGTGATTTAGGTATCAAGAAACACTACCAATGATAAGGGTAATGATCCCTTAGAGTTTGGCAAGGTTATTTTAATGATTAGAGCTCCAAAAAGTCACTTTTTGGCACACCAATATTAAATCCGGGAATTGGGGTCTTCACCAAGGTTGGGAGAGTTTCCTTGGTGAATAATAGGGTTGGTTATGAGATTGATTCAAGTGATTGAAGTCATGATGTTACAATGACCCCCAGGGGTCTTATTTATAGTTGAAATTAAGCCTTGGTCATCAATGATTGGCTGGGAGCCAAAGCAAAATACTTGGAGCCAAAGCTGTATGCTTGGAGCCAATGTTTTTCTAGAATGCTCCAAAGAAGCTTGCATGAATGTGGACACAATTTTGTCTAGACAAATTGTAACACCCCCAAATTTATAAAATTCAATACAGCGGAAGACTCGTTGGTGTTACGGGATAGCACATTACTCACATCATAGACAACGCTTAAAAATCACGTCGTTTTATAATAAAGCATTTCCATTCATAAATATCAAATTTACATAGGTCCCAAGTCATAATATTTCATACAAGTTTTACAAACCATTTGAATGGAAATTATTATTTAAGTGCGGGCCATGAATTCTTATTGTCTTCCTGAGAATTACCTTCAAATACCTGAGATAAAACATGTTAAAAGAAAAGGTCAGCGATAACGCCGAGTGAATTCATAGAGTATAAAATAACCATCAATATATCATCGGTATATAATTATTACCGAAAATCATTTTGTACAAATCTTTATAATAGGCCATAAAATAAGCCAAAAACATTTTATACAAATCTTTGTAATAAACCATACTATAGGCTTTAGCCTTCAAAACCATTGTACGAACCAGTGTCGTAAAAACATCATACAATACGTCTTATAACGTTGTATAGAGTTAAATAAAAACCGTTATATGAATATAGTTATGTAAAACCAAAACACGAACATAATATCAATAACAAGACCCCATATTTCTAGTCAGGCAATATATTGTAATTCAATGTGTATAGCAGTATTTTCGTTATTGGATGATTATAAGCCGCATGACATTGTTACCTTACTACAACAAACAACGGGTAGCTAACCCGAAACTCATTTGCCCATCTAAAACAGTGTGTCGTCACAATAATCACGCTTATATAAATCTTCTCATACATAAATTCGCTTACCAATCAATGTGGCACGACGGGGATCAACCGTCAAGGCGCGAACTGGGGTGATCGTCCCCAAATAGTACTATTATATGCATAAGCGTCTACCAAATCCCGGTAGTTCACAATTCATGCTAATGGGACTTTTAGTGACATAACCTAACTTTAATAATCCATTTTATTTCATACATCGGGTCATATAATCATTCATCGGGTCATACAATCATTCGGGTCCAAATCAATAAACAAACAATCGGGACAAATGGTGTCCTATTTTATCAAAACTAACATGTTATCTCCCTCGCGGGTTTATAAAACATTTCATAAAAAAATTTATAAGAGTGCGAGGGTATGAACTCACGTTGATGTGGGAAAGCGGGTTATCGGCAATTCGGATGTACGGTACGTGCTTCAATCAGGGAAACCTAGACAAATAATACTTGTCTTAGACTCTTCTCTAATGACTTTATAAAAATAACAATTATGTATACATATGATGATTTTATATATATGATGATGATCAAGTGGGTTTATACATTATCATTTACTCATTTTAGTGTTATGTATTGGTAACTTTTATACTAGTTTACTAGTTTTACTTATTTACATGTTTTAGGTCCAATAAGCCTATTATAAGTCCATTACCTTAAATTAGACCATTTTATACTTTTTATTATCAGTATTATACTTTACATGTTGGGCCCAAGTGGGTTAAGCCCAATAAGTAAATTTATAAGTGTTTAGCCCATTTAGTTGGATTATTAGTCCCATAATGCTAACTTAGCCCGTTAATGTCCATATGTTATTTAGTTCGGGATTTATCGGTTTTTACTTGTATTAAGTACTTATATATCAGTATATGACTTTTAAAAAGTTTACATTAGACGGGTCCGATAGTCTAAGTTTTAATTGACGAAAAACGTCAATTTTACGGTATTAGCCGAAAAGACGTAAAAATCATGTTTATAATTTTTGTAACTTATAAAACTTACCAAACTACCATTTTTATATAATTTCCATTTATTTATCCTTATACATATTTATATAAATGAAATATATATAAGTTAGTGGGTTTTAATTTCACATTTTATACTATATTATTTTGAGTGCTTATATAATACTAACAAACTTTAATTTCACAAAATCTGATTTTTAGTTTCACTTTCACTATTTTTATCATATCTTGAGTTCTATAAGGAGATAGAAGCTTATTTTTGGATGACATAAACTTCATATTATGTGATACAAATAAGTTAGTTATAGCTACTGCTCAATCCATGTCTAAGTATCCTTAACAGACCCTACAAAATAGACTATTCAGATTGGTATACTAATTTTGTTTTGATCATATCTCACTCATTTTGATGATTTCATTGCATGGCCAACTCTCACATGTGTATGACATCTAATACTTACTGTAAATTGATTCCACTATGCCATTAGATCAGTTTATCATTTGGTTACTTACTGTTTTTACACAGCCATCATATTAAGCAAGATTTTAACCATTTTACATGTGGTTTTCCATCTTTTTACCTATGTTTATCAACACTTGATCCCCACACAACATTTTTATCATCATATATTCATCATAAATATACAATAGGAAAGAAAATACAAGAATACATAATCAAAATAACAAGAGGATAGGAAGAACAATCATTATACCACCATTAGTGATGAAAAGATGAGGTTATTGATGAACAAGACTTGGTTATTGTTATTAAATCTTCAAATTTAGCAAGGAAACTTCTTGGGTCCTTTGGATAGATGAAAACCTTCATGAATTCAGCCCTTTAACCTCATGAAAACTCCTTTTCATAGGTTAAGATCACCTCCAATCTTCATATCTTCAAAGGTTCTTCAACATATGTGTGAATAACACATGATATTGTGGTTAAATTGATCAAATGAGAGTGTTTGGTGGTTGAATATGGAAGAATTTTTTAGAGAGAAAAGGTATGAGAGAGTGGTTTGCATGTGTTGGAAGTGAAGAAATGGTTTGTGGTGAAGTGGTTTGTGGTTTTGTGTCAAGTTAGCTTCCATGTTAAGCTTATGCTAACATGTGTTAGCTTTCTAGCTAAAACTTTGACACATCACAATGTGTGGTGTCAAATTTTGGCTGCCCCTTTTGAGTGGTGTGGGACAAAACTTGTTTTGTCTCATCCCACTAATTTACGGGTATTCCTCGATTCTAGTTTCCTTAATTTGCGTGCCCTCGGGTCGTTTTACGAAAAACGTTTTTATAAATTATGAATCAACGGCACAAAACGAATCTAATAAAAATTGTCTCATCAAAAACGGAGTTCGAAAACGTAAATACGTAATCCTAAGGTTTACGGTTTAGTCGTAAAGGACGCTAAATTATAATCGTAAGTCCTAATCTCTTCTCGTAAATTTGTGAGTTTATGAACCAACACAAATTTAAAATCTCAAAATAATATTCACGGATAAATTTATTTTCTGAAATTTCAGACTGTCACCAAAACGGTGTATGTAAACGTAAGCACGTAACGTAGAATCCTCCGGTTTAGACGTAGTCGATGCTACTTCAAGATGTAAACCCAAATTTCTTCCCATAAATGAGTGAGTTCATAATATAACATTAAAATAATATTTTTATATTATACTTGAGAATAAAATATCAACCATAAATTAACGGATTGTCACAGCATTTACCCCTAAACAGGATCTTTGTCCTCAAAGATCAATTTATCTTACTACTCGCTTCTTATAGAGTTAAAGCCATGTGGGTATTTCCTCCACATTCAGTCTTTTCTCTCAAGTGTAATCCATTACAATACGCGAGTTTCATCAAACATAACTACGGGAATAAGATCATGCTTAATGTTGACTTACTTTCTCTATCCATGATGTTCACGGGTTTTTGATGAATGCAACTTTTCGCCGATCTAAATTTCATTAAGAAGAATTCAGATTTTTCACTTGATAGACATTTATCAAGTTCGATATACGAAACATAATTCGCGCATCCCTTGAAGTCCTAGGGTAGATCCAGCTTATATGCCTTTCAAACCAACTTTTACATCATCTCTATGGTCCCATTCAACGGGGACTTATTTCCCATGATCTTTCAGATCATCTATTCGTTTTTCCAAAGTAAAATTTTTGGCATAACTTCGCTACCCATCCAGCACTTCAAGATCTACATTTCATATTCACATAATCTCCTGCCTACTACCGGCAGTCAATAATCAGATCCTAACTTCAACAACCATTTCAGGTCTCGCGGGTCGGGTATTTTGTAAGGTTAGGTTTGTCATCATAGGCAACCTTAAACCTAAAAGACATGTCCAACTCACAATGGGTGTATGTCGGGTGTCTTCATCCCAACTCCTTACAGATGCTCTAATATTTAGATCCTAACAAGATTCGATCTCGATCCTAATACGATAATTATCAATGATAATCTCTCCAAAGGAAAACGATTATACGGTTTATTACCAAAGGTCAATCATTCAAACATAAAACAAGACTTCTAGTGTTTTGTATCGTTACTTTACCTCGTCCTTTCGATTGGGGTGGTAAACAGTACTCTCATCAAGGTTCGTTCCCAATGACTTCTGAGCAAATCTCTAGAAATTTGATGCGAAGCGAGGATCTTGATAGAGATGATCGATACAGGAACACTATGCTTACAAAACTCCTTTAAATACAAAGAGTCAATTTCTTCATCGAGAATCTATCATTAACAGGAATGATATTAGTAGATTTGGTCAGTCTGTCGACGATGACCCAAATCGAATCAAATTCAGATGATGACCTTTGCAATAGTTAGACGTTTTACTAATGTATGAGGCGATGTCTGCCTTCATAATTTGCCATTAGTACAACTTCTTCAGACGAAGATACTTTTAGTCAGAAATGACATAAATAAAATACTTAATCTTTTGAGATTCCAACATAACTAAATCTCTAAATCTCCATATTTAGGCAACCACAAGTGGCCTTTAAAACATTTAACGCCATCGGCTTCTCAATTCTAATGGTTCACATTAGCCGCGAACCCCTTTTATTATCTATATTATCCTTTTTATAAGCATCGGCTATATTTTAAATTGCTCGGCAATTTATTTTCACAGTCATTACTAAGGAACACATTCTAATTGATTCTTTATTTTTACATAATGTGTCAGTATCTACATTCACCTTCCTTGATGGAATAAATATCATGACCGTATTTATTCGAAAATTCTTCCTTAATATTTTCTAAGTTTTAGTTTCGTCTCAACTATCATTTTTATCAGTTTTGCTCAATCCGACGTTTTAAAGCGTCGATATTTATTACATGTAATTAAATAACAAATATTTAATTTTTATGAAACGTAAACGCAAAAAGTTTTTAAATTTTCTCAGTTTGTCCAATTATATAAAAATTTTCAAAATAAATTTGAATTTAATTAACACGATTTTTGTTGATTTATCAAAAATAATTAATAAGATTCGTAAATGTTCGAAAAATCTTTGGTTATACTTTGGTCAAAATTTTCTTAATTGAAAAGCAAACATTGTCGTTTTAAGTCTTGGTTTAAACGGTTTCCTCAATTCCTCTTAGGTTGTCTTGAGATATACACAAACATTTACCCCTAAACAGGAGTTTAGTTAAATGTTTTAGTTATAATGAATGATTCCTTAAAAATCCTTTCTTAAAACATTTGTCAAAACATATTTGCACTTTCTTTTTGGTAAAACCCAAAATCTTAAATGGCTCTAATTTTTGAAGAGTCAATATATTCCATTATCTTTTAATCACACGGTCAAATAATGTAAAGGATTTAGTCTTTAATCACATGTTAGATACTCAAGATATAGGTTTTCACTACTCGGCCAATTCAGGGCAGTTTATAAATAATTATTAACTCATTCTTATTCTTATAAACAAACATATGCTCTTTAATGATCACAAGCATGAATTTATTAAATTACAGCCTACACACGTGATTCGCCAAATTTATGGATGCTACATGTGCATTGGTCAATCCAAACTACATCACATGAAACTCATAATGTTTTATTACAAGTTCTGGATGTAGCGATTGGAAAGGATAATCTTCTTTGCGGACGCGAAGTTGATGATAACCATGTCGTGGATCAAATTTCTGAATATACACTAGAACCTTGTAAATAATCGAATAAATCTTTCATCTTGGGTAGTGGATATAGATTTCGATCGTCAATTTACTTAGTTCATGGTAATAAATAATCATAAGGAATGATAACACCATAGCTCTTCATGATGACGAGCTTGGTAGAATAAAAGCCTTCTCCGACAACTCTCTTAGTTGTACGGTAATTCTTTCTATTCAGATGGTGCTGACGTACAGTGCACACGCCACAGATGCAGCACCAGGAATATAATCAATACCAAATTCAACCTGTCCTAATGACAAAAGTCTAGGTAATTCACCAGCAAATACCTTCTAAAATTTTAGATAACGGAAACATCTTTTAATAAATTTACCTTAAGTTCTTTCTAGATTACAATATCTATGACTAGTTCATAAGCATTCATGGTATAATTCCAAGTCTAAACGCAGGATATTGTCAACCATCAAGAATTATTTAGATCACTTTTGATAATTAACATCTTATCTTTTAGGGGATTTCTACTCGAGTTCCCATCAACTAAGACAATGACATTAGGTCATAGTCAATCAATCCATTCTACTAGCACTACCAGCTTTCCAGTTTCATTACCGTTGATAAGATGTGAACTTCTCAAAAGACTAATAATAACTCATAATCCTTCACAAATTCAGGGATATATGGAGACACAACTACCATTAAAAGAGTAAGGTCAACGCATAATCTACGCGAGAGAATTTCAAATCAGATACAGACGAAAACATTAACGAATATGAGTATATCCCATGTTTTCATAATTTGAGTACGTATTCGAAAGCTCCTCGGATCGTTACCCAGGTCATTCAAATGTAATCTTAATCAAAAGAAATGATAGGAACATCGATACATCCAGTCGGGTGTCAACATTCGGTAATCAAATACTTTTCCTAAGAATCTCACCACGGGAGAATTGGACAAGAAGGGGATATCAATTGTCAATTAAGACAATATCCATAGATGAATAAATTCGACTCAGAAGAATAAATAGTACGGGCACATATGTAGGTATCCCTATCAATATGTCCCTATTTTTCACTTCTTGCAGATCTCATGAAACTTAATCTTTTACAATCTTCAAAGAAAATTTAGTGTTTATTAATAATTTCATGGTGACTACTAATCAGCCTTGCATGGTCACTTCCAAATTATATGTAGGCGCGCAACTATATACAATTTTAGGATTAACGATGCAATACTCAGTTCGTCAAAACTTTGTCATCATGTTTAAAATAAAAATATTTTATCATGCTTAATTCTTGAATAAGAATCAAAATGAATTTACAGAGATGTTCTTTGTTATGGAAACAATTAAGTTTTCCAAGGTGTTTCATAAACAACTTTATTTCGATAATGATTACTTATAAATCTCACTTTGAATAATCCTTATAGTGATGAAAATTCAATTTTCTCAAAGGATATTGTTTTAACTTTATAAAAACAATGAGTGATGTGCAAAAGAGTGATGAAAGTTGTTCACAAAGAACTAACTACAATGTGATAGGAAATGAGCTTAGCCAATTAATCATGAGGTTCATGACCTCGATGGCACGGAAAAAGAATAATCCACAACGTAACTCAAATCGAGATGAGTACTTGTTAAATGGTTGCATCACTAATGCGAACATTAGGATGAAGCAATAAAAGATAGATAACATCAATACATGTAGAATTTAACAATCAAAAGTAGTCTTTTCATTAATCTCAAACAAGTCAAAAATTGTACCGTAACACATGACATGTCACTATGTCATACAATTCCAAGAACTCATCCTACCAACTGATGTCTCAGTTAAGTTAGAGATTTTAAAAGATACCACAATGAATACTAATCTACAAGAGTCATGGGGGTTCCACCTGTGCCGGAAGATCCATCGGTCCCAATTCAGGAGAAGATTTCTTCAATTTATTTCTTGGACACTGGGCATCCTCATTAGTGGACAATGGCCTAGGAACAACCCTTAACACGAACCAACAATCAACTAAAACCTTATGATTCAATCACAGGACTTAACGATTTCCTCTTAACAATCTCATATTCCATGCGAGTTAAATTTTACTCTATTCAAGTTTCAATCAACTTATACTCAATGCGATATCCTACATCATTTTCCAATACTTTCAACCTTAACTTTAACCTTAATAGGTCAATAAAAGTTCGATATGAACAACACTCAATTTTCAATCCTATAGCTTCTTCATCAATAGTTATCAAATGAGTCACTAGTATGAAATGACTCACACATTCAATTAGACTTCTCGGAAAGGTACTAGTGGCATGAGGCTTTTGGGTAATGGTTCCAATGACAACCTCAAGTGCAACATTCACCCTTTCGATTTCAATTTAAGAATTGGGTGAAAACGAATCAGATGACACCTTTCCAGGTGGTAACGTTTTGTCAAACTCCACTCTGTAAGGAAAGATCATCATGACATCGATATCAGATTTAATCTCGCCAATTCTTCTTTAATATCACAATCAACTAATATCAAAATTTCTACGAATATCAACCATTTTGTTGGGATCATAAATATCCACAACTTGGTTTAGATCTGGAATAGCTAGAATTTCCTACAGAAATAGATTCGATTAATTTGCTAGGAGAGTTAGGGTTTCTTGTGACAATCTACGTCGTATAAATACCTCGTATAAATATTAAAATAATCATCAAACAACCATGTAATCAAATTACATCATATATATATATATATATATATATATATATATATATATATATATATATATATATATATATATATATATATATATATATATATATATATATATATATATATATATATATATATATATATATATATATATATATATATATATATATATATATATATATATATATATATATATATATATATATATATATATATATATATATATATATATATATATATATATATATATAGGGATGGGTTCTAGAGAAAACCTCATCTCGGTAGAAAACCTAGAAAACTAAAACAGATGCACTAAAATATCAAACAGATTCCCTAAACGAACCACACTAAACGGATGCACTATAAACAAAGTTTTAGTACATCCGTTTGCTATTTTTAGGGCATCTGTTTAGTTTTCTAGGTTTTCCACCGAGATTAGGTTTTCTCTCGATTCCATTCCTATATATATATATATATATATATATATATATATATATATATATGTATATATATATATATATATATATATATATGTATATATATATATATATATATATATATATATATATATATATATATATATATATATATATATATATATATATATATATATATATATATATATATATATATATATATATATATATATATAATCCAAGTTATATATATATTAAAATAACACTTCTCAGTCTGGCCTTGTCGGTAACTCGAGAATTCTTCGGCACCGTTATAGTCAAAAGATTTTTAGACATTTTGAGAAAAATGTTTATAGTTAAGAGATTTTGAAACGTTTTATTCAAAACATTGGTTTTAAAAATCTTTCGTTATCTATAACGAGAGCTCTGGTACCAAACTTTAACACCCCCAAATTTATAAAATTCAATACAGCGGAAGACTCGTTGGTGTTACGGGATAGCACATTACTCACATCATAGACAACGCTTAAAATCGCGTCGTTTTATAATAAAGCATTTTCATTCATAAATATCAAATTTACATAGGTCCCAAGTCATAATATTTCATACAAGTTTTACAAACCATTTGAATGGAAATTATTATTTAAGTGCGGGCCATGAATTCTTGTTGTCTTCCTGAGAATTACCTTCAAGTACCTGAGATAAAACATGTTAAAAGAAAAGGTCAGCGATAACGCCGAGTGAATTCATAGAGTTTAATAAAACCATCAATATATCATCGGTATATAATTATTACCGAAAATCATTTTGTACAAATCTTTATAATAGGCCATAAAATAAGCCAAAAACATTTTATACAAATCTTTGTAATAAATCATACTATAGGATTTTGCCTTCAAAACCATTGTACGAACCAATGTCGTAAAAACTTCATACAATACGTCTTATAACGTTGTATAGAGTTAAATAAAAACCGTTATATGAATATGGTTATGTAAACCAAAACACGAACATAATATCAATAACAAGACCCCGTATTGCTAGTCAGGCAATATATAGTAATTCAATGCGTATAGCAGTATTTTCGTTATTAGATTATTATAAGCCGCATGACATTGTTACCTTACTACAACAAACAACGGGTAGCTAACCCGAAACTCATTTTCCCATCTAAAACAGCGTGCCATCATAATAATCACGCTTATATAAATCTTCTCATACATAATTCGCTTACCAATCAATGTGGCACGACGGGGATCAACCGTCAAGGCGCGAACTGGGGTGATCGTCCCCAAATAGTACTATTATATGAATAAGCGTCTACCAAATCCCGGTAGTTCACAATTCATGCTAATGGGACTTTTAGTGACATAACCTAACTTTAATAATCCATTTTATTTCATACATCGGGTCATATAATCATTCATCGGGTCATACAATCATTCGGGTCCAAATCAATAAACAAACAATCGGGACAAATGGTGTCCTATTTTATCAAAACTAACATGTTATCTCCCTCGCGGGTTTATAAAACATTTAATAAAAACATTTAAAAGAGTGTGAGGCTATGAACTCACGTTGATGTGGGAAAGCGGGTTATCGGCAATTCGGATGTACGGTACGTGCTTCAATCTCGGAAACCTAGACAAATAGTACTTGTCTTAGACTCTTCTCCAATGACTTTATAAAAATAACATTTATGTATACATATGATGATTTTATATATATCATGATGATCAAGTGGGTTTATACATTCTCATTTACTCATTTTAGTGTTATGTATTGGTAACTTTTATACTAGTTTACTAGTTTTACTTATTTACATGTTTTAGGTCCAATAAGCCTATTATAAGTCCATTACCTTAAATTAGACCATTTTATACTTTTTATTATCAGTATTATACTTTACATGTTGGGCCCAAGTGGGTTAATCCCAATAAGTAAATTTATAAGTGTTTAGCCTATTTAGTTGGATTATTAGTCCCATAATGCTAACTTAGCCCGTTAATGTCCATATGTTATTTAGTTCGGGATTTATCGGTTTTTACTTGTATTAAGTACTTATATATCATTATATGACTTTTAAAATTTTTACATTAGACGGGTCCGATAGTCTAAGTTTTAATTGACGAAAAACGTTAATTTTACGGTATTAGCCGAAAAGACGTAAAAATCATGTTTATAGTTTTTGTAACTTATAAAACTTACCAAACTACCATTTTTATATAATGTCCATTTATTTATCCTTATACATATTTATATAAATGAAATATATAAGTTAGTGGGTTTTAATTTCACATTTTATACTATATTATTTTGAGTGCTTATATAATACTAATAAACTTTAATTTCACAAAATCTGATTTTTAATTTCACTTTCACTATTATTATCATATCTTGAGTTCTATAAGGAGATAGAAGCTTATTTTTGGATGACATAAACTTCATATTATGTGATACAAATAAGTTAGTTATAGCTACTGCTCAATCCATGTCTAAGTATCCTTAACGGTCCCTACAAAACAGACTATTCAGATTGGTATACTAATTTTGTTTTGATCATATCTCACTCATTTTGATGATTCCATTGCATGGCCAACTCTCATATGTGTATGACATCTAATACTTACTGTAAATTGATTCCACTATGCCATTTTATCAGTTTATCATTTGGTTACTTACTGTTTTTATACAGCCATCATATTAAGCAAGATTTTAACCATTTTACATGTGGTTTTCCATCTTTTTACCCATGTTTATCAACACTTGATCCCCACGCAACATTTTTATCATCATATATTCATCATATAAATATACAATAGGAAAGAAAATACAAGATTTCATAATCAAAATAACAAGAGGATAGGAAGAACAATCTTTATACCACCATTAGTGATGAAAAGATGAGGTTTTTGATGAACAAGACTTGGTTCTTGTTATCAAATCTTCAACTTTAGCAAGGAAACTTCTTGGGTCCATTGGATAGATGAACACCTCCATGAATTCAGCACTTTAACCTCATGAAAACTCCTTTTCATCGGTAAAGATCACCTCCAAATCTTCATATCTTCAAAGGTTCTTCAACATATGTGTGAATAACACATGATATTGTGGTTAAATTGATCAAATGAGGGTGTTTGGTGGTTGAATATGGACGAATTTTTGAGAGAGAAAAGGTATGAGAGAGTGGTTTGCATGTGTTGGAAGTGAAGAAATGGTTTGTGGTGAAGTGGTTTGTTGTTTTGTGTCAAGTTAGCTTCCATGTTAAGCTTATGCTAACATGTGTTAGCTTTCTAGCTAAAACTTTGACACATCACAATGTGTGGTGTCAAGTTTTGGTTGTCTCTTTTGAGTGGTGTGGGACAAAAATTGTTTTGTCTCATCCCACTAATTTACGGGTATTCCTCGATTCTAGTTTCCTCGATTTGCGTGCCCTCGGGTCGTTTTACGAAAAACGTTTTTATAAATTATGAATCAACGGCACAAAACGAATCTAATAAAAATTGTCTCATCAAAAATGGAGTTCGAAAACGTAAATACGTAATCCTAAGGTTTCCGGTTTAGTCGTAAAGGACGCTAAATTATAATCGTAAGTCCTAATCTCTTCTCGTAAATTTGTGAGTTTATGAACCAACACAAAAAAAAATCTCAAAATAATATTCACGGATAAATTTATTTTCTGAAATTTTGGACTGTCACCAAAACGGTGTATGTAAACGTAAGCACGTAACGTAGAATCCTCCGGTTTAGAAGTATTCGATTCTACTTCAAGACGTAAACCCAAATTTCTTCCCATAAATGAGTGAGTTCGTAATATAACATTAAAATAATATTTTTATATTATACTTGAGAATAAAATATCAACCATAAATTGATGGATTGTCACACAAATGTTGGTGGCAACTTCACTTTGATGGAGGCAACTTGAACTATGTTGGAGGCAAATCAGCTCCAATGTGATGGTGGCAAGTTGGATGTGTTTTGATGGTAGCAACTTGTATTCCGCTAGTGGCAACTTCCATGCTGAGTGACTTGTACACTTCTTGAAAACACTTGTTCTTGCACCCGAGATTGATCTTCAAAGGCTTGTAGCTAGTCGGGATTCCTTCGTATATGCATTAATCGTCAATTATTTTTTTCTTTTCTTCACTTTTCTTGTTCTTGGCTAACTAACAACACAAAACACAACTTCACACATATTTGAGCTAAATAGCCCGTTAGTATAGCCAAAAACCATGTAAAATATACGGATAATGCTCAAGAAAATATGTTGGATTTGAGCGTTATCATGAACCAAATCAAGAAAAGGGGTGAGAGTAACAGGTTCCTCAGCTTCCTGACCAAGAGAACTTGGTTGTGGGGAAGCCTCATTGGGACCCGAAGTAAAAGCTTGGTCAACATTGGGAGCCTGTGCTTCTGGCACAAATGAAGAAGAAGGCTCCTCATGAGAAGAAGGTTCCCTTCTTGGTGAATGGTGGACAGGACTAGCTTGTGGAGAATCTAGAAAAGGGAGACATGAGGGACAGTAAGATCTACATGAGAAGCAACCTTCAAGGAAGAAGGCTCCTCAGTAGCTGCCTCATGAATAGGATCCTCATGAGGGATCTCAATCACTGGATCCTTAACCACATGATACTCCTCATCCATGGGATCATCAACCACATGAGGTTCCTCCTGGGCTTCTTCAGCTGGAGGAATCTCATTGGGATCCTCAAGGGAATGCCCAACATAGTAGGAGTGACAGAGATCTCACGATTAATGTAAGTAAACTTTGTATTAGAATACACCTTAGAGATTAACCTAGTAGGCACATACTCCTTACGATTTCTAGGAACACACATAAGAATTTGTTTTAAAAACCTAGGATACGTGAGAAACTTCTTCTTATGGCCACTAAGATTCCCAACCATGCCATCCAATATATACCTATAGAAATTAAACCTACGACCCTGAGCAAGACAAATAAGACCAGTAGCAAGAGAGATGGGAAATTGATCCCAACTCCCAGTCTTGGGGCTCAAGCAGTGAATCAGAAAGTGAATTAGCAGCTTCTATTGGGGAGAGAATCTATTTTTGAGAAAATTGAATCTACCCTCATGAGCATACCCAATGGCAGCCATCCCATCCAGGACCTCATCATCCGAAAGGGATATGATGCCATCAACATCCTGAAGGTGCAGGGCAGACCTAATGCCAGCTTCTGTCACCACAAATGGTCGGCCACCTATGGTGGCATGGATCTTTGTAGGTTGACCTACTACATCCCTAACATCAGCAGTAGCCCAAAACTGACGTATGACGGAATCATAGACAATGGGACAAATAGTGAGAGAATACCTAGTGTGTGAGGCCTCCAAGAACTCAAAATTCTTTGTGTAATCTTCACGAAGTGGTCCTTCACCAATTTAAACAACTTTGTTATGATCCACCTTATATTGAAGTCCAGCCATTGATTCTGATGATTGATTGCTTGCAAGAAGATGGAGGATGATTGTGGGTAGGAGTGTGTGTGTGTGTGTGTGTGAAGATTGGTTCTGATAAATGAGTCAAAGTTACCCCTTTGACAATAAGTAATCACCCCAGTAACTATTCATTGACCCATAATTAAGGGGGTTGCCCTTTCCAACATATTACCATTAATGGGAATAACCACTTTCCAGCTAAGCCATTAATAGATAAATCCCCTTTACTTAAATAATGGGTAAATTGATATACCAGAAGTAACTAATGTTGACCGAAAGTCAATCGGTCAATAAGTCCACACCAGTAGCAGCGTATGGTCAACAAAAGTCAAAGAAGATGAATAGTGTTTCCTAGAAGGAACAAGAAACAACCACACCATTTCTAGGATCACCATTCAACCACAAGGAGGTAAGTGTAGTCCACCAGGAGCTACTTAAACAAATCACCAGAAGCAACACACACACACCACAACTCCATGAAAAGTGCCGAGAGAATCTACAAGTAGGAAGAAGGAACAAGTATACATGTACAACAAGCCTCCCCTTAGGCTTGGCCTCCACTTAATCCTAGGTTTCAAGGATTGACCATACCAATGTGGACTACCAAGTAGTTAAATTGAGTCCCGTCAAAGGCTTTAGTCAGCAAATCAGCAACATTATCATCCGTATGAACTTTGATAACCTGTATCAACTTATTTTCATTGGCATCTCTGATAAAGTGGTGTCGAATCTCTATGTTTGGTTCTTTGATGAAAAACAGGGTTCTTAACAATGCAAATGGTGCTTTGGTTATCAATAAAGATTTTGGTATTCATAAAGTTGAAACCATAATCCAACATTTAGTTTTGTATCCACAACACCTGTCCACAGCAGCTAGCGGCAGCTACATATTCAGCTTATGTTGAAGAAGTAGCTACTATTGTTTGTTTCTTACATTGCCATGAGATAAGTCTCCGGCCTAAAAACTGACAACCACCAGTAGTTGATCTTCTATCATTATTAGCCCCTGCATAGTCACTATCACTGTAGGCTTCAAGTATAAAAGGGGAGTCCCTTGGATACCATAATCCTAGCTTGGGTTGGGCTTTAAGATACTTAAAAATCTTCTTGATAGCATTCAAATTTAAGGTGGTAGGTGCTACTTGATGTCTAGAGCAAGCACTTACTGCAAACATAATATCAGATCGGGACGTAGTCATATACATAAGTGAGCCTATCATGGATCTGTATAATTGACAGGAGGATCCGGCTCATTCTTAAGTTTGACCTTGGTAACTTTATAAGGTGTTGTTGTTGGTCTAAGAGGTTCTACATCAAACTTTTGAGTAATATCATGAACATACTTGTCTTGACTAATAAAGATTCCATCCTGCTGCTGCTTGACTTGAAGTCCAAGGAAAAAGTTAAGTTCTCTAATAACACTCATCTGAAACTCGCCCTTCATCAACTGTTCAAACTCATCACACCATTCCTTCTTGGTAGAACCGAAGATGATGTCAGCTACTTATACCTAGACTAGAATGATGTCTTTGAAACTCTTCTTAAGAAATAGTGTTTTGTCAATTGTACCACTTCTATATCCATGCTTCAATAAGAAAGTAGATAGACGCTCATACCAGGCTCTAGGAGCTTGATGAAGACCATATAGAGCCTTGACCACCTTATAGACCTTCTTAGGATGAAGAGGGTTCACAAAGCCTTTAAACCTGAGTGACATATACTTCTTCTTCAATCTTGCCATACAGAAACGCACTCTTGACATCCATTCGAAATACTGTAAAGCCTATGTAAGAAGCAAAAGCCAAAAATAATCGTATTGCCTTAATTTTGGCAACAGGAGCAAAAACTTCATCATAATCAATTCTTTCAAGCTGAGTGTGGCCCTGTGCTACTATCCTTGCCTTATTACTTACCACAATGCCCCGAGCATCTCTCTTGTTTTTGAGAATCCATTTGGTGCCTATGGCTGATTTCCCATCCGGCAAATCAACCAAGATCCATACATTTTGAAACAAGAATTGTTTCATTTCCTCCTGTATAGCTTCTACACAACTTTGATCTTTCAAGTTCTTGTGAGACAGACCTAGGTTCAACCTGAGAAAGAAAACAAGCAAACAAACAGTGAAAAAATGGTTCTTCTTGTACAGATACTCTCCCAGGATCTTATACCACTTGTTGGGTCTTTTAGATATATATCTTTCAGTCTACTAAGGATGGCGAACAAATTCTGTAATCACAAGTTTATTCACAGAGAGACTCTAATGAAAACAAAGTATTTGTGCGGAATACAAACACTAAGAACAAGAAGAAACACTTGGCTAAATGAATAACATGATCCTGAATAAGGATTTCTACTATTACTATTATGAAATGTAACTGGTGAAACGTGTGTCTTCAACTTCTACTAGTGGGTTCCTTTTATACTACAAGGAAACCCCAAAACTACATTAACAAAAAAATGTGTAACAATTGATATGCATATCCTTTCCTAAGATATCGCATGCATATCCTAACATGTTACTACAAATAACATAGTTTGACTTTATACTAGACCAGGAGTAACATATTACTCCTACCAGGAGTAACTACTCCTACTAATTTTATGACTAAGAGGAACTACATACCTCCTTAGTCAACCTATTACAAAATGTCTATTACATGAGTCCTAACATCATTGACGAGAAATTGTGAGACTCAAAACTGTACGAATTGTAGCCGGTTTAACCACTGGACTAAATGTCTTACTACAATTAATACCCTGCTGTTGACTTCGTACGTTGGTAACAAGACGAGCCACTTCATCCGACATTTTTAAACCTCTTGAGTGTAGGGTTTTTATACGCTCAAGAGGTTTAATATGGTAAACAGAGCCACTTCACCCACCACGTGAATATGAGAGCAGGGAAGTGGTGAAGTGGTGGGTGATTTAGGGTTTTTGATGTTGGATGTTTAAGGCTTTGATTACCATATTAGATTTGGTAAATTCCCTTGCTTCATTCGTTCGGCTATTGTGTCCTAGGTGTTATAGGAGCAAACTAAAAAAATCGGTCAATCACCCTGCTTCATTTATTCGGCTATTGTGCGACAGGTGCTATAGGAACAAAACTGAAAAATTGGTCAATCGCCCTGCTTCATTCATTCGGCTAATATTTACTTATATATTCTTCCCAATCTTGTATGTGTATTGTGCTTAACTAGTTAGATAACTTACGAATGGCAGTTTATGATTAATATGACTCGGTTAAGCGTTCACACCCTCTCTCCCTTCTACACCTATAGCCAATATGTGGTTGCTCAACCGGGCACGAACCCAGGCATAAAGTATTAAGAATAACAGTACCACACATGATTCTACCTATGCGATCTTAGGTTGCTAAGTACCACTAATTAACTTTTTCACGCTTATGTTGCCAAGTCATGTCTCTTACATGCCTTTAGGTTGCTAAATGACCAAGAATAAACCAATTACATGTTAAGGTTCCCTAATCATTCAAGACTAGTTTATTACAATTCAAACAATCAACTAGAGTATGTAAACATGTGAATCTTCGATCAAACATGCATAATATACACCAACAATCATCAGCTAACACAAATACACACACAATCATAAGATTTTATAACTCTAAGAAAACACAAGAAAAGTTTAGCCTATCATAATGAATGATGAACAATCAAAATTATAATCAACAATTGAAATTGAAGACATAATTAAGATAGAATTAGATAGACAACCCATGGATCAAAAGATGTTATCGATATTAATAGACCTTCAAAGTGGATGGAAAAATACCTACCCAAACCCTAAAGTCGAGCTATGGTTGGGAGCTTACAAAAACCTAAGTTTTAGGGTTGTATTTATAGAGAAAAAGTTGGAATGGGTTGGGCAGCTTGTTAGGACCATTGGAATAGTTCTTTGTAATAGGTAGACTAGGAGGTATGTAGTTCCTCCTGGTCATAGTAGTAGTAGGAGAAAGTCGTACTCCTGGTCTTATAGAAAGTCAAACTTTATTATTTAGTTATTATTCTGTTAGGATATGCATGAGATATGTTAGGAAAGGATATGCATATCAGTTTTACACGTTTTGGTTAATGATGTATTAGGGTTTCCTTGTAGTATAAAAGGAACCTTAGGCAGAAGGGTTATACACACCTTCATCAAATATAATTCTAGTTCTTATTAATATTAGAAATCCTTAGAAAAGGATCAAGTCGTTGTAGTTATTCTGCTCTTCTTCATAGTATTTGTATTCCACACTTATACTGTGTATAGAGTCTCTCTGTGAATAGACTTGTGATTACAGAAGTCGTTTACCGTTCCTGACAGGCTGCAAGATCCACATCTAGTAGACCCAACAAGTGGTATCAGAGCCTGGGAGAGTCTCTGTAACAAGAAGAATCAATTTTTCTCATTACTAACATTTTTGTTTAATAATGTCTGCCTCAAGTTCTACTCAAACAGGAGAAGATAGTACTCCTAAAACTCAGCAACCTCAGCAGATCATTGCTACGGTTTCCAACACAAATGGTAAGTTTCCTCTTCTGAAAAAGGACGAGTATGATAGCTGGGCGATGAAGATGGAATGTTGGATCACCAACACTGATCAAGACCTTTGGAAGATTATTCTGAATGGAAACAGCAGGAAGTTGACTGGAAGAGACAAGAATGGTAATATTACTCTTCTTGACCCTAAAACTCATGAAGAAATCATAGTTGTTCAGAAGGAGATCAAAGCAAAAACTATTTTGCTTCACTCTCTTCCTGATGATCACATGGGTGACTTCTATCATCTGGATGATGCTAGAGAAATCTGGAATGGAATAAAAGCAAGGTTTGGTGGGAATGAGGAGTCAAAGAAAATGCGAAGATCCATGTTGAGAGATGAATTCAAAGACTTCAAGATCTCAGAAACTGAAGGTATACATCAAGGGTATGACAGGTTCCAAAAGATACTGAGCCAGTTGAATCAACTTCGTTCGAAACCTGACGATGGCGACTTCAATGCAAGGTTTCTTAGAGCCTTACCCTACTCATGAAATCAGGTGGTAATCTCTCTCAAAGCAAAAGGTGGGCTTGACTATCTTAATTTTGATGATTTGTTTCATAAGCTCAAAACCTTTGAACCTCATGTGAGGGGATACTCAAGTGATTCTTTTCCTACTCCTACTAACTCTGCCTTTGTGAGTTCTATGGGATCCAGTCCCAAGTCTTATGTTAGTAGCCCAAGCAATACTGTGTCTTCTTAGCATACTTTTCAGCATACTTCTACTCCTGAACCAAAAGCCAAGTCGGGTAGCATGGTAGAAGCTGTTCTTCACTCTTTTGTTGCTAACGTTGATGCTCAACAGCAACTTGCTTTTGATGACTTCAAACAGGTTGATAAACTTGACCTGGATGAAATGGATCTCAAATGGCAGATGGCCATGCTCACTCTTAGGGTTCACAAGTTTGAGAAGAAAGCCGGTCGAAAATTTAATTATTACCCAAGAGAGCCAGCAAGGTTTGACAGAAGCAAGGTTCGATGCTATAACTGCCAGCAGCAAGGTCACTTTGCAAGGGAATGTCCTAAAAAGCATGACCAGGAGAAGAGCAGATATTTAGCTTTTAAGATTCAGGAGGTGAAGGATGACAAGAAGGCGTTGGTGTTTGTTGACTCTATGGTTAACTGGAATGATCATCAGAATGCTACTCTAGAAACAGCTGAGCCTTCTACTGACGTGTTTGCAATGATTGCTGGGAATCTGTCTGATGCCGAGGAAGCAGAAGAGTTTGCTCTTATGGGCATCTCACCTCAGGTACAACATTGTCCTCTTGGTTGTCATGATAAATATTCAGAATTGTTGTCCCAATATAATGACTTAAATGATCAGAATGATAAGTATTTTTTAGAGGTTCAAGCATATAAGGCTTCTTTAAAAACATTGGAACAACAAAAGAGGTGGCTTCAAGATACTCAACGTGAGTACGAGGATAAAATTAGGATACTGAACATTGATTTAGAAAACACAACAAATATGCTTAAATACACCGAAAAGGTAAAAGATGACAGTATCAAAGATAAACAAGATATGAAGGACAAATTAGATGCTACTCTTTTACGATTTGAAAAATGGCAAAAGGCACCTAAGAATCTTTCAAAATTAATTGATAGTAGTATGTCTGGTAGGACTAAAAGAGGGTTAGGATTTGATAAATATATTGATTCAGAAGATGTGTTTGATTTATCTTTTTCAAGTGTCTTTGATCCTGACAAGGAAGAAGAGGGAACACCTAGCTACAACAGGTTTAAACCAGCAGCAGAAATGCATGCTGTCCCACCACCTCTTTCAGGAACTTTCATGCCCATTTCTAGGCATAATGACTTGGATGGATCACAGATGCATGAGTCCCCAAAAAGTTCTATAAATTCTAATGACTTTGTCTCTGTACTTTCAGTGACAAAGCCAGTGACTCTGCATCATGTGGTTCAAGTGAAGAGTCGAGACCTACAAGTTCCAAGTCAAATAACCATGCTGCTACTAGTGCTGGGAAGTGTGAAGAGAGAGTTGCTTTTACTTCAACAGTGTTTAGTCCTGGTTTATTGAGTCCTAGGAATAATGTTTCTCCTAGATTTGTGTGTAATAAAGTTAGCAGTATGAAACAATGTCATTCTAATAAAAGGTCGTTTAAAACATGTTTTGTTTGTGGGAGTGAATTTCATTTGATTAAAGATTGTGATTTTTATGACAAACATTCTTCTGTACATCAAGCATTTTCTGCTCCTGGTCCACCAGGAGTTGTTCCATATTCAGAAGACTAAACCCAAGTGCTCAATATTTTTCTTCTTCTAGAAGGACCTCTCCATTAGCTTCTGATCATTGGAGAAACACTGGATTAATATCAAATAGACCAACCATTAACTATTTTCTGAATTTTAATCCAAATTATGCATTTAATTTTGACCACATGTACTTTGGGTTGGGAAATCTGGGTACTGCTGTTAAGCCCTCAGCAGGTTGTTCTTGGTCAAACAATAACACCCATATGATGAATAGGAAACCTAAGAACAACGGTGGATCTCATCAATCTTCTTGGCTATCCTCTAAAGATCCACAAGGCAGGCTCAAACCTGAAAAGGTTTAGGTCCCCTTAAGACACTAACTTTTGCATCTCTCTTATCTTGTTGTTGTAGGTTACTCCATACCAAGATCCTACTCTAGGAATTGTTGATAGTGGATGCTCTAGGAGCATGACAGGAAATAAAAGTCTTTTATCTAACTTTGTACCATTTCAAGGCGGAAAGGTCTATTTTGGAGGAGGTGAAGGCAGGATCACTGGCAAAGGAACGATTCAGACGCCTAATCTTAATTTTGAGCAGGTCTATTATGTGGAAGCACTTCAACACTTCAACTTGATATCTGTCTCTCAGATTTGTGACAAGAAGCAGTTTGTCCTCTTTACGGATACTGATGCACTAGTGTTATCCAAAGACTTTAACCTCCCGGATGACTCACAAGTTCTGCTCAGAATCCCTAGAAGACACAACCTCTATAGTATCAAGCTGAATGAAGTCAATCCCACTGGTCAACTAGCATGCTTAGTTGCTAAAGCCTCAGAAGATGAAGCTACTAAATGGCACCGAAGGATGGGACATGTGAACTTCAAGACCATTCACAAACTAGCAAATCTGAATTTGGTCTCTGGTTTACCTCCCAAGTCATTCTGAAATGATATCAATTGCCTTGCATGCAGCAAAGGCAAACAACATAAAGCATCCTTCAAAACCATTACTGCTCTAAGCCTTATAACTGAACCATTGCAGCTACTACACATGGATTTATTTGGTCCTACCTCTATTAGGAGTATTGACCACAAACAATTCTGCCTTGTGGTAACTGATGGGTATAACAGGTTTACGTGGGTTTTCTTCATGGCTGCCAAGAGCGAGACCTACTCAATTCTCAAGGACTTTATTACACTTATAGAGAATCATTTTTCCAAGAAGGTTAAAGGTATTCGATGTGATAATGGAACGGAATTCAAAAATGCAGACCTCATAGCACTTTGTAATTCTAAAGGCATCAAAAGAGATTATAGCGCAGCAAGAACTCCTCAACAGAATGGCGTGGCAGAAAGAAAGAACAGGACTCTAATAGAAGCTGCGAGAACAATGCTTGCCGATTCCAAGCTTCCAACCATGTTCTAGACAGAAGCTGTCAATACTGCAAGTTATGTTTTGAATAGAGTTTCTATTACAAATCCTCACAAGAAGACTCCCTATGAGCTACTAACAGCCAAAGTACCAAACATTGCTCATTTGAAGCCATTTGGGTGTCCTGTCACCATTCTGAATACTAGTGACTATTTGGGGAAATTTGATGGCAAGGCAGATGAAGGATACATTGTGGGATATTCAGCTCACTCTCGGGCTTATCGTGTCTACAATCTCCAAGCCAAGCGAGTAATTGAAACTATAAATCTCAGGTATTTTGAGGAGAAGTCAAACATCCAAGGCAAGGGTCCTGAATGGTATGTTGATCTTGATTATCTTAGTGATTCATTAGGATATTTTCGTTTCAAAATTAACCATGATGCAGGTCCACAAGTGTTTGCAACTTCTAGTGCAGGTGCTCATTCTAATCTTTCAGACTCAGATGACGAGGATGATATTTTTGTTGTTCCATCCTATTCCACCACAGTCTCTCCTACTACTCCTAGTGATGCAACTTCATCAGATATATTGGACTCACAAGGAGCTCTTGACACATTACTCAAGCAACAACTAGAAGCTACTACAGCAGCTGCTCAAGGTGGCTTTGAGTTTCCTTTGAATACGTCTGCTGACAAAGATGCTCCCGGTACTCCAATTGTTACTCCTAGTGCTAGTTTAACACCTATTGGTAGTCCGACTAGTGATTCCACTTCTTCCACTAGATTCTCAAGTCCTTCTGATCTGGGAAACTATCAAAAGAAGTCTTCTACCAAGCTGGATGATATTCATAAGCAACCAATAGATGGTATTTTCGACTCTGCTTCATATGATGATGACTTTGTTGGGGATCTTAATAACTTGGCACCGGAAGTGGAAGTAGCTTCCAATCCAGTGTTGCAGTCACACAAAGACCATCCTACTACTCAAATCATTGGAGATCCTGGTTCTACTGTCAAGACTCGTAGAATGCATAAGAAAGCCACGTCTGATCATCATGCTCTTGTGAGCTATATTGAGGACCAGAAGCGTAATAATCATACGGACTTTCAACATTGTTTGTTTGCTTGTTTTCTTTCACAGGTGGAACCTAGATCAGTCTCTTATGCTTTTAAGGATCAAAGTTGGGTGGAGGCTATGCAGGAGGGGATGCAGTAGTTCTTGTTTCAAAATGTTTGGATTCTAGTTGATTTGCCGGATGGAAAGACAGCAATTGGTACCAAATGGATTCTCAAAAACAAGAAAGATGCAAGGGGTATTGTGGTGAGAAATAAGGCGAGGTTGGTTGCACAGGGTCATACACAACTTGAAGGCATTGACTACACTGAAGTTTTTGCTCCTGTTGCTAGGATTGAGGCCATTCGTCTATTTTTGGATTTGGCTTCTTATGTGGGCTTTACAGTTTTTCAGATGGATGTCAAGAGTGCATTTCTCTATGGCAAGATTGATGAGGAAGTTTATGTCACTCAACCTAAGGGCTTTGTAGATCCACTTCATCCCAAGAAAGTTTACAAGGTGGTCAAAGCTCTCTATGGACTTCATCTGGCTCCTAGAGCTTGGTATGAGCGTCTTTCAACTTTCTTGTTGCAACATGGCTATAGAAGAGGCACAATTGACAAAACACTATTTCTTAAGAGGAATACCAAGGACATTATCCTTGTTCAGGTTTATGTGGACGATATTATCTTTGGTTCTACTAAAAAGGAATGGTGTGATGAGTTTGAACAACTAATGAAGGGCGAATTTCAGATGAGTGCTATGGGAGAGCTTACATTTTTCCTTGGTCTTCAAGTCAAGCAACAGTCGGATGGAATCTTCATACACCATCCTATCACGAGGTAAATACACAAGTATCTGCTGCAAAAACCTAGGATACATTAAAAATTTCTTCCTAGATCCACTACTAGTCAAATTGCTAACCATCCCATCAAACAAATAGCGAGAAAAATTAAACACCCTACCCTGTGCTATGCAGATCAAACCAGAAGCCAAAGGAATAGGAAAGGCATCCCAACTCCCAGATTTGGGGCTTAAGAAATGAATCAAAAAGTGCACTAGAAGCTTCCACTGGGGGGAAAACCTATTCTTTTGTAAGTTAAACTTCCCCCCATGGTTATAACCAATAGCAGCCATCCCCTCTAAAACCTCAGCATTGGGGATGGTAACAACACCACCTTCATCTTGAAGATGAAGGGAACTCCTAATAGAAGCTTCAGTAACCACATAAGGACGTCCATCAATGGTAGCATGGAGTTCAAGTGGGCGACCCAAAACAGCCACAAGTTCAGCAGTATCCCAAAACTAGCGAATCACACTATCATAAACAATTGGGCAAATAGTAAAAGCATACCCGAGGTTAGAAGCCTCAATAAACTCTAGGATGTCTGTGAATTCGTCACGTTTAGGACCATCTCCCAGATATGCTACCTTATTGTGAGCGGGTTGGTAGACCAAAGCAGCCATTGATGTTGATTGGAAGTGATGGAAGGTGATTGATTAGGGATTGAGCGAGTAGGAGCGTGTGTGTGTGTTATGATTGTGATGAATGAGTCAAGGGGGGTAATTGACCATAAATAATGGTCTTGTAACTGTTCATTGACCCCTAATAATGTGGGTTGCCCTTTCAAATTAGGCAGTTAATGCAAAGTAACCACTTGCCCCTTTAACTTTATTTGCAAATCCCAGTTACCAAAGTTAAATAATATGATATATACCAGAATTAGCTTGCGTTGACTAAAAGTTAAAACGCATAAGGTCAACACTAGAAGCACAATGTGGTCAACAGAAGTCAACGAAGTGAACAGTGACCCAAACCAAGACTAGAAGCCAACCATGACTGATAAGGAACGATTTTTATCCACTAGAAGCCAACCATTAATGACTAGACGCCAACCATTAATGAAGACTACCACCAGAAGTGATCAAAATCCTCCACTAGAAGTAGCACACACCGCAAAAACCCATACAATATGTTGTTAAAAACTACCAATATGTTAATCTGTGCAAGTAAATATGTACACTAAGCCTCCCCTCAATCCTAGGTCTCAAGGATTGACCATTCCAATGTGAACCACCAAGTGGTTGAACCGAGGACCATCAAAGGCTTTAGTCAACAGATCAACAACATTATCATCCGTATGAACCTTAAGAACCTGTATCAACTTCTTCTCATTGGCATCCCGGATAAAGTGGTGCCGAATTTCAATATGTTTTGTACGTTGATGAAAAACAGGATTCTTCACAATGCAGATAGTGCTTTGGTTGTCAATGAAAATTTTGGTGTTCATAAAGTTGAACCCATAATCCAACATCTGATTTTGTATCCACAAAACTTGTCCACAACAACTAGCAGCAGCTACGTATTCAGCTTCTGTTGAAGAAGTAGCGACTATCGTCTGTTTCTTGCATTGCCATGAGATAAGTCTTCGACCCAAAAACTGACAACCACCAGTAGTAGATTTTCTGCCATTATTAGCACTTGCATAGTCACTATCACTATATGCTTCAAGAACAAAAGGTGATTCTCGAGGATACCACAAGCCTAGCTTGGGTTGAGCCTTGATGTACTTGAAAATCTTCTTGACTGCATTCAAGTTAGAAACCGTTGGAGCCACCTGATGTCTAGAACAAGCACTTACTACAAACATAATATCCGGACGTGATGCAGTCAAATACATGAGTGAGCCTATCATTGACCTGTACATGTAAACATTTACCAGAGGATCTGGCTCATTCTTGAGTTTGACTTTAGCAACTTCATAAGGTGTTGATTCTACTTCTGCTGATCCTATTCCTGCTGTGAAGGTAAAGGTTGAAACCTCGTCTGGTGTTCCAACTCCTCGTCGTTCCATTCGCAAGAAGATGGCTAGACGTGGCAAGTCTGTTCCTTATGAGAAGCGTGCTCCAGAGAACCTTATTGATGCAGCTTCCGACAGTGACTCAGAGTTGCCAATGGGTACGGGGTTTATTACTGCTTAGACGGTTAAGCCATCTACGACTATTCCTGGTACTTTCACCCATAGGATTTCCATCAGTGATGGTTATGTTCGTTATGCTTCGGGTTTGCAAGGTGTTTTGACTTGGGTAGATCGTAGGGATCTTATGTTGTTGTATGGGTTTGTGGATGCTGGTATGCCTACTCATCCTAGTGAGGTGCCCTCCTGGCCTGGTCTGACAATGTGGGCTGACTTGAAGATGATGCTTGATTCTCCTCCACATGCTCCACATTCTGGTGTCTGGAAGGACCAGCCACGCTGGGTAATCAAGAGATGGAAGCTGTATGCTGGCTGTGGAGTGCATGTCTTGGAGTTGGAGTCTGGTGCCATGGTGTTCATGCTTACGGATCTGGACTATCCGTTAACTATTGCTACTATGGAGGCCATGCTTGCTTGTCACTTGCAGATCTCCAATGCCCCTTCCGGGAATGAGACTTCTATGGCTACTACTCTGGTGGAAGGGATACAAGCTCGGTTGCAAGCTGAGAAGGTGGCTGCGTCTGGGATGTGATGGGTATGTTTGTAAGTTTTTATGTTTTGTGTTTTATGTTGATATGTTTATACTGTCATTCTTTTCACCAACATGTACAGTGATTGGTGACTTACATTCTAGATAGTTAAATAAAAAAAATAAAAAAACAAAAAGAAAAAAAAAGGAAAAAAAAGAAAAAAAAATATATACTTTTTATATAATTTCTGCTTATACTTTAAACAAATGATGGTTTTTACACTTGTGAATAATATAATATCTGCTTATACTTTTTCAAAACCTTGGGTTCCTTTTGACTGATTCACACTTGTGCTGGTTTGGAGTTTCATCTGGTGTTGGACCTGGTCCACACAACAAATGGTGCTCAACTCACCATGTCTCACAAACAAGAAAGAGTTGATTCACCATGAGGGTACGGATCTGGTGTGATTCTCAAATCCTTTGATGGTTGCCAGGTTACCCAAAACTGGCTGGTTTTCACTTGCCATGGTCCTAGACTGCAAAGTGGCTAATCCAAGGGGGTACGGATCTTGGTAAAGATTTTATCAAATCCGTTGATAGCTAGAATAACTTGCTCAAAGCTATAGGGTTTTCAACTCACCGATGCTTCATTGCTAAGAGTTGGCGAGTCCAGAAGGGTACGGCTCTTGGTAAAGACATATCAAATCTGTTGATGGCTGTGATGGTTTGCCTAAAATCATCAGGGTACCCCCACTCACCATTGATTCACGTTCTAAGAGTTGGGCTGGGTTCTGGTCTCCCAGGGTGATGCTTATTCCACCATAAAGACTGGCTAGCCTAATAGCGAGCAGCGACTTGGTAAAGGCTCATAAAATCTGCTCATGTTGCTGTGAAGATTCAACACGATGCAGATTTGTTTCAAGCTTTGAAGAAGCTTATAGTGTTCCTTGTTGCAGCGGTTCTTATGTTCTTTATATATTGCTGGTTATGATGCTGCTGTTTCTTTTGCTGTTCCAATCCTCAAGCTTTGTTGTACGATTTACCAGGAAACTTGAACTCAACAGGTCAAATTCAAGTTTAGGGGAGGATTGTTAGGACCATTGGAATAGTTCTTTGCAATAGGTAGACTAGGAGGTATGTAGTTCCTCCTGGTCATAGTAGTAGTAGGAGCAAGTCGTGCTCCTGGTCTTATAGAAAGTCAAACTTTATTATTTAGTTATTATTCTGTTAGGATATGCATGAGATATGTTAGGAAAGGATATGCATATCAGTTTTACACGTTTTGGTTAATGATGTATTAGGGTTTCCTTGTAGTATAAAAGGAACCTTAGGCAGAAGGGTTATACACACCTTCATCAAATATAATTCTAGTTTTTATTAATATTAGAAATCCTTAGAAAAGGATCAAGTCGTTATAGTTATTCTGTTCTTCTTCATAGTATTTGTATTCCGCACTTATACTGTGTATAGAGTCTCTCTGTGAATAGACTTGTGATTACAGAAGTCGTTCACCGTTCCTGACAGGCTGCAAGATCCACATCTAGTGGACCCAACACAGCTGATCCGATGACGTCGAGCTTTAGGCCCAACAAGGTCTATAGCTACTGTTCAAATTCTTGTATATTGTTTACTTCGCGCTCGCGTAGCCGCTTGAATCGTCGAAATCTGAGTCCGTATGAGAGAGTTATGGCCAAAATACTATCTGGTAGCATGCACACAAATTTTGGCCAGAAGGCGTCGCGAATAACACGTGACACCGTCACATGTGGACTCCTGACAACGTTGAGTATTAATCTCGATTGCTTCGGTAGCTCCTGTTTGTCTTGATGTTGAGCTTTATCATGAAATCTTGTGTAATTGTTTTGACTTCTTTCAAATTGCTTCCAAATGATTCGAAAAGCTTCTAAATCATCTAAGTGCTTCCAAAAGGCTAAAATAAAAAAAAAGGAATATGGACGTTTTAAGGCACATTTTTTCATAATTATAGGACTTAAATGACCCCGAAAAAGTGTATAAAATGACACCTCATTAGTCTAGTATCACTTGTGATATTTTATAAGCATAGTTAATGTCTAATATCCCTTGTGATATTTGCTATATGACATGTATGATATAACTTGTGATATTTCATAAACATGGTTACTGTCTAATATCACTTGTGATATTTGGTGAATGACATGTCTAATAACACTTGAACACTTGTGATATTTGTTATGGGACATGTCTAAGATCACTTGTGATATTTGTTAATGTGTGACATGTCCAAGATATTTCATAAACACAATTATCCTCTATCCCTATTATCATTTGTGATATATGAAAAACAAACAAATATACTTTTTAACTTTTGGTATCACTGGTAATATTTCATTTATTTACATATTTTTTTATTATATTATCACCTATGCAAACTCTACGTAAATTCATGGTTAGAAGTGAAAAGTGATAAAAGGATATGGGTTAAAGATGTAGAATCCAAAGATAGATAGAGAAGATGCGTGGGCTGTCAGAGTGTGTTTGAAAACATAAACCAGTTAAACCACCCATGGTTAGAAGGAAATCTTTTTCACATTAAAAGGAAAAAAAAACCTATAAATCGAGACCCTTTAATCGTTTGTATAATACTCTGTAGTAGTTAATTTAAACAATAATGGATAGCAGCAGATCTAGAGAAGAAGAAGAAGAAGAAGAAGAAGAAGAAGAAGAAGAAGAAATAAGGGTGTTGGAATCTGATGAAGAAGCAGAGGTTATGAGAATCGAAGAAGAATATGAAGATGATGATGAGGATTTTGAAGAACTGGGTGAATTGATACCACCAAAGGTTACAAGTTGGAATGGTGCAGATGGTAAAATCATTCATGGGATTGTGGTGTTTCATGATGCTCTTTTTGATGCCAAGATGAGTTGTCAAATGGATGTTTGCCCTATTTGTTTTCACCATTGGACTGGTCAAGGAAAACATCGAATTTGGTGACTACCTCTGCTCTGCTTTGCTTACTCTTTTTTAATCCGTTACTGTTCTTTTAGAATTAGATGATTCCGATCACTTTAGTTGCATATACATTATGTGCCATTGGATAAGCTGCTTGCTCGCTCGGGTGTTATCTTCTTAACAAACATCATAGGTATTAGCTTACCACCCAAGTGCCCCCCACTAAAAATTCAAATTGCCCCCCACCCATATAGTAAATCATATAACGCTTTAAAACCTTATAAATCCGTCATTTGTTGTAAAAATACTCGATTTATCTTTTCGATACAACATTTTTTTTCCATATTTTGTTGCTTGTGAAAAAAAAAATAAAAATTGACCCCCACAACTGGTTCCGTCACTGACCTCACACACACATTTTAGAGTGTGATACTCAAAACCCTTTTGCCACTTCGAGTCAAGTCAGTGGTTGGCGCACTATAGTAACCGTTACATTACATGGTTATGCTCTTAGTCATCCTTACTCTGCATTCTTTCATGCTAAATATTATTTATTTAACTTAAAGATTTCATTTTTTTAAGAAAAAGCATCGATTTTTATGCCCTTTTTCTTTTTATTGGATGGGTCTAGTATGTAATCCTTCATGCTTTTGCTTTCAGTCCTCCCTCTTAGAGCACAGGGAGCGGTGGTGCCATAGAAGTGGTGTCATAGCCAAAAGTGGTGCCACATCAGCAAAGTGGGCTATGGCACCAGAATTGCTATAGCACCAGTTTTCAGGTGGAGTGGTGATTTCTGGTGTCATAGGGGTATTTTTGGTGCCGTAGGGGTATTTTTTGTGCCATAGAGGGTATATATACCCTTTAGATTCCAAAAAAATAAAAAAAATCGACCGCGTGGGCTGGTAGCCACGGCGCGACAGCCATGGCGCCAACCCACGGAGTGTCGCCCGGTGACTTTTTTTCTCGCCATGGTTCGGCACCACCTAAAAACGCCATGGCTCCGACTGCTCTTACACACAGTGTGTGACTTTCTGTTTTCTCTTTTTCTTTTCAAACACTCGTGTCATGCAGCTTCTGTCTCTATTTTTGTGTTTTATACTAAAGATGTCTCATTTACCTCAAAGATTTCTTTCAGTGGGAAATACTGGAAAAAAAAGAAGTAAAAAAACAAAGGTTCAAATTTATGCGTAGAAGTCTATTTGTGTGTGTATTGGCATGTGCTTCTTAGATTATTTTTTGACATTGCATCAAAGAGGATTAATTGTTTTAGTTAATCACTATGTCTTTTATCAAAGAGGGTTAGTTCACCTGAAAGATTTGATTCTGGTGAGGATTACAAAGGTTCAGGCTCTATGCTCAACTAGAGGTAAGGTAAGGTAAGGTAAGGGAACACCCAATGTCGTCTTCTACGGGTTATGGGTCTCAATACAGTCTAGGACGGTGTATGGGGGAGGTTGAGACGTAAACAGCCATAACCACTGATTCAACCTTGCATTTAGGCTCTATCCTCAACTGAAAATTATATATATTTGACAAAGAAGACAAAGCATTGATTTTTTTCCTTTTTCTTTTTGGATTGGTCAAATAGTAATCATTACATGGTTATGCAACTTTTGTTTTTTCTAATACTTATGTCATTCTAGTTTTTCTCGGTTTTTTTAATACTAAAGATGATTAACTAAGGCTATCTTGACTTTTTGTTTATTTTGTGGTTATTGCTTCAGCTGTCTTCCTTGTGGGCATATGTACGGATTGTCATGCATAAATAAATGGCTTCTTCAACGTTCATCTGGTGGTAAGGTAGGTTTTCCAGTTTAGCGCCCATAGAGTTGATATTAATGTAGACCATTAAAATAGCATATACCCAATCAACCAATCACAACCACCCATTTAAAAAAGAACTCACTTCCCACCACTTTTTTAAAAATCAATTATCTCACAAACGGTAAATCGTCGAGCGATAATACACCATTGCAACGAGAATTAAATCATCTTTCTAACGAGGGGCACATGTATATACTTTCGACGAATTTTTTTTTTTTTGAAAAAATCATATATGATTCGTATCACGAATCATATATGATTTCCTAGAATCATATATGATTTCAGAACATCATATATGATCCATGATACGAATCATATATGATTTTCTCATACAAAATAAAAGTTCGTCGAAAGTATATACATGTGCCCCTTGTTAGAAAGATGATTTAATTCTATTCACGGTGGTGTGTTTCGTTTTGTTTATCAATTAACGGTTTGTGAGATATTTAATTTTAAAAAAAATGATGAAAGTTATAGATAAAAAATGGAGGGCTGAGATTGATTCTTTGCGTCTATGCTAAAGTGTACATTGAACTTTTCCCACTATACTCTTTGTCTTAATTGCCTCTTTCAAACAGTGCCCTCAATGCAACACCTTATGTTCGGACAAGGATGTTATACTTCTTCATGCATCTCGCCTTTCTGACCAGCATGAGGTAATCTACCTCTTTGTCATAAAATAACTTTGAGCTCTTTTTTAAATAAGTTGGATTAAAAGAACTGTTATCATTCGTGTAGGCATCATCCGCCAGATACTTCCCATTTACGAAACAGGGTTATGTGTTATTCAAGATCTATGAACAAACTCGACAGCGTGATGCACGTAAGCTGCTCCCTGTTACCAAAGAGCGGGTGAAACATATTCTGCAAGGAATGCAAGTTTTAGAAGATCAATACACCAACTCCATGGCCCAGTGGAATGATGTGAAAAAACAGCTTCAGGAATTGGATCAACTGGTTGAGAAATTTGGAAAGCCTGTTGATAGATTGGGACAGGCTGATGCTTTGAAAAGGCAAGCTGATGTTTTAAAACCGCAGGTTTATAAATTGGAAAAGCGTCTTGATGCGTTGGATCCACGTGCTAGTGCATTGGAACGCCGTTATGATGCATTGCATGAGCGGGTTACTCAATGTCGTCCAAGGTTGAAGATTTTTGCTCAAATGTACAAGGAGCATCAACTGCAGATCAAGAAGACCAAGCTATGTACTGCAGCAACTACCAATCCCAAAACTAATATATCTATCATGCAATAAGTTATAGTGAATAATTTCCATTTTGGTGCTTGTATTAGTTCAGAATTACAATACAATTAGTACTTTGCTAGCTACTCATTTTAGTACTTTGCTAGCTACTCATTTTATTATTATCTTTTTGTTTATTGGAATGAATGCTACCATTTTTTTTTTTACGATGTCATCATGTATTTTCTGCATCGCACGAAAGATTTACAGACACAATATTATTCCAAGATTTACCTAATTATCCAACTAAGACGCATTTGACTTATGAACAATTTACAACCCAACTGACTTGTTCCCTATTATTTCACCTTTCATGTCTTAGTTTCCCGTGTCCATTTACAGGTCTATTTATTTGGAAGTTTTGTCTTGTGATGAAACTTAACAATTTGCTCCGCTTAAAGATCAGATTTTCGATTTTGTGATTAAAGGATGGAAGCTTCGATTAAATACGGTTTTCAGTTACTATTATTATCACTGCTACATTTCATGCATGCATCAATGCATCATTAACTAGACAATTTCCATACACCAAAGATGAAGGTTTTCTTGAATTTCAGTATAATAAACTTAAACTGTTGGTTGTTATTCGGCTACGTACTAAAACAATGATCACCGGATATTATTTAGAATTGTGTATCACTTTTCAAAGTAAATATATTCGACCATAATGCATAGGTATCACGAATATCTATTTGAGATAATTTAATGATTTAGAAACACATCTCTAACCCTTTTGCTATTAAGTGTTTTTGTTTATGTGTTATCTCATGGAGTTGTGATGATCTCTAATTATGCTAGAGACCACTCACTTCTTAGTCAATGGAATTAAGTGTGATTACGACCCATTAATAAACACATAATTATCCTCCATAATAGTAACGACTAGTGGTTACACAAACCCATTAAATGAGGTCGTTAAATGTAGTTATAATTGTCACTTGAATAGGTTAATGACCGTTACAAGTATACGTGTTCAGTTCTAACGCCGATACTAACATATTTAGTACCGCTAGTATAAAACTTAATACCGATGAACATAACTTAACAACTATCAAAGTCAGGTGTACAGGGATTTATGGGGTATACTCCATACCTTCAGACCCATTACCAGATGTGAACATAACTCACAATTAAATTATATTTCCAACAATCCTCCCAATATAATACAATTCCTTTTGAATGCTAATTTACATTAACAAACTAGTGCATAAATGAACATATCCTAAGGAATGAATTTTCATCTTAGTACATTACACTTCCAAGTATTCGAGAATAAGAGTATTCTAAGAATTGAACCCTTCAACCACTTTGAATACCTGAAGATAAAATACACACAAGTTTTCAATCACTTAACAACTCCTGACACTACTAGGCATGTGTCTATATACGGTTCATAAATGTTGTAAGAGCCAAAATCCATGCATGTTCCTGGGGCGACAAAACCTCAACATTTAAATAGGCGATTCTTCTTTAGTTCATGCTTTTACTTTAGCAGTTGTTCATATTAACCACTAAGAAGTTTATAACTTCATCCTCCTTTCAACACGTACAAGCACATCAGTGGGATGATAAATAGATTATGTGCTTTCGTCACCTGAATGTTCAGTTTTTCACATTGAACTCAGCTCCCAAGTTTTCCTAAAAGGGAGTTAGGTGTCCTAGCATTTAGTGACTAAAATGGACTTTTAAACCCATCCATTTAGCAGACTTTATAACCAAGTCTCTAGCCAATTTCTTCGTCAACTAATCAGCTAAATTTTGTTGAGACCTCACAAACTCTATAGAAATCAACCCATTCATGATCAATTCACGAATCACGTTATGCCTAACACCTAAGTCTCTAGACTTACCATTGTACATTTGGCTATAAGTCTTAGCCAATGTAGCTGCACTATCATAATGGATAGGGTGTCCTTCGGTTCAGTTCTCGGGTTGTTCGATTTATTCGGTTCGGGTTATTCGGTTAATTTTTTTTACTAGATCAACCCGAAAACCGAACCGAACCGAACTGAACTAGCTTTCAACCGAACCGAACCGAAAACCGAATTTAAATTTGGTTCGGTTCTCGGGTTGACCCGAATAACCCGAATTATTTGGATTTTCTAAAAAAAAATATAATTATTTAAATATTTAACAAAAAAAATTATTTCAAGTATAAAATTTGTATTTTTATATTAAGATTTAATTTTAATAGCTATTTAATATATAAAAATATATATAAAACATATATATTTGTACAATTTCGGTTTTCGGTTCGGTTTTCGGGTCCGATTACCAAACCCATACCCAACCAGAAAACCAAATTAGTAGTTCGGTTATGACCCATAACCCGAATTCTATTTTCGGTTCGGTTGTAATTCGGGTTCGATTCGGTTCGGTTTTCGGTTTTCGTGGGTCAAATCCAAATAATGGACACCCCTAATAATGGATAATAATGGATAGATATAGGTGCAATAGGTTTGACGCACAATGGAATCTCAAAAGCAAGTCTCTCAACCATTAAGCCTCTTTACCAGCAGCTTCTAGAGCCACAAACTCAAACTCAGACTCCATTGTTGAACGAGTAATGCAAGTGTGCTTCTTTGATGCCCAAGAAATTGCATCACCACTTAGCAAGAATACCCAACCATTTGTGGATGAATTATTCTCAGTATTGATGATCTAGCTTGCATTAGTGTAACCTTCCAACATTGAAGGATATCCAATATATGATAAATTATAATCCATAGTTCTTTTCAAATACTTTAGTACCCTCTGAATTGCTTTCCAGTTCTGAGTACTAGGATTACTTGTATACCTACTCAGTCTACCCACATCAAAAGCAATTTCAGGCCTTGTACAAATCATGGCATACATCAAAAAACCAATCACCCTAGAATACTCAATAGAATACTCAAGCAGGTAGACAGTTTGACCATATTAGGCATTAGCTTCTCACTTATATCCATAGGTGTACTAACTAGAGTACAATCAAACTGATTGAATATCTTCACGACCTTCACAATATAATGGGACCGAGAAATGACTATACCATCATTTTCATGTTTAATCCTTATACTAAGAATAACTTCAGCTTCCCCGTGTCTTTCATGGAGAACATTGATGCCAAGAATTCCTTAGTCATATCAACCTTAACTTGGCCAGTATTGTTGTACATTGCATAATTACATCCGGATGAAAGATTAGGTTGACATGTCTTCAATTTATATGGTGAAGACTATGACGGAGTTTTGACTAAAAGTTTCAACATAGTTGAAGAAAGAATTCCGTTAGACATGACGAATAACGATGAGACGGTTCAAGTGAGAAATACATTTGCAAATGAGTTGTGGGAAAAATATATGAGTCGTCGTGCTGCTCTAGGGGTGCCTTAGGGTGACCTTAAAATATATACGTTCATGTGTGGGTGTGTTTAGAGACGAATTTATTGTTTTTATGTTGAATCGTAGTTGTTTGAATACTTTTACATGTTTGTTGATGTTAATTTTTAGTTTATTTTTTAAAATTTTAGCTTTCTTGTTTTTTAATTTTTGTTAGATGTTAAATTTTACTTTTAAATTTTTTTATTTTTTTGTTATTATTTTTTAGTCTTTTATTATATATTTGGTTAGTTTATGATATACGTTTTACTGTTTCGAAAATGTATTCATAATATTAAAAAAATGTATAAAGATTGGAGCTAGGAAACAATACCACTTGAACATGTTTCATAGTTTTGCAAATTGGAAAACACAAACACATGTTTCTTAAAGTAAACGCGTTTTCTAAATGTTTTGTGAAAATGGAAGCCCTTCTCTTTTCTTACAAAACCAGAAAATAAAAAATGAAGAAAAATAGTTTTCAACTAAATATTTGAAGTGTGTAAAAGTTAGTATTTTTAAGCTTTTACCCATATATTAAACATCATTTGAATCATCAAACTATTTTGTTGGTTTCCTCGGGTTTTTATAGGCACAAATCCCCCATCAAAAAGAGCAACTTACATGAGGTCGTTCAGAAAACCATTGGGTAGATGAAGTCTTTAGAAGACTTGTCCAGGAGGAAAAAAAGTCATAAAGAACAATGTTTCTATAATGGAAAATGACTACCTGTCTCACAAAGAAATAACTAGATGTGGATGAGTGATAAAACTTGGCTGCTTCCCATCTAGGACGTATAAGGGACAAGATATACCCCTTTTATCATTGTCTTTTATACACCACTCATCATCACCGTCAATCAGTCAAACACGTCAAGCTTCATCACCACCACCCTCCTGCTGGCCTATATGCTTGCAGTACATAGCTGGGTCTTCATCCTCGTCAGTTGATGCTTCTTGTACATTTGAATAAAAAACTCCAACCTCGGCCGGTATTTGATAACCCGCTCGCACACTGCATCAATCCGGCGATCCAATGCATTAGCACGAAGTTGCAATGCATCACCACGCCCTTGCAATTCTCCAGTCTGCCGTTCCAAACCATCAGCCTGCCGTTTTAAAGCATCAGCCTGTCCCAATTCATCAACCGGCTTTCCCAATTTCTCAGCACATTGTTCCAATTCTTGAAGCTGTTTTTCCACATCATTCCACTGGGCTATTGAGTTAGCGTATTGATCTGCGATAACTCCGAGTTCTAGCTTAACAAGTAACATCCGCTTTTTGAGATAAGGGAGCAGCTTCCGTGCATCACTCCGGCGACCTTGTTCATTAATCCTGAACTCCTCATAAGCCTGTGTGGTAAATGGGAAGTATCTGGCTGATGATGCCTGCATGAATGATAGTAGTTCTTTAAATCCAACTTATTGAAGCTCAAGATTATTATAAAAAAAAAGGTAGATTACCTTGTGCTGATCAGAAACGCAAAGGCGAGATGCATAAAGAAGTATAACGTCCTTGTTCGAGCATAAGGTGTTGCATTGAGGACACTGTTTGAAAGAGGTAGTAGCTAAGACAGAATACTGGTAAAATGAGTTTTACGGGTGATAAAGTGGAAAAACTATACCTTCCCAGATGAACTTTGAAGAAGACACTTATTGATGCATGACAATCCATACATATGCCCACAAGGAAGACAGCTGAAGCGGTAACCACACAATAAACAAGAAGTCAGGATAACATTTATTAATCATCTTTAGTACAAAAGAATACTGAGCTGGGTTTTAAAAAGCGCGAAGCGCGCCGAGGGTCAAAAACCCGAGGCGCGAGGCGTCGAGGCGAAAGCGCGCGCATCACGTACCCGAGGCGACAGTCTTATAAAAAATACTTATAAATTATATGCAATGCACAAAACACAAAAATACAAAATTTACGATCAAAATATACCATGGATTTTCATAGTTCACGATCCCATTCGATAGAATACATAAATATTACCAAAATCTTTGGAATGTTATCATATATGTGAATTATTTATTATCATTGGTCAAATTGATCGTATTTTAAAAAGAAAAGCCCATAAGAAAAAGCCCAATACATATGACTAAGGCCAAACTCACTTTAGAATGTTAAGTACATGATGCGCAATAAAGCACCGATGCACGCTTTAGCTGATGCGTGCCCGATGCGTGCGCCTCACCACGCATCCCGTAATTGCATTGCCTCAGGGTGTCCGATGCAATAGGGGTGTGCATCAGCCTTAGTCACACCTCAGGCGCGCTTTTTTAAACACTGATACTGAGACAAACTAGAATGATATAAGCATCTCCAATGCAAGCTTTTCAAAAAACTTTTTACTATTTAAAAAAGTCCTTCAAGTGGTTTTTTGCATTAAACTAAAGAGTTTGTGAAAAGCTTTTTGGCTAAAGACTTGGTAAATCAAAAGCGTTTGACACATAAGACTTGGGGGGTTTTCTTGAGTATTAATTGTTCTAAAAAGCTTTTAGATAGCTTCTTTGCATTGGAGTACTTTTGCAAACATGAGTTTCCGGATGATTGAATTAATGAAAAAATGATGTGACAAAACCAAAAAGTCATTTAGAAGTACAAGCATTATGGATGCTACATTGAAACAAAAAAAAAAAAGTCACACACTGTGTGTAGAGTGTAGACTGTGGAGGAAGGACTGAAAGCAAAACCATGAAATGATTAGATACTAGACCCATCCGATAAAAAGAAAAAGGGAATAAAATCAATGCTTTTTCTTCTTCGTCACTTGGTGGGAGATCAAGATTTCGCTTGCAAGAAAAGCTTGAACTCAAAAAAACTAAATATTTAAGTTAACTAAAATCATCTTTAGTATATAAAGAATGCAGAGAAGGATAAGAATATAGTTGAGGAATCAACAATGTAGAGTAGGGACTAAGAGCATAACCATGTAACAGTTACTTTGACTCAACGAGTGGCCTAGTGGCAAAAGGGCTAGTGACTATCACACTCTACAATGTGTGGCCTAGTAGTCGGCCAGAAGGTTGGAAACCATGGTGAGCCAAAAAGAAAAAGAAATGCTTTTTTTCTTCTTCCCGTGACACGTTCATAATTTTCTTTTGCAGTTGCACATAAAGGTTGAACCTTTGTAATTCTCCTCCCCAAGAAAATCAAATCTTTGAGCTGAATTAATCGTCGACTAACTAAACAATTGTTATTAACTTGGGTGGGTAACTACTATTGTGAGCCAACCACAGTGACTTGAGTCAGGGTGGCAAAAGGGCATGTGAGCATCACACTCTAAAATGTGTGTAGAGCTGAACTCCTGAAAAGATAAAAAAATTTGGAGTTGCACATAAAAAGGTTGAACCTTTGTAATCCTAAAAGAAAATCTTTGAGGTGGATACTAACTAAAACAAGTGTTATTAACTAGGGTGGTAAGCTAATAATGATTGTAACAAAGTTGTAAAAAACACAAATGAAGCTTGGATTAAAGCAGAGCAGAGCATAGCAGAGGAGAGGTACTCACCAAATTCGATGTTTTCCGAGACTAGTCCAAGGGTGAAAACAAATGGGGCAAACATCCATTGAACAACTCATCTTGGTATCAAGATGATCGTCATTAAACACCACAATCCCATGAATGATTTCACCATCTGCACCAGTCCAACTTGTAACCTTCGGTGGTATCAGTGGATCCAGTTCTTTAAAATCCTCGTCCTCGTCTTCATAGTCTTCTTCGAATATCACAACCTCTTCTTCTTCGTCAGATTCCAACACCCTTATTTCATCTTCTTCTTCATGTTCCGTAGATCTGCCATCCATTCTTGTCTAAATTAACTACTATAGACTTACAGAGTATTATACAAACAATAGAACAAGATCGATTCCCGGTTTTTTTTTTCCTTTTAATGTGAAAAAGATTTCCATTCTGACAGCCCACCCATATATTTTTATTACTTTTTACTTCGAACCATTACTTTACATAGAGTTGGTGGTTTTGCACTTTTGCATACATAATTAGGGCTATAAACGGATCGGACGAACGCGAACGCGGACATGTTCATGTTTGTTTATTTAATTTTAGTCGAACAAGTAAACGAACACGAACACATAATCGGACCAAAATTGTTGTTCATGTTCATTTATTAATAAGTTAAAAGAACTTAATCGAACATAGATGAAAGTAAACGATCATATATAAACGTAAACGAACATGCAGGAGCGTAAAACTAAATTTGCTACTTTAAACGATCCATATGATCTTTGAAATACTTATATATATTTTATTTATTGTTAGAGATTTAAATACATAATATATATATAAGAAATTAACTTCTTAATCGACCGAAAATAATCGAGCATTAAGGAACGAACTATTAAACATAATCGGATGAACATAATCGAACGAGATAATCCATCGTTCCCAAACGTAAATGAATGAACATCGATTCACAGATGTAAATGAATGAGGGAAGCGTTTGTTCCATGTTCATTCATTTAACTAAACAGACTAAAAATCTTGTTCGCGTTCGGTGATTTATTAAATAAACGAACATAAACGATTATCTAGCGAACGGTTCACTGAACGCTCAGTTCGTTTATATCCCTAGTCATAATATAGTAAAAAACATATAAAGAAATAAAATATCACAAGTAGGGATGGCAACGGGTCAGGTTTTAGTGAACTCGTACTCGCATCCGTTTATGATATCCATACCCGTATCTACTCAAATGCCCGAAGGGCACCCGAACCCATCGGCTTTTCCCCGCGGCACCCACAATTAAAATTTTGTTGGGCATAACTGTGCGTATAAGGTTATGAAATACCACTAATAAATGACCAAGATAGCCTAATATATTTTTAAAGTTTTTAAAAGATAAAGAATACTAATTCAATATTATATCATGTGACTTAATGTATCGAATAAATAAAGGTTTATTTTAAAATTAGAAAATCCAAATATGTTTGATCACAAACATCTTAATGGATACAAATTGTAACTAATATGATCATCCAGTTCGCTCAACAATCTTCCTCTATCATTTCGCACAAATTTAGAACTTTTATAAATAAACAATAAAAATGGGCACAGATTCAGGTAAATGGGTACGAATACGTGTACAGGTAAACGGGACGGGTATTACTAGAACACGTACCTGAACCTGTACCCGAGAAAAAAAGAACATTCCAACCCGAGTCCGTCTCCAAACCCGCCAACCCGACTCCGAACCCGACCCAACCGGTTCGTGTTTTGGTTTTCCCCATCGGTTTCGGGTGCTTTTCCCTAATCACAAGTGATACTAAAAGGTTAATGAACATACTTGTTTATTTCATAAATATCACAAGTAATAATAGAGATTAGCTACGTTTATAAAATATCTTAGACATGTCATTTACTAACAAATATCACAAGTGGTATTAGACATATCTCATAACAAATATCACCAGTGATTTTAGACATGTCATACACAAATATCACTAGTATTATATAGTAATCATCTTCATGAAATATCACAAGGATATTAGACATGTCATATAGCAGATATCACGAGTAATATTTCACATTAGTTATGTTTATGAAATATTACAAGTGATATTAGACTAATGATGTTTCATTTTATACACTTTTTCGGGGTCATTATTTTTAGAACAACAAATGTTAGTTGTTAGTGGGTCGAGTCGTGCAATGACATCCAAGCGGAAGAATGTCTTCTTCGAACGCTCGCCTAGTTATGTTAGACTCCTTATCCGCTTCGCTTGAAAGGCCCTTGGCAGGTCTTGAACCAAAGACCTCCAAGAATTCTCCCCCAAGAAAACCACTTAGTGGAACCTTGGTGGCCAACTGAGCTAAGCCAGTTGGTTACTTTTTCGGGGTCATATAACTCCTATATTTATGCAAATGTGTCGTAAAACGTTCTTATTCGTTCTTTTTGTTATTTTAGCATTGGAAGCACTTGGATGGTTTGGAGATGATTTGGAAGTGATGGTTGCAAATACAGGAGTATGAAAGACTATCACGATTTAGGAAAACCACGAATGTATTTAAAACTACCAGTTCGTTGTAAGTCAAGGAGTAGGGTATGGCCAATAAAAATGTTTTCCTAGCAAGAAAGGGATTAAAAAGTAAAGACGATTCTACACTATAACGATTGAAAACTAAGACGAATTACGCTTTCACCCAAATCGAGACAAAATAATACTGTATTCAAATAATCTAGAATTTTAAAATTTTCAAAACTAACTTATAAAAAAAAGGAAAATGAAAATTGTTGAAAAGTTTTATTGGGCCTCCAAAACAGCCCAAACTAAAAACAGTTTAGAGCTTATTGGGATTTTTAGCCCAATAAGAAATTTTTTAGAACAAGATATAAGTAAAATAACTACTTGACTTAAACAAAATTTTATAAAGGTCCAAAAGCCACAACACCCTCTAATAACCTATAAGCTAACTTATTCGGCCTTTAAAAGCCCAATAAGCTAAAGACTTAAGCTTATAAGCTGAGCACACCTCACTTTTTAGTCTTACTAAGAAGATGTAAAAAGAATTTTGAAAAAGATTAGCCTAATAAGCAGAAATAAGCAAAAAAAGGATTTTCACAAAATGACAAAATAGTCGTTTTTGTGTTAAACACCACTAAAAGACCTGAAATTTTGCAAAAATCTTGGAAATGAATAAATAAGACACAGAAACTTAAAAACTTACAAAAAGCTACACCTGATAAGCTGAAAACTTGAATAAGCACAAATGCAAATAAGAAAATTTTACCTTTTCTAGAAAAAAGCAAATGACGTAAGTTGCAAAGCTGGAAATAAGTAAAAAGGACTAGGAAAATAATGTTGACTACTAAATTAAAGTTGTTGCATACACCAATAGGCTTAAAATGAGTTGTTTATAAATGGAAGTCCCAAAATACGCTGATTGTAATGCTATAACTCGAATTCAAGATAACACTAGTAATTTACTTTTCAAACGCGTAATGATTTCTTACTTACAAACAAAGTGTTACGGATCACACTTGTTGAAGACAATAAAGAAGAAACACTTTGAACGGGTAAACTTGATTCGAGACTCAAGTTTACAAATGAACCTAAGAGTCGCTGGAACACAGCAAATAGACTCCAAAGGTTCAACACAAAGAAAAGACAAAGATATTATCAATAAATACAAGTGATGTGTTTTCTCCCCTTTTCTATCCCTATTTATAGTGGTACAAGGTTGCTACCTTAGTGGGGGCAATTGGCACGTGTCGGATTCTAAGTAGAAGCAGTACACTTCATTCAATGCATGTCTATTCGTGGACATGCCTTTAACCAACTTTATGTGAACAGTTCTGCCAACTGTTCACTTTTCCCACCAGTTCGTACTAGGCTTCTTTATCTTAAATCTTCACCTTGTCTCGCCCAAACTGCTTTAGAGATTCCCCCGCCTAAACTATAAAGGGATAAGGCAAGTCTCTGCTTGCAAGATCTTCAAAGGGTCTGGAGTGACCTCTAAGTATTTCCACCTCAGAGGTCCTTGACCACGACCACATTCCTTCTATAACCAGCTTATCCATAACAGCTGGTGAGTATGACTTCAAATAATCTTCGACTTATATGACATGGTCTTTGACATGAATGTTTCTAGTGTGCCATCTGAGGCTTTTCCTTCAGTTGGTCTAGTCTCTGTCGTTGGATTCTAACAGTGACTTGTAACACTTAGTCTAATTTAAATAAAATCTAGACTGGGCCATAGTTAGAACTTTCATTGGCCCAACAATCTCCCCCTATTTGAGCATAAATTATATTAAGCCTAAAATTATTTTAAGTGAGTACACAGCTTCTTCTTACACATATTTTAACAAGCATACTTGAAGTTTTATTTGAACTACCTATTCTATTATAGATACACCAAAAGGTGATTACAAGATAAAAACATAAAAGGTCTTCGAAAATCAAGATTGAGCTCACAGATTTTCTCAGATTCAGCTCTGGAATTGATTTCCACTTAGAACTCATTATCCAATACATTTGCATACTCGCAGTTCAACAGTAGTATTTGTATGAGACTTACTAGTTGCACTGTGGAGGCCAGGTACAACTCGCTTTCCCTCTAAAAACCATAATCACAGTTATGTTCATGAATACCATTCCTTTCTCTGGTTCTGTGATTGCTTGACCATCCACTAGTTTGGTTATCTCTTTGGGAAGTACCAGATTTTTGTACATTCCATCAACGACCACATCCTCTGTGACCAGTCTTTCGAAGATTTGATCCATTGTAGTTTTTTGTTCCCTAGTGTTCTTGGGTTGTTTGAGCTTATGATCTGTCACTTTTACACAACTAATCTTGGCCTGGATATTCTTCATCATCTAGGAAGCACCAGGACCATATTTCTTGGTTGCCATAGATAGGAGTTCTAACCACTCATATAGTCCCAAACTCTTTAGCTTGAAGTCGTTATCGACTTTGTAGTTAATTGGTGAATTTCCTCTAAAGATGGTCATGTTCACCTTCGTGTTCCTATCAGTGAAGCAGTTGTATTTAGTGATTATGATCTGGGTTAGCTCTTTCATTTACTACCTTCAGATATTCTTCCTTGAGCTTGTTTCTCTTGGATTCAATCTCGGCTAGTTTTTGCCTTTGAGCTTCCTTACCAACGGGAGTGAATTGCTTCTCTGCTTTTCTGTTCAGCTAGCTTGAGATCTGAAAGTCGTTTATGCTCTTCTATCTAAGCCTGTGCTTCTTCTAGGGTCATGGCTTTCTCACAAGCGCTTTTGAACTTGTTAAGCTCTGGGAGTTTGACATAGGATCCTCCTTCTTCTTGGAGAGGACTAATCTTAACGACTCTTTCCTCTTCATTTGCAATAGATTTTCCTTTGTGTTTGGAAGAGTCAAACAGAGGGGATGGCGAGAAGAAAGTCTCATACTGTGACAACCGTGGTTTTAAGGTTCGCCACTTGGTCTTATTTTGAGGATAATTTATGTGAGGCTATTTGATTTGTGTGTTACATGTTTATTTTGCGTGAACGAGGTTGGTGTGGATATCGTATATGGGTATAAAATACTCATAAGTAAATCGAGGAACGGTTAGTTCATGTTCATGAGCTCACAATGTAGTGACTATGAAATGAGATGGTGTTATTTGGTGGTTTTACGTATACGTATATGTATTGTGGAAAATCGTATTTTTACGGTTTAGGGTTTTGCATTTAGGGGTCTTGGAAAGGTATTTAGTCACGGGAGTATTTTTCGGGATGGTTTTAAGTCATTTAGGACTTAAATATAAAGTTTATTTCAAATTCCAAGAGTTTTTATAAAATTGTATATTTTACGTCTTTTACGGTAAAACGCGTAAATTTGACTAGTTTTACGTTTTTGAGGTTTCGGAGGCTTTAGGAGCTGAAATAAATTAAGATAAAATAAGGAATTATTAATAAAGTAATAATAATAAAAAAAGAAAAAAAAGAAAAAAAAGGGTTGTATAGTCGGTTTTGGCCGATTAAGAAACAAGGAAAAAAAAAGAAAGATTTATGGTAAGTGGGATTTTGGCTGGACAAGGATTTTTATACTATATAAAGAACACAACACATCATAACAAACGAAATTTTTCTTCCTGGAGGAGTTATAGTCGGATGTAGAAGAGAAGAATTAGAGTTCTTAATAAATTTGGGGTTTTCATAAATCAAAGGTAAAACCTTCATAACCCTTTTCAATTAAATTGTTTTTATGTTTTCTTTAATCATCTTATGATGGATTTAGGTTAGGGTTTAATTTAAAAACAGTAAATTAATGTTATAATAATGATGTTATAATGATTACATAAATTGGGGCTTGTAATTAGTGGGGTTAGGGTTAATTAATTAGGTTAATTAGGTTAAATTCGTTTTTAAAAACTGGACAAAAGTTTGGTGTCATTGTTTTGATCATATCTAGAGTTCTAGGAACATTCAAGATGCGATCAACTAGCCCTGGATAGGTAATTGAGTTGGCTTTCTAAATCAAGAAACGAGAACTAAATTGGAGGTCGGGAAGTGGGTCAAAAACAGGTTACATCAGTCGGGTATCAAAATGTTTTCGGGTCAGCCTGTTTTCTTTTTATGTTTTGGGTTGTTTGCGGTACTTAGGAGTACAATTGGACATTCAAACGAACGTGGGAGTTGGTTTATATATTTTAGAAGGCATCTGCATTGGGGCTAAGAAAATGGGTTAGGGTAAGACCCCCTAATCATAATAAACTTTTCATATGTTTAAAATCAGTTAATTCTGGATAGGTAAAAGTATATATATATATATATATATATATATATATATATATATATATATATATATATATATATATATATATATATATATATATATATATATATATATATATATATATATATATATATATATATATATATATATATATATATATATATATATATATCGAGGCCTTAACAGTAGCTTTAATGTTGGGGAAAATGGGACGAGTTAGCTAACATATGTAAAGTCATAAATATTCCCTTTACAAAGGTCAGGGGTGTGTTTAGGTGGGTGTTTGGCTTATAGTTTGGAGACCTAAAACTGGGACTGTTTTTGGTAAAATGTTAACGAGATGTGTTATGAAGTAAAACGAGTTAAGGGCCTTATAGAGGGGTGTAATGGGATGCTTAGAGCATATAAATGAGGTGTATATACGGGAGTAGGTTAGATGTCCATCATAGGTTGATGAGCCATCTTGGTGATTGGTTCATGTTTTGATTATGTGTTTTTGGTGGTTAGGTTTTGCTAGTGCGCGGACTTTTGGAGAAGCTCAATCAGGTGAGTTTCATAGTCCCATGTTTACTAATGTTTATGACTTCCAGATGGGATGGAAGAGACACTGTTATGTTATTTATAAATTATGCTGTGAATGTTTGGCGTTGGTAATGGACTTATGTGTGCATACTTATATGATTAACTGCTAGTTGATTCTTGATTGTTTATGTTTTGACTTGGTACCAAGGGGGTGTTAACAAGGCGGGGCCTTGGGATTTGGTTCATAGGTGTTTGGATGCCTATGGGAGTATGGTGTTTGGTATGGCTGGGAGCCTGGGTTTTGGTTTGATTAGTTAAATCTTGAATGTTAGTTTGTTAATGCATATTAGTATCACATTGTCCATATGTTTTTAACTTTTGGTTGTTACTCACAACTTTTGGTATGATTTTGGCGGTTGAGTCTAAGCCTATGACTCTCACCGACTTTATGTTGATGTGTTTTAGTGTCTCTTTCAGGTGAGAATATGGTTAAGCTTGAGGATAGAAGTGGCTAGACTTGGATGCATTAGGATTGCATATAGAAGGAGATTCCTGTTCCTTCTTAGTTTATCTTTATGTGTTTTGTATAAGTGATACTGTTGGCACCTATATGTTTGTTTTGTTGTGGTAATTGCATGTCTTGGGTAAGAGGTAGGACTGTTACCTACTTACCTAGACTCCTGCATTGATGAGATATTGTCATGACATTGTGTCGCCATTTATGACATTATATTTTGCATTTTAGTTTTCTCTATAGAGACACCGTTTGTTGTGATGATATCCATACGTCGCACCCCATATTCCGCCATGGTGGGGTGTTACAGAATGGTATCAGAGACAATGGTTATAGAGAATTAGGTTGCCTAGTCGCGTAGCCTAGTCTATAGCTAAAGGGTCCCTGCATATAGGTGTCATAGGAGTATGTGTGCATTTTATAATAATTGAGGTGTTTGGATGTTATTTATTGTGGTGTTTTGACTAGTATGAATCGAACCATAGTAAGTTCATACTTAGCCACATGTTATTTTCTTTTTTAGTTGTGACTAGTGCGGGTTGAACCATAATCGTCCACACTAGTCATTGTCGTATTTTGCTTAAATTGTACATTATAGTACATAATTTGGTACATGGTAGTTCTATATTTTATTGGGTTATTTTATGTACCTGAGGTACAATATTTTTCTTTTGATGTTTAAGCCATGTTCCCTAAGAATCACGTGGTGGTTCGAGTTATTAGGAGTAGGTGGATATGAAGGATTTTAAGCTATTTTCCACTCTTATGGGCGACATGACTTATAACTGATTATGTTTTCATTTTGGATTTAGCTAGGCTGTTTTAGCTAGACTATGGATTTATTTATTCCTAGAGTTTTATTATGTTATTTTTATAGATGGAGTTTTGGACCTTATTGTTGATGTGGTTATGAGCTTATGTGAGTAGATGGATTTATGAGTTATATGTTGTATTGATTCTTATAAGTGTCATCATAGGAGGGAGTGTATCGGGGAAAGGGTAATTGTATAAGTATGGTGGCCAACATAGTTATACAAGTACCACAACTTCAATGGGTTCTCAAGTATGATTGCATGAAAGAGGGTTAGTACATGCTTGTATATGATGAGAGGTAGAATTTGGGTATATGTATAATATACGGGTTTATGTAATGGCTGCCTATGATATGGCTATTGTTTTTGTGTTATATGTAATGGGTTATAGTCGTGTTGTGTGATTATGGGGTCACACGATATGGTTTGGTTTTGGAGGTGGGCTTTATGCCTTGTTGTGGCATGGTGAGATGGTGCTTACTCGTATGAAAAAAAACGGGCGTATAAAGCGATTGATTGACTTGACATGTATGATAACGAGTATGTTTGGGGGATTCAATAGATATACATATGCGGATGTATAAATACTAGTAGATGTTATGTTATGATTTACGGTCGTTCTGTAGTTATTATAACTTGAACGTACCTAGTGCTCTCTTGTGTTTAAACAAATTATTAGTGCTCGAGTTTGGTGGAGTTTCAACGACGTTTTGAATCTTTTGAAGTGTGTCTTGTAGCGTATTCTTTGAGTTTCGTATTTCACGTGTACGTTTTAAAATGGTGTTCTTGGTTTTAAGTCTATTGAAATAACTTGGGATTTCTTTTGAGATAATGAAATCTTTTGTGTTGGGTCTTACATTTCTTTTGGTCGGTATATATTGAGAAAAAGGGGGACTTGGAAAGCTATTATAGGGTTAGATAGTTGGTTGTATTCGGTAAAATAAGGGTAAGGTGTTGGAGTCGTGTTTGAAACAAGATGTAACATAAGATTTCTTTTTAATCAACACTTATTTATTTCAAATTCTAAAAGACTTTCTTTAAAATAAAGCGAAGTAAAATTCCTTTCTACTTACATAGTTTATATAATTGGGTTTAACCGATTGACGTCATTTATAATTATTAATACAAGGTTAAATTGAGTTTATGAGGATTTCACATACAATTTTATCTTTCATTAATATACAAGGTTAAATTGAGTTTACTCGGAACGTACTTTTCAAATATTCAGAAGGAATAGTCATGGGAGGTCAGTATCCTGGCCGAAATTATTGTACAAGTGTCGGGTTAAAGATGGAGTTTTGAATAGTAGTTTATTTTTATGATTTGGGATGCACGGGATACCTAGTCTTTGAGTCGAGTTTTGAGTTTGTCAAGAGGGTTGTTTGTAGATTGTTTGAGTTACATAGATGTGGGGAGGTAAAAAAAAATATAATAATAAATAAAAATATATTCTTTTGAAAAAGTCGATCTTTTGCACGGTTTTAATAACATGCCGCGGGGCGTAATATGTTTTTGTTGCCATTGGGTGTTTCTGGGATTATTTTCGTTGTCATGGGTCATTTTGAATTGATACACGTTTTGGGTTTGAGTTTTCTTTTGAGTCTCGTGGCTTTTGATTTGTTTTAATTGGTGCACGTGAAATGTCGTTAGTTATCCGTGGGTTTGATTCGTTGATCGTATCTGGTGGATTCAGGATGTAGTTTTGGTTTCGTATGGTTTGGGAGCGTTGAGGTAGTCATATGAAAGATTTGGTTGCGCCTACACGATTAAGTAGGTGGCCATGAGAGAACGGTCGGAATGCCCTTAGTGGGGAGGAAAGAAGTTCGTAGACGAACTAATGTGAATATATGGTCTCTTTGGAGTACCAGGGAGAAGAATAGAGATTTGTATAATGTATGGATATTGGCACAAGTAGCACGCCATAGAGAGTTGTTAGAAATTGCAAGGGATTCAGGATAAAGGTTGAGTTTCCTGGTAATAAATGTGATGTGGAAGCGATTGAGTGGTCTGATAAGAGGAAGTATTGGTCTTATAGAATACGTGTAGATTTTCGCGAGTAGAACGAGGTATAAATTCATTCGTATTGCCGTTGAGAGAGGATGCAATGAGGACGTAATTGAAACTGCTAAGGATGTTGTATGAACGCCTTGGGTTTACGGTTATGCATTTGGCTTCGCCAAAGCACTAGCGGTTTTCATGGAGTCAATGAATCGAGTGTGCATGAATGGGTATAAACGAGTTATCATCGGGAGCATCGACGACATCTTGATCTACTCAAATCTTAGAAAGAGAGTGAGGTACATTATGAGTTGGTTTGGAGTTGTTAGGAAAGGGAATTATACGTGAGATTTTCAAGTGTGAGTTTTAGGATTAAGTGTACTATGATGAGCAGTTAGAGATGATGGCATATCATGGAACCAGCAAGGGCGAAGTGAAGAAGGATGAGGAAGCGTTTTGGAGGCTGAAGAGGTGGATTGGCTAACGAGCCAATCTTGGCATTATCGGAAGGACTGGGTGAATTCCCGAAGCATGAAGATACGTAGAGCAAGGATTTGGATGTATACGAGAACGACAAAGAAAGGCGGTTGTTTATACGTTGTGGGAACTGAAGATTTGGAAGAACTAGATAAGACTTAGTTAGTAGAGCTGGATTGTTATATCTGCCTAGAATGCTAGAGGCATTTGGTGTACGAGACGTAGAGAATGATCTATACGGATCATGAACGTCTCCAACAGATATTTAATCATCTTGATTGAACCTTTGGAAAAGGTGATGGGTCGAGTTAAGTGATGAAAGAAAATTGCAAGGCCATGTACCATCCGAGAAAGGCAAGCATGGTTGATGAGACATGGAGTAAGAAGAATGAAGTGACGCTGAGACGAACTTGAACTATATGGATGACGTATTAGGGTGGTTTAGATGAAGGATGTAGGTTGTACGAGTTGAGTTGTCTAGAGCAGAGAACGCGTCAACATGTATGTTGCGTGGCTTGGACAATCATATGGAGAAAAGAGACGTAGACTATACTTCCTACATAGATAGGAGTAGCTTAGAAAGGGCGATGTAAGGACGAAGTTGGTGAAAGGGATACATAATGGGGTGGAGGAATAAGTACGACGAGAGTTGAGTGATAGTCGATAGACTGACTAATTCATCTCGGATTTCAGGTGGAATGAGAAGTCACGTAGTTGAGAAGTTGGAAGGATTGCGTACGGATGTGATGGAATAGAGGGTTTGCGTAAAGGTTAGCCTAATATGTATGGAATGCCTTATGAAGGTTTATGGCAAGGGAAGAAACGATGGGAAGCAAGCGTAGTATACCGTTGATAGACTAATGTTGGTATGAGTATACTATAGGGGGTAGTGAGAAATACGTCTAGAGCATTGGCACGAGATTTGGAGATAGTTGGAGGATGCATTATATTAGGAAGAGTTCTCCTACAAAGAGAGAGTCACCGGTGAGAGGGGCATATTCCCCATTGATGAGAATGTAGGGAATAAAGGAGGAAATGCCTAAATTATAGGCTGAAGACGGGATATAGGATGGAATGGAAATTAAGATTGTGGAGAGACAAGCGGAAAGTAGAATGGAGGAAGAATGATTCGAGGAAGCAAGGGGTTGTGAAGATAGTGGGGTGATATTGAAGAGAAACCGTTAGAGCAAGAGGTTGGTAGTCACGAACAATAGACCGTTCGCCTAGAGAAAAGGTGTAACATATGTTAGTATGAAGGATGGTTAGTTACTTGCTGCCGAGCATGGGAAAGAAAGGATGAGGCTTTTGGTTATGCAATCCTGCATATACCATTGGATGTGTTTAAGGTTGGGAGAACTTCCGAATGATGGAAAATCCGTAGAGGATAGAAGCCGTTAGGTACGGTGATAGGAATTGTAGTAGAAACAGCTGGAGTTAATTCATAAGAGATGAGGTGGATCACCGTTACAGTGGGATGAAGTTAGAAGCGGTCAACGTATTGGACCGGAGGTGGATCGGAAAACTATGGAGGTGGTGCCAGTGCTTAAGTAGAGGTTGAAATAGCAAAGAACCGACAAGAGAGCTATGCAGACAAGAGGCGTAAGCCATTGGGATTTGAGATAAAGTTATGCTAAAGGTTTCACCATGGAAAGGGGTGATGCGGTTTGGAAAGAAAAGGGAAGTTAGCACCTAGATTTGTGGGTCCATATGAAATCCTTGAAAGGATTGGGCTAGTGGTGTATAGGTTGATACTACCGGAGGAATTGAGTAATGTGCATGACGTATTTCATGTATCAAACTTGAAGAAAATACTTAGCAAGAACTGACTTGCAAGTACCGTTAGATGATATTAGTATGGATACGAGTCTTTGTTTTATCGAAGAGCCGATAGATATTTTGGGTCGTGAAGCTAGGACGTTGGATATAAAGGGTAATATACCGTAGTTATGGGTAGATGGAATTTGGAACGTGGACTAGAGTTCACGTGGGAACGGGAAAGAGTTCATTTAGAACAAGTATCCATGTGATTTGTTGGTTGTGTGTTTGATCCTAAGGAGTAAATCTCGGGACGAGATTTCTATTAGGAGGGAGTGATGTGAAAACCGTGGTTTTGTGGTTCGTCACTTGGTCTTATTTTGAGGAAAATTTATGTGTGGCTATTTGATTTGTGTGTTACATGTTTATTTTGAGTGAACGAGGTTGGTGTGGATATCGTATAAGGGTATAAAGTACTCATAAGTAAATCGAGGAACGGTTATTTCATGTTCATGAGCTCACAATGTAGTGACTATGAAATGAGATGGTGTTATTTGGTGGTTTTACGTATACGTATATGTATTGTGGAAAATCGTATTTTTACGGTTTAGGGTTTTGCATTTAGGGGTCTCGGAAAAGGTATTTAGTCACGGGAGTATTTTTCGGGATGGTTTTAAGTCATTTAGGACTTAAATATAAAGTTTATTTTAAATTCAAAGAGTTTTTATAAAACTGTATATTTTACGTCTTTTACGATAAAACGCGTAAATTTGACTAGTTTTACGGTTTTGAGGTTTCGGAGGCTTTAGGAGCTGAAATAAATTAAGGTAAAATAAGGAATTATTAATAAAGTACTAATAATAAAAAAAAAATAAAAAAAATAAAAAAAAGGGTTGTATAGTCGGTTTTGGCCGATTAAGAAACAAGGAAAAAAAAGATTTATGGTAAGTGGGCTTTTGGCTGGACAAGGATTTTTATACTATATAAAGAACACAACACATCATAACAAACGGAATTTTTCTTCCTAGAGGAGTTATAGTCGACTGTAGAAGAGAATAATTAGGGTTCTTCATAAATTTGGGGTTTTCATAAATCAAAGGTAAAACCTTCATAACCCTTTTCAAATAAATTGTTTTATGTTTTCTTTAATCATCTTATGATGGATTTAGGTTACGGTTTAATTTAAAAATAGTAAATTAATGTTATAATAATGATGTTATAATGATTACATAAATTAGGGCTTGTAATTAGTGGGGTTAGGGATAATTAATTAGGTTAATTAGGTTAAATTCGTTTTTAAAAACTGGGCAGAATTTTGGTGTCATCGTTTTGATCATATCTAGAGTTCTAGGAACATTCAAGATGCGATCAAGCTAGCCCTGGATAGGTAATTGAGTTGCCTTTCTAAATCAAGAAACAAGAACTAAATTGGAGGTAGGGTAGTGGGTCAAAAACAGATTACATCAGTCGGGTGTTAAAACTGTTTTCGGGTCAGCCTGTTTTCTTTTTAAGTTTTGGGTTGTTTGGGGTACTTAGGAGTACAATTGGACATTCAAACGAACGTGGGAGTTGGTTTATATATTGTAGAAGGTATCTGCATTGGGGCTAAAAAAATGGGTTAGGGTAAGACCCCCTAATCATAACAAACTTTTCATATGTTTAAAATCAGTGAATTATGGATAGGTAAAAGTATATATATATATATATATATATATATATATATATATATATATATATATATATATATATATATATATATATATATATATATATATATATATATATATATATATATATCGGGCCTTAACAGTAGCTTTATGGTTGGGGCAAATGGAAGGAGTTAGCTAACATATGTAAGGGCATAAATATTCCCTTTACAAAGGTCAGGGCTGTGTTTAGGTGGGCGTTTGGCTTATAGTTTGGAGACCTAAAACTGGGACTATTTTTGGTAAAATGTTAACGAGATGTGTTATGAAGTAAAACGAGTTAAGGGCCTTATAGAGGGACGTAATGGGATGCTTAGAGCATATAAATGAGGTGTATATACAGGAGTAGGTTAGATGTCCATCATAGGTTGATAAGCCATCTTGGTGATTGGTTCATGTTTTGATTATGTGTTTTTGGTTTGTTAGCTTTTGCTAGTGCGCGGACTTTTGGAGAAGCTCAATCAGGTGAGTTTCATAGTCCCATGTTTACTACTGTTTATGACTTCCAGATGGGATGGAAGAGACACTGTTATGTTATTTATAAATTATGCTGTGAATGTTTGACGTTGGTAATGGACTTATGTGTGCATACTTATATGATTAACTGCTAGTTGATTCTTGATTGTTTATGTTTTGACTTGGTACCAAGGGGGTGTTGACAAGGCGGGGCCTTGGGATTTGGTTCATAGGTGTTTGGATGCCTGTGGGAGTATGGTGTTTGGTATGGCTGGGAGCCTGGGTTTTGGTTTGATTAGTTAAATCTTGAATGTTAGTTTGTTAATGCATATTAGTATCACATTGTCCATATGTTTTTAACTTTTGGTTGTTACTCACAGCTTTTGGTATGATTTTGGCGGTTGAGTCTAAGCCTATGACTCTCACCAACTTTATGTTGACGTGTTTTAGTGTCTCTTTCAGGTGAGAATGTGGTTAAGCTTGAGGATAGAAGTGGCTAGACTTGGATGCATTAGGATTGCATATAGAAGGAGATCTCCGTTCCTTCTTAGTTTATCTTTATGTGTTTTGTATAAGTGATACTGTTGGCACCTATATGTTTGTTTTGTTGTGGTAATTTCTTGTCTTGGGTAAGAGGTAGGACTATTACCTACTTACCTAGACTCCTGCATTGATGAGATATTGCCATGACATTGTGTCGCCATTTATGACATTATATTTTGCATTTTAGTTTTCTCTATAGAGACACCGTTTGTTGTGATGATATCCATACGTCGCACCCCATATTCCGCCATGGTGGGGTGTTACACATACGGTTTGTTGAGGTTAGAAACAAAAGCTTTAAACTCTTTGTCAGAGACTGACCTTAGAGGAATGGGTGTTAGTATGATGGTTGGTTTGAGCTTCTTTGTTGGCTGCTCATTGACTTGCTCCCACTTAGTTCCTTCACTAGAGTCTGATGAAACATTGAATGTCTCTGGTGCAGAGGTGGTTTTTAGAGCCTATGGCTTTAATATTTCGTTTGCAGCAGATTTCTCCCCCTTAAGTGTAGCTCCAAACAAAGCTACAACTGATTCAAGCATGCCAACGACATTTGACACTAACTACACCATTCGTTGAAGTCTTTATACATGCTGGAGAGTGTTTCAGAAAGTTAACCCGTCGGTCCAATCGCTGGAACTTTAAGATTTTCAATCTTTCCTGTCTCATTCTTCTCTCATCCTCTCTTATTCCTAAATTAGATGCGAGATATATCTTTATCTGGATACATTTCCACATTTTTGATGCAACCGGTAAATTTGTTGCCACCGATTATGTCTGGTCGCATTTGGATCGATTGATGTCGTTGATGAGGATTTTAGGTATATATGTGGTTTGTGTTATTTGGTTGGTTGTTGTGTTTGGCGACTCAAATTGGTATTCGTTCACTATTGTTGATTCATGATGTTTGTTGATATTAGAGTGGGTATTGTTCACTGCCTCTTCTTGTGGTTTTTGTGGCTTGGGTGATTTGATTTGTGATAAGATTTTACGGTATGTATAATTGGTAATCTAAATATTTTGCTTATGGATTTTTCTCAGTGATTTTATTGAACATTCGTGATGGTTGTTAGAGTGGGTACTATTCACTTTATGCTCTTGATGGCTTCGTTAAACTGATTTGTGACTATCTTTTGCTTTTGTCCTTTTTTCTTGGGGTTATATGGCTTGATGGACCTGATTTGTGACTAGCTTTTAGGGTAAGTCTAATTGGTGACCTAAAATTTTGATTTTTCCCTTTATTATGGTATTATGACTCAACTGAACTGATTTGTGATTCATATCAATTCTATAGGTAATGTCGGTTGCTCCTTTTGTTCAATCTGTTGTTTTTTAGTTAATGGGTCACACCGGCCTGAATCTTGGCAGGGAATCATAGGTTTATGTTTTCAGCCATAACGGGTCGGATGCCTTATGAAAACCCACTTTGTGTGGATGATTTCAGCAAACTTGAAAATCTCATTGAGGGTTAATGGGTAAAACTAGCATGTATCTTGGCAGGCCATCACAGGTTTGTGTTTGCAGCCACGACGGGCTGGATGCCTCCATGGAAACCTATTTCGTGTGAATGATGTGGGCAAAGTTCAAAATATCATTGGGTGTTACTGTTGAAAACCGGCCTGTATCTTCGTAGGGCATCACATTTTTGTGTTTGTAGCAATGACGGGTTGGATGCCCTTATGGAAACCTACATATATTATATGTTTTATAGTTTATGTTAAAAGTTTTATCACACATGTTAACAGTTCCCACTCTTGCATCTATAATTACACAATTATTATATAGACATTGGGGAATTTTTTTCCAACTGGCCTATTTTTATGGTTTTATGGTTTGGTTGAGCTTATTTGTGCCTTATCGTTTTATGGCTTGGTTGAGCCAATTTGTGATAAGCTTTTGTTGTATGCACCAACAAATGTTAATGGAATTCTAAGTGTACGCTATGTTTGGTTAACGCTTGGTGAATAAAGCGATTCACCTATATTGTTACATTGCTTTATAATTTATGTGTTATTGAATTTTGTTTTAGATGATACTATAAGGGCAAAAGACAAACGGACTTCGGCGAGGCATCACGAAACTATGATTTCAGCCATGCCGGGATGGGCGCCCTTAAATATCGCAATCTTATTTTCTGTGTGGTTCGCCACATTTTGGTGCACGGTGTTTCATAATCGTGGTGAGTGTGTGTCATGGTGGGCCAACAAGAGAACGTGTTCACAAGCATTTAGGGTTTGATATCATTAAAACAAAAAAGCGAGATATGATGGAGGCATTTATGTCAAGACCTGTTTCAGGTTTGTCATATGCTATTCCTAGGTTGTAATGAGTTTAAATAGGGTTGGTTAAAGTTGAGATTTCCTATATCTTGGCGGGGAAACCTGACGGGGTTGCAGCCATGACGGACGAATCCACTTTTTCCTGAATGCGGCCCATCTCAGCCTATATGAGAAGAGTGGCTATTGTTCAGATGTTTGATAAAAAAATTTTATGGAAACTATTATATGTATAACGGTTGCGACAATATGAGATTCTATTATGCGTTTAAATGGGCCTGGTTAAAGCTGAGATTATTTGTCTCTTGGCAGGGCATCCTGTTGAGGTTGCAGCCATGCCGGACGTACCATCTTTTTCCTTAATACAACCCTGTCTGAGCCTACATGATGCAGCTTTTTGAGGGAAACGAAATGATTGGGAGAAGATAGAGGAGTTATTTTAAGATTTGGTTTCATTTTGGAACAAGAAATGTGTAGTATACATGTGTGTATGGTCACGTAGGCGTATGTTATTCTTAAGATGTGATGAATTTAAATAGGCCCGGTTAAATTTAAGATTGCTCGTATCTTGGCAGGGCAACCCGTCGGGGTTGCATCCATGGCAGGCGTGTCCTTTCACTACAAAATTCGAGCCAATCCCTGGCGAAATTTCGAGCCTTTCCATGGCGACATGTCGCCAGGGAAACCCAATCCCCGGCGACATGTCGCCAGGGAAATGTCGCCAAGGAAAGCTCGTGCGGGAAAGTTTCCCTGGCGACTTTTTAAAGTTTCCCTGGCGACTAAGTGGGCCCCGCATCTCTTTGGTCCAAAATTTGGTGCCACACTGGATTTGGTGCGAGAAAGTTTCCCTGGCGACATATGTCACCGTAGAAAAGATGGGTGATTAGCACAGTTAAGTAATCATGATAATTAAACTTCACTTTTCCCTAGCGACATGTTGCCAGGGAAACTCTCCTTTACGTTGACAAGTCAAAGTCTCACGTTGACAAGTCAAAGTTGTACCAACTTTTCCCCGGCGACTTGTCGCCGGGGAAACTTCGTCTTTTTTTTTGTGCAGCCTGCACAACAGGCTATTTCCAAATTTTTTCCAGAATTTTTCCAAAAATCTACCAAAACCTGGGAATACAAATACAAAACTTGGGGATACAAATACTAAAAATCTACCACAAATCTAGTATCAAAACACAATAACATGTAACCTCTCGATTGATTAACTCGATCGATTAACTCGATCAATACAAATACATATGTCACAACTTGAGTACAAATATATTGGTTCCTAGTTACACTTATTAAACTTGCGATTCGGGGTATACAATTATTAAACTTGCATGCTAAGGTAGGAAAAACAAGACATAGTAACCATTATTTCCATTCTACCCGTGGGCATTATCATTACCACTACCGCCACTCCCGCCGGCGCCACTACCGCTGCCTCTCGTGCCACTCCTGCTAGCACGACTCGATAGGAATTGTGAAAACGCATCGGCGAACCTATGGTCACTTCTTATAAAGTCATACACTTGAGATGCTTGTTCCAATATATTGAGTAGTTTGACGCCTTCTCGCCACTATTTGACCGATACCGGGCATGTGGCCTCGCTGCTTTCCGCCTCTTACGATACAGTTGATCTCGCCATCCTTATGTTTGCCTGTAGCACTCATCGCAAGCATCCCCTCCTAATGAAGTGACAAAAAGAAACGATATTTAGTATATTATTTATTAGTCGGGTTGGTACAATATTTATCGGCAGGGAATAGTCGAAAACCAAAAAAAAATAATTAATTAATTTAAAAAATAGGAAAATACTTACATACATAACGCGGTCCGCATCACAAGGAAAATTCCCATCCTGGTCAGTGTGCGCAATGAAGAAGTGATCAATGACAGTCGGGGGTGGCGTATCAGCTTCAATTGCAGCTTGCGTCTGTACATATCTAGACACGCATATATAGAATGAAGCAAATTCAAAACAAAAAATCACAACACACCAAAACATATAATAAAAGACGTATATGTATGTAAATTAATTTTAGAATTTCTCACCACTTCGTCTCGAAGGCGTGCCAACGATCGGGATCCCTGCCGACTCGGTGTCTTCTGCTTAGACCGATGTTGCGAGTTTTTCAGGCATCTTTTCTCGTAATCCAGATTACTCCAAAGTGCGATATGTTTTTCCCAGTCCTCGGGAGTAATTTCCTCAGAACGCGCCCTGCGGACTCTGTCTATGTCTACCATACCGGTATCGATGTCTCGACGCCAATGATTTGTCTTGAACGTATTTTTTCGAGAATTGTAAGTCTTTTGAAGCATATGATTGATGCCGCCACTTACACCCTTCCATGTCGTAGGATCACTCTTGTGGGGTGTCAGATTAAACTTAGACTGCATTCATATACAACAAATAAAACAAACATAGAGTTAGAGTTAGAGATGTAATTTATACATTATTTTGTTTATTTATTTAATGGCTTATATATTTATTTAAATGTTTATAATAAAAACAACTTATCCTGATAAGCATAAGCTTTTTGAAAACAGCTTGTTCTGATAAGCTTATCAGGACAAGCTGTTTGAAAACAGCTTATCCTGATAAGCTTATCAGAACAAGCTGTTTGAAAACAGCTTATCCTGATAAGCATATCTATACAAGCTGTTTTCACACAGGTTGTTCTGATAATCTTATCAAGATAAGTTGTATTCAAACAACTTGTTTTGATAAGCTTATCAGGATAAGCTGTTTGAAAACAGCTTATCCAAAAAAGCTTATTACCTTATTCTCATCAAATATATAATTATTTAAAAAAATTTATATTTATTTAAATATTTTATATATTTTTTAATTTTTTTATATTTATTTGAAAAAATTATATGATATGAATAAATAAGATACAATTTGTATATTTATTTAAATTTGTTATTTATTTATATGATATAAATAAATAAACAAATTTATTTAAATATATACACCATTAAGTAAATAAACACAATAATGTTATAAACATCAAAATGAAAACTGACCTCTATGTTCGCCCAAACTCTCGTCCTGATCTCTTCAGGGACATCATTCCAACTTGGGTAGTACAATGGCACGAGCCTCCTGATACAATCCCCGACGTAATTAGAAAACTGCTGAGCATGCGTGCCGAGAGGCCGGAAAGAGGGTGGTTTTCCCTCAAATTTTATCGGGACAACGCCATGCATCTCAACTTCGCTCAACAAATCGAGACATCGGGTAATGCCCCGAGTCTTTCCACCGGCCGCTCTGCGGCACAAATTTTCTTTTCTTTTGCCTTTGCCTGCAAAAATCAAGTGAGTGACGAAGTCATAAAAATTCAAGGCAAGCAACATATATATATGCACCAAATTGATGATTGTGTTACAATAATCCAAATATTCTTACCTTTATTTCTAAATAAGGCGAGGCAACCGCTGCGGATGTTTGGCGTAGGAGGTTCATCCTCACCACCACCGTCACCACCGTGTGATCGTGCAACATCTGCTGACATCTGTACAAGTACAATTAGCATAACATAGACAAATTCATGAAAAAAATGATATAAGCATGCACAAATCCAAATACAACACATCCAACTAAATATAGACATATAAACAATCCACAACAATTAGATTCATTCATTCAAAAAAATAAGTGTCTTTTGCAAGTTACAACTAAAGGTCAATCTTCTTCTTCACTGGAATAAACTTTGTCTTCACCATCATCATCATTCACACGTTCTTCATCACTTAAATCATGAGGGACGTCTTCATCATCAGTAATATCATCGTCTTCGTCATCAACATCAATGATATTTAGCGGTGCATCAACCTCCGTTGATTGGCCATCTATATGCAAGGTCACATCACCTAAGTCATTCAAATCAGTTGAAAGTGGGAGATCAGATGAGTTGACGAAATGTATAATATCAGGAACGACATCTGACACTATGACACCCCCGTTGGAAAACATTTTATGATTAACATGTTCAACTACCTTCCAGTTAGGTTTGTTCTTATCTTGTAGAAGACTTGTTTGACTTGTGTTGCGAGAATGTATTGATCATCTTTCCACCACTCAGATTTTGTGTTGGTGAGTTGTGTCATGTTGTTTCTATAGATAAGACGTTGTTTACGTAATGTGGGGCGAGTGTTGAACCACTTAAGTTGAAACAACACAACACTGAACGACAAATAATGAAACACGAGGATCTGTTGATGCTGACCATAAGCCATTGTGTTGTTAGGGCCAGGCGCACAAATGCCACTGTTTTGAGTTGTACGACGTTCATCGCGACTGTACACGACATACCTCACACCGTCGACTATGCAAGAGTTTAGTGAGATTGGATTCGGTGATGGTCCACAAGCCAAAGTGAATAACTCGCTGGTTCTGATAACCTCTGGGTCTTTGTCATTGTCTACGTGACGTTGACGGATCTATGAGGAATAAAGGATTAGATACAGAAAACTATTTATAATAATATTATTTTTTACAGGTAAGTACACAAGATAAGTCTAAGTTTACCTTCATCCCAAATCAGGCGGGGAATTCTTTTTTCGTGTCTTTGACAGGATATAGTCTGAAAAACGTTCATGGTATTAGAATAAGTCATTATTGTTAAGAAAAAGAAGTTCCAAAATAAAATAAAAAACGCGTACTTCTTGAACTCAGAAATGTACTTGTCGATTTCAGGACTGTTGTTTAGTACATACCATTCCACTTTCTTGAACTCTTGATAAGGGAACAAAATAAACGACTTTTTCCCAATCGGGTTACATACTGATCGGAACACCTGAAACTGACACGTTGGGGGAGGGGGGGGGGGGGGGTGTCCACATTACGGCCAAGACGATTAAATTTAGTGGTAACATCATCCCGAAAATACTTAGAATAGAAAGTCAATGCTTCTTGTGCAACATAACCCTCCGCAATCGAGCCTTCTGGCTTAGCTTTATTTCATACATAACCTTTTAGCTCTTTCATGTATCTTTTAAATGGATACATCCACCGGGGGCGGATAAGCCCGCCTTCAATGGTCTCATCAGGTAAATGGATAACCAAGTGAACCATAATGTCAAAGAAATCAGGAGGATATATGAGCTCAAGATCACACAAAATGTCAACCACCTTCTTTACAGTATTCAACATGTCATCAACCATTAAAGTTGTAGAGAAGAGTTGCTTAAACAAGTTACATAGGTCGATCAGTGGTCTTGCAATCTTATCAGGCAAGTATTTCTGAAGTGCGAAAGGAAGTAAACGTTGCATCATTATATGACAATCATGAGACTTCATGCCCGTTATATTTGTATCGTTATCGGACACTTTGTGCTTGAAGTTGGATCCGAACCCATCTGGTAGTTTAACACTTTTGTTGCACTGACAAAACTTTTTCCTGTTCTCTGGTGTGAAGGAATACGAAGCTTGAGGCTTCTTTCACTTCCCGTTTTTATTTTGGGTGAGCCACAAGCTTTTTCGAATGCCCAACTTTTCCAAGTATTGTCTTGCCTTGACAGTGTCTTTAGATTTGTCATTCATCATCAAAGTGTTCAGGATGGCGTCCAACACATTTTTTCGATATGCATGATGTCTAAATTTTGACTTAGTGAAAGAAAAGGCCAATACTCAAGCTCGTAAAAAATAGACCGTTTAGACCAGTTAGGCTCAAGACGAAAATTACGTGTTATATTCATACCCTCATAATTCTTATGTTTACCTGGCAGTCGATTTGGTAGTGAAGCATGTTGATCTTTAATCTGGTCCATGGTAAATGTTCTAGGACGGGGCTTGTGTTCGGGTTTACCATTGAATTCACGTGAAGTCCTGAATTTATGGCGGGGCGGTAAGAATCTTCTGTGTCCAACATAAACTATTTTGCTTGCCACATTAAGAGATGGAGTGTCGTCATTACATGTAAGGCAAGCCTTGTAACATTGCCCACTATACCCAGACAAACTTCTTCGACTCGGAAAATCATTGATGGTCCATAAAAGCATCGCTCTCATGGTGAATGCCTCGCCTTTGGCTTGGTCTATAGTACTGACACCATCCGATAAAAATTTTAGATCATCAATTAAAGGTCTCAAGTAAACATCAATGTCCTTGCTCGGGGATTTAGGGCCATGAATTAATAGCGCCAACATTAAAGAACTCTCTTTCATACACAACCACGGAGGCAGGTTGTATGTTGTCAATATCACCAGCCACATGTTCTAAGTCTGACTAAGGTTGCCGAATGGATTGAAACTATCAGCAGCCAACCCTAATCGAACATTTCTTAGTTCTGCTGCAAAATCAGTATACTTGGCATCAAATTTATTCCAAGCTGCACCATCACATGGGTGTTGCATCTTACCGGGCTCTGTACACTTTCCAGTAGCATGCCAAATCATATCCTTTGCACTTTTACTAGACTTGTACAAACGTTTTAGTCTAGGAATGATCGGAAAGTAAAGCATCACCTTTTTAGGAACTTTCTTCCCCGGCGTGTTAGTGTCTTTCCATCTACTTGTATTACACACCGGACAGAAATCCAAATCAGCGTATCCTTCCCGAAATAAGCAGCAATCGTGTTCACAAGAATGTATCAAATCGTACCCTAACCCGATCGTTTTAAATGTCTTCTTTATTGCATAGTGATAGTTGTAAAAACGCCCTTGTTTAGGAAAACAAGGATGTAAATAGGGTAAATGTAATAAATAGGATGATTTAGGAAAACCGTGTACAAATGACCCTAATGAAATGAGTTTGTTCTCAAGGAGGCTAGTATGTTATATGTGTAATGAAATGGATTAATTATTTGTGATTAATATTACCAAAGAAGAGAAGGAAAATGGAGACGGAAAATGGAAAATTACACTAAGACGTAAAAGACGTAAAAACGTAAAAAGGGGTAAAAATAAAAAATTTAATCTAAAAAATTACCACAAATCACTAAAAATCCACTAAAATATTCTAAGGGTTTACAAAAAAATCAAAACTTGCTAAAACCTTTTATTTATATAAATAATGACTTTTTAATGCTAATTAAAGCCCTAAAAATCAAAATTAATCAATAAAAAGTCCAAACCAAGATTTTTAAGTTGGTAAACCTCTAAAATAATTTAACTAAGCTAAAAAGTATTTTTCAAAATTTTAAAACCACTAAGTTCTATTTTTAAACAATAAAAAACTATTAAAATCTATTAAAACTTAAATTAATTCTAGAAAATAATTAAAAGACCCTAAAAAAGTTTGGAAGGTTGCAAAACTCCTAATTAAGTGTCCAGAATCTAGGAAAAATATAAAAAATTAGAAAATCAGACTTTTAATTTTTAATAATAAAATAATATTAAAATATTAATAAAATCCAAAAATCCTAAAATATTCTAAAAAGTTGCAAACTAGCTTATTTTAACCTAAATAACACAGAAATAAACTTGAAATTACCTAAATACCCTTAATGGGCCTAGAAAATGGGCTAAACCCAAAACAGACCTTTAATGGGCCAAATTTGAGCCCAAAATGAAAAAGTGGCCCAAATAAGCCCAAAAAGCACTACATGACTCAAAATTTGATTTTAAACAACTTTTCCAAAGGCCTAAAAGCTGAAAGCGTGAAATAAGCTAGCTTATACCAAACAGCTTATTCTTAATGGGCCTTTTGGCCCATTAAGCCATAAGCTAGTGCCATAAGCTAAAATTTGACACACAAGCTTCTTTTGACCTAATTAAGCCTTTTGCAAAAAGAAATTTGAAATAAGTCCAAGGAATAAGCCTGAAAATGCAAAAAGCAATCTACATAAAACGACAAAATAGTCGTTTTTGAGTTCTAGGCTACCCCAAGAGCTGATTCAAATTGCTTTGGTTGACAAATGACTTAACTAAGATTTTAAACCAAAAATCTTTCAAAAATAAGCACTCAATAAGCTGGAAATGTCAATAAGCTATTCTGAAAAAGTCAAATAAGTTGGTTTCCTAGCAAAAAGTCAAAGTCAAACTCCAATAAGCTACAGTCTAGTCAAATGGGTCAAATAATGAAGACCTATTAAAAAAACAAAGTTGTTGCCCGTTGGAATAAGCTATTTTAGCTTATTAATAAGCTGACTTGATTTTTACACTAGCAGTGGGATGTTTTTATGGTTGAGCAGTGGGAACTTTTCCCCCTGCTTGACTTATTTGACTTTTTTTGTTTAGTGGCTTTTTTGGAGATTCAGATTACACAAAGGCACCCAAATGATCTTTGGATCATAAGGAGTCAATAACAACCAATAAATCACAACAAGAAACAGCCAAATTGTACAGTTAATTCAAACAAGCACCAGATCTGGACAAATAATGAACAAGTATAGCAGATTTGGCCAATAAGCTATTTTAGCAAGAATAAGCTATCCACACTTCACCAAAAGCATACACAAGCTAAATTAAACTCAAATGAACAAGTCTAAACAAGTTTCATGCAAAACTTACAAGATTTGAACAAGATCTAAGCACTTAAAAGTTGCTGATGTACAGAATTTGGCCAAATGGTGTTCTTGCTGATATACTTGACACAAAGCTCAATTTCAATCACTCAAATCTTTCAACCAGGTTATACTAATGATGTTTAAACAACTTTTACACCTAAGCATGCATAAACTCTAGGTTTTCCCAAAATCTTAGGCCAAAATCAGTTAAACTCAACAAGATATAGCATATTGATTGATTGATGGTTTCATGTCCAAATATTTGCAGGTTTATGGTCTATTATGAGCATACAACAGATAACAAGCACAAACACAAACTTTCCTTCACACAATAACACTTAACAATCATAAACAGGTAGACCCAAACACCTCCTTATATTTTTTAATCTTGAATTAACAAAGTATAAGTGTGTTCTAACACTACCCAAGCACAAATCAACACAAAAACAACTAAGATTAGCAGATTCAAGAAATATCTAGCCACAATATCCACAAGAACTCAAGTTGCACACAAAATCACCAAAAATCAACTTTTTGACAGATTTTTAGAGATTTAAGACAAACCTCATGGATGTACATCAACACCCACGATTTTTAGAGCTTATGTGCTAGCTAGAACAAGCACAAGCTTCCAACAACAACCCTGCTAAGATTCAACAAGGTTAGAGCACAATAATCAAAACATAAAAGTGACTTTTTTGGAAAAATAACTTGATTAATGCAACTTCTTGTACCCACTCTTGAAGATCCCAAAATTATAAGCTTCACAACACCTTAATATCACAATTAGGGTGCATAGACCAACTTATAGCCCAAAATTCCAAGATATACCAAGAAACTTAGCAAAATATCAAATTTAAGTCCAATGTGTAATTTCTTACACAAGGTTTTCAAAAAACGTTTTAGGGTTCAATTTTAGCTAACAAATAACATAAACAAGCTTAAAATTAAGTGGCACGTGGTCTTTCTTCAACAAACTTAACACACTTTCATTAATCGGAAAAGAGGATTTACAAGCTGTTGAACAAGGAAAAACCAAAGGCAAAGCAAAAATGTGAGACCCTAATGCCTTTTATAGGCTACATTGTGAACTACAAAGCAATAAAAACATAACCCTAATGTTGCAGAATCCCTGAATTGCCCTTTGAAGCTTTTGGCCTTTTGTTGAAACATGTGACTTGATCTTGTTGTCTTGTGGTAGCTGGAAAGGGGAAAGTTGATCCAAAGGCTTGTATTAAAGCTTAGGAATGAAGCTAAACAAGGGGCGTTGGATTTCTGGCAAGTTTTGGCAGTATCCTCAAAAACGTGTGCAGGGCAAGGAGCATGTGAACTCTAGGGTGATGTGGCATGCTTTTTGTGAGTTGGGTTATGATCATTAACACCTTAATTATTAATCTGGAGAAGTTTAAGGGCTAAATCATGTTAATTAAGGAATACCCAATTTTAATGATGAACACCAAGAACAAGAGTTTAATCTGTTTTTTAGGTGGATTAAGTTTAAAAATGTGTTAATGGCACCAAGATTAGAAAAGTATTAAACCGGTTTAGTGGAGGGGTGAGGTGGAAGGAGGGAGGCTTGTGATTGGTTGAAATGGTTGAGTGGGACACGTGGAGCTCCATGGTTGGTCTAGGTAAGATGGGCTGCTGGCCAATATTAAACCCCCAACTTTCTCAACTTGTCATTTCCATCTTTTCTTTTTAAACCCAGATTTCCTTTGTTAATAAAGTTTCAGTTTTCACACTTTTGCCCCAAATACTTTTCCAAAGTATTTTCAGGGGTATTTCTTGCCAATTCTTGATTCTTGAAGGACTTGTTTGGTATTTTCTTCAAGGATTATGGTCTTGACTTGTATGTTTGACATTTTGGAGGACTGAATTTGTCAAATCATGTTTGATGTGGGACCATTTTTGCCAAGTCTTTAAAGTCAAGGGTCCTTTTGGTAATTTTGGGATTTTCAAAGGACCAAATTTTGCCATTCTTGTAACTTGGAGTTCTTCATGTTATGTTTGACTTTGAGAAGGACTAATATTGACATTTTAGCTTTGTTGAGGGGATTAAACTGTCAATTCTTCAAAGTGGAGGGTCCTTTTGGCACTTTTAACAAACTTTAGGGACCAAACTTGTAATTATGAATATACAAGGGTTTAAAGTGTCAATTAATCAACATTGGAGGACCCTTCTTGCACAAACTTCAAATCTTCAAGGGTTTTCTTGGGAAGAACTTCATTAGGGCTTGGTTCATTGTGCGTCTTCGTTTCCCGTGTTCGTTTTTGTATGCTTCTTGTGATCTTTTGTTGTTTTCTCAATATCCGTACCTAAAATACACAAGCAACAAATACAAGCATATATATGGTCTATATGATGATGTTTTATGCATTTAAAGCCCAAAAAGAATGATGAGACCATGTATAAAAGCAGTCTCATCACATAGTATGACGGTGGGAGCTTGAATCATCTGCTTAGGGGAAATATAGTTTGCAAAAACTCTATAATATCATTGAATATGGTATCGGTGATTTTACATTTGGCCTTATAATGTGTAAACTTTTCCATAAAGTCTAATCGAGTCGCTTCTACACAACCAGGGTACAACTGCTCATTGGCATTGCGATATAACTCTTCAAACTCGTTAGCTTGAGTCGGTCTGTTACTTGAGTTGGGAGGAGGTGGAGGAGGAATATAGTCCGGAGGAATATAGGTAAGATCATCAGGTAACGATGACATGTCACTAATCAAAGGTTGTCTTGTGTTATCTATTATTGGCAGTGGTGGCAGTGGTGGTGAAGGAGGTGTAGGTGTAGGAGGAGCCGGTTCACCATTGTGTACCCATGTTGTATAACTGTGGTCAAACCCGGATTTCATAACGTGGTTCAAAAGAAGGTCGATATGTACCAGGAGTCTTGTTTGACAAGACTTGCATGGACATGTTATCTGATTCAAACTATTCACAAACTTCCTGGAATGCTTGACAAAATTGGTGATACAGAATAAATTCTGGCTCTTGACGCGCTAACCGTGTCCAACTCTTATCAATGAGTACCATAACTGTGTTTTTACGATACATTTAGTTATTATATGCAACTTAATTAAAATAAGGAATTTAAAAAAATTATTATTACATATTTCACAAATAATAATATGTATTATATCAAACTATAAAAAATAATTATAAAATATAATTATTATTTATAAAGTATATAATTATATAATATCATTTATAAAAGATATAATTATCAAGTATAGAAGATAGTATGTTCACCTAGTGCAACTATGGAAGGCAATCCTAACCCACCCTTTGAATGTTTCGTCTCATATATGAATGCGTATAACCGATTTATTCTGATAAGCTGTTGAAAACAGCTTATCCTGATAAGCTTATCAGGATAAGCTGTTTGAAAACAGCTTATTATGATAAGCTTATCAGTTTATTTTCATCAAATATGCAACATAAGGAGTGTTTGGATTTACGTTTAACACTAAAATTAACAATTTTATACATTGCCGACAACACGTCGCCGGAGAATCTAAAATGAAACAATAAATAAAAAACAATATGTATTATAAATTTAAAAAAAAAAAAAAAACATATCGTTGTAGTCAGGGCTGTGGTCGGGGCTGCGGTCGGCTCGGTCGGCTGCGGGCTCGGCTGTCGGGCTACAATAACATAAAACAAACCTATTTTTAATTATCAATCATAATATGATAAACAAACACATTTTATTATAAAATCAAAATAAAAAGTTTAAATTACAACCTTGAAATGTGGTGGGTAACGGCGGCGAATGAAGATGGTGGTGATTGGAGTAGTGGTGGTGGCGGATAATGAAGATGGAGTAGTGGTGGTGACCGGGTGACGGAGATGGTGGTGACGGCGGTGACAGAGTGGTGGCGGAGTGGTGGCCGAGTGGTGACAGAGTGGTGAAGATGGAGTAGTGGTGGTGATAATTAATATGGTGGTGGTGGTGATGATTGAAGATGGAGTGGAGATGGATTGATGAAGATGGAGTTCTTCCCGGTTTTTTTATAAGAAACAAATGAGATAAAGTGAGCAGATCTGGTCAAAAAGGGGCTGACTTTTCGCCAGCGACGTGCTCGACTTTCCCTGGCGACATGTCGCAAGGGATACTTTTGGTTATGGAACCTAGTAAAAACGCGCGTGATTAGAATTTTTTGGCCCGATGTGACGAGGTTTCCCTGGCGACATTTCGCCAGGGATTCCTATTGACTTGTCAACGCTTGTTTACGTACCTACTTTTTTCGTTTTGCTTTTACTTTCCCCGGCGACATGTCGCCGGGGATTCTTATTGACTTGTCAACACAAATACGTGTATAAACCTTTCCCTGGCGACTTGTCGCCAGGAAAACTATCCGTGGCGACATGTCACCAGGGATAGCTGCATATGTCGCTAGGGATACGTCTAGTCAAAATAAAATTTATTATTTTTTATATATTATTATGATTAGTTATAAAATTATTATTATTATTATTTATAAAATAAATATTACTATTTATAAAATAATAATATCATCCTGGTCAGCTTAATTTATAAATTCATTACGGTGTAGTCCGTTTAGTTTCTCGATTTATTCTAATTCGACTCATCCATTGAACATATAACGTGTAACCTAACCTACCGACTCATCCATTGAACATATAACGTGTAACCAATACATACCGACTCATCCATTGAACATCTAACGTGTAACCAATACATGCCGACTCATCCATTGAACATCTAACGTGTAACCAAGACATACCGACTCATCCATTGAACATCTAACGTGTAACCAATTAAGACATGCCGACTCGTCCGTTGAACATCTAACGTGTAACCAATTAAGACATGACGAATCATCTATTGAACATATAACGTATAACCAATACATACCGACTCATCCACTGAACATCTAACGTGTAACCAAGACATGCCGACTCATCCATTGAACATCTAACGTGTAACTAAGACATACTGACTCATCCATGAACATCTAACATGTAACCAATTAAGACATGCCGACTCATCCATTGAACATCTAATGTGTAACCAAGACATGCCGACTCATCCATCGAACTTCTAACATGTAACTAAGACCTACCGACTCATCCATTGAACATCTAACGAGTAACCAACTAAGACATGCCGACTCATCCATTGAACATCTAACGTGTAACCAATTAAGACATGCTGAATCATCCATTGAACATATAACGTGCAACCAATACATACCGACTCATCCATTGAACATCTAACGTGTAACCAAGACATGCCGACTCATCCATTGAACATCTAACGTGTAACCAATACATGCCGACTCATCCATTGAACATCTAACGTGTAACCAAGACATACTGACTCATCCATTGAACATCTAACATGTAACTAAGACATACCGACTCATCCATTGAACATCTAACGTGTATCCAATTAAGACATGCCGACTCATCCATTGAACATCTAACGTGTAACCAAGACATGCCGACTCATCCATCGAACATCTAACGTGTAACTAAGACATACCGACTCATCCATTGAACATCTAACGTGTAACTAAGACATACCGACTCATCCATTGAACATCTAACGTGTAACCATTTAAGACATGCCGACTCATCCATTGAACATCTAACGTGTAACTAAATAAGACATGCCGACTCATCCATTGAACATCTAACGTGTAAGCAATTAAGACATGACGACTCATCCATTGAAAATCTAACGTGTAACCAATTAAGACATGCCGACTCATCCATTGAACATATAACGTGTAACCAATACATAACGACTCATCCATTGAACATCTAACGTGTAACCAAGACATGCCGACTCATCCATTGAACATCTAACGTGTAACCAAGATATGCCGACTCATCCATTGAACATCTAACGTGTAACCAGGACATGTCGACTCATCCATTGAACATCTAAATATTGGAGGGAAAACATTGGCGGAAAAAAATTGGCGGGAAAATATTGGAGGGAAATCATTGGCGGGAAAATATTGGAGGGAAATCATTGGCGGGAAAATGTTAACAATTTCCCTCACTTTATTAGCATAAAAAGAGAACCACACACACTCTTTATCATCACAACCACCAGCAGATCACACACACTTATCATCACAAACACATTGTTATTATGAAGATGTTGAAGCGTGAAGCTTTTTCGTGCAAATGTGGACATGGAGATGTAGTTCTTCGAGAATCGTGGCAAACTGAATCCTTTGGTAGACTGTACTATGCTTGTCCACGTTCACAGGTTCAACCTCTAGTTTCATATGGATGCAAATTTTTTTATGGAAAGACGAACACGTCCAACTACTAATCAATTCTCTTGGAGGTTCAATGAGCTTTTCTCCTCCAAGCTCTTCTTCAAGACCTTCAACGAGCTTTTCTTCTCCAAGCTCTTCTTTGAGACCTTCAAGGACTCCAATTTCTTCTCCAAGCTCTTCAACGTGTGCAAACTGTGTGCTCTTGAATGGAAAAATAAAGGTACTTGAGAGTACAGTAGAGTTGTACCGCAACCCCGATAGGGACACAATGGATTTAGCTGCACTACTTCACGACCTTTACGATGACATGGGAAACCTTAGTTTGAACTAGTTTGTGATGTGTTTTTTTCCGTGTTTACGAGTCTAATATCGTTGTAATATCCATGTTTAATTAAGCGCGTGTTTAAGTGTCTGTGACGAATAAAATTATGTTTAGGAGTGTTTGTCTGTAAGTCTACCATGTGATATGACAAAAGGTTTTATGTAATATTTGGAATAAATAAATATTTGTTTTATACATGTCTCATTTGTTATTATATAAACGTCGCAAAAATAAAATAACATCGGATCGATAGTTAAAATAATAATTATATGGAATAATTAATAATGTTTAATAATAAGCAAAAACTAATAATATATATGTCAGGGAGTTTCCCCGGCGACATGTCGCCGGGGAAACTTTTGAGATTTGGCGGGTAAAAGCCCGCCAAAGATTTTCAGCTTAAGTTTGAAGCTAATTACGTTGGACGAAGTTTCCCTGGCGACATGTCGCCAGGGATACGATTGTCAGGTTATTATCAAAAAAAATTAATGGTAACTACGCTGGACGAAGTTTCCCTGGCGACATGTCGCCAGGGATAAGTGGGAGGGAAAATTTTCCGCTCTTTCCTTTGGCATCTGATTTTGGACGGTGAATCCCCGGCGACATGTCGCCAAAAATACTCTAGTCAAAATTTGACCAAAAAGTATATCTGTTTTTTTGCCACGTCAGCGTTGTCGCCAGGGAATAGAGGTTATCCTTGGCGACATATTGTCGCCGGAGAAACTCCAGTCACCTGTTCCCAATTTTCTTGTAGTGTTTCTTCCTTAATGCGGCCCTATCCGAGCCTATATGAGAAGAGTAGCTAAATGAAATTAGTTATGCATTTTTTTATGCAAACTGCTATTCAAAATACGTGCATACGCGATGCTTACTTATTGTGTTGGGTTTTGGTAATCAAGTAACTACTTTTGGAATTGCTGATACACATTGATTTTGGAATAACAAATGGAAAAAAAGAGATTGAGGCATGACTTTTTCAAGTATAATTTTAGAAAATGAGATGCGGTATACATGTGTGTGTGCATGACAAGTACGTGTATTACATGTGTGCGACATGTTGGTAAAAAAATTTTCCCTAAAATATTTATAATAATCGTGTTGCTATGGACGAAAGAGCGTGGTTTACTTAAAAATTTGATCAGACTGTGATGAATTTAAACGAGGAAGGTAAAAGCTGAGACGTCATGTTTCTTGACGGGGTAACCTTTAAGGGTTGCATCCATGTCGCGTGTATCCTCTTTTTCATAAACAATCCCCTTGTTTGAGCCTACACCGAAAAAACAAACACCTAACTTCTGGAAAGATATAATGCATATTCAGGTTCTTTTTCAAGATTTTGATCTATCCCTTCGAGTTCTTTACAATTCAGACACCTACAACTACTTATGGTTGAACTACCATAAAATTGTGACGAGTTTGAACGGGAACAGTTAGAGCTGAGTGGGACAACCTGTTGGGATTTAGAAACTAGTAAAACCATTAACTACGAGTACGCAGCGGAATAGATCTAGTATAACAAACATGATTAACACATAATAAAAACAATATTAAAACCAACCTTGAATTAATTGAATAAATCAATTAATGATCTTGATCTTGAACTATAACGGTAAAGTAACCGCTCTCTAACGAATGCTCACACGACACGTCAAACGAACACACCACGATGCTAGTGGTAACTTCACTTCGATTATCTTGCAACTAGAAACCCTAATATCTAAAACCCTAAGTGGGATTACGTAAGGATACGGTTTATAAATAGTTACAAGATACTTGGAAAAAATCACCGAAAACCCTAGTTAGGGTTTGTGTTTGGAAGAACCACAAGGGGAACCAAAACGCGACCAAAACTTTGACACGGGGATCAAAGGTTTTAATAATGGTTAAGAAACTTCACAAGTAAGTACCAAAAGGTAGTTGGTCTTGCAAAGGTTTACACTTTATGTGAATTTAGGGTTAAAGGAAAAAATCGTTTGGTTTGTTGTGTGGGTTTGTTGCGATCAGACGAAACACAAGGAGATGGGAGAGACAAAAATTATGAGGATTATGGGTTTGTATTTATACTAATCTTACCTCCTCAAATTACTTGGTCCTTACTCCAAGAAAACCTATATTAAGTAATTATTCACCAAATCAGATATTAGGAGATATTTACTTACCAAAAACATAACCAAAAAAATCTTCTAGAACCCCCATGTGGGTATAATCGGCCGAATGGGCTAGGGGTGTTCTAGAAGTCGATTTCATTCCAATTTTAAATAACGCACTCGTATTAAATTAATTAAATCCCGTTAATTAATTTAAACACCGTTAATTAAATAAAACATGAAGTTTTATTATACGTTTAATAAATAAATAATAAACATAAATAAACGTGTGTTCTCCGTATTGAGTGTCTGCCCCCGATAGGCTCACGCATTTACCGATGTCTAATCGATCGCATTTTCCAACAGCTCCTACTTGTGAGAGTTTAGACATAGAGCGTCCATAATGAAGTATCTAGAAATACTTATTATAACCGGAAAATGTTGAGTTAGATAGTTTCAAGAATAAGATCTTAAAAGCTAGTAATGGTGTGTGATTATTTGAGCTTGCTGATAAATCATCCCTTCATTTCAATGTACTAGTTAAACCATGTATATTGATCCTAAATCATTCCATATAGTTTAACTTTAATTCCTCGTGAACATATTAATTTAGATAGTCCAAATTGTAACAAGAATCATCTTGATTACACTATGGGTATGGCCATAAAATTACCTAATTAATTCTGGAGGGGATCCAGGGTACTTCACTGCACTATATCAAGTGGAGGAACGAATTCTGTATTGACTGCAAGTGTCTATGGATGCTGCTTCACAACACTTCCAATTAAAGTCGTTATAGCTAGGTCTGGCGAACTAGCGTTGGACATAGAATCAAGAAGCGATATTCACACATGCACAACATCTTTGCATCTCAAGTCTAAGGATGACCTAATCCTCACCATATATATTCAAATTTACTCATGATAACGGATCCAAAAGTAAAAATTCGAAAGTTCGGGGTGTCGAATATTCATATCAATGAATAACATATGAGTTTGGTTGGAACCGTCCACCATATATACTAGTATATTACCACCACTCATATTTGCCTTAATGTAGACAACATTCCCATATTGTTTAACCGACAATGGACATGTTTAGAATAATTAAATATTCAAGGATTTAAACATACAAATATAGGACAACAATAATTATATGAAGATAACAAACATCAAATATCTTTATTCATCAGAAAGTAGTAATTGTCTTACAATCCCAATTATCCAAATACTAAAATAACACAGATTACATGAGACTATTAGCTGGAAGCAATCCAATTCCATTAGTTAACATGGAATGCTTTTTGAGGTCTAATACCTTTGTGATGGGGTCAGCTAAATTGTCGTCTGTGTGAACTTTCTCCAGACTAACATCACGCAGTTCAATAACTTCCCTGAGGTAGTGAACTTTGGAACGATAATGTTTCGCACCTTTAGTGATTCTTGGTTCATTAGCTATAGTAATGGCTCCGGTATTGTCACAATACATCGTCATAGATTCATTATTTATGGGAACAACACCAAGCCCAGAAGTAAAATTCCTAATCCAAACTGCCTTTTTAGCAGCCTCCGAAGCGGCTATATACTCAGCCTCTATAGATGAGTTTGCATGGATGGTCTGCTTTGCACTTTTCCAGCTAACAGCATTTAACACCCCCAAATTATTACGCAGCGGAATACATCTTTGGGTGCTAAACAATGATACAACAACACATAATTTATAAAGAACGACTCGAAAAGAGACGTTTTAGATTTATCGTTCCCAAAACATTTATCAGAGTAGCGTAGTCCCAAGTAATCGTTACCAAAAGATAAGTTAAAACAACATATTAGTTTGTTTTAAAAATGGAACGATAAATAAATCAAAGAGTTTGAACAACAAAAGCAGTGCACAACTTCATTCTCCGTGACCTCCAAGCTTCCACTTCTTGATTACCTGAAATACATGTGAGTAAAACGATCAACAAAAAAAATTGCCGAGTGAATCTATAGGTTTATGTAATCAATTTGAACACAAGCAAAGATTATAAGTTTGTGGCATGCTTATAAGCATCTAATAATTTGCATCAACAATAATAATTGTATATAGCATAAATTGCAATAAGCTCATGGAACCGAGCCCTTAAACACTCCCTTTAGACGTCTGATAAGACAGGAGATTTATTAATTGTCGTTACCCCCAGATTATTGGTACATTGCCGTATACCTGACTTCTCAATACAATATGTCCAAACAGTGTGGAGGTCGGGCCTAAGCTTCTGTGACAAGTCCACACAAACTGAACCGGGGCGGCTTCCCCCATAGATCTATTAATCGTACTAGCGGTTAACCCATCATAGGTTAATTAACGGTCCATAATTGAGGCTTTAACAATGGCAATCACTTAATGCAATTTAAAGGCAACCACGGGTCCATTCATAGAGGGACAAAGCATACCATAAAAACCTTGTGTTCTAAGTTTATAAAACATGTATTCCCCCTCGCGGGTTTTTAAAATCATGTAATTGCGCAAACGAGGCTATAGACTCACCTTAGCCAATAGTGGTAATGAGACGATCGCCGACGATAGTAGATGCCCGATAATCACGATAACCGCAACCTAGCAAATAAGGTGCGTACTTTAATAATAATAGACTCGAGAAATAAATGATACTTAATAAAATCAAACTCGAACTCATAAAACCACGATATACTCGAGAGTAAACGATATAAATAACTTCCTTATACTTTACTACTCATTTACTTTACCATTTTATACTTTTAACAAAATCCGCCGGTACATACTACATGTACTAGCTTATTTACCCCTTTTAAACTTGTCAACCGTTTATGAAACGACTCGATAAGCTAACTTACTATATATAGAAAGTACTCCTACAAGTTCATCAAATGAAATTACTTTTAAAGTCCTTTACTCGACTCGTTTTCAAACCACAAAATCCGGACAGATTTGCGTTAATTTTTCATACGACCGCTTTAACTTATTTAAACGACTCCGTTTACAAAACCGACACTCGGATTTTAAAGTAAACTCAACTAAATAAATAAATACCTCATTATCAGTAGGTTACACATTTTAAAACATCCATTTAGAGTCCCCGGGATTCGATCCAAATATCGACAACAACTATATGTAGTGTCGATACTCGTCTCCCGGTACACGATTATTCAAAACATCATAACTTCGCGCTCGTTTTGAGTTAGAAGCTCTACCTTATATCAAATCGAAGCTAAGGAAATTATCTACAACCCTATGCTATAAGTTAAGTCATTTTTAAAACATAAAAAATCGGATTTTTCAGTTTACTTACTGCTATAAAATGGGTACCAAAATCTTGTACAAAATCAACTTTTTGACCAAAACCAACCATAGAAATGATCATTTATATACTCTAATATCATCATACAACCATCATAACATCAAAATCATAACAAAAATAAAAATCTTTGGATCAAAATATAATTTTTAACAAGATTTCTAGCAAGAACCACCATGGATCATGCTAAAAACACCATGCATGACCATGGCTTCCACCTACCAACATCATAAAAATAAAAAGTGCTTGCATGTGTAAAATTTTTATACCTTTGTGATCCTTGATCAAAAATAGAGATGGGTCTAAGCTTGGTTTAGCTAGATTCAACCTCAAACTCAAGATAATTGGAAAAATGTATGGATTTGGTGTGGGTGTTTGAGTTTCGGCAAAAATGGAAGAAAAGGAGAGAGAAATAAATTTTTGGAAGTGAAAATAAAATGTGTGTGTGTGTGTATGATTTATTTATTAAATTTTTAGATAGTGGGGAAGGACCAAAGTGCAATATTGGCAAAAGCTTGGCTTAAAATGAAATTAGCTAGTTAAAAAGGTGGGAAATTGTCACTAGTCAATTTTGAAAATATTTACAGGGCTCGGGTTTCGTAAAAATACAAAAAAAGTTTAAACGCACACGAAAAATAATAATATAACGACTCGACACGTAATTAAAACGATATCGTCGAAAATATTAAATATCGAAACGATCGATAATAAAATATAAAATTTTTGGCATCCGTCGGTATCGCGATCACTAGTAGTCCTCGTTACTCGTCAAAATATTAAATTATAATATTTAATATCGGTTTCAACTTAAACCGTTAAACATAATAATATTTAATGTTATAAAATAATTCAAAATAATTGAAAATTATAATTAAATTATGACCTTATTTTTACGGGTTTTACATCCTCACCACCTTAAGGGAGCGACGTCCCGGCGCTCAACTCGCCTCATACACGAGTTGTTCACTACCCGGAAGGATGACAACATTCCTTGATAAGAAGTCCTTACGTTCCCGCGTGTATCTCGATCCACGATCTCCACTGGTTCTTTTACAAAACGCAACTTGTCGTCAAGTTGTATCTCACCAAAAAGGAATAAATAAATCCTTATCCACAAGTCACCCGTCAAGCTCGACACATGAAAATTTTATAAATCACACGAAGCTCCTTCGACAAAGAGAATAGATGACAGGATTTTCGGATAAGTCGAGTTAAAAAGAATGTTGCAAGTTAAAGGATATCCATCGGCCGGATAGCCATGGACACACATCAAAAGAACTAACAAGAAAAACATTTTCGTCATCAAAGGGTGCTCACACGCGGGTCCCTACTCAAAAGATAATACAAAGACACCATCTCACTTTCGCCAATGCGCATTAAAGTCTCAATAAATATCGTCGTTGAAAGTCAAAAAGATATTACATAATATGTGTTCTACATGATCGGACGTCATCGGATGATGCCGCCTCAAGTTCTCACAACTTACGATCATTTGACTAGATCACACACCATATAAGTACATAAAAGAAAAAGGTCGAACATAAACATCGAGTATAGATCTCCACCGTTAATCATCGAGAAAACCTTGAACGAACCCTTGATAATAACGACTTGATATCCAGAGTCTTTCCACTTGCGGTGTCGGCTTCAACATACTCCTCGAGGTTGTAACGAATTTATTAACTCCATTCAGTAAGAGATTCGGTCCTCAATCATTTCACAAGTACACGCATAAATCCTGGTGACACTTATCGTTTCTTCTTATAACTGCTTCCCGAAATTCATTGTAAACTCAGAATAAAATAGTGATCTTCAATACGAGGAATAGAACGAGATAAAAATGAATTCAATAAACACATAAACGGACAAGATGTGGTAAAATGATCTAAGGTTGACGATCGACGAGGGATCTCGACTCACGTAACCATAAAACATAGTAATTCGTAATACTAGAACAATGAGAGCGAAGAATGAATTATATATTAACATTAAAGTAACATTTGTCACAATTATCTATCCCGGATTTGGTATTACCTTAAAATTCAATTGAGGTACTTTCTTGATAAAGATGATATATTAAAAATAGAAGTTAAATAGCTTCATAATTTATTTTGGTTGTCTTAAGAAACTTTGAAAGATTGACATGAATTTATTAATTAAACTCGTATTGATAGTTACAATTAGAAAATATAATTTCTAAATTAAATCATTATTAAGAATATAAATTAAACTGGTAATTTCATTATATTAAATGTAAAGTATGATAAATCAATTACTTCAATAGATAGAACATGATTTCATTTTAAACATTAGTTTTAGTTTATACAAAATATGATGTATAAATTTGACCTTTTACTTGTGATGGTTATTTCGATAATTAAAAATCATTAGAAAATATAGACAAGTTCCATAAAAATTTTATAATACTTTGTAGAAATATATAAAGGTGTTTATTATTTCAAAATAAACATGGGGTATATTCGGGTTTCGAAATGTGACAAGATAACAAACGAATACGAATAGAAATAATGGTCAACAATTAGTACGAAATCAACGGTACAAAAGAGGACGAAGCAAATGTCGTATGAATTCTTAAAGAGAATAATAAAATAAAGGCGTCGATGGTAAGACGATAAGAAATAATAGATTAAACAAGTTGTCAAATTTGGTTAGTGCGGTCGATGGTTCACCAATATCAGTTCGTTAACTTAGCGATGGTCGTTACACGATCGGAAATAAGATCCATACAAAAATTTAATCAAAGAAAATTTCTAATAATCACTTGTAATTAAAACAAATCAATTGAACGATGTTAGTGTTTAAAGAGAGAAGTCAAAGCACGGTTCACAAGAGTGGATTTCGAGACAAACGAGAGTGACGGACGTCATCCCGGATATACGGAAATCACTCTAGCGATAATTCATTATTCACGTGCGGAGACATTCCAAAGATCTACCCAGTCGCATAAAGAAAATTGGACGAGAAGGAAGGATAAAACATCGAGACTTTCAAGTCATTTATCAACAGTCAGTAATTAGACGAACGGTCAAAAGAAATCAGTTATAAGACAAAATGAAGTAACAAGTGGAAAAACGATTGTCGAGTAAAAACGTATTCGTAAGCGCGTAATTCGTTTAAGAAAAGGTAAGAAAACATATGCGGATGCATAGAAATTGTGCTACTTGCATAAAATATAAAGGTTTTCAAAACTTCTTTTCACTTTATTTCATTTTATATATCTTTATAATAAATACAAGTAAAAAGTTGATTATTATCAAGATTTTTAAGGTGACTACTATTCAGCCTAGCATGGCTCCTTCTAAATTAGACATAGGTGATCAGGCCATGTATAATTTAGGGATAGCAATGCAGTGCTCAGTTTCGTCGAAAAGTATTACGTTTCTTATGTTTATATATAAACCACGCCATTTGTAACATGGAAATTAAAAATAGTTTATAAATTTAAAGGATACAAGTCATTTGTGAGATACTCAATAAGAAACTTTTAATGTTACGAAAAGTATTAAGACCAAAGTAAAAACAAATGGTGAAAATAATCGTAAAACAATATCAAATTTATTTATAAAGTGACATTATGACAACGTATAAAGTAGTCAAAGGCTTGCAAAAAGTAGCAAATAGTAGCTCATAAAACAACCAATGAAATGGTTACAAGTTGTTAAGGTTTCAAAAGTTTATAAGGTTTAGACGAAAACGCCATGAGACAAGCGATAAAATATCGACGAAGAATGTGAAGACAAAATTTCAAAACTCAACACAAATCAGTGGAAGGTTAGAAGAAAACGAAAATAAAATAACATCGAATGACAAATGAGTCATATATATAAAAATAGTAAATCAATCCATATGTGTATTCTATGTAAGATACTCGACACAACATGCTTTTACGAAAATATATTATTCATTTTCAAGTTACACCATTAATCCGGTAATTGCTAATCCTGTAATGTTTCTATTTTTAAACATTTTAACATGTAACTAGTATTAGTTAGTTGTAAAATAATATTCATTAAAATTTTACGATCTCAAATGAACTTAAAACTGCTTAGAAACGTATAAAACTCATGTTCTGAATTTTCTATCAGATTTAACTTTTAATTATGAGCCGATTAATTGACCCGATAAACGACATCTCCAAGACTCAGAGTCTAAAGCATTTTGATGCAAAACGACGTTTCAGACGACTTTCTAGTTTTACCCGAGACCTGAAAACCAATGTAAAATGACCAAAATACCCCTGCAAGTTCTGTGCAGGTTTGACTGTTTTATTTTAAAAACACATGTGTTACTTTTAAGTTTTGACCTGTTTATACTGTCCCTACAATTTCTCCATTAAATATATTTTTCGACACTTCCTGACCACTCAAAATATATATATATACACACATGTCTTGTGGATTTTACAACAACGAAAAATAAATCTCATAATGAGCATCAAATAAAAATATAGTATAATGAAATGACATAAGATGCTTCAAGGTATTCAACACGAAATTTAGGAAGCAAAACGGTGAAAGACGTTCGAAAATTAGATTTCAAAATGCAATGTAGGCAAATCTCCTTGGTGCCACGATTGTCCAAAAGCACAAAACATAACAAGAAAAGAATGGAACATTCACGGGTTGCACTCCGGGAGCACGAAGGTTAATGAAAAACAAATGATACAATTTTATAGAAGTAAAATCGTATTCCAATATAGCGCCATAATCTAGACGATGATTTATAAAATGACGATGACGTTACCGAGATATAAGTGAACAATACACTTCGGAGTCGATACGTATAAATGGGCGACGAATTAAATCTTCGCATGTCGTGTAAAACGATAATAAAAATCAACAAAATATTATGAAACACCATGATATTATTCAACACGATTCTAAGAAATGTTTCAAAGTGTGTGACTCACACAATAGCGGTTAGTCTATTCCAAGGACACATTGAGCTACACAATGGTCTAGAGACTACGTTTCAAGACGTCCAAACACAAACAGTCGGAAGACGATTTGGATATCTATATAGATATCACAAAGGGTTAAGCAATAAAAGTAACGCGCGCAGATGAAGGTATGTAAGGTCATAATATAAAAATTTGCAATAAAAGCAATTTAAATACTTCCAAAAATAAATACAGAAAGATCTTGAAAATTCAATGTATTTATTTAAGTTAATCATTAATAAATGATAAACTTTTATCGAAAAGTTTAACGACATAAATATATATCGATAAAAAGATGCTAGATATAAATATATATCCATAAGTGGATCATAGTATTTATTTATAAATACTTGGCAATAAGGTATACGTAATAACGTATACTAAAATTGTAATCTCAGAAGTAGCTTGAACCTGAAGTCACGCGAAGTCCTGTGCACCGACTCTTTGAAAAATAAAAACTGATAGTTATAGTTTAGGTTTTTAAAATAAAGACCTAGTTCTCTATAACTCATGGCTCTGGTACCAATCTTTAACACCCCCAAATTATTACGCAGCGGAATACATCTTTGGGTGCTAAACAATGATACAACAACACATAATTTATAAAGAACGACTCGAAAAGAGACGTTTTAGATTTATCGTTCCCAAAACATTTATCAGAGTAGCGTAGTCCCAAGTAATCGTTACCAAAAGATAAGTTAAAACAACATATTAGTTTGTTTTAAAAATGGAACGATAAATAAATCAAAGAGTTTGAACAACAAAAGAAGTGCACAACTTCATTCTCCGTGACCTCCAAGCTTCCACTTCTTGATTACCTGAAATACATGTGAGTAAAACGATCAGCAAAAAAAATTGCCGAGTGAATCTATAGGTTTATGTAATCAATTTGAACACAAGCAAAGATTATAAGTTTGTGGCATGCTTATAAGCATCTAATAATTTGCATCAACAATAATAATTGTATATAGCATAAATTGCAATAAGCTCATGGAACCGAGCCCTTAAACACTCCCTTTAGACGTCTGATAAGACAGGAGATTTATTAATTGTCGTTACCCCCAGATTATTGGTACATTGCCGTATACCTGACTTCTCAATACAATATGTCCAAACAGTGTGGAGGTCGGGCCTAAGCTTCTGTGACAAGTCCACACAAACTGAACCGGGGCGGCTTCCCCCATAGATCTATTAATCGTACTAGCGGTTAACCCATCATAGGTTAATTAACGGTCCATAATTGAGGCTTTAACAATGGCAATCACTTAATGCAATTTAAAGGCAACCACGGGTCCATTCATAGAGGGACAAAGCATACCATAAAAACCTTGTGTTCTAAGTTTATAAAACATGTATTCCCCCTCGCGGGTTTTTAAAATCATGTAATTGCGCAAACGAGGCTATAGACTCACCTTAGCCAATAGTGGTAATGAGACGATCGCCGACGATAGTAGATGCCCAATAATCACGATAACCGCAACCTAGCAAATAAGGTGCGTACTTTAATAATAATAGACTCGAGAAATAAATGATACTTAATAAAATCAAACTCGAACTCATAAAACCACTATATACTCGAGAGTAAACGATATAAATAACTTCCTTATACTTTACTACTCATTTACTTTACCATTTTATACTTTTAACAAAATCCGCCGGTACATACTACATGTACTAGCTTATTTACCCCTTTTAAACTTGTCAACCGTTTATGAAACGACTCGATAAGCTAACTTACTATATATAGAAAGTACTCCTACAAGTTCATCAAATGAAATTACTTTTAAAGTCCTTTACTCGACTCGTTTTCAAACCACAAAATCCGGACAGATTTGCGTTAATTTTTCATACGACCGCTTTAACTTATTTAAACGACTCCGTTTACAAAACCGACACTCGGATTTTAAAGTAAACTCAACTAAATAAATAAATACCTCATTATCAGTAGGTTACACATTTTAAAACATCCATTTAGAGTCCCCGGGATTCGATCCAAATATCGACAACAACTATATGTAGTGTCGATACTCGTCTCCCGGTACACGATTATTCAAAACATCATAACTTCGCGCTCGTTTTGAGTTAGAAGCTCTACCTTATATCAAATCGAAGCTAAGGAAATTATCTACAACCCTATGCTATAAGTTAAGTCATTTTTAAAACATAAAAAATCGGATTTTTCAGTTTACTTACTGCTATAAAATGGGTACCAAAATCTTGTACAAAATCAACTTTTTGACCAAAACCAACCATAGAAATGATCATTTATATACTCTAATATCATCATACAACCATCATAACATCAAAATCATAACAAAAATAAAAATCTTTGGATCAAAATATAATTTTTAACAAGATTTCTAGCAAGAACCACCATGGATCATGCTAAAAACACCATGCATGACCATGGCTTCCACCTACCAACATCATAAAAATAAAAAGTGCTTGCATGTGTAAAATTTTTATACCTTTGTGATCCTTGATCAAAAATAGAGATGGGTCTAAGCTTGGTTTAGCTAGATTCAACCTCAAACTCAAGATAATTGGAAAAATGTATGGATTTGGTGTGGGTGTTTGAGTTTCGGCAAAAATGGAAGAAAAGGAGAGAGAAATAAATTTTTGGAAGTGAAAATAAAATGTGTGTGTGTGTGTATGATTTATTTATTAAATTTTTAGATAGTGGGGAAGGACCAAAGTGCAATATTGGCAAAAGCTTGGCTTAAAATGAAATTAGCTAGTTAAAAAGGTGGGAAATTGTCACTAGTCAATTTTGAAAATATTTACAGGGCTCGGGTTTCGTAAAAATACAAAAAAAGTTTAAACGCACACGAAAAATAATAATATAACGACTCGACACGTAATTAAAACGATATCGTCGAAAATATTAAATATCGAAACGATCGATAATAAAATATAAAATTTTTGGCATCCGTCGGTATCGCGATCACTAGTAGTCCTCGTTACTCGTCAAAATATTAAATTATAATATTTAATATCGGTTTCAACTTAAACCGTTAAACATAATAATATTTAATGTTATAAAATAATTCAAAATAATTGAAAATTATAATTAAATTATGACCTTATTTTTACGGGTTTTACACAGCACCTCCATTCAACATGAAAACGTATCTGGTCTGAGACTTCGTGTCGTCAGCATCCGTAAGATATCCAGCATCAGTGTAGCAAGCAACCCTGAGCTCTCTTTTCATATCTCCTCCATAAACAAGAAACATGTCTTGGTATGCCTAATATACCTCAGAATGTTCTTAACAACAGTCCAGTGAGTTTCACCAGGATTTTGCTGAAATCGGCTTGTCATGTTCTGAGAGAACGCAACATCTGGTCTTGTACATCAAACAACATACATGATTGATCCTATTGTCGAAGCATAAGGAACTCTCTGCATGCGTCTCACCTCATCAGGTGTAGATGCGCCATGAGTTTTAGATAATTTTGATTTAGTTTGCATGGGAATAAAGCCACGTTTGGAATTATCCATGTTATACTTCTTCAAAATCTTATCTATGTAAGCACTTTGACAATTAACCGTCTAGGTCTATCACGTATGATCTTGATTCCAAGGATATACGCAGCATCTCCCAAATCCTTCATGGAAAAACACCTTCCAAGGTAAGCTTTTACACTTTGCAACATTGGAATGTCTTTTCCCATCAACAGTATGTCATCAACATACAGGACAAGGAACACTACGCTACTCCCACTAGTTTTGATATATACACATGGCTCATCGGGATTTTGATTGAAACCAAAGTTCTTGATTTCATCATCAAATCTCTTATTCCATTGCCTTGATGCTTGCTTAAGTCCATAAATGGATCTTTGAAGCTTGCATACACGGTTTGGATACTTTGGATTGACAAAACCTTCAGGTTGCTTCATATAGAATTCTTCGTAAAGCAGTCCATTGAGGAAAGCGGTTTTAACATCCACTTGCCAAATATCATAGTCATAGAACGCGGCTATGGCTAAGAGAATCCTTATAGCTTTGATATCTGCAACAGGAGAAAAGGTATCTTCATAATCAATCCCGAAGGTTTGAGTGAAGCCCATCGCTACATATCGAGCTTTAAAGGTGTGTACATTGCCATCCATGTCGGTCTTCTTCTTATACAACCATTTACCACTAACGGTTCTAGCGTTTGGAGGTAGGTCAACTAAGATCCAGACATCATTGTATTTCATGGATTGCATATCCACGTTCATAGCTTCCAGCCATTTTTCAGATTCAGGATCTGCTAATGCAGCCTTGTAGTTAGTGGGTTCATTATGATCCCCTAACTCATGTTCCTCATCGTCAATATATAAACACATACGATCAGGAGCACGCTTAGGTCCTTGTAGACTTTCGAATGGGAGCTATATCACTTATAGGTTCATCAATTTCTTGATCATCCCCTTCTTGATTGCTAGTGTTTTCAGAAGGATGTATATCTTCATCTTAAATTACTTCAAGATCTTCTATACTCCCACTTGCTTCTTGATTCATAATACTTCTCTCTAGGAATTCAGCATTACGAGCAACAATAACTTTGTTTTCGGGTGGGTAGTAGAAGGAGTAACCCATCGTTTCCTTTGGGTATGCTACAAAGATACACTTAACATATCGGGGCTCAAGTTTGTCCGGTTTGATAAGCGTGTCACGCTTAATAAGAGCCTCACATCCCCAGACCTTTAAGTAAGACAACTTAGGGGCTTGCCCATACCATACTTCGTATGGAGTCTTTTCAACCTTCTTAGTTGGAACCATATTGAGTATGCGCGCAACAGACTCAAAAGCATAATCCCAAAAGGATTTTGGAAGAATTGTTTGGGCCATCATGGAATGAACCATATCAAGTAGGGTTCTATTTCTCCTCTTAGATACACCATTATGTTGTGGTGTATATGGAGGAGTTCTTTGAGATACTATTCCATGTTCCTTGAGATGCTCTAAAAATTCATAACTCATAAATTCACCTCCACAATCCGAACGTAGTGCTTTTATGGTTTTACCGAGTTCATTTTCTACTTCCTTTTGAAACACCTTAAATGTTTCAAACACTTCATGTTTATGCTTTAGCAAGTAAACATAACCATAACGACTAAAGTCGTCAGTGAAAGTGACGAAGCAACTTGCACCTTGCCTTGACAGGATTATAAATGGGCCGCACACATCGGTGTGTATGAGTCCAAGTAGATCTTTATCCCTCTCCACTTGATGTGAATAAGGTTTACATGCCATCTTACCAGACAAACATGAAACACACTTGTCAAAGGAATCATCATCGTTTGACTTAAGCAATCCATCAGATTATAATTGCTTAATGCGCTTTCTGCTTATGTGGCCAACGCGACAATGCCATAGCAATGTAGAGTCCAAATTAGATTTGGCCCTTTTGTTGATTATAGCATACATAGAACTACTGTTTTCATTTGAATCACACATATCAATTTCATAAATACCATTACTAGGAATAGCACTAAAATAAAACATATTATTCTTAGAAACCGAAATACTTGCATTATTCTCAAAACGATTAACAAAACCATCGTCATAAAAACAAGAAATTGAAACAATCCCTCTAGAAATAGAAGGTGCGTAATCACAATTATTCAAAATAACAACTAGTCCTCTAGGGAGAAATAATTGAAAAACACTAATAGCTTCAACAGTTGCACGATGACCATTGCCCACGTACAAGTTCAAAGCTCCTGGCTTAAGCTTATTACTTATCCTTAGACCCTGAGTAGTATTACAAATGTGAGTACCACAACCAGTGTCATAAACCCAAGATTTATTAGGAAAAGTAAAGAGTTCTATAGTGAAGATACCGGAAGTGTTATCTCCTTGAGAGGAATTTTTTTCTTCCACAACTCAGCGATATACTCTGGACAGTTTCTCTTCCAATGACCAATGTCACCGCATTGGTGACAAACGGCATCCTTAGCAGGATTCTCTCTTCTTGGTGGAGGGGGAATCTTGGTTCGAGGAGTAAATTTTGCTACTTTCTACCCTTTGCCATGATTCTTATCCTCCACAGCATTAGACGGTTTTGCCTTATGATTAGGCTTTTGGATCCTTCCCGCCCTAATAGCATTAATGGTATTGGTGTTAGCGGGTGAAACCTTCTTTGGAAACATTTTCTCATGTAGCTTTAGCATGGCATGTAGTTCTGATATTGTCTTCCCCAGGCCGTGCATATTGTAATCTTGCACGAACCTATCATAATCCTTGTTCAGTGAGGCTAAAATTAGGCTAAATGCAAGTTTCAGTGACACGGGATGACCCAAACGTTCCAAATTCTCTATGTAGCCCTTCATCTTCAAGACATAGGAGCTCACAGATTGTCCATCCTCATGTTTACACGCGTGAAAGGCACGTGCAACATCAAGGAGTTCTTGATCAGCTTGTTCAGTGAACATAGTTTTCAATTCTTCCATCATTGACCATGCGCCATGGCCCTCCAAAAGTTTCCGGAGTTCGGGGGACAGAGTCGTTAGCATAAGGCCGGCGATTTCTCTAGACCTTTTGACCCAAGTTGGATGTAAATCCGGGTCTTGCTCTGGGCCTTCATGACCATGAGGCAGAATTTCAGGTTGATCAGGAATAGGTTTCTCAAGGTATTGAACCAAGTCATCAGTTTCTAGCGCTATCCTAAGAGCACGATACCAATCAACGAAGTTATTTTTAGTCAACTTCATCTTATCAAGGAATGACTTAACAACCGTGCTGTTTAAGCAAGAGGTTTGATTATTATTCATCTACAAAATAAAAGTTCAACGATTAGTATTTTCGATAGTTACATTCTCAAAGAATTAACTACCCAATTAATCATTATGAGACTAAGATCCTTGCTTGCAATCCCACTTAATATTAGAGGTCCGACCGTCTCGTATCAAGTAGGGCAAGAGGTAAGAGACGAGCGTTAATTGCATTACAAGTGCAACTCTTAGATTTATGAGACGGTTCATGAAGTTTATTTGTTGTAGAGTGTTTGAATGAGATGTTCTCACAACTCTTTCGAGTACCAATGAACATCTCAAAACAAACTTGTTCTACATGTAATAAAGTCATGAGTATGTTTCTTCTCATCTTATGCCTCGGGTTCCGAATTTGACCGGGAACTCGACTTAAGTCATACCCATTGAAGCATGCAATTAATTGGCATAGGTATGACCTATGACAAAAATCACCTCGGGTATATAATTCGCCTTAGGTCTGACCAGATGACAAAAGACAACTACAAGTGCTTCTAAATTGGATGGCATAGACTTAAAATTCAAATAGGTATCACATAAGTTTTAGAAAAACAAATTTCAAAACGTGTAAAAGAATGCATGCAATTCATTCTTTTAGCACAAGTTAAGAAAACAATTTATTAACTTTTGGTTTAGGCGTGTTTTACCGCGGGAAAAGATTAAAGAGAGATCAAACCCTATATCCTACTCTTAATGCGCCCGAAGGTGCAAGTGCTTGGGATAATTACCCCATAAGTGTCGAAACACCTATGGAACATGGGAGAAAATTAAAGATCCTTCAAACCCTAGATATCTTGACTAGAGCATGTAGTGCAATAGCATGTCCATCATTAGTAAAAACACAAAACGGTGTTGTAATTTTAAGTAATGTAAACCAATTAATTTTGCAAATCATGTCGTTGAGAAGATAGTTTATAAGCCATCATTACGGTATGTAAGCCCAACTCGAGTGACAATATGATTTCGCAAAACAATTAGAATACAATAAAAACAAGTTTCATAGATCTTATGTCAATATTAAGATTTGTTCCAAAATCAAGATTTTAACAAATAACACATAGCCGATTCGTAAGGAAAATATGGTGTATTATTATGACATAATTTTAATTCTAGTTTAGATATAAGTAGAATCCGTTTTATGATTCCTAGAATCTTGAATATTACGTTTTGCAATTCTTAATGGAACACAAATAAGCACATATAAATAGACTAGAATGGGGTAGAAGCGGAAGACAGAGTCTTATATGAAAGCAGTAACATATAAATCCAAGCCTCAAAAGTCTTCCCCAAATTGAGGACCAAAGACCCTCATCAAGTTTTCGAGCTAGGTACTTGATGACGCGCATTAAATCACAAAAGTAATATGCTAAGTCTTTGGCGGATAATAAAAACACACGTAATTTATTAACCAATTCAATTTTAACCTATCCACTTTTAATAAATCTAGATCAAGATTAATACTTTATGGCAAGTATGCATGTAATTGCCATTGAAACATAAATAAAAGAGATTTTAAAGCGAAGCAAGCGTGTTTTATTCTATGTGTAACCCATAAATTCCATACGATTTGACTCGTGATGCCACTGTTGGGATTTAGAAACTAGTTAAAACATTAACTACGAGTACGCAGCGGAATGGATCTAGTATAACAAACATGATTAACACATAATAAAAACAATATTAAAACCAACCTTGAATTAATTGAATAAATCAATTAATGATCTTGATCTTGAACTATAATGGTAAAGTAACCGCTCTCTAACGATTGCTCACAAGACACGTCAAACGAACACACCACGATGCAAGTGGTAAATTCACTTTGATTATCTTGCAACTAGAAACCCTAATATCCAAAACCCTAAGTGGGATTACGTAAGGATAAGGTTTATAAATAGTTACAAGATACTTGGAAAAATTCACCGAAAACCCTAATTATGGTTTGTGTTTGGACGAACCACAAGGGGAACCAAAACGCGACCAAAACTTTGACACGAGGATCAAAGGTTTTAGTATAGGTTAAGAAACTTCACAAGTAAGTACCAAAAGGTAGTTGGTCTTGAAAATGTTTACACTTTATGTGAATTTAGGGTTAAGGGAAAAAATAGTTTGCTTTGTTATGTGGGTTTGTTGCGATCGGACGGAACACAAGGAGAGGGAAGAGACAAAAATAATGAGGATTATGGGTTTGTATTTATACTAATCCCACCTCCACAAATTACTTGGTCCCTACTCCAAGAAAACCTATATTAAGTAATTATTCACCAAATCAGATATTAGGAGATATTTACTTACCAAAAACATAATCAAAAAATATTCTAGAACCCCCATGTGGGTATAATTGGCCAAATGGCCTAGGGGTGTTCTAGAAGTCGATTTCCTTCTAATTTTAAATAACGCACTCGTATTAAATTAATTAAATCCCGTTAATTAATTTAAACACCGTTAATTAAATAAAACGTGAAGTTTTTATTATACGTTTAATAAATAATAATAAACGTAAATAAATGTGTGTTCTCCGTATTGAGTGTGTGCCCCCGATAGGCTCACGCATTTACCGATGGCTAAACGACCGCATATTCCAACACAACCTTTAAGGGTTGCACCCATGTCGTGTGTATCCTCTTTTTCACATTTTGGTACATGGTGTCACATAATCGTGGTGACACTTGTGACCTGGTTAGCCAACACGAGAACGCGTTTACAGTCATTTCGGGTTTGATATCCTTGTTACAAAAAAAGTTAGATACGATGGAGGCATAAATATTAAGATTTGTTTCATGTTTGTTATATGCTATCATGAGACTGTGATGAGTTTAAATAGGTCCGGCTAAAGTTGAGAGTACCCGTATCTTGGCGGGGTAATGATAACGCCTAAATCCAACATGTTTTTGGGAACGTTATCCGTAATATTGTACATGTATATTGGCTATTTCTATAATGCTTTTGTGCATATTTGTGCCAAATGAGTTTGCAAGTCTTTGTGTAGCCAATTGCAGGAATGAAGTATAAAGCAACGCAAATCTGAAGATTAGTACAAGTACGAAGAATCCTAGTTAAAGTTCAAGACCCGTGTACAAGTTACAAGTCTTGGAAGATCTATTTCAGGTACAAGAACAAGTGCTTTCAAGAAGTATACAAGTCACTCAGCATGGAAGTTGCCACCAGCAGAATCCAAGTTGTCACCAACATTTCTGAAAGTTTCCACCAACATAATCAAAGTTGCCACCTACTTTTGTGTAGGTAGAATTTTGTCTACATACATGCAACCATAAGAAGAACATACGAGAATAAACATGAATCTTCTAGACTTCCTTTGGATCCAAGCATAAGCCTTAGCCTCCAAGCCATGCTTTCACTCCATGCCTTCAATTTTGCGAATAAATAAGACCCATGGGGTCACAACTTTCATATCTACTAATAACACTTCTCATTACTCATTCATAACCATCACTTTGGTTATTATACCATCACATAAACTCTCTCAACCTTGTCCAAAACTCCATTCCTGGATTTGAGCAAGGTGGTGCAAGAAAAGTCACTTTTGGAGTCCAAAAAGCAAAGTTAACATCACGAAACTCTTAGGGATCATTACCCTAATCATTTGCACTATGTTTTCACTTTGTAAGACTCTTGATTATGACATATAAGACTATTATTTCTGAGTTTATTTCATTTTTCATTATGAGTAGCTAAATCTCATTCTACACTTGGTAGGATGATGTTTGTGGTATGAAGTAGTGATTGTGATTGGGATTTATGTTTATTTAAATTTCAAGCTTTTCTATGAACCATTGGTACTTATGTTTCATGTGATATTTGTTGTCAAAACTTAATTTGTTGATAAATATTTCATAGGTCGAAAGGGTTATTTTCTATCAACGAGTCTTAGCCGGTTTGTCTATGATTGGCTATCTTTTTTATTGATCATTTATTAAGAAGTTTTGATTATCAAGGAACATAATTATAAGTGTTAGCAAATTTGTGAAACGACCGTGAATCGAATAATTTGAAATTGGATTAAGTCTTGAATTGAGTGATTGAGTCTAATGCTTGTTTTCTTTAATCAAAGTATTGACGAAGATTGAAGCTTTTGAAAACAGTAGATTGGATTAACCATCTAATTATCATAATCATATATATGCTAAATGTGTCATCCCAATCATACGACAACGGATGCCCAAACTAGTCTTCACCAAGTGTTTCCTTTAATCTTATTGTTAATCTCATCATTTTTACTTGTTATTATTTGTTTCAAATTGCTACAATCAAAAGATTATAGTAGATTTTTGAATGATCATAGGTTTTCCAAATCCCCGTGAACGATCTCGGTATTACCACATAAAAGCTATACACAAACGAAATGGTCATACTTGCCCGTGCGTTTTTACTCAATCCGTTAATTCGTGTGTTGGGAATAAATTAAGGCTAGATCACTTGAACGCTGACAAGAACAACTCAAGCGTTGACAAGAACAAAGTGAGCGCTGACAGCACAAGCGTTGACAAGTTAAAGTCAAGCGTTGACAGAATGAAGACAAGCACTGATGGAAGATGTGAGCTACACGTTTATTATGTTCTAGAATACTTCTAGTAAGGATAGAAACGAAAATGTATTTTCTATGTTTATCTTTACCTAGAATAGTTGATACGTAGCTTATTGTACAAGGCTTCTTAGTATATAAAATAAGGCCTTTAGGTTAATGTTTAGTATCAAGTTTTCATTAAGTTTTCATTCGTAAACATCTTTCATTGTAAGCAAGTTCGACATTCATAATCAAAGTGAAAGTTTTGTTTACATCTTGTGTTCTTGTTTAAGTATTAAATTCCGCATAATACTTAGATTCACAAAGCATATAACAAAGGTTTCTCTACGTGTTATACTTGATCTAATCTCGTATACACAAAGCTAATCGATCTAAGTTTGGGATCAACAAGTGGTATCAGAGCTTGTTGAGGAACTTTTGATCTTTGAAGAACACCAGAACGATATACGAACACCAAAACCCTAATTTTCTCAAAACCCTAAAAACATCATGTCTGAAGCGATAAATTCCTCCTCCTCATCCTTACCAAACATCAAGATTCCCATGCTTGATGCAACCAACTTTGACTTATGGAGGTTCAACTTTGAACAATATCTGGGGATCTTTGACTACACACTCTGGGACATTATTGAATAAGGAAACTCATTCAATAAGGCTCAAAAGATTCAGGATGCCATTACGACAAGATCAGCTGTTGAAGGATGTCCTGATGAAGATAAGAAAGAAAAACCTGGAGATGGTAGAGCTGTAAGTGCTGAAGATATTGCAAAGAAAAGGGCTGACATGAAAGCCCTAAATATTCTGAAAGTCTCTTTGGGACAAGAAAATCAGCACAAATATAGAAGCTATGAATCTGCTAAGGATCTTTGGGAAGCAATTGAAGTTGCATATGGTGGTAATGCAGAAACTAAGGAAGAAAAGAAAAAGCAACTTCTGCATGATTATGCTGTCTTCAAAGCTCAGCCCAATGAGAAACTGAGCAGTGTGAGAAGCAGATTGCTTGACATCACAAGCAAATTGTCCTTCACGGGGACACAAGTTGGTGATATTGACACCAATGCTACTTTTCTGAAAAGTCTTGGTGAGACATGGAAGATTGAGGCAAGATCTATTCTTGCCAATAATACTTACAAGAGCTCTTCGTTTGATGACATCTACAACAAACTAAGACTGTTGGAAGATGAAACTCTTTCAAGCAAAGCTAGCACCAGCAACATGGCCTTCTTCTCTCATAGTGAAGGTCAATTCAATCAGAAGGACTCTTTTATGCATCCAGTTACTGGATCATCATTTGCCAGCGCTGGAACAAGTCCTGTCAACGTCTCCTTTTCAAACGCTGACACATTCATGAATGACTCCCCAAGAGTTAAACCTGCTGGTTTGGATTTGGATACTGTTTGTGCTTACATTGCTTCTTTGCCCAATGGTTCAGTGATTACATATGAGGACCTTGAGCAGATAAGTGATGAACACTTAGAAGAGATGGACATCAAGTGGAACATGGCTCTTGCTAGTATAAGAGCAAATAGGTGGAATAGAAGGTTCAAGAAGAAGATGACCTTCAATGCTAAAGACACTGCTGGATTTGATAAATCCAAAGTTGAGTGCTACAACTGTCATCGCATGGGGCACTTCATGAGGGAATGCAGATCTCCTAGAAGATCTGATGTTGGAAAACCCTCAAGTCAGGTTGTTAAAGCTCAAGACTCCAAAGCCATGGTTGCAGTTCAAGGAATTGATGGTACTGGATGGGATTGGAGCTATCTGGCTAAGGATGCTGAAGAGGACAAAGCTTTGATTGCTGATATTAAAGAAGAAGAGCATGTTGAATATGCTCTCATGGCACACTCCTCCTCTTCATCTGATAATGAGGTATATGATGATGCTTTTTGTAGCAAAGGTTGTAGGTTAAACACTGACAGACTTAACAAAGAGGTGTTAAAACTAAAAGAGGATATGAGCACTGAAAGGTGTAATTTATCCAATTACCAACTAGCTCTTACTGAAACTGAGAAAACCGTTTCTGAATACAAGAAAATGGAATTTGATTTAAAAGATAAGATAAACATCTTAAAACATGAGCTAGAGGGTAGTATGGATATTAGAAATATCATGTCAAAGGTCAATAAAGACCTACAGGCTAAGTTAGATGAGGCCATTAAGAATAAAGATAATGTTGACCTCAAGATTCAAAGATTTGATAGAGCCACCCAAGCCCTAGGAGACTGTATAGCTAAACAAAGAGATCCTAAGGATATGACTGGGCTTGGGATGAATGAGAATGATTATTCTCTGGTTCCACCACCAGCTGGTGACTTCTATGGTGTCCTTAGAAAGGATTTATCTTGGACTGGTATACCAGAATGCCAAGAAGAGGAATTCATTCCTCCACCAAGAGTTGTCACCCCAGTAGAAGAGTATCAACAAAAACTGACTGACCTAAATGAGTGGAAGAAAGCTAACCCTACTTTATTTGTTAAGGGAGGTTTGCTATGTGAAAGTCCCAATGAATCTCCACCCATTAAGGTTACTCACCCAGTTACTGGTGAAGCTGTTGACCTAGGCTCCAACACTGTTAGAAGACCTACCATTAAATATGCAGAGATGTATAGGAATAATAGGTCACCCAAGAGCCAAGTTAACAATCATGGAACAGGTTTCTTTGCTTTTAGACCTAAGAATGTGTCTAAGAAAGCCTGTTATACTTGTGGTAGCTTTTCACATTTGGCATACAAGTGTGTCAACGCTCCCAAAGCCAGCGCTGATAGGAACAATTTCAGCGCTGATAGGAAGAAAGTCAACGTTGTTATGAAGTCAAACGTTGTCAGACCCAGACCTTGTGTGCAGCAAAGTCCACAAGTGATTAGACCAGTCCCATTCTTTTCTAGAAGGTCTAACACTCATGGACGAAGACCTTTTCAAAAGACAAATACCTGGTCAAATAGGCAATGGGTTCCTGTAGCAAACCCTAGGTTCAACGCTGACAAGGGTAATTTCAGCGTTGACAGGACAAAATCCAACGCTGACAGAAACGTGACCAGACCTAAGTATTTGCAGCCACAAGGTAAGGGGTCTAAAGCTTCTTCAAGCTTAACATGGAGACCCAAGAAAGATCAAAACCCTAATAATAATGGAATTTCAATGACTTGCAACAGGTTTAATTATATTTCAAAAGTCATTACAAAACCAATTGGGGTTAACTGGGTATTTCATCCTAAAAGGGATGAGAATGGGGTTGTTGTGAGAACTAAGTCTGTTCTTATTGAACAACCAGATGAATCCAAGTCTTCTGAGACTTGGGTTCCCAAAGAAAACTAATTTGTTTTCTTTATGTGCAGGGCATTCAAAAGCAGATCAATGATTATGGATATTGGGATAGTGGATGCTCAAGGCACATGACAGGAAAGGAGGACTATCTGACGAACTTCACTCCTATTCAAGATGGTGATAAGGTATACTTTGGAGGTGGATATGGCACCATTACTGGCAAAGGAACCCTTCTCACCAATAATCTACGTTTTGAAAACGTCTTCCTGGTAAAAGAACTGGATTATAATCTGTTTAGTGTATCACAAGTGTGTGATAACAAAAATAAGGTTCTTTTCACTAATACTGAGTGTTTGGTGTTAAGCAAGGATTTTAAGATCCCTGATGAGAAGTATATTGAGTATAGAACACCTAGGCATAAGGACATATACAATGTGAATTTAAATGGGATTAAAGTGAATACAAATATGTCTTGTTTTTATGCTAAGGCCTCAGTAGATGAAAGTAATTCGTGGCACAGGAGACTAGGGCACATAAACTTTAAAAATATAAATAGACTTGTGAGGCTTGGTTTAGTTGATGGTTTGCCTGAGAAGGCCTTCCACAATGACCACTCTTGTGTTGCATGTCTTAAAGGCAAGCAGCACAAGGTCTCATTCAAGTCCAAACAGGTGCATACTAGTTCCAGACCTCTTCATATGCTTCACATGGACCTCTTTGGTCCAACTAATATAGAAAGTTTGAATGGCAAGTCATATTGTTTTGTTGTCACTGATGACTTTTCTAGGTTTACTTGGACATTCTTTCTAGCTATGAAGAGTGACACAGCTGATGTTCTTATTGAATTTATCACTCAAATTGAGAAAAGGTCTGGCAATAAGGTTAAGATGCTTAGGAGTGATAATGGTGGAGAATTTAGGAACAAGAAGCTAGATGATTTTTGTGCCAGGAAGGGAATTACTAGGCAGTTTAGTATTGCTAGAACCCCACAACAAAATGGGGTTGCTGAAAGGAAGAATAGAACCCTAATTGAAGCAGCCAGAACAATGTTGGCTGATGCTCACTTTCCCATAGCCTTTTGGACTGAGGCTGTGAATACAGCATGCTATGTGCAAAATAGAGCATTGGTTAACAAAATTCAGAACAAGACACCTTATGAGTTACTTTGGGGAAGAAAACCTAATATTGGTTTTCTCAGACCTTTTGGATGTCATGTAGTAGTCTTAGACACTAGTGATGCCTTAGGGAAGTTTAGTGCAAAAGGTGATGAAGGTTACTTCATGGGGTATTCAGTGCAGAGCAAGGGTTATAGGGTTTATCTTAAGGAGGACAAACGTATTGTTGAAAGAGTACATGTTAGGTTCTTAGAGAATAAACCTAGTGATCCTGAAAGTGGTCCTAATTGGTTGTTTGATTTGGAACCCTTATCTAGAACTTTAAATTATATGCCTGTCACTAATCCAGACATTGTGAAGGTAACTTCACATGTTGTGGAGGAACAAGTTGTTCATGTTTCAGGTACACAGGTTGACGAGAGGGTTGGATCACAAGCAGAAAAGGCATCTCCTACATTTGAATATGTCACAATTCCCATTTGGACTGATGCTTTTGCTGCTGCTGCTGCTGGACAAGATAATGGTGGTTTCCAAATACCACCAAATACAAACATGCATGGTTCTTCAGGCGCTGACAAAGGAAAATCCAGCACTGACAAGACCAATTCAGACGTTGACAACAACATTTCAGGCGCTGTCAGCCCTGACGCTGACAACCAAGATTCAAACGTTGACAACACTTATGGGCATCTTTTCTCTTCCACTTTTGAACAAGGTGGACCTTCCAATGTCCATGAAGAGATTCCAGTTGCTCAAAGAGAGTCTGATGAAGAAGATATTGGCAACATGGAGCGTGAAGTTGAGGACACCAGACTTTTTGAAGGAGGAGTTCTCACTTCCACAATGAAGAATCACCCCCTATCTCAGATCATTGGTGATGTTATGACTCCAGTTCAGACAAGAAGATCCCATCAAAGTCTTGGTGGATTATTGCCAATATACACAAGAAGGTTGATACCCCTCTTGTACAAGCATGTTTGTTTGCATGTTTTCTGTCACAAGAAGAACCCAAGAATATATTTGATGCTCTCAAAGAACCAAGTTGGGTGGAAGCAATGCAGGATGAGCTTCACCAATTTGCTATTCAGGATGTTTGGGAGCTGGTTGATTGTCCTAGATATGTCAGACCAATAGGGACAAGATGGGTTCTCAGGAACAAAAGAGATGAAAGAGGTATTGTGGTCAGAAACAAGGCAAGGTTAGTGGCTCAAGGTTATACACAAGAGGAGGGGATAGACTATGAAGAAGTCTTTGCACCAGTTGCAAGGATTGAAGCTATTAGGATTTTTCTAGCCTATGCATCTTGCATGGGCTTCACAGTCTATCAAATGGATGTAAAGAGTGCATTCTTGTATGGCACCATAGTTGAGGAAGTTTATGTCATGCAACCTCCTGGTTTTGAGGATCCTGAGCATCCAGATAAAGTGTATAGAGTCAAAAAGGCTATGTATGGCCTTCATCAAGCCCCTAGAGCATGGTATGGTACTTTGTCCACTTACTTGGTGGACAATGGATTCAAAAGGGGCACCATAGATCAGACACTATTTACAAAGAAGAAAGGCAAAGATGTGTTGCTTGTGCAGGTCTATGTTGATGATATCATTTTTAGGTCTACTGATCCAAAGATGAGTGAGGATTTCTCCAAGCTCATGACAGACAAATTCAAGATGAGTGCTATGGGGGAGATGAACTTCTTTCTTGGTTTACAAGTTCAGCAGAAAGAAGATGGTATCTTCATCTCCCAGGACAAATATGTTGCTGAAATCTTGCAGAAGTTTGGCTTTTCTCCACATGAAAAGAGGGCTACTACTCCTATGGATAGAGAACACCCTTGGGGAAAGATTGGAGATGGGAAAGATGTTGATGTCAGGCATTATAGATCCATGATTGGATCCTTGATGTATCTTACTGCTTCCAGACCTGATATCATGTTTGTTGTATGTGCTTGTGCACGTCATCAAGTGACTCCCAAAGAATGTCACCTTTATGCTGTGAAGAGGATCTTTAGGTACCTAAGATGTTTCCCTAATCTTGGTTTGTGGTACCCAAAGGATTCACCATTGGAGCTGATTGCATATTCAGATAGTGATTATGGTGGTGACAAGTTTGATAGGAAATCCACAACTGGTGGATGTCAATTTCTTGAGCAGATTAATATCTTGGCAATGCAAGAAACAAACAGTGGTGGCTAATTCTACAACTGAAGCAGAATATGTGGCTGCAGCAGCATGTTGTGGTCAAGTGTTGTGGATTTAGAACCAGCTGTTGGATTATGGGTATAATTTCATGCATACTAAGATATTTGTTGACAATAATAGTACTTTATGCATCATTAAGAATCCTGTGCATCATTCTAAAACTAAACACATAGAAATTAGACACCATTTTATAAGAGATTGCTTTGAGAAAGGTTTAATACAACCAGATAGGGTTGACACTGAGGAAAATGTGTCAGATTTATTAATTAAACCTTTTGATACTGGAAGATTTCAGTACTTGGTAACAAGTATTGGAATGGTTAATCTCACTTAATATGTGTTTTGGATTCTTTTGTAAAAGCATGTACAGGATGATGCATTACTATTATTAGTCTTATTGATGATTTAGATTTTCCACTATATTTTTCTAACACTGACAAAGGTTGTTTGAACACTGATAGGTGTTTTTACAACGTTGTCAGCAATATAATTGTCTAACGCTGACAAAGCTTCCTTCAACGCTGTTATGTGTTATCGGGGCGTTGTCAGCAACAATGTTAGTTTTGTGGTTTTCAATCTAAATATGCAGATGGTGTTAGCAGTATACCATTGGATACAAAGTTGCTTATGGATCAAAGGAGAAGCATTTGGACAAGTTTTTATTTATGGATGATGGTTGGAATGTTTCATTCCTATCTTGACATAAATTTTTTTATGTTCATGCATGTTTTTAGCAAACTCTTTGTATCTTTGTTTAAGGGGAGGTTTTAGGAACCTTTAGGATTTTTGGGTATCCATATGATACTCTTATCACAATTCTAGATTGTGTCCACAGGTGAGTATGGGTTAGTTTTACTAAACCATGAGGCACTGTAGCATGCATAGTATATCAACTTTGCATGCTGCCAAGACATTTTTGGCCTAGAATTGGTTGTGGTCTGTTGGGAGACTTGGGAATGGTTTTCATATGGGATTTACCTGGGAGTAACAAGGATTTTATGAGGTAACTTGGTTGTTAAGAATTTTGGTTAGCAAGGGACACTAGAGGACTGTTATGTCTATCTTGCTTATGCAAGTGTGCATAACTGGACAGTGCTTGCCGCCCTATGATAATTATCAGCTTTTGGTTATCTTCTCTAGGTTAAATTACTTGTTAAGGTCATTTTTCACTTTTTAAAACAATTTTATTTTTGGACGCTGACAAGATTTTTCCAAGCGTTGTTGTGACCAAATTGGACGCTGACATGGCTTTAGGCGAACGTTGACAAGATTATAGCCATTGGGCGTTGATGGGTTATATTTGACCGTTGACACTCAATGGGACCTACCCAGTTGTTACTTTTTGACATATTTTCAAGCCGTAATTTTAGGAGTTGTTACTTTCATTAAATGCATGAGATAACTTATAACTTTTTCAATATTTTCAATATTTTCATGATTAGTTTTTGAAAATCTTTGCCTATTTTTGGGCCAATCACATGCATTGTTTATCTCCTATAAAATTGGCTCCTATTTTTAAACAGGGTATCTATAATTCTTGTCTAACACTTTTCTCTTATCAACCTTCATCTTCTACACTTCAAATTAACAGCTTTCATCAATGGCACCAAGATTTAACTCAGCAGAATTGGATTTGGGGTTCAAGTCTCAACACAACATGATTGCTTATCTTGTTGCTGATAATACTTTGTTCCCTCAATACACACAAATGGTGGCGTATTTGAACGCATCCCCATTAAGGTATGCTCTTTCTCATGCACCACTCATTCCAGTCAAACACATTAAACAGTTTTGGAACACTGTTAGTTCCTCAACAGTTAATGGAGTGACCACATTAACTTCTATTGTTCATGGGAGATCTTGGGTGGTTACTGAGGCCTTGGTACGCCAGGCCTTGCATCTTGATGATGCTGATGGTATAACCATTCTTCCCATAACTGAAATAGAACAAGGGCTTAGGGCTTTGGGATATCCAATTCCTGATGAAGGTACTCTTAATAAGTACCATAAGCAGGAATTTCCCCTAGCCTGGAAGTACCTCATTCACATTCTCCTTCAATGTTTGAGTCCCAAATGTACTGCACACAATGAGATCAATAGATCCATTGCAACTGCTATTGTGTGTATTGCAACAGGGCAAAAATATAACTATTCCAAAATGATTTTTGAAGGGATGTGTAAAAACAAGGGGACAAAAATGACTTTAGCTTATCCCCGTTTTCTGCAAATGATTTTTGATGATCAAAGATATTGTTCAAGGGATCACAATGATTTTTATAAAATCCCTGAACAAAAGAAAGCTATTTTTACCAAGATGAATTCACCACCTCATAGAGACCTACCTTTAACCCCAGCTATGCTTGCTGCTATTGCAGCAGCACAACCCCAACCAGACCCCCAACCTCATATTGACCCACAACCACAACTTGAACATATCCCTGAACCTTTACCCTTACCTGAACAAATGCAACTTGACAAAGAACCCTTTGACGCTGACACATCTAATGTTGGCGTTGATGTGCCTATTTCCAACGCTGACACCCGACCATCACAATCCCAAACACTCCTTAACCAACCCACATCTACCCATTCTTCCACACCATCTTCCACACCACCTGAATATAGGTTGATCAAACGCCAAAGGACTACTAGAGCGTTCTCCTCTGGTGGTCCTAGCCATGAAGCAGAGAGAACCACCACAAGTGTGGCTGGTGACCTGGATGAGGCTGGGACTATTGGTTCTGGCTTAGAAGCTGGCCAAGGTAGTCCCACCATTATTAAGTCCTCATCCATGCCCAATGAATCTGACTTGGGAGGTCAAATTCCCATTTTAGAAGAGGGCAGACTGGAACCAATGACTCTTTTGGAATTGACGGCTGTCTGCATTAGCTTGCAAAAGCAAAATGCAGACTTAGTACAAATTGTCAGCTTACAAGGCCTTGAACTCAAGCAATTGAGGGAGAGGATTGTTGTTTTGGAGAGTGCTCATGCGAAGGGAGGTATGGAGGAGTCTTCCAAAGGGGAGGAAGATCAAAGAAATATGAGTGATAAGAGCAGTCAAGATGGTCAATCATTGGATGTTGCTGAAGCTCTTACTACTTTGAAGGAACAAACAGGTTTTGATACGTCCTTAATCTCTCCAACCAATCTAAATTTATCATTTACAGCAATGTTGAGAGAGGTTACACAAGGCGCTGAGGGAAAATATTTGAGCGTTGACAAGACAAGTTTGGACGCTGATAGAAGTATTTTGGGCACTGATAGAGGAAATTTGGGCGTTGACAGGTCTGTATATGGAGGTGATGTATTCCAGTCATCATCTATCATCAAGGATGTTCCTATTCAGGTATTACCATCTACCTTACCAACCATTGCACCATCAGATAAGGGTAAGGGTAAGTTGGTAGAAGAAATTGTTCCAAAGAATGCAACTCAGGTTGAATTTGATAGAAGATTGGCTGAGCAAATGATGGAACAAGGTGAAAAGGAAAAGTCACCATTTGTTGTGACTTCTGAAGAAGAAAGTGATGGAGCTAGCTCAGACTCAAGTGTGATGATTATTGAACCAGAAAGGCTTGAGTATAGTGATGAGCTTGCTAGGGAAAAGTTGAGAGATTTAAAGTTGCAGATTGATTTTGATATGCCAGAGGTGGTTCAGATGTACAATTCTTGGGAAGAAAGCTGTATGGATAATCCAGACTTGACCATTTCAGATCAGATATGGGGTTTGCAGATTCTTCTTAGAGTTCAGAAGGATTGTAAGGTGATTTTGAAGCACAAGGCAAGCAACATTCTCTCTGAGTTGAAAAGGGATAGAAGGAAGCTCTACTTTATGTTGCTCAGATGTCATGGAGTTGGATGGACACATCAGAAGCTGAAGGCTTTGACATTTGATGAGTTGGAACATAGGGCTTATCCTATTTGGGTGAAAGTGCAGGAAGAAAACACTTTCAGACTTCTTTCAGATGAAAGAAAGGAGCAACTTGCAGAAGAGATGGAAATCAAGAAAGCTATGATAGTTCCCAGACCAGTTAAGAAGGGATTTACACTTGAGTTTCCAAAAGATATGAATCAACTATATCCAAGTGAAGCAGTTATTAGAAAGAGCCTCAAGCTCTCCCCATTAGAAGCTTCAGATATGGTGCATGTGTTACCACTAGATTCCAGGAATCCAATTGTGAGTTATGATGAGGATGAATGTGGATTCTGGAAGATTGGAAGATATGGCAAGGAGGTACACACTTTTACCACTCTCATATCTTTATTTGCAAGTTGTGATAGAGAAGACTTGGTGGACCTTTGGAGGTTGTTGGAAACCAAGTATGAGGCTGAAGCACCAACTTCAGCTAATGGAATAAAACTTTGGACCACATTCAAAAGAATGTGTGGGACAAATGAGGAAGATCCTGAAATATGGAAGGATCTTGAAGATGACCTCAGTGGTCTTCAATGGAGGTTATATTCAGCTGCTGGTGTATACCATTTGAGTTCTACAAAGTTTGCTGAGTATTTACTTGTAGATGCTCAGTATTTCATATCCAAGGCTGTTTTGGAAAAGATGAAGGACACCCAGTTGGAGATAGATTATACAAGTGACGTGGCAAAGAATTTGATCAGATTTATTTATTACCAATATGATAAGGTTTGTCAGACTCCTCCAAGTTCTTAATGTTTATTCAGAAACTTGATCATAAGAGTGGATATCAAGTTTAAGGGAGGATTGTTGGGAATAAATTAAGGCCAGCTCACTTGAACGCTGACAAGAACAACTCAAGCGTTGACAAGAACAAAGTGAGCGCTGACAGCACAAGCGTTGACAAGTTAAAGTCAAGCGTTGACAGATTGAAGACAAGCACTGATGGAAGATGTGAGCTACACGTTTATTATGTTCTAGAATACTTCTAGTAAGAATAGAAACAACAATGTATTTTCTATGTTTATCTTTACCTAGAATAGTTGATACGTAGCTTATTGTACAAGGCTTCTTAGTCTATAAAAGAAGGCCTTTAGGTTAATGTTTAGTATCAAGTTTTCATTAAGTTTTCATTCGTAAACATCTTTCATTGTAAGCAAGTTCGACATTCATAATCAAAGTGAAAGTTTTGTTTACATCTTGTGTTCTTGTTTAAGTATTAAATTCCGCATAATACTTAGATTCACAAAGCATATAACAAAGGTTTCTCTACGTGTTATACTTGATCTAATCTCGTATACACAAAGCTAATCGATCTAAGTTTGGGATCAACATCGTGTTTATAAATTTAAAACTTGTTTCAATCCAATCCATGACAAGAATGGAGGACATCAGGTAACCTATCAGGGTTGCAACCACAACGGACAAATCCTTCTTTTCCTTAATTCTGCCCCTATCTGAGGCTATATGATAAGAGTTGCTATTGTTGACATGATTGATGGAACTTTTTGGCGAAACTATTATACGTGTAACGACACTGGCAACCTGAGATTCTGTTATGCGTTGAAAAAGACATGGTTAAAGTTGAAATTATTTGTTTCTTGGCAGAGCCTACATAATACAACTTTTCAAGGAAACGAAAAAAGATTTACTTCTGGTATCATTGTGGAACAAGAAATGTGTAGCATACGTGCATATATGGTCGTGTCGGTGTACGCTATTCTTAGGCTGTGATGAGTTTAAATATGCCTGTTTTAAGTTGAAACTATTGTCACATGTCTATAAAATAGTAATACCGTGTCTACAGTAAAATGTTATTTTTACGTTTTGGGCGCGAGATTTAGCATTAATCGTAAGTTTAGTGGATTTGTTGCTGAAGATTTGCAGGTAAGTCTCTTTGGCACATGTCTTGTGTTTTTCTCTTATTATGTGGGTTTTTTTGGCTTTTCATAATTTTGGTATTTGAAGTAGGTTTGTATATTGTTTTGCATACTATGACTGCCCTTTGGTTTATGTTCGTTTAATTTAATGTTTTGTGTTTATGCAGTGTTTTGGTGTTGTTTGTTTCATATTTTGTTGATAGGTAAAAACAAATTCTTTTTCTGAATTGTATTTGCCTTTGCGTTTTTTTAAGATTCTGATTTATCCCTTTGAGTTCTTTACAGTTCATACACTTACAACTACTTATGGTTGAACTACCATCAGGTCATGATGAGTTTGAACGGTGACATTAAAGTTGAGACACCATGTTTCTTGGCGGGACAACCTTTAACGTTTTCAACCATGTCGTGTGTATCCTCTTTTTCATAAACAGTCCCCTTATCTAAGCCTAGACTGGAAAGACACACGCCCATCTTTCTGAAAGATATAACACAACTTCAAGTTTTTTTTATATATCCCTTTGGGTTCTTTACGGTTCTTCCACTTACAAGTACATATGGTATGCTTAGTTTCTTGCATTCAATCACCAAGATCTACTTTTGGAACCCTCATATAAGACAAGTATTAGAAATTGCTCGGAAAAATAAAAAAGACAACAATGTTTTTTGTTACAGGGGACAATAATATTTTTGGTTATAGGATGTATAGAGAAGAATATTGCAATGATGTTTTTTTTCATATAATGTACATAATAGAAACCCTCGTAGCGAAACACGAGTCTTCCATATTAGTTTCTAATTACATGTTATTATTAAAAAACATTAAAATGTAGTAATATTTAAAAAACAATAAAATGTAGTAATGTTTAAAAAAAATAGTAGTATTAATAGTCATTATGATAAAAGAAGATGGGTTAAAGATGTAGAAGAGAGGAAAGAGAGAAACAAAGAGGAATAATCAAGATCATGTGTCAATGCTCAAGAGATGAATGACAATTTTCAAGATGTTGAGACGAAGAGCTTGTGTCGTATATAGTGGTTCATGACGTGCCTTTCTGGCGTAAGACGAAACCGCTTTAGCAATGAACAATACCAAGCACTTTTTGTTATATAGATTAGGAACACTTAAAATAAATGTCTTAAACTTTTACAAAGTATGAGCAAAGATATAGATTCACTTTCTCTCCCTCGTGATCGGATTTAGATCATTGTTAAGGATTACAATGACAATATCCTTGGAATATTTCATTTCCGTATGTGTAGTATCCTAACTACAACATATGATTTAGTTTGGTGTCTCAAAGGATTAATCAATAATCTTAGAGGCGAGATCAATTGCACGCACTACACATGATATAGGGTCCACTTACCATAAGGTTTCAAACCATATAAATCATGCTTGATACTTTAAGCTACGACTAACTCACATTACATCACCCATGTGAGTCAAGTATTCGAGACCATGAAGGTTTGAGAGGGTGAAAGAATAGAATCACATAACACAAAGTCACAAACAAATGTCAAAGCAAGGATTCCAAAATCAAACAGATTGTCAATTAATGATCAAAATAATGATCAAATGGCATGTGAAAGGATGAAAACGTACCTTAGCCGCAAGGTGTATCCCTAGCCATCATGAGTACCTACACAAAAGAAAGATATCACTAGTAGATACATTTCAAGAGTAAATCTACAATGCATAAAAGCTACTAATAAGATCATAATCAATATGAGTTGATATAGTTTCAATTTTATGGTCAATTTTTAGGAAAAAATATTTGACCAAAAAGGAGACTTTAGTGCAACCGACCCTTCTATGTAGTAGAGACCATAGATTGATCCAAGCTTTAAAGTACAATATACTTCAAAGATCTTGAGTGACCTACACTCTGGTACCAATTGCAGAAACTAGAAGAGGGGGGGGGGGGGGGGGTTGAATAGTTTCCTCAATTAAAATTATATTCTTCTTTAGAAGTGACTATTACTTGAAAACTTGTTTCATAATGCCAATTTATAATGTTTCAAAATATTTTCTATATCAAGTGATTATGATGATAAAATGCTAAATGTAAAGGCAAGCATAAGTAAAGATTAAGGAAAGAAACAACCTAAGGAACAACACTAAAGATTTATAGTAGTTCGACAATGAAGTTGTATCTTTGTTCCTACTCCACTCTACGAGTACACATGTAGGACCTTTACATACGACTTACCAAACATGAATTTGGTAGATTTATATGTTACATGATGATAGATTAGGACGAGATGATTATGATGAAACTAGACACAAAATATATAAGAAGATGATGAAGAACAAGATTAAACCAAAGAAAGAAAAATTAGATTTAGAAAGAAGAAAGAAAGAAAGAAGAACAAAGTTGGTGACATTTCCTAGTGAGAGAAACAAACAACTTTCTCTCTCTAAAACTGTGACACCCTAGAATCGAGGTCATTAACGATACCCTAAATTACGCTAATTTTTGAAATTTTTAATAAATTTTAATTTCTATATTTATAAGTATTTTGGTTAGAGCCGATGTTCGAGGTTATAATTTTTACGTTTGACGTTTTAAGAAGGACGATGACGATTACGATCCCGAGGGATGCCCAATTTTATATAATTTTTGACGATTTATCGATAATGTAATTTTTCGAGAATTTTATTTACGGTTCGTGTTAAGTTGAGTCGGGTGAGTTTTATAGCCTTCCGAGTACATTTAAAGTATCCCAAAAATATTTTGGAGCGTTCGGGAAGATTTCCGACTCCCGTAAAATTTTCAAAATTGACAAATGAGTCGAACCCGCAAAGTTTTGAGGACGTTTTCTATTTAAGGCCAAAAGAAGTTAAAAATTGCCAAAAGGCCCCTCCCAACCCACCAAAAAGGGCTAAAGTGACACAAACACAAACACACACAAAAATTTTCACCAAAATCAAACACTCTCTCCCTCCTTTGTCTCTCTATCCGACGGACACCCCTAGACACCACCAAAATTCACCAAAAATCTTCTTCCACTTGATTTTTCAAAAATCTAAGGTTAGACCACACTTAGTTTGGTCATTCCCCACATGTTCATGTGCTCAAATCCAACATGCACTAACAAAAATTTTTCAAGATTTTTCCATATGATCCAAATTCGTTTTTGAGGCTAAATGAGCTAATGCATGTTGATTTTAAGTGTTATGGAAGTATAAACACCAAGAAAACCCACCAAAATTAATTTGGTTGTGGTGATTGGGTCACCCAAACCCCACGGCAATGGGGGTGTTTGGGGAGCCATGGTGGTTGTTGATTTTGCATGTTGTTCTTGTGTTTGGTTTATGGTTTTAGGATGTTTTACATAGGTGTAACTAGTTGCATGTTCATTTCTTTGAAGTTTTGATTTTGAGATTGATTGATCAATAGGGGTAGGATTGAAGTTTGATGTTAGGATATGTTTGGGAAGGCTTAGGATGATGTTTAGTGGTGGTTAGAAGGCTTGGAATCGAGTCTAAGTGCGTTTTTGGTATGGTCATTTTTAGGCAGAAACATTTGGTCCATTTCATAAAAATTTTTTTTTTCCAGAACTTGAAAACTAAATGTAGTTATAGAGGGTTTTTCTAGCTTTAATTTGGTATAAGGTAGAGCCCGTGACTCAAAACGAGCTAAAAGTTATGACATTTTAAAGATCGGGTACCGGGAGACGAGGACTTTCATAATCCGAATTTGTGCAAAGTTTTAGTCAAATCCCGAGGGTCACAAGTATGAATTGGTAAATGGTCAAGGGTCAAAATTTGGTCCCTAACCTGTGTAAATGGGTCTATATGTTGACTTAGGTGTCAAAGAAGTCAAAGGTATTTTTCATATAGGTCAAAGAGGTCAAAATTGGTCGAAGCGCAATTTCAGCCCGTAAAATGTAGTCGTGGAAAAGAGTTGCGTAACGGGTCGTAAAAGTAAAAAAAACTTTTATTGGGTTTAAAAACATGTTATCTACAGGTCTTATAGGATTTTTGGAAATTTTGTCAAATTTTATAAGTGTGGTTAAATAAGGTAAAACAGCCCGTACTTTAGTCGAGTACCGGCGAGAATGAGTAAAAATGGACAACGTAAGTAACGAGAACGAATGGTATAAAATGAGTGATACTTGTTGTTTTTGTTTTTGGCGTGAGTTATACTTGTCCTAAGTGACTAGTATATATGTATTTTATACAGTACCATAAAGTATTTAAATGAGATTACTCATTACGCGTTATTTGTGATAGGTGTTGATTTACCCAGGCATCCGTTTCATCGTCAGTGATCATCCCTCGAACTACCGACTACTTAAGATATAAGGTGTGAATTTATAGCCTCGCTTATATTATTTCAAATTGTTTTACCCGCGAGGGAAATGCATGCTAGTTTTTAAAAGGAACGTATATCATGAATGATTGTTAGACCCGAAAGTTGCCTTAGAAATTGTGTTGAGTACCAAAGTTGCAAAAGTCCCTAAAATCATGAACTATTAACTATTGTCCTGCCCTCGAGTAGGGGGAAATAGCCGCTTATGCAATTTGTAGTACTACGGGGTTAACGACCCAATGCTAGCCGAGAAGCTGTACTTTTAGTAAGTTCTGCGGTAGATTATTTTGTATGAGAAATAAGGTATAATTGCAACTGATGCCTTTAGAAGGGGCACTGGTTTCATCTGAATCATGCCGGTATATTTACGCGGGTGATTGAGTTAACGGATTAGTGTCATGAGCTTAAACACAATTGTCAGTATCCTGATTATAGTTTGTTTGATCGACAAGACTATAAATGATCACGAATGGTTTTTATTATATATACGTTCAAATGGATTGTAAAACCTATGAATTCCACTCAACGTTTTCGTTGACCAAATTTTTGGCATGTGTTTCAGGTAACCGCTGAGGTGTAGGATGGAGCATGCATGGGATGGATGTTGTGTGTACGGCTTGGAGTCCGCTTGTTTTTCCCTCCTTTTTTCTACTTAAACATTTTAAGTTTAATGTTATGTTGTTGTAAAACTGAAGTTTTTGGGGTTGAGATTCATGGGGACCGAAAACGCTAAACTCTGTGCACTATTTGGGGTTGGAAAAACTGTGGACATGTATCATCTAAATATTTTAAATTTCAAGTTTTAAGTTGACGTCTTTTTAGCGTCGTTAGATATATCTTGTGTGCAATGAATACTGTGTAGCACCCATTGTTGTAGTTCCGCTGCGCATAACAATTGTGGGGGTGTTACAGATTGGTATCAGAGCCACGAGTTATAGAGAACTAGGTCGTTTTTGAAAATCCTAAACTATAACTTTTGGTGTCGTAAGAAAGGGTCCAAGCACACATAACTATCCTGCATGGCTCCGGTAAGATTTATTGTTGTATTTATGGCATTTGACGTATACTTTTGAGTAAAGTATATATGTGGGTAATTATTACGTAAGTATGGAATTACTATATGTAGACGTTGAATTTTACGTGAAATATCCGACATCGTAATTTTTGTATTAATCATGCATGAGCATCATATTATTACATTTTGGGCATATGTACCACCTTTGCATTGCATTTGCATGCATGTATTTATAATTATTGTATAATTACTTATGTACCCTCCGAAATTCGCTGTTATTGCAGAAATGGCCGAGGTACCGCCCAACGATAACGGAAACGATGTACGAGCCCAGGACCCCGACCCAAGGAGAACTACTTGCCCCACGCCTATGCGTACTTCCCATCTGGTTGGTGTACCAGATATCCCCAGAAGAGCCGAAGGTGCAATGAGTGCAAATTCTCTTCATCAAGGCATCCCAAGAATTTGCTGTCCCGGACCGAGGATTTATCATGACGTACGACGGACTGTGAGAGGTTTGGAAGGATCGATGTGCATGAGGTATGTAGTGGAATCTAGGGTGGTCAGTAGATTCGACGAGAATGAAAAGGCGGATCAAAGACTGTTGGAAAGGACGGCGAGAATTGAGTATGACGGGAATGTGAACAAAAGTGACATCAACAGTTTAAGATCAATGGTTGCGAATTTAAGTGCTAGTCTTGACCGTGTTAGGGAGGATTAGATGAGGTTGTCGAGGATGCAGAGTTGGGAGCATCGTGTGAGAGATTCATTGCCCCCGGATTGGAGATTCGTGGACGATTTGGAGATGGAGGCGAACGACTTCATGATTCAGCCGCCTACTAGAGGTGCTTGTATTACGGTGGGAAGTCAGGTAGCGATTGAGTGTGGATCCACATCAGGGACGAAAAAGGAAATGGAATGTGAGCCGGATGAAAAAGGAAAAGGAAAAGTGGATGATGTGGATGAGGACGTTAGTGATGAGGAAACCGAGGAAGACGACGACGAGCCGCCATCCAAGAGGCAGTGTGGATCACCACATGCCTAGTTACTTGTTTTGTATTTTTCTTTGATCATTGTAATAGAACTATTTTAGACCTTTGTATGATGGTATTATGACGAGAAACTCAAGTACTTGATGTTTTGTGGTGAACGATTGTAGTGGCAATACTTGTCACGATTTTGGTTAATTATCAATACAATCTATGTTACCTTTCATGATCTGTGATATGTCTTAAATTTGATCTTTTGTGGTGTGAATTGATGAATATTAGTAACTCCGTAGTGATGTGTCGTTGTATGTATTTTATGTCTGGGAAACTTGATATGAATACTTACATTGTTTTTCTATTTTTCTTGTCTTGCAGAAAGAGATATTCGAAAACACCATGCCTCCAAAGTTGACTGCCGATCGTGTTAACACCATGATTCAGGAAGCTATAGCTAATGCGTTGCAAGCAGACCGAGCTGGGAGAAATCAGGATCCAGGAAGGAACGCGGGGAGACAGCAAGCCCCGAGAGTGTGTACCTATTCTAGTTTTATGAAGTGCGGTCCCACGCAGTTCCGTGGAACGGGTGGAGCTTTAGAACTTAGACGATGGTTGGAAAAAGTTGAAAGTACGTTTGAAATCAGTGGTTGTGCAGAAGCGGATAAAGTAAAGTTTGCAGCAGCTACGTTTCTGGATGATGCGTTAAGTTGGTGGAATACCCAGGTAGCTACGGTTGGATTGGCTGTAGCGAATGCAAGGACGTGGAATGCGACCAAAGCTTTGTTGACTAAGAAGTTTTGCCCAGAGGAGGAATTGGGGCAATTGGAGGACGAATTGAGGCACTTGACCTTAAAGAACAACGATATAGCTGCTTACACCAGGAGATTCAATGAGTTAAGTCTTTTGTGTCCGGACATATTTGCCAATGATGCCAAGAAAATGAAGCAGTATATTAAGGGTTTATCTAGCAACATCAAAGGTGAAACAACTTCGTCAAAACCTGGAACGTTTGATGAAGCGGTTCAAATGGCTCACGCTTTGATGGACGTTAAGCTTCAGGACAAGCAGAACTACATTGCTGAAGGCAACAAAAGGAAATGGGAAGCAGCACAAAGCAATCAATCCCAAGGCCAGAACCGAGGTGGAAATCGAAACAACCATGGGCCGAACCGTAATCAGCAGTATAATCAGAGAAGGAACGAAGGGATGAGGGCAGTGACGAACCCTAGAGGTGTGAAAGTGAATCCCCATTGTGGTAAGTGCAACTTGTATCATGTTGGAAATTGCCCGCCGGCATGCGGCAAGTGTGGAAAGGCAGGTCATAGGACTTCTAGCTGTCGAACGGGAGGAGTAGCCACTGGGGCTAATGCTATCAGGATGAGAGGATGTTATAGTTGTGGAGAAAGGGGTCATGTGCAAGCGAATTGCCCGAAGGCAGGAAACAGGCGGGGAGGTAATAATGCGGCGGCTGTGTATCAAGTGGGAACTGCTGATAAACCACAGGGTCCAAATGTGGTTACCGGTACGTTTTTGCTAGACGCTTGTTATGCTAGTATTTTATTTGATTCTGGCTCCGACAAGAGTTTTGTAGACGTTAGATTTAGTCGTCATATTGATAGAGAACCGGTGTTGTTAACGACTAGTTATAATGTTGAATTAGCCGATGGAAAAATTGTTAGTACGAATTCTATACTGAAAGGGTGTACCTTGAAGTTAGGAAATTACGCTTTTAAAATCGACTTGCTGCCTATAGAGCTAGGATCGTTTGACGTGATTGTGGGAATGGATTGGCTAATGGCGCACAGTGCTACGATCGTCTGTGGTGAGAGATTGGTTCAGATTCCGCTGAGGAATAGGGTTTTGACGGTAAAGGGAGACGAATGCACTTCTCGTTTGAAGGTGATTTCGTGTTTAAAGATGATGAAGTACGTAGAGAGCGGATGCGATGTGTTTTTGGCACAAGTTTCGAGCGATGGTGATGTAGAGGCGAGGATCGAAGAGGTACCAGTTATTTGCGAATATCCGGACGTTTTTCCAGACGAGTTGCCAGGTTTACCGCCTAACCGTGAGGTCGAGTTTCGAATTGATTTAGTGCCAGGAGCTGCGCCGGTTGCACGTGCACCTTATCGCTTAGCACCATCTGAGTTAAAGGAGTTAGCGGATCAATTGAAGGAATTGATGGACAAAGGATTTATTAGGCCGAGCTCATCACCTTGGGGAGCGCCAGTGTTGTTCGTAAAGAAGAAGGATGGTTCGTTTAGAATGTGTATCGACTATAGGGAACTCAATAAGCTGACGGTTAAGAATCGGTACCCATTGCCGAGGATTGACGATTTGTTCGATCAATTGCAAGGTTCCAGTGTATACTCAAAGATCGATTTAAGATCAGGGTATCATCAACTGCGTGTAAGAGAGGAGGATATTCCTGTAACCGCCTTTCGTACGCGGTATGGACACTTTGAATTTCGAGTGATGCCGTTTGGGTTGACGAACGCGCCTGCTGTATTCATGGATCTTATGAATCGCGTGTGCAAGCCGTATCTAGATAAGTTTGTTATTGTTTTCATCGATGATATACTTATTTACTCTAAAAGTAAGGAGGAGCACGAGAAGCACCTAAGAAAGATTTTGGAGTTGTTAAGGAAGGAGAAGCTGTATGCAAAATTCTCTAAGTGTGAGTTTTGGTTGGAATCAGTGCAGTTTCTAGGTCATGTGATTGATAGTGAGGGAGTTCGTGTAGATCCTGCTAAGATCGAAGCGATCAGGGAATGGTCAGCACCGACGACGCCGACTGAAGTTCGACAATTTTTGGGTTTAGCTGGGTATTATAGAAGGTTTATTGAAGGATTTTCATTGATTGCGAAACCATTGACGCGGCTTACCGAAAAGAATAGGGTGTATGAATGGGGAATTGAGGAAGATCTTGCTTTCGAAACGCTCAAGGATAAGTTATGTTCCGCACCGATTTTATCATTGCCTGAAGGAACCGAAGACTTCGTAGTGTATTGTGATGCGTCTCGTAAAGGTTATGGAGCGGTATTAATGCAACGTGAAAAGGTGATAGCTTACGCGTCGAGGCAATTAAGGAAGAATGAGGAGAACTACACGACGCACGATTTGGAATTAGGAGCGGTAGTTTTTGCGTTGAAACTGTGGAGACACTATCTGTATGGGACAAAGTGTGTTGTATTCACTGATCACAAGAGTTTGCAGCACATTTTAGATCAAAAGGAGTTGAATATGCGACAAAGACGATGGGTTGAACTATTGAGTGATTATGACTGCGAAATTCGCTACCACCCTGGGAAGGCGAATGTTGTAGCGGATGCATTGAGTAGGAAAGAACGGGAGAAACCTTTGAGGGTTAGAGCTTTAGTGATGACTGAGAGCGTTGACTTAACCGAAACCATACTAAAGGCTCAGGAGAGAGGTTTAATGAAAGGGAATGTTGAAGCCGAGAACTTGGGACGAATGTTGAAACCTCTTTTTGTGATTAGGTCAGACGGACTAAGATATTTTGAGAATCAAATTTGGTTGCCATTGTGTTCATCTGAGGAAGGAAAGCCTGGAGTTCGAGAATTGGTTATGAATGAGTCGCATAAGTCGAAGTATTCGATACATCCTGGATCGGATAAGATGTACCACGACCTGAAGAAAGTCTATTGGTGGCCGAATATGAAGGCAGATATTGCTCGTTACGTTAGTAAGTGTTTGACTTGCGCGAAGGTTCAGGCAGAACATAAGAAACCATCTGGATTGTTGGTACAACCGGAAATCCCAGAATGGAAATGGGAGAAAATCGCTATGGATTTCGTGACGGGTTTACCTAGGACTCCTAGTGGATGCGATATGATATGGGTAATTGTGGATAGGTTGACGAAATCTGCTCATTTCTTACCTATGAAGAAGACGGACAGCATGGAAAAACTCGCCAGCGTGTACGTGAAGGAGATCGTCTGTAGACATGGAGTGCCGTTATCGATCATTTCGGATCGCGACAGTAGATTTACGTCGGAATTTTGGAAATCGCTTCAACGTGCGATGGGCACTGAACTGAGTTTAAGCACGGCTTATCACCCGGAAACTGACGGCCAGAGCGAACGAACTATTCAAACGATGGAGGACATGCTCCGAGCATGCGTAATTGATTTTGGAGGAAGTTGGGAACGCCACTTGCCTCTGGTGGAATTTTCGTACAATAATAGTTATCATGCGAGCATCAAAGCAGCACCGTTCGAAGCATTGTATGGAAGGAAGTGTAGATCGCCTGTGTGTTGGAGTGAAGTAGGGGAAAGTCAATTGACTGGACCCGAAATGGTATTAGAAACGACAGAGAAGATCGTGCAGATCAAGAACCGATTACTTGCTGCGAGAAGCCGACAGAAGAGTTATGCCGATAACCGAAGGAAACCGTTGGAGTTTGAAGTTGGAGATATGGTTATGCTCAAGGTATCGCCGTGGAAGGGTGTAATTCGTTTTGGAAAGAAAGGAAAGTTGAGTCCGAGGTATATTGGACCGTTTAAGATCGTTGAATGAATTGGACCAGTAGCGTACAAGTTAGAATTGCCGACCGAGCTTAGTGCTATTCATGACACGTTTCACGTATCGAACCTGAAGAAGAGTTTGGCGGATAAGGAATTGGTGATTCCTTTGGACGAGATTCGACTAGACGACAAAATGCACTTTGTGGAAGAACCTGTGGAAATTATGGACCGGGAGGTCAAGCGGTTGAAGCGTAGTAGGATTCCTATTGTGAAGGTCCGATGGAATTCTAAGCGTGGACCGGAATACACCTGGGAACGTGAGGACTTTTTCAAGGAAAGGTATCCTCATCTGTTCCAGTAAGACGAAATGTGAGTACAAGAAGAGGCGAGCGCCGGGACGTCGCTCTCTTTAAGGAGGGGTGGATGTGACACCCTAGAATCGAGGTCATTAACGATACCCTAAATTACGCTAATTTTTGAAATTTTTAATAAATTTTAATTTTTATATTTATAAGTATTTTGGTTAGAGCCGATGTTCGAGGTTATAATTTTTACGTTTGACGTTTTAAGAAGGACGATGACGATTACGATCCCGAGGGATGCCCAGTTTTATATAATTTTTGACGATTTATCGATAATGTAATTTTTCGAGAATTTTATTTACGGTTCGTGTTAAGTTGAGTCGGGTGAGTTTTATAGCCTTCCGAGTACATTTAAAGTATCCCAAAAATATTTTGGAGCGTTCGGGAAGATTTCCAACTCCCGTAAAATTTTCAAAATTGACAAATGAGTCGAACCCGCAAAGTTTTGAGGACGTTTTCTATTTAAGGCCAAAAGAAGTTAAAAATTGCCAAAAGGCCCCTCCCAACCCACCAAAAAGGGCTAAAGTGACACAAACACAAACACACACAAAAATTTTCACCAAAATCAAACACTCTCTCCCTCCTTTGTCTCTCTATCCGACGGACACCCCTAGACACCACCAAAATTCACCAAAAATCTTCTTCCACTTGATTTTTCAAAAATCTAAGGTTAGACCACACTTAGTTTGGTCATTCCCCACATGTTCATGTGCTCAAATCCAACATGCACTAACAAAAATTTTTCAAGATTTTTCCATATGATCCAAATTCGTTTTTGAGGCTAAATGAGCTAATGCATGTTGATTTTAAGTGTTATGGAAGTATAAACACCAAGAAAACCCACCAAAATTAATTTGGTTGTGGTGATTGGGTCACCCAAACCCCACGGCAATGGGGGTGTTTGGGGAGCCATGGTGGTTGTTGATTTTGCATGTTGTTCTTGTGTTTGGTTTATGGTTTTAGGATGTTTTACATAGGTGTAACTAGTTGCATGTTCATTTCTTTGAAGTTTTGATTTTGAGATTGATTGATCAATAGGGGTAGGATTGAAGTTTGATTTTAGGATATGTTTGGGAAGGCTTAGGATGATGTTTAGTGGTGGTTAGAAGGCTTGGAATCGAGTCTAAGTGCGTTTTTGGTATGGTCATTTTTAGGCAGAAACATTTGGTCCATTTCATAAATTTTTTTTTTTCCAGAACTTGAAAACTAAATGTAGTTATAGAGGGTTTTTCTAGCTTTAATTTGGTATAAGGTAGAGCCCGTGACTCAAAACGAGCTAAAAGTTATGACATTTTAAAGATCGGGTACCGGGAGACGAGGACTTTCATAATCCGAATTTGTGCAAAGTTTTAGTCAAATCCCGAGGGTCACAAGTATGAATTGGTAAATGGTCAAGGGTCAAAATTTGGTCCCTAACCTGTGTAAATGGGTCTATATGTTGACTTAGGTGTCAAAGAAGTCAAAGGTATTTTTCATATAGGTCAAAGAGGTCAAAATTCGTCGAAGCGCAATTTCAGCCCGTAAAATGTAGTCGTGGAAAAGAGTTGCGTAACGGGTCGTAAAAGTAAAAAAAAACTTTTATTGGGTTTAAAAACATGTTATCTACAGGTCTTATAGGATTTTTGGAAATTTTGTCAAATTTTATAAGTGTGGTTAAATAAGGTAAAACAGCCCGTACTTTAGTCGAGTACCGGCGAGAATGAGTAAAAATGGACAACGTAAGTAACGAGAACGAATGGTATAAAATGAGTGATACTTGTTGTTTTTGTTTTTGGCGTGAGTTATACTTGTCCTAAGTGACTAGTATATATGTATTTTATACAGTACCATAAAGTATTTAAATGAGATTACTCATTACGCGTTATTTGTGATAGGTGTTGATTTACCCGGGCATCCGTTTCATCGTCAGTGATCATCCCTCGAACTACCGACTACTTAAGATATAAGGTGTGAATTTATAGCCTCGCTTATATTATTTCAAATTGTTTTACCCGCGAGGGAAATGCATGCTAGTTTTTAAAAGGAACGTATATCATGAATGATTGTTAGACCCGAAAGTTGCCTTAGAAATTGTGTTGAGTACCAAAGTTGCAAAAGTCCCTAAAATCATGAACTATTAACTATTGTCCTGCCCTCGAGTAGGGGGAAATAGCCGCTTATGCAATTTGTAGTACTACGGGGTTAACGACCCAATGCTAGCCGAGAAGCTGTACTTTTAGTAAGTTCTGCGGTAGATTATTTTGTATGAGAAATAAGGTATAATTGCAACTGATGCCTTTAGAAGGGGCACTGGTTTCATCTGAATCATGCCGGTATATTTACGCGGGTGATTGAGTTAACGGATTAGTGTCATGAGCTTAAACACAATTGTCAGTATCCTGATTATAGTTTGTTTGATCGACAAGACTATAAATGATCACGAATGGTTTTTATTATATATACGTTCAAATGGATTGTAAAACCTATGAATTCCACTCAACGTTTTCGTTGACCAAATTTTTGGCATGTGTTTCAGGTAACCGCTGAGGTGTAGGATGGAGCATGCATGGGATGGATGTTGTGTGTACGGCTTGGAGTCCGCTTGTTTTTCCCTCCTTTTTTCTACTTAAACATTTTAAGTTTAATGTTATGTTGTTGTAAAACTGAAGTTTTTGGGGTTGAGATTCATGGGGACCGAAAACGCTAAACTCTGTGCACTATTTGGGGTTGGAAAAACTGTGGACATGTATCATCTAAAAATTTTAAATTTCAAGTTTTAAGTTGACGTCTTTTTAGCTTCGTTAGATATATCTTGTGTGCAATGAATACTGTGTAGCACCCATTGTTGTAGTTCCGCTGCGCATAACAATTGTGGGGGTGTTACAAAAACTATGAACTGGAAAGCATACACACACAAATGAGGTTGGTTTGGCCTTTTATACTAAGGCTTAAAAGTTTAGGAGGCCTTCATCATTTGTGTGTTCGACTAATTCACATTACATACATAACAATAACATAGATCTCGACACCGTTGAATAGCATATTCTACGAGCTTCGCTACGGTATATTATATGGCCATCACTTTAAATACAACTAACAATCTCCCCCGAAGGGGTGGTCATGTAATATGTGACTTCACTTTTTTTTGTTGCAGACTTTGAAGCTCGTTGTCTTGAGAGTTCTTTCATAGTTCCTTTCATGACTTGTGATCTTGGATCATTGAACTTTGCCTTGTCTTGATCTTTAAACTTTGCCAACTTGTGTTCTTGTGTCTTACCCCACATACTCATACTTTATGTCATCTTAAAAGCTTGTTAACAATCTCCCTTGATGATCAGAGTAGCGGAAGTCTTTGTCTTTAGATGTTCTTGAGCTTTCTTCATTTATTTGAGTATGTGGTCTTGAATCGTGACTTTTTAGGTTACGCCACCGTTTGCATTCCTCCGGTTTCCTGTTATATAGTACAACTAATGTACATGTGCTTAGGTAAGTTCAAAGAACTTCCTTGGCAGGGTTTCCGGCTGTGGTAGCCGTTCTCAATACTTGAACATCTAGAAAGATAATTCATAGCAAAAAGTGAATCATGCAGTTCCATTTTGTTGATTAAGTCGTCAATTCATTTCCTGGAACAAGTTTTAATCAATTAAGAATCAAACCGTTGTTGCTTTCCAGTTGACACAAGTTTGATTCATATAGAATCTCACAAGTTACCTACTGCATTGTTGTTTGATGATGACACCGGAAGGATTTCCATTCGTCACTATAAATACTAATGAGAATTACTCTGAATGTTCTGGCAAGATCATAAAGATATTGCGTCGAGACCTAGAACGAGTTTGAATCAAGAAAGAATCAAACCACTATTGCTTTCCAGTTAACATATGTTCAATTCAAGTGAATCTTACATATGACCTATCGCAGTGCTATTTGATGTTAACACTAGAAGGATTTCCATTCATCATTGTGAATACTAGAGAGTATCAGGTAACACCCCCAATTTCGGGTCATAGCAGCGGAAGGGTCATTCAGTGTTACTATCATGGTTCAATCTCAATATCATAGGAAACGGCTCAAAACGAGTCGTTTTGTTGAAACATACATCCATTCATTATTTAAAGATAAAACAGTTCACACATGGTCCCAATTAGTTTTAAAGTTTACATAACATAATAGTCGATAAAAGTTTATTTGAATGGACATAATTTAGAAAAGCGGGCCAAAACATTTAAATTAAGCAAGCTGCATGAAACCGCCTTCCGTGAGTGCCTTCTTTATGCACCTGAGATAAAACATGCTAAAAGTAAACAAAAATACTGAGTGAATCTATAGAGTTTAAATAAAATAAACGAACACAAGTATTTTGAATAAACCTTCCATGGTTGACAATCATGTGGATCAGACATAATCATCGTTGTTATTACATAAGCCTCATGACATTGAACGTTAACATATATTATTTCAGCCCGACACACCTAGCCAAGTGCGTATATTTCTCTATTACAATGCATCTGATGTTTCATTACTAGTGCATCACGGCACCACGCGATAGCTAGTCGCGACCGGACTGGGTGTCACCCCGATAGATCTATCCATAGTACTAGCGTTCTTTCGATTAACAATTCACGATTCAGGGGGTCTTTTAAGGCTAAAGCAAACTTATGTAATAACTTTCATCTAAGCATACAATCGGGTCCCTTGTGTTCTATTTTAAAAACAAGCATGTTATCCCCCTCGCGGGTTTTTGAAAATCCTTTATAAGATAGTATAAAAGTGAGGCTATAGACGCACCTTGGTACAATAATAGTAATGTGACGATCGCCGACGGTTAGTGATGCCCGTTAAACACGAAGACCGCAACCAAAGTGTAGAACTTGAGATTTCCAAGATGGGTCTTTGATTAGATTTTGAAGATTCAAGCTTGAAGATCAAAAAAATTTGGTGTTCTTGTTGGATGGTATCTCACGGCTCAAGAGGGAGAGAGAGAAAGGGTGTGTTTGATTTTTATTTGCATGTGTTGTATGTGTTTTTCTAAGTGGAAAATCCTTTTATAGTGTAAGGTGAGGGTAGATTTTGCCAAAATGCATTTCTTGGGCTAAAAATGTAAGTATTGACTTATGTGGCGGAAATGACTATAAAGTTACTTTTATAGATATTTACGGGACTCGGGTTCCGTAAAAATATATATTTTTATTTTTATTTTTATTTTTTTAAGTTTAAACGCACACGAAAAATAATAATATAACGACTCGATACATAATTACAACGATATCGTCAAAAATATTAAATATCAAAACGATCGATAATAAAATATAAAATTTTGGGCATCCGTCGGTATCGCGATCACTATTAGTTCTTGTTATTCATTAAAACGTAAAACACGAGAAATAAAGATTAAATATAATAAAAATCATTTTTATGATAAATTGAGAATATAATATCGATACCTAACGCATTCCTTGCCGGTTTTCATCTAATTGACATTCTTACACTAGTTTCAAGTCATAACCTTCTCGGTTAGTCGTAAGTTAAAATTCTCAGTAAAGTAAACACATTAGACGTAATAGTCGAGATTAAAATAACGACCTGAAATTGACGGATTGTCACATTATCCCCACCAAATTAGGATCTTCTCCCTCGAAGATCAATTTGCGTTCTTGCCCGATCGCTTGTTGAAATCAAAGGGATGAGGGTAATTCTTCCACATTTGGTCTTCTCGTTCCCAAGTATACTCTGGTCCTCTTCGAGAATTCCATCGGACTTTGGCAATAGGTATTCGGCTTTGCTTTAGTTGCTTGACCTCGCGATCCATGATCTCGATTGGTTCTTCAATAAAGTGCAACTTTTTATCAACCTTAACCTCGTCTAACGGTATAACGAGTTCTTCATCGGATAGACACTTCTTCAGATTTGACACGTGAAAAGTGTTATGAATCCCATAGAGTTCTTGTGGTAGTTCAAGTTGGTATGCCACGGGTCCTACTCTAGATGTAATCTTGAATGGTCCAATATAACGAGGACTCAACTTCCCACGTTTTCCAAATTTTACAACACCTTTCCATGGTGATACCTTTAGCATAACCTTATCTCCCACACTGAACTCCAATGGTTTTCTTCTCACATCCGCATAACTCTTATGTTGGCTTCGAGTAGACAACAATCTATTCTTGATTTTCACAATCATATCTGTCGTCTCTCTAATCAAATCTGGTCCAGTGATTTGAGCATCACCAACCTCACTCCAGCTAACGGGTGATCTACATTTTCTCCCATAGAGTGCTTCAAAAGGTGCAGCTTTAATACTCGCGTGATAACTGTTATTGTATCAGAATTCGGCCAAATGTAAGTGCTTATCCCAGCTACTTCCAAAGTCTATCACACAAGCACGCAACATATCTTCCAAAGTTTGGATTGTTCTTTCGCTTTGCCCATCAGTTTGTAGATGATAGGCTGTGCTCATATCCAAATTGGTTCCTAAAGATTTCTGAAGTGATCTCCAAAATCCAGAAGCAAAACGACTATCTCTATCGTAAATGATTGAAATAGGTGTTAGTGCAAACATTACGATGCTTTGTCGATATAATCTCTTTGTGTTTTGTTGATGAAAAACGTATAATTAGCAATACATTATGTAAAATGTTAAGGTACTCGTAATCACTCAAGAATACATTTTTATACTTCTCTCGACACCTCCAAGACCGCATTCGGCATGAATCACTCAAGGTATGTACAAACATGTCATTAACCTAACTAAGTGATCAAGGATTAATATTTTCTTAAAACTCACATTTTAATCAAATGTGACAAAAGATTTTAATTAACTTTATTTTTAAGAAAATGTTTTATTAAAAAGAACATGGAAATTTGAATTTGGTATATTCCATATGCCAAAGGAATATCCTTTGAGGGTATAAACTACCCCAGATGGCATATCCCCACTAAAGGACAAATTTGCACGGACTACGACGCGGAGGTTCCTTAAAGGAACCCGCGGTTCCTTATTGATAAGATACCGCGGGTAGAGATAAGGAACCGCGGGTGTTTTTTACCGTTGCAATGTTGCCCTATAAATAGTGGATCATTTCTAGATTTTCTTTCAACCCTTTTTGCACAGTTTCTTTCAAAACCATCTTAGATCCTTGATTAGTTAGTTTTGATTAATCTTGTTTAAGATGTGATTCTATCCTCAATCTCCTCATCCCCTCAAGTGCAAAGAGAAGAACACATTCATCACTATGAAGTGTTGGGTTCACTACATGATGAAGATCTATCCTTCTATAGATCTAAGTTATGTTTTTAGTCTTCCTACTATGTATATGTAGAAGATCCAAGTGTTGGGTACACTTGGATGTGTTTGTAAGGGTAGATTATCCAAGTGATGGGTATCCTTGGATTAGGTGTTAGTTGTGTAGATCCAAGTCTTGTTAGTACTTGGATATAGTGTTAGAGTTATAGATCTAAGTGTTGTGTGCTTAGATCTATATGGTTTATGTGTTTAGGCCATAAAACAAAAGGTTTGTTATGTTAGGCCATAAAACATAACTAGTGGGTAGATGTGGTTGTGTCTAGGTAGTTCTCACTAAACTCTAAAGTGATGTGGTTGTGTCTTGTGAGTTCTCACTAAACTTTAAAGTGATTAGTAGTTGTGTTGTGTGAAGTTCTCACTTAGCTTCAAAGTGAAGAGTCGTGAAGATTGCTTCTAGCTTTCGATTAGAACTCGACATCTAGCCTTGTGTCGTTAAATGGTGAAGTGGGCAACATTGTGTAGATTGGTCCTACCTAAGATTAGGACTCGACTTTTAGCTTAGAGTCGGAAATTGGATAAGCGATGTTGTGTATGGTTTCTCCACCTTAAGGAGTTTTGTTGACTAGTGAAGTAACTCTTGAGTAAGGTGTACTCGAGGAGTAGAGTAGGGCGAAGAGGAGCTTCGTGACCGACCCACTATAAATCATCGTGTCGGTATTTTCCTTTACATTTATGTCTTTACTATTATAGATGTATTTATATGTTATTGTGTGTTGTGAGCATCTCATAATCTAAACATCTAAGTTGTAGAAAAGCTAAGGCTTAGTACGTGTGTGCTTCGTGTTTAGATTATGGTCAAGTGTACATCACTTAGTCTAAACATCTTAGTTGTGGAAAAGCTTATGCTTGGTACGTGTGTGCTTAGTGTTTAGACTATAGCTTGATGTACTCTTGATTTGATGTGTTTGTGTGTTTACTTACTTGTAGTATTTATCTTTCAATCAAACATATCTCATATCTAGTCAAGCTTGATCGAGAATTTGATACAAAGGATTGTCAAAGTTTAACATGTAACAAAAGGTTAAGTTCACTGTCGGCGGTTCCATAAATGGACCGGCGGTTCTTTATTGATAAGGAACCGCGGGTACACATAAGGAACCGCGCACAGTGGGTTTGCCGAAATGTTTTGAAAACTAACTAGAAACTATTCAACCCCCCTTCTAGTTTCTACAATTGGTATCAGAGCGATGGTCACACAAGATCTTTGAAGCATATTGTACTTTAAAGCTTGGATCGATCCTTGCTCTAGTTTTTCAAAACAAATGGTTTTCGAAATGAAAACGGTTTTTAAAAATAGAGACGATCTTTGTATCAAATTGTTCATGAAGAGTGATTACTTATGAAATGTTTTTTGTTGTTTCATTCGTACAAGTTTTGGTATTAAATAAACTTTGTATAATAGCTTGAATTAAATCTTTTCATGTTTGTAAGTATAAAAATCTTTTATGTCATAATTAACTCTAAAATACGAGTTCTATGTGTCTAAAATGATTTTTTAGAGTCCTAAGTCCTTCCAAAAAGTTACCAAATGATTTTGGCCAAAAACCCCATTTTTGCCCTCTAGACGAGGTTCTTTATCTCTTCCCCGAGGTTCCTTATCAATAAGGAACCGCGGCCAGTCTGACTCACATTTTTTCAAACTCTGAAAAATCATATAAAATCAACCGTAAGTCCGTAGAAGTCGTGCCACCCGGCTTTTCGAACGTAATTGAGTTTTCTTTCATTTAAAAATGCTTCCAAACCTTTATTCAAACTTTAAAATTTAAATGTTTTATAAGTTCTATACTTTATCCAAAGTATTGAGTCTCGGTTTGTCGTAAAACTTGTGTTTTACTCGTTTATATTAAGTTGGACATCTCTTGTTGATATATCTTTGTAAATTGATATATTTATAAAGTGTTGAACTTAATTAAATTTTGAAATGTGTCGAAAACTATTTTCAAATAAAATCAAGCTATGTATACATTGGTATATCTAACACTCAAAACATGGACGAATCCTTTTATGTGTTAAGCTAATTGTTTGTGTGTGTTTCTTTGTGTGTTATTATTATATGTAGACATTATTAAGTGTTCCTTTCTATTTGTAGTAGTATTGCTTATATGTCTAGTCTCTTGTGCCTTGCTTGGTATTTGTTGGTATCTAGCTTTTCCTAATAAGGATGTATGCTAGATTTATTGCATTTTGGTTGCAACATTATTTGTGTATTGCATATAGGATCAACATCTCTAGGTTTATATATGTTATATAAACATCATGTACACCTTGTTATGTTTATTAACAGTTTTAGGTTTGAAAGCTTTGGGAGCTTATCAAATCTATTGATTTGGGTCATCTTACTCGATCATTGTGTTATTAGTTCAAGTAGATAAATGTCTCACTATAAAACATGAAACACCCTTTGAAAATCTTAGTTATTTTCTCTTAAAAGAGTGTTTGTGGGAATCAAGAAAGATTTCGATTAAATATCAATGCATTATTCAAACTATGATTGGTATCGTTGTCGAATCTAATTGACATGTTTTTTTATTAGACATGAATGTGGTTTATTAATAATATACATCGGATCATAACTCACACTTGTGTTGATGGTGTTATATTGAATCTACTTGTTCAAATTGTTAGACATATTTTGTTTAATAATTACTTATAATGCACAATAGAGTCAGTTTGATAACTTGGATGTTTCATCCGAAATACTCAAGTAATTTACATTGCTATGAAATTTATAAATGTGTCATTTCCGAAAGACCAATCAAGAGTGTTCCTTTGGTTTGTGTAAACTTTGTTTATACACTTCAAAGTTATTGGCCTCAAATTCTATTAAGGTAAATAACCTTAACTAGACTTGTTTGACAAGATATGCAATGGTGCATTCTTAACCCTCATTAGGTCATGCATTGTGTCGCCATGCAAGTTTCATCCTTGCTAAACTTTATTAGGCAAATGTTGGAATTTCATTTTGTCTAACTTGAGAATGACTACTAGAGAATTTATGCACTAGGATCTTAATTTGACCTAACGGTTGAATTACTTCCATGTGGGAAGTTGAGTTGGTGTATAACTCGTAAAAATGGTCATGTTTAGCCTTAATTGAGCACCTCTAGTGATAGTCTCATACTCATTCTCTAAATTGGCTAAATGGCTCTTCCTATATATGACTAATGATAGTTTACTTTGATGAACTTTGTATGTCATTAGGAGTCTTTTTCTTTTGTAGCCATTAGGTTTTTCTTAGCTTTCTTCTTACGTGCTAATTGAACCTATGCGTCTTTCCTTTGTGTGTGTTCTAGTTTTTATTGATCTTAAGCATGACTTTATGATAAGTTAGACTAGAACATTAGGATTTGCTGAATTGGAAAATCCCCCATTCACCACCTAAACGAAGCCTCTGTAGGCGGTTCTTTAAATAGACCGCGGCTCCATATCAATATGGAACCGCCGGTGGAGATAAAGAACCGCGGACAGAAGCTCTCAAATTCGGGTTTTCTGAAACTTCCGAATTGTTCCAACACCCTTTGGAATCTTTGTTTCAAACCTTTGAAAACTTCCAAAATATCTTGGGATTTCCCTTTTTAACCCTTTACTAGTTTGGATCATCCCCTCACCCTTTTAAACCCTTCTTGTTTAGCCATATTCTTCACACCTCAAACCATTCATCCTTACCCCTTAAACCACCCATTACTACCATGGTTTCTACAAGAACCTCCGATTCATCCAAAACCTCCTCTTCAAAGAGGCACCTAAAAATTAAGATTAAGTTACCCAAACTTAACTCTTCACCCTTTCACACACCCAAGAATGAGATTGTTCCAATTCTCATCTCTTCATCACCCTCACCACCTCTTGCTCCATGAAAGACTACCTCAACCCATGGTTCCAACCATTCACATGGTTCTACCTCCTCTTCATTCCAATCTAGAATGAATGAGCTAACCTCACCCTTCACTCCAAGTACTCTCTTGGATGTGACTACCCAACCTCAACCCATCCAAAGCATTCCCATTGTGAATGACTTTGTTGATACCTTGGTGACTTCACCTTTTACCCCTTCAAACTCACCCACATCACCCATCCAAAGCATTCCCATTGTGAATGACTTTGTTGAACCCTTGGTGACTTCACCTTTCACCCCACCAAATTCCGCCACCACCCTTGTCTTTCATTTAAGCATGTGGATTGCTTATTGCTAAGGCATCTAATTTAAGCAAATCTTAGGATTCTAGTGTAACTAAGATTAAAATTATGCTTAAGTTTTAGGCTTTTTTTCATCTTTGTATGATCTTTATTCTTTTAGATGTGTCTAACTCATGCATGTCCTTAAATGCTACGTACTAACATGTTTTACTTAGTCTTATCTTTTTAAGTAATCATGTTTCTTGCATATGTGTTAATTGCACACCTTATCTACATTGTTTTGTTGTAGACTTCATTAGGCATTTCATGAATTATCCTATGTGCTTACTTGATTATGTGTTAGATTTTGTACTAACTCTTTCATGTCTTCTTGAGCTTCTTTTGAGTTTCTTCTCTCATTTTCTTTCAAGATTTCACTATCACCTTCTAAGGTATAGTATTCATGAATCAATTTGTGAAGTTATCCTTAACTTCTTTGATTGAGTTTCTCTTAGTTTATTTTAATCATGCCTCTCTAAGTCGAGTCTCTCTCTTCTATCTTTCTAAACTAAGTTGAGTCGAGCCTTACCCTTTCCTCATCATGTAATTGTTCTTTGAACATCCATAATGATTGAGAAGAGCTACGAAACTTTGAGCATTTATTTTATCGCATGCTAAACACCATTTGGTGTCGACATTCATACGCATTTTTGCCTATAATGTCCTATATCCCGTTTTTTATTAAAACATCGATTTATCCGCTTTTGGTTTTCCTTTATGTTTTTTTTGGTAAAAAATGCCTCTAGGTTGAGATATTTTTGTTCCTCTTTTTGAGAGTTGATTGCGGTTAAAATTTACAATTGGTATAGGTGATTCCATCAATTCTAAGTTTTTAACCCCTTGAGATGATATCTTCAAATTCTTGGATGTTTATTTTCTACCTCTATTCCAACAATTTTTAATTGATTTCCTCAAAATCCTCTCCTTGTTTTTTTTAGAGTTGATGGTTAAATCTTGAATTTTCTTGGGTGATTCCAAAAATTTAAAGCTTTTTACCCTTTGACATATTATCATTACAATTGGTATGGATGTTTCTTTTCTATCTCTATTCCAACAATTGTGAATTGATATTGTCACGATCCTCTCCTTTATTTTTTTGGATTGATAGAATCGTGTGCACACTTCTTTGCTTGTCATTGTTTGTGCAAACGACTTGTTTATCATCCTCTTTTTATATATGCTCTTGTCTACTAACCTTGCTTTGTAGGACACTTCTAACCCATTTTTGTAGCTCATCACTATTCTTGCTTTGGTGGTACCTCAAGCAAGGGGGAGCTCATATCAAGGGGGAGCATTTGAAAGAGTTCAAGTCATTTTGCTAGTAATGAATTTTGGAATCTTGAAGATAAGCATTTTATTATGCATGGAGTTAGGTAACCTATGGTGATTGAAGACTTCACTAGGATGACGCAAGCTCTATATCTTTGGATGATGGGGTTATGGTTTGGATTCACGCCTCTCAACCGACGACCACAAGTGATGATTAGTCTTTTGGATGCATGTTCTCTCGAATTCAATCTTCCTCCACAAATGAATACTACCACTTTGAACGTGTGCTCTCTCGACGTTGATTCTTCTATTCCTCAAGACATTGACTACCTTTTTGATTCGACAAAAGGGGGCGAAGTAAGTGTAAACGAGTAACTTATGCATTTTAATATGTGTTGCGGTTTACTTGTTTGTCATCATCAAAAAGGGGGAGATTGTTAGTGCAAACATTACAATACTTTGTCGATATAATCTCTTTGTGTTTTGTTGATGACAAACGTATAATTAGCAATACATTATGTAAAATTTTAAGGTACTCGTAATCACTCAAGAATACATTTGTATACTTCTCTCGACACCTCCAAGACCGCATTCGGCATGAATCACTCAAGGTATGTACAAACATGTCATTAACCTAACTAAGTGATCAAGGATTATTATTTTCTTAAAACTCACATTTTAATCAAATGTGACAAAAGATTTTAATTAAATTTATTTTTAAGAAAATGTTTTATTAAAAAGAAAATGGAAATTTGAATTTGGCATATTCCATATGCCAAAGGAATATCCTTTGAGGGTATAAACTACCCCAGATGGCATATCCCCACTAAAGGAAAAATTTGCACGAACTCCGACGCGGAGGTTCTTAAAGGAACCCGCGGTTCGTTATTGATAAGGTACCGCGGGTAGATATAAGGAACCGCGGGTGTTTTTGACCGTTGCAATGTTGCCCTATAAATAGTGGATCATTTCTAGATTTTCGTTCAACCCTTTTTGCATAGTTTCTTTCAAAACCATCTTAGATCCTTGATTAGTTAGTTTTGATTAATCTTGTTTTAGATGTGATTCTATCCTCAATCTCCTCATCCCCTCAAGTGCAAAGAGAAGAACACTTTCATCACTATGAAGTGTTGGGTTCACTACATGATGAAGATCTATCCCTCTATAGATCTAAGTTATGTTTTTAGTCTTCCTACTATGTATATGTAGAAGATCCAAGTGTTGGGTACACTTGGATGTGTTTGTAAGGGTAGATTATCCAAGTGATGGGTATCCTTGGATTAGGTGTTAGTTGTGTAGATCCAAGTCTTGTTAGTACTTGGATATAGTGTTAGAGTTATAGATATAAGTGTTGTGTGCTTAGATCTATATGGTTTATGTGTTTAGGCCATAAAACACAAGGTTTGTTATGTTGGGCCATAAAACATAACTAGTGGGTAGATGTGGTTGTGTCTAGGTAGTTCTCACTAAACTCTAAAGTGATGTGGTTGTGTCTTGTGAGTTCTCACTAAACTTTAAAGTGATTAGTAGTTGTGTTGTGTGAAGTTCTCACTTAGCTTCAAAGTGAAGAGTCGTGAAGATTGGTTCTAGCTTTCGATTAGAACTCGACATCTAGCCTTGTGTCGTTAAATGGTGAAGTGGGCAACGTTGTGTAGATTGGTCCTACCTAAGATTAGGACTCGACTTTTAGCTTAGAGTCAGAAATTGGATAAGCGACGTTGTGTATGGTTTCTCCACCTTAAGGAGTTTTGTTTACTAGTGAAGTAACTCTCGAGTAAGGTGTACTCGAGGAGTGGAGTAGGGCGAAGAGGAGCTTCGTGACCGAACCACTATAAATCATCGTGTCGGTACTTTCCTTTACATTTATGTCTTTACTATTATAGATGTATTTATATGTTATTGTGTGTTGTGAGCATCTCATAATCCAAACATCTAAGTTGCGGAAAAGCTAAGGCTTAGTACGTGTGTGCTTCGTGTTTAGATTATGGTCAAGTGTACATCACTTAGTCTAAACATCCTAGTTGCGGAAAAGCTTATGCTTAGTACGTGTGTGCTTAGTGTTTAGACTATAGCTTGATGTACTCTTGATTTGATGTGTTTGTGTGTTTACTTACTTGTAGTATTTATCTTTCAATCAAACATATCTCATATCTAGTCAAGCTTGATCGAAAATTTGATACAAAGGATTGTCAAAGTTTAACATTTAACAAAAGGTTAAGTTCACTGTCGACGGTTCCATAAATGGACCAGCGGTTCTTTATTGATAAGGAACCGCGGGTACACATAAGGAACCGCGCACAGTGGGTTTGCCGAAATGTTTTGAAAACTAACTAGAAACTATTCAACCCCCCCTTCTAGTTTCTACAATAGGAACAGCATGTTTACACACGATTTCCTTCAGATAAAGGTCGGCGAGTTTCTCCAAACCAAACCTCTCGTTGATTGGAATAAAATGAGCGGATTTAGTCAAACGATCGACAATAACACAGATTTTATCGAACCCAGACGGTGTCCTTGGGAGTTTTGTGATGAAGTCCATCGTAATTCGCTCCCATTTCGAAATTGGAATTTCTGGTTGGACAAGTAATCCTGACGGCTTCTATAACACTCTCATTTTTTGTATCGGTACAGCGGAAGGGTCTTTCAGAGTGTTACGGGATAGCACAATAACTCCAATCATAGACAACACATAAAATGGTTGTACAAGGTTTAACAAACATTCATTCGATAAAAAGTTTCAAAAGCGTACAACAGGTCCCAAATTATACAGGTCATTAAGTTTACAAAACACAGATCGAATGAACATTTTTAATATTAAGTGTGGGCCATCAGAGTCGATCTCCATCTGGATTACCTTCAAGCACCTGAGATAAAAACATCCAAAAATCATATCAGCGAATGCCGAGTGAATTCATAGAGTTTAATGAAAACCGTTATATAAAAACAATCATTTACATTCATTTAAAATCAGAACACAAGTATAATATCGGAAGTAAGTCCTCATATTGCTAGTCAAGCAATATATAAATCAAGCATATATCTTAAACCGTCCATGAGACCGTAGTCTCTATATTACCATGATAGGTAATATCTTCATCGTTAATAGCGTCGTATCATATCGTTTATTATTTATGTTTTATAGCATACATTGTATAGGTTGTAGGATTATTATTAGCCGCATGACATTGTTACCTTACTATGAAAACAGCGGGCCGCGAACCCGACAAACAATTTGCCCATCTAAGTTAGCGTGTCGTCACAAAAATCATGCTATGGAATCTTCTCATACATAAATTCGCTTACCAATCAATGTGGTACGACGGGGATCAACCGTCAAGGCGCGAACTGGGGTGATCGTCTCCAAATAGTACTATCAAATGCATAAGCGTCTACCAAATCCCGGTAGTTCACAATTCATGCTAATGGGACTTTAAGTGACATAACCTAACTACTAATAATCCTTTTAGTCTCGTTTATAGGGTCATACCATCATTCGGGTCCATATCATTAAGCATACAATCGGGACTACTTGTGTTCTATTTTTATAAAAATCTAGCATGTTATCTCCCTCGCGGGTTTACAAATCATTTTATAAAACATTTAAAAGAGTGCGAGGCTATGAACTCACGTTGTTAATGAAAGGCGGATTATCGGCTACGGGCGTGCTTCGGTCACGGAAACCTATATAAATAATAATCGGTCTTAGACTCGGTCCAATGACTTTTATCAAAATAACAATATACATATGATGATTTTGTACATATGATGATGATCAAGTGGGTTTATACATCCTTGTTTACTCATTTTAGTGTTTATGTCTTGGTAACGTCTTACTAGTTCACTAGTTTTACCGATTTTACCTATTTTAAGTCCATTAAGTCTTTATACGTTCTTTAACTTGTTTTTACCCATTTTATACCTATATTATCAGTATATATACTTTTCATGTTGGGCCCAAATGGGTTAAGCCCAATAAGTTCTTTTTACAAGTTTTTATCTTATTAAGTCCAATTATTAGTCCAATATGTTTAGTTAGCTCGTAAATGTCCGTAATTCTTATAGTTCGGGTTTTATCGGTTTTTACTTGTCTTAGTTATCTATACATCAGTATATGACTTTTATAAAATTCACATTAGACGGGTTTGGTCGTCTAAGTTTTATTTGGCGAAAAACGTTAATTTTACGGCGATAGCCGAAAAAGTCGTAAAAATCAAGTTTATAGTTTTTATTACTTATAAATATTATTTTACCACCATTTATATAATTTACCCATTTAATTAACCTTTTATACATTTATATAAATAAGTTTTATAAGTTAGTGGGTTTATATTTTTACATTTTATACATTATAATGTGAGTGCTTATATAATAATAATAAACATTATTTCCAAAAATCTTATTTTTAACTTCATGTTCACCATTTTTAACATATCTAGAGTTCTATAATGAATTAGAAGCTCATTTTTGGATGGCATGATCTTCATAATATGTGCTACATTTAACTTAGATATAGCTACTGCCCATTTTGAGTTTAACTTGCCTTAACAGTCCCTACAAAACTGCTTATTCAGATTATACCACCTAACTTGTTTTGATCATATCTCACTCATTATTTTCATTCCATTGCATGGCCAACTCTCACATGTGTATAACATCTTCTACTTACTGTAAATGGATCAAACCATGCAATTTTATCAGTTCATCTTTTAGTTTTCTACTGTTTTTATACAGCCAACTAAATAATCAAGATTTTAGCTTCATTTCTTATGGTTATCATCATTTTTAAGCATATTTATCAACACTTGATCCCCACACAACATTTTTATCATCATATATACATCATATAAATATACAAAATGAAAGAAAATACATTTGTTCTTTACAAAATAACAAGAGAAAAATGGAGAGGATGATCTTCTTTACCAATCCAAGTGGATTTCTTGTTTTAGGAAGACAAGAACTTGATGAACACAACAAGTATCTCCAAGACCATCAAATATCAAGAACATAGGTTGGAAAATCAGCCCTAGGACACAAGCAAATCACCTCCAAAGTTGTTGATATGGCCACCAAATGATCAAGGCTTCAAGAGAACACCTTAATAGAACTAGTAAACATGTGGTTTATGGCTAGAAGAGATCAAAGAGGGTGTTTGTTGGCTTATTTGGGACGGCACAAGGGATGAAGTTGAGAGAGTTTTGGTGTTGAATTGCATGTGAGAAAGATGGAAATGAAACAAGTAGCTAGTTTTGGAAGGTTAAGTGGGAAAAGTTAGCTTAACATGTAAGCTAAGGCTTACACATGGAAGGTGTAAGCTAAACTTGATGCCACCTAAGTATTGTGGTGTCAAGTTGGCCGTCCCATACAAGCTAGTGGGGTGGGACAATGTGTTTTGTCCCATCTCACTAGTTTACGGGTATTTCTCGATTCTAGTTTTCTCGATTTGCGTGCCTTCGGGTCGTTTTACGAAAAACGTTTTTATAAATTATGAATCAACGTCACAAAACGAATCCAATAAAAATTGTCTCATCAAAAACGGAGTTCAAAAACGTAAATACGTAATCCTAAGGTTTCCGGTTTAGTCGTAAAAGACGCCAAATTATGCACGTAAGCCCAAATTTAAATCCGTAAATTATGAGTTCGTCAACCAACACAAAAATAAGTTTCAAAATATTATACGAGAAAATATTTCACTACCTGAAAATGTCTAGCAGTGAGTGATGAGAAAATTTCCATGAGCTGGGTATTTTCTCGTGAGCTGGGTATCCCCAACTTCACTCCAACATACAGGAGATCTACACTTCCTACCATACAAAGCTTCAAACGGTGCAGCCTTAATACTAGAATGGTAACTATTGTTATACGAAAACTCTGCTAACGACAAATGTTTATCCCAATTCTTACCAAAGTCTAACACACAAGCTCTCAACATATCTTCCAGTGTTTGTATCGTCCTTTCACTCTGCCCATCAGTCTGGGGGTGATAAGCAGTGCTCATATCAAGATTCGTTCCCAAAGATCTTTGGAGAGATTTCCAAAAATTCGATGCGAATCTAGGATCTCGATCTGAAATGATCGATACAGGCACTCCATGCTTGCATACAACATTATCAAGGTATATTCGAGTCAGCTTCTCCAGTGAGAACTGCTCCTTAACCGGAATGAAGTGTGCTGATTTGGTCAGTCTATCGACAATAACCCAAATCGAATTGTTTCTAGATGATGTTCTAGGAAGCTTGGTGATAAAGTCCATCGTAATTCGCTCCCACTTCCATTCAGGAATCTTTGGCTGTTGAAGTAGTCCTGATGGCTTTTGATGTTCAGCTTTAACTCTAGCACAAGTCAAGCATTGAAGAACATACATAGCTATGTCAGCTTTCATATTCGGCCACCAGTACAACTTCTTCAAATCATGGTACATCTTATCAGATCCCGGATGAATGGAATACTTAGATTTATGGGATTCTAACATAATCAAATCTCTTAAGCCTCCAAACTTAGGTACCCACATACGACCTCTTAAGCATTTCACTCCATCAGCTCTAACCTCTAAAGGATCTCCTTCTCCTCGGAACCCTTCATTAACAAAATTCTCCTTCTTACAAGCTTCTATTTGCGCATTTCTAATTTGCTCAGGCAAATTATTGTGCACGGTCAAGACTAGAGAACGCACCCTGATAGGCTCTCTATCTTTCCTACTTAACGCATCGGCAACAACATTGGCTTTTCCTGGGTGATATTTTATATCACAATCGTAATCACTTAACAACTCTATCCATCTTTGTTGCCTCATGTTCAATTCCTTCTGGTCGAGAATATACTGTAGGCTTTTGTGATCGGTGAATACCGTACACTTGGTGCCATACAGATAATGTCTCCACAACCTAAGAGCAAAGACTACAGCTCCTAACTCAAGATCATGAGTAGTATAATTCTCCTCATTCTTCCTTAGTTGCCTAGAAGCATAAGCTATCACTTTCTCTCTCTGCATCAAAACAGCTCCATAACCTCTAAGAGATGCATCACAATACACTACAAAATCTTCACTCCCGTCGGGTAATGATAAGATTGGCGCACTACATAATTTTTGCTTCAATGTCTGAAATGCTCCATCTTCATCACTTCCCCAAACGAAAGGTTTATTCTTCTGAGTAAGCTTAGTCAAGGGTTTAGCTATCAAAGAAAATTCTTTAATGAATCGCCTATAATAGCCGGCCAATCCTAAGAACTGTCGCACTTCCGTTGGTGTTGTCGGTGCAGACCAATTCTTAATAGCTTCAACCTTTGCAGGATCAACATGAATTCCATCTCTGTTAATCACATGACCAAGAAATTGCACAGAATCTAACCAGAAATCACACTTCGAAAACTTAGCATACAACCTTTCATCCTTCAACAACTTCAAAACAATCCTCAAATGTTCTCTATGTTCATCTTCATTCTTAGAATAGATTAGAATATCGTCAATAAACACAATCACAAATTTATCCAAGTAGGGCTTGCACACTCGATACATTAAATCCATGAAAACCGCAGGTGCGTTAGTCAACCCAAATGGCATTACTTGAAATTCATAGTGTCCATAACGAGTTCTAAATGCAGTTATAGGAATATCTTCTTCACGGACGCGAAGTTGGTGATATCCTGACCGCAAATCTATCTTAGAATACACACTAGATCCTTGCAGTTGATCAAACAAATCATCAATCCTAGGTAAAGGATATCGATTTTTAATTGTCAACTTATTCAGTTCCCTATAATCAATGCACATACGAAAAGATCCATCCTTCTTCTTAACGAACAAGACTAGAGCTCCCCAAGGCGACGAGCTCGGTCGAATAAAACCTTTATCAGACAACTCCTTAAGTTGCTCAGATAACTCCTTTAATTCAGAAGGGGCTAATCGGTAAGGCGCACGTGCCACCGGTGCAGCACCAGGAATTAAATCGATTCGAAACTCTACTTGCCTTATCGGTGGAAGTCCGGGTAAATCTTTAGGAAATACCTAAGGAAATTCACAAATAATAGGTACATCTTCCAATCGTTTCTCCCTAGACTCATTCCCGGTCACTTGAGCTAAGAATAACTCACAACCGTTCCTGATGTACTTTTGGACTTTAATACATGAAACGATTTTCAAACGGGATTCACCTCGACTACCATCAATTACTAACGTCCTAATCCTAAGAGGAATCTTAACCTTCTTCTCTCCACATAAAATAGTAGCATTATTCAACGACAACCAATCCATACCAATAATAATATCAAAACTACCTAATTCTATCAACATCAAATCAATCGGAAAGGAATGGTTCAAGAGATTTAGAGAGCATCCTTCTAATAGCTTATTAGTTTTCACTAATTTACCATCAGCCAATTCCACCTCGTAACTGGTACTTATCTCAACAAGTTCAATATCAATAAGGGCACTAAATTTAGTGGATACAAAGCTCCTATCGGCACCCGAATCGAATAAAGCAACAGCATAATGATTGTTGAGTAAAAACGTACCGGTAACGACATTTGGATCCTCTTTCTTCACCTAAATTGTTCCAAGTTGGTAGATACCACCCTGGGGGTTTCTTCCAGGTACAATCGCTTTCAACTTGGGGCATTCCGATTTCCTATGACCTTCTTTATTACAGTTGAAGCAAATGGTTCCCTTCTTACACCTTTCAACCTTGTGTCCAAGCTTTCCGCAATTTCGGCACTTCCAGCAGTCGCCAGCATGCCTCTTGTTGCCACACTTAGGACATCTATCATCGTTGCGCGGTGCATTGTTGGTAAGAGCATTTGCATTCCCCTTTCTCTTGTTCTGACGGCGATTGAAATTCTTCCTATTATCACCTCTATCTACACGCTCACCGTCTCCCTTTCTTTTCTCACCTACACGGGCTTCATCTTCCTTATCCTGAATTATCTGTCCAATGAGTTGGTAAGCCATTCGAACAGCATCATCAATGGTCAGTGGTTTCGATGATGTCACGTCCCTCCGGATATTCCTGGTCAACCCTTTAACATATTGTTCAATTTGGATCTCTTCGGGTTCAACCAATCGAGGACATAGCAAGGCCAACTCATGGAATCGGTTCGTGTAACTATCAATGTCCACACCTTTCATTCTCAGATGAATCAACTCTTGTTCTAACCTAATGATCACGCTACGAGGACAAAACTCCAAAGTCATCCACTTCTTAATTTCAGCCCAAGGAGTAGTATTAGCAGCATCAAGACCCATGAAAGCAATTCTCCCGTTCCACCAAGTCAACGCACGACCTTTAAGAGTAGCCATAGCAAAAGTCACCTTATCTTCCTTTTTACACTTACTAATCCTAAACACCGATTCAATCTTCTCAATCCACTGGCTTAGTCCTACAACACCTTCAGTTCCATTAAAAGGTAGAGGTTCACACTTCATGAACGTCACATAAGTACAGCCACCAACTTCAGGTGCATTTGTGACACCCTAGAATCGAGGTCATTAACGATACCCTAAATTACGCTAAATTTTGAAATTTTTGATAAATTTTAATTTCTATACTTATGAGTATTTTGGTTAGAGCCGATGTTCGAGGTTATAATTTTTACGGTTGACGTTTTGAGAAGGACGATGACGATTACGATCCCGAGAGATGCCCAATTTTATATAATTTTTGACGATTTATCGATAATGTAATTTTTCGAGAATTTTATTTACGGTTCGTGTTAAGTTGAGTCGTGTGAGTTTTATAGCCTTCCAAGTACATTTAAAGTATCCCAAAAATATTTTGGAGCATTCGGGAAGATTTCCGACTCCCGTAAAATTTTCAAAATTGACAAATGAGTCAAACCCGCAAAGTTTTGAGTTTGTTTTCTACTTAAGGACAAAAGAAGCCCAATATTGCACTTAGGTCCCTCCTAACTAACAAAAGGGGGCAAAGTGAACAAACACACACAACATTTTACAAGAAAAATCAAACCCACACTCTCCTTGTCTCTCTCTAAACCCACGGTCACACCAAGAACAAACAAAAATCCACCTAAAATCTTTTCCACTTGATTTTTCAAAAATCTAAGGTTAGACCACGCTTAGTTTGGTCATTACCCACCTATTCATGTAATCAAATCCAACATGCATTGATAAAAATTTTTCAAGATTTTTCATATGATCCAAAATTCGTTTTTGTGGCTATTTGAGCTAATGCATGTTAATTTTGAGTGTTATGGAAGTTTAAACACCATGAAAACCCACCAAAATTAATTTGGTTGTGGTGAATGGGTCACCCAAACCCCACGGCATGGGGGTGTTTGGGGGAGCCATGGTGGTTGATGAATATGCATGTTATTATAGTGTTTGGTTATTTGTTTTATGATGATTTACATAGGTGTTACTACTTGCATGTGTATTTTTCTTTGATTTTGATATTGAGATTGGTTGATCAATAGGGGTAGGATGGAAGTTTGATGTTAGGATATGTTTGGGAAGTCTTAGGATGATGTTTAGTGTTGGTTAGAAGTCTTGGAATCGAGTCTAAGCATGTTTTTGGTATAGTCATTTTTAGGCAGAAACATTTGGTCTATTTTGGAAAAATGATTTTTGTTCCAGGTCTTGAAAACTAAATATAGTGATAGAGGGTTTTTCTAGCTTTAATTTGGTATAAGGTAGAGCCCGTGACTCAAAACGAGCTAAAAGTTATGACATTTTAAAGATCGGGTACCGGGAGACGAGGACTTTCACAATCCGGATTTGTGCAAAGTTTTAGTCAAATCCCGAGGGTCACAAGTATAATTTGGTGAATGATCAAGGGTCAAAACTTGGTCCCTAACCTGTACAAATGAGTCTATATGTTGACTTATGAGTCAAGGAAGTCAAAGGTATTTTTCATATAGGTCAAAGTGGTCAAAATTGGTCGAAGCCCAATTTCAGCCCGTAAAATGTAGTCGTGGAAATGAGTTGCGTGACGGGTCGTAAAAGTGAAAACTTTTGTTGGACTTAAAAACATGTTATCTACAGGTCATATAGGATTTTTGGAAATTTTGTCAAATTTTATAAGCATGGTTTAATAAGGTAAAACAGCCCGTACTTTAGTCAAGTACCGGCGAGAACGTGTAAAAATGGATAACGTAGGTTATAAGAACGAATGGTATAAAATGAATGATACTTGTTGTTTTTGTTTTTGGCGTGAGTTATATTTGTCTTAAGTGACTTATATATATGTATTTTATACAGTACCGTAAGTATTTAAATGAGATTACTCATTACGCGTTATTTGTGATAGGTGTTGAATTACCCGGGCATCCGTTTCATCGTCAGTGAACACTCCTCGAACTACCGACTACTTAATATCTAAGGTGTGAATTTATAGCCTCGCTTATATTATTTCAAATTGTTTTACCCGCGAGGGAAATGCATGCTAGTTTTTAAAAGGAACGTATATCATGAATGATTGTTAGACCCGAAAGTTGCCTTAGAAATTGTGTTGAGTACCAAAGTTGCAAAAGTCCCTAAATTCATGAACTATTAACTATTGTCTTGCCCTTGCGAAGGGGGAAATAGCCGCTTATGCAATTTGTAGTACTACGGGGTTAACGACCCAATGCTAACCGAGAAGCTGTACTTATAGTAAGTTCTGCGGTAGATTATTTTGTATGAGAAATAAGGTATAATTGCAACTGATGCCTTTAGAGGGGCACTGGTTTCATCTGAATCATGCCGGTATATTTACGCGGGTGATTGAGTTAACGGATTAGTGTCATGAGCTTAAACACAATTGTCAGTATCCTGATTATAGTTTGTTTGATCGACAAGACTATAAATGATCACGAATGGTTTTAATATATATACGTTCAAATGGATTGAAAAACCTATGAATTCCACTCAACGTTTTCGTTGACCAAATTTTGGCATGTATTTCAGGTAACCGCTGAGCAGTAGGATGGAGCATGCATGGGATGGATGTTGTGTGTACGGCTTGGTGTCCGCTTGTTTTTCCCTCCTTTTCTACTTAAACAATTTTTATGTTTAATGTCATGTGGTTGTAAAACTGAGGTTTTTGGGTTGAGATTCATGGGGACCAAAACGCTAAACTCTGTGCACTATTTGGGGTTGGAAAAACTGTGGACATGTATTATTTAACAACTTTAAATTTCAATTTTTAAGATGACGTCTTTTTAGCGTCGTTTGATATCTCTTGTGTGCAATGAATACTGTGTAGCACCCATTGTTGTAGTTCCGCTGCGCATAACAATTGTGGGGGTGTTACAGATTGGTAATCAGAGCCACGAGTTATAGAGAACTAGGTCGTTTTTGAAAATCCTAAACTATAACTTTTGGTGTCGTAAGAAAAGGGTCCAAGCACACACAACTATCCTGCATGGCTCCGGTAAGATTTATTGTTGTATTTATGGCATTTGACGTATACTTTTGAGTAAAGTATATATGTGGGTAATTATTATATAAGTATGGGATTTACTATATGTAGACGTTAAATTTTTCGTGAAATATCCGACATCGTAATTTTTGTATTAATCATGCATGAGCATCATATTATTACATTTTGGGCATATGTACCACCTTTGCATTGCATTTGCATGCATATATTTATAATTATTGTATAATTACTTATGTACCCTCCGAAATTCGCTGTTATCGCAGGAATGGCCGAGGTACCGCCCAACGATAACGGGAACGATTACGTCGTAGGTCACGAAGGGGGACCGTTACCTCCGAACCCGCCGGACAATAATAATGGATGGATCGCTCCAGAAGACGAAATAGGGCCGGAAAACGACAATGGCGAAAGTGAGGTGGATAATTTCAGCATGAGTAGTGATGACAATGAGGATTCCGAAGAAGAGCCCGAGGAGCTATTGGATGATGGCATTCCCGAGGATGCCGTAGGCCAGACCGAACCCGATTTGTTTCAAACCCCGAGTTCGCCGAAGGGTTATGAGGTACCACCGACCGGTCGTTATGAGCAGCAACCTTTTGATCGCCCGATGGACAATAGTAATGGGAGCAGTGGAGAGTCATCCAAGTCGCCATCGATTCATGAGAATATTACAAGGGTCTATTTTCCGAGACCGAGTCACTACTGGGATCCCGCAGGTCGTTTGGGGAGGATGGAAAGGTTAATGTATGAGCGGTTTGTAGTTGAGACTAGGGTGATTAAGAAGTTTGATAAGACTGAGAGGGAGCATCAAAGATTGTTGGAAAGGACTTCAAGGATTGCGTATGATGGGATGATGAACACAAGTGCCATCAACAGTTTGAAATCAATGGTTGCGAATTTAAGTGCTAGTCTTGATCGTGTGAGGGAAGATCAGATGAGGTTGTCGAGGATGCAGAGTTGGGAGCATCGTGTGAGGGATTCATTGCCCCCGGATTGGAGATTCGTGGACGATGTGGAGATGGAGGCGAATGACTTCATGGTTCAGCCGCCTACTGGAGGTGCTTGTATTTCGGTGGGAAGTCAAGTAGCGATTGAGCATGGATCCACATCAGGGATGAGAAAGGAAACAGAATGTGGGCCAGATGAGAAAGGAAAGGGAAAAGTGGATGATGTGGACGAGGACGTGAGTGATGAGGAAACCGAGGACGACGACGAGCCGCCATCCAAGAGGCCGTGTGGATCACCACATGCCTAGTTACTTGTTTTGTATTTTTCTTTGATCATTGTAATAGAACTATTTTAGACCTTTGTATGATGGTATTATGACGAGAAACTCAAGTACTTGATGTTTTGTGGTGAATGATTGTAGTGGCATTACTTGTCACGATTTTGGTTAACTATCAATACAATCTATGTTACCTTTCATGATCTGTGATATGTCTTAAATTTGATCTTTTGTGGTGTGAATTGATGAATATTAGTAACTCCGTAGTGATGTGTCGTTGTATGTATTTTATGTCTGGGAAACTTGATATGAATACTTACATTGTTTTTCTATTTTCTTGTCTTGCAGAAAGAGATATTCGATAAAACAATGCCTCCAAAGTTGACTGCCGATCGTGTTAACAACATGATTCAGGAAGCGATAGCTAATGCGTTGGAAGCGGACCGAGCTGGGAGAAATCAGGATCCAGGAAGGAACGCGGGGAGACAACCAGCCCCGAGAGTGTGTACCTATTCAAGCTTTATGAAGTGCGGTCCTACGCAGTTCCGTGGATCGGGTGGAGCACTAGAACTTAGGCGATGGTTGGAAAAAGTTGAGAGTACGTTTGAAATCAGTGGTTGTGCAGAGGCGGATAAAGTAAAGTTTGCAGCAGCTACGTTTCTGGATGATGCGTTAAGCTGGTGGAATACTCAGGTAGCTACGGTGGGATTGGCTGTGGCAAATGCAAGAACGTGGAATGCGACCAAAGCTTTGTTGACAAAGAAGTTCTGCCCAGAGGAGGAATTGGGGCAATTGGAGGACGAACTGAGACACTTGACCTTAAGGAACAACGATATAGCTGCTTACACCAGGAGATTCAATGAGTTAAGTCTTTTGTGTCCGGACATATTTGCCAATGACGCCAAGAAAATGAAGCAGTATATTAAGGGTTTATCTAGCAACATCAAGGGTGAAACAACTTCGTCGAAACCTGGAACGTTTGATGAAGCGGTTCAAATGGCACACGCTTTGATGGACGTTAAGCTTCAGGATAAGCAGAATTACATTGCTGAGGGTAACAAAAGAAAATGGGAGGCAGCACAAGGCAATCAATCCCAAGGCCAGAACCGAGGAGGAAATCGAAACAACCAAGGGCCGAACCGTAATCAGCAGTTTAATCAGAGAAGGAACGAAGGAATGAGGGCCGTGACAAACCCTAGAGGTGTGAAAGTGAACCCCCATTGTGGAAAGTGCAACTTGTATCATGTTGGAAACTGCCCGCAGGCATGCGGCAAGTGTGGAAAGGCAGGTCATAGGACTGCTAGTTGTCGAATGGGAGGAGTAGCCACTGGGGCTAATGCTATCAGGATGAGAGGATGTTATAGCTGTGGAGAAAGGGGGCATGTGCAAGCAAATTGCCCGAAGGCAGGGAACAGACGGGGAGGAAATAATGCGGCAGCTGTGTATCAAGTGGGAACTGCTGATAAACCACAAGGTCCCAATGTGGTTACCGGTACGTTTTTGCTAGACGCTTGTTATGCTAGTATTTTATTTGATTCTGGCTCCGACAAGAGTTTTGTAGACGTTAGATTTAGTCGTCATATCGATAGAGAACCGGTATTGTTAACGACTAGTTATAATGTTGAATTAGCCGATGGAAAAATTGTTAGTACGAATTCTATACTGAAAGGGTGTACCTTGAAGTTAGGAAACTACGCTTTTAAAATCGACTTGATGCCTATAGAGCTAGGATCGTTTGACGTGATTGTGGGAATGGATTGGCTAATGGAGCATAATGCTACAATCGTCTGTGGTGAGAGATTGGTGCAGATTCCGCTGAGGAATAGGGTTTTGACGGTAAAGGGAGACGAATGCACTTCTCGTTTGAAGGTGATTTCGTGTTTGAAGATGATGAAGTACGTAGAGAGCGGATGCGATGTGTTTTTGGCACAGGTTTCGAGCGATGGTGATGTAGAGGCGAGGATTGAAGAGGTACCAATTATTCGCGAGTATCCGGACGTTTTTCCAGACGAGTTGCCAGGTTTACCGCCTAACCGTGAGGTCGAGTTTCGAATTGATTTAGTGCCAGGAGCTGCGCCGGTTGCACGTGCACCTTATCGCTTAGCACCATCTGAGTTAAAGGAGTTATCGGATCAATTGAAGGAATTGATGGACAAAGGATTTATTAGGCCGAGCTCATCACCTTGGGGAGCGCCAGTGTTGTTCGTAAAGAAGAAGGATGGTTCGTTTAGAATGTGTATTGACTATAGAGAACTCAATAAGCTGACGGTTAAGAATCGGTACCCATTACCGAGGATTGATGATTTGTTCGATCAATTGCAAGGTTCCAGTGTATACTCAAAGATCGATTTAAGATCAGGGTATCATCAACTGCGTGTAAGAGAGGAGGATATTCCTGTAACTGCCTTTCGTACGCGGTATGGACACTTTGAATTTCGAGTGATGCCGTTTGGGTTGACTAACGCGCCTGCTGTATTCATGGATCTTATGAATCGCGTGTGCAAGCCGTATCTAGATAAGTTTGTTATTGTTTTCATCGACGACATACTTATTTACTCTAAGAGTAAGGAGGAGCACGAGAAGCACCTAAGAAAGATTTTGGAGTTGTTAAGGAAGGAGAAGCTGTATGCAAAATTCTCTAAGTGTGAGTTTTGGTTGGAATCAGTGCAGTTTCTAGGTCATGTGATTGATAAGGAAGGAGTTCGTGTAGATCCTGCTAAGATCGTAGCAATCAGGGAATGGTCAGCACCGACGACGCCGACTGAAGTTCGACAATTTTTGGGTTTAGCTGGGTACTATAGAAGGTTTATTGAAGGATTTTCGTTGATTGCGAAACCATTGACGCGGCTTACCGAGACGAATAGGGTGTATGAATGGGGAAATGAGGAAGAGCTTGCTTTCGAAACGCTCAAGGATAAGTTATGTTCCGCACCGATTTTATCATTGCCTGAGGGAATCGAAGATTTCGTAGTGTATTGTGATGCGTCTCGTAAGGGTTACGGAGCAGTGTTAATGCAACGTGAGAAGGTGATAGCTTACGCTTCGAGGCAATTAAGGAAGAACGAGGAGAACTACACGACGCACGATTTGGAATTAGGAGCGGTAGTGTTTGCGTTGAAGTTGTGGAGACACTATCTGTATGGGACAAAGTGTGTTGTATTCACTGATCACAAGAGTTTGCAGCACATTTTAGATCAAAAGGAGTTGAATATGCGACAAAGACGATGGGTTGAACTATTGAGTGATTACGATTGTGAAATTCGCTATCACCCTGGGAAGGCGAATGTTGTAGCAGATGCATTGAGTAGGAAGGAGCGGGAGAAACCTTTGAGGGTTAGAGCTTTAGTGATGAGTGAGAGCGTTGACTTAACCGAAACCATACTGAAGGCTCAGGAGAGAGGATTGATGAAAGGGAATGTTGAAGCCGAGAATTTGGGACGAATGTTGAAACCTATTTTCGTGATTAGGTCTGACGGACTAAGATATTTTGAGAATCGAATTTGGTTACCATTGTGTCCATCTGAGGAAGGAAAGCCTGGAGTTCGAGAATTGGTTATGAATGAGTCGCATAAGTCGAAGTATTCGATACATCCTGGATCGGATAAGATGTACCACGACCTGAAGAAAGTTTATTGGTGGCCGAATATGAAGGCAGATATTGCTCGTTACGTCAGTAAGTGTTTGACTTGCGCGAAGGTTCAGGCAGAACATAAGAAACCATCTGGATTGTTGGTACAACCGGAAATCCCAGAATGGAAATGGGAGAAAATCGCAATGGATTTTGTGACGGGTTTACCTAGGACTCCTAGTGGATGCGATATGATATGGGTAATTGTGGACAGGTTGACGAAATCTGCTCATTTCTTACCTATGAAGAAGACGGACAGCATGGAAAGACTCGCCAGCGTGTACGTGAAAGAGATCGTCTGTAGACATGGAGTGCCGTTATCGATCATTTCGGATCGCGATAGTAGATTTACGTCGGAATTTTGGAGATCGCTTCAACGTGCGATGGGCACTGAACTGAGTTTAAGCACGGCTTATCACCCGGAAACTGACGGCCAGAGTGAACGAACGATTCAAACGATGGAGGACATGCTCCGAGCGTGCGTGATTGATTTTGGAGGAAGTTGGGAACGCCACTTGCCTCTAGTGGAGTTTTCGTACAATAATAGTTATCATGCGAGTATCAAAGCAGCACCGTTCGAAGCATTGTATGGAAGGAAGTGTAGATCGCCCGTGTGTTGGAGTGAAGTAGGGGAAAGTCAATTGACTGGACCCGAAATGGTTTTAGAAACGACAGAGAAGATCGTGCAGATCAAGAACCGACTACTTGCTGCGAGAAGCCGACAGAAGAGTTATGCCGATAACCGAAGGAAACCGTTGGAGTTTGAAGTTGGAGATATGGTTATGCTCAAGGTATCGCCATGGAAGGGTGTAATTCGTTTTGGGAAGAAAGGAAAGTTGAGTCCGAGGTATATTGGACCGTTTAAGATCGTTGAACGAATTGGACCAGTAGCGTACAAGTTAGAATTGCCGACCGAGCTTAGTGCTATTCATGACACGTTCCACGTATCGAACCTGAAGAAGAGTTTGGCGGACAAGGAATTGGTGATTCCTTTGGACGAGATTCGACTAGACGACAAAATGCACTTTGTGGAAGAACCTGTGGAAATTATGGACCGGGAGGTCAAGCGGTTGAAGCATAGTAGGATTCCTATTGTGAAGGTCCGATGGAATTCTAAGCGTGGACCGGAATACACCTGGGAACGTGAGGACTTTTTCAAGGAAAGGTATCCTCATTTGTTCCAGTAGACGAAATGTGAGCCCAAGAAGAGGCGAGCGCCGGGACGTCGCTCTCTTTAAGGAGGGGTGGATGTGACACCCTAGAATCGAGGTCATTAACGATACCCTAAATTACGCTAAATTTTGAAATTTTTGATAAATTTTAATTTCTATACTTATGAGTATTTTGGTTAGAGCCGATGTTCGAGGTTATAATTTTTACGGTTGACGTTTTGAGAAGGACGATGACGATTACGATCCCGAGAGATGCCCAATTTTATATAATTTTTGACGATTTATCGATAATGTAATTTTTCGAGAATTTTATTTACGGTTCGTGTTAAGTTGAGTCGTGTGAGTTTTATAGCCTTCCAAGTACATTTAAAGTATCCCAAAAATATTTTGGAGCATTCGGGAAGATTTCCGACTCCCGTAAAATTTTCAAAATTGACAAATGAGTCAAACCCGCAAAGTTTTGAGTTTGTTTTCTACTTAAGGACAAAAGAAGCCCAATATTGCACTTAGGTCCCTCCTAACTAACAAAAGGGGGCAAAGTGAACAAACACACAAACACACACAACATTTTACAAGAAAAATCAAACCCACACTCTCCTTGTCTCTCTCTAAACCCACGGTCACACCAAGAACAAACAAAAATCCACCTAAAATCTTTTCTACTTGATTTTTCAAAAATCTAAGGTTAGACCACGCTTAGTTTGGTCATTACCCACCTATTCATGTAATCAAATCCAACATGCATTGATAAAAATTTTTCAAGATTTTTCATATGATCCAAAATTCGTTTTTGTGGCTATTTGAGCTAATGCATGTTAATTTTGAGTGTTATGGAAGTTTAAACACCATGAAAACCCACCAAAATTAATTTGGTTGTGGTGAATGGGTCACCCAAACCCCACGGCATGGGGGTGTTTGGGGGAGCCATGGTGGTTGATGAATATGCATGTTATTATAGTGTTTGGTTATTTGTTTTATGATGATTTACATAGGTGTTACTACTTGCATGTGTATTTTTCTTTGATTTTGATATTGAGATTGGTTGATCAATAGGGGTAGGATGGAAGTTTGATGTTAGGATATGTTTGGGAAGTCTTAGGATGATGTTTAGTGTTGGTTAGAAGTCTTGGAATCGAGTCTAAGCATGTTTTTGGTATAGTCATTTTTAGGCAGAAACATTTGGTCTATTTTGGAAAAATGATTTTTGTTCCAGGTCTTGAAAACTAAATATAGTGATAGAGGGTTTTTCTAGCTTTAATTTGGTATAAGGTAGAGCCCGTGACTCAAAACGAGCTAAAAGTTATGACATTTTAAAGATCGGGTACCGGGAGACGAGGACTTTCACAATCCGGATTTGTGCAAAGTTTTAGTCAAATCCCGAGGGTCACAAGTATAATTTGGTGAATGATCAAGGGTCAAAACTTGGTCCCTAACCTGTACAAATGAGTCTATATGTTGACTTATGAGTCAAGGAAGTCAAAGGTATTTTTCATATAGGTCAAAGTGGTCAAAATTGGTCGAAGCGCAATTTCAGCCCGTAAAATGTAGTCGTGGAAATGAGTTGCGTGACGGGTCGTAAAAGTGAAAACTTTTGTTGGACTTAAAAACATGTTATCTACAGGTCATATAGGATTTTTGGAAATTTTGTCAAATTTTATAAGCATGGTTTAATAAGGTAAAACAGCCCGTACTTTAGTCAAGTACCGGCGAGAACGTGTAAAAATGGATAACGTAGGTTATAAGAACGAATGGTATAAAATGAATGATACTTGTTGTTTTTGTTTTTGGCGTGAGTTATATTTGTCTTAAGTGACTTATATATATGTATTTTATACAGTACCGTAAGTATTTAAATGAGATTACTCATTACGCGTTATTTGTGATAGGTGTTGAATTACCCGGGCATCCGTTTCATCGTCAGTGAACACTCCTCGAACTACCGACTACTTAATATCTAAGGTGTGAATTTATAGCCTCGCTTATATTATTTCAAATTGTTTTACCCGCGAGGGAAATGCATGCTAGTTTTTAAAAGGAACGTATATCATGAATGATTGTTAGACCCGAAAGTTGCCTTAGAAATTGTGTTGAGTACCAAAGTTGCAAAAGTCCCTAAATTCATGAACTATTAACTATTGTCTTGCCCTTGCGAAGGGGGAAATAGCCGCTTATGCAATTTGTAGTACTACGGGGTTAACGACCCAATGCTAGCCGAGAAGCTGTACTTATAGTAAGTTCTGCGGTAGATTATTTTGTATGAGAAATAAGGTATAATTGCAACTGATGCCTTTAGAGGGGCACTGGTTTCATCTGAATCATGCCGGTATATTTACGCGGGTGATTGAGTTAACGGATTAGTGTCATGAGCTTAAACACAATTGTCAGTATCCTGATTATAGTTTGTTTGATCGACAAGACTATAAATGATCACGAATGGTTTTAATATATATACGTTCAAATGGATTGAAAAACCTATGAATTCCACTCAACGTTTTCGTTGACCAAATTTTGGCATGTATTTCAGGTAACCGCTGAGCAGTAGGATGGAGCATGCATGGGATGGATGTTGTGTGTACGGCTTGGTGTCCGCTTGTTTTTCCCTCCTTTTCTACTTAAACAATTTTTATGTTTAATGTCATGTGGTTGTAAAACTGAGGTTTTTGGGTTGAGATTCATGGGGACCAAAACGCTAAACTCTGTGCACTATTTGGGGTTGGAAAAACTGTGGACATGTATTATTTAACAACTTTAAATTTCAATTTTTAAGATGACGTCTTTTTAGCGTCGTTTGATATCTCTTGTGTGCAATGAATACTGTGTAGCACCCATTGTTGTAGTTCCGCTGCGCATAACAATTGTGGGGGTGTTACAGCATTCGTTCCAAGTCCTCTTACATTTCCTCCAGCATTAGCATTCACATTCACATTAGTACCGCCAATTCCACTACCGCCAGCTCCACTACCGCCAGCTCCACTACCGCCAGCTCCACTACCGCCAGCTCCACTACTGCCAGCTTCATTTCTAGCATTTTCCATAAATTTAGTCATAGATGCGGTAACTTGCTCCGTAATAATCCTACGTACATCATCCTCAGTCACAGCCTTCTTGGGCGGCATAGTTCTATAATTCCACAATTTCAATGTATTAAGCATTCACCCAACAAAGGATTCATATTATATGGACTGAATTCATAATCAAGATACAAATAAGGCACAATATGGAATTCAATACAAGATACATATTTCATTCGATCTGAAACAAAGGTATTGTCTTAGTACATCCCATATCAAAGTTCTAACACTATATACACTCAAAATTCGTGCCATGTCTATTACTAACAAGTCGGTTCAGTCAAAGCTACAAATGCACAAAAGATATAAAGGTCACTACTAAATACAGACTGGTCTACTGAGAACCGCCAGATGGTCCATCATCCATCGTCTTCTGTATCTTCGTCGGACGATCACTAGACACATCTTCAGCTGGGCGCTTACGGATTACTCCTCTTTCAACCATGTCAGCATAAAATCTACTATTCCATCTCACGGATATATTCAACTCCTTTTCGGCTTTCTCACGCATCGCACGAGCCACACTCAACTGAATCTCCATAGAATTCACTTTTCTCTTCGTAGCAGCATACTCACCACTTTCCAACACTGATAACCTCCTAAAAGCCTCATTCAAACCACGTTCTACATCACTCAAATCCAAACTAAGCAATTCTCGCTCTTTCTCGCCAACCTTAGTCTTCGACTCCAAATAAGCAACCTGAGTCTGAACAACACCTAATCCAACCTCTGTCACACAACTCTTAACACGGGAAGCATCTAGATCACGTCTCAAGGCCCATGGTGTAAGACCATCAATATGAGTAGCCTCTCGAGTACTAGACGACTCTCCTATCTCACGTCTACGAGTAGCAATACCATCAGTACCGTCAGGTGCATCGTCATCCTCATCCTCCTCTGATTCAGAATCAGATTCAGACGATTCAGACATTTCATCCCTAGGTAACTCATCCTCAGAATCAGACAAACAAACTGGTGGGGGCAAAGGCTCGCCCTCTGGAACATCATACGGATAAATAAGCTCGGCTTCCTCATCATCATCAACCTCAACATCTATACCTACATCCTCCTCGACATCCTCGTCGTCAATCTCATCATCTAAATTATCTAACCCAATCTCATCATCATTCTCTATATCAACATTCTCAATCTCATTCTCTACCAAGTCAACCTGAGGGGCAATCTGATCTCCTAGTCCTAACTCGGGCTCGGGATCCTCAAATGGTTCCTCCTAATCATCAATATCATAATCTACTAAGTCTAAATAAGGATCATCTTCTATATTAGGTTCGGGAATAGCATGGTTTTCTATAGGAATATTAGGGTCAGCCATGACAATCTGCATTTATATATATATATCTCGTATTAGGATAACATACTAGTTAAACAATTACATAATGAAACCACGATATATACATATACATAAATTAAATTATATATATCAAAATATATATCTTCTCAATAGGACTTGTTGTAACGTCGGAGATCTCTGGCACCGTTATAGTCAAAAGATTTTTCATATATTTTCTCAAATGTTCATCATCAAAAGATTTTGAAAATTTTTGTTCAAAACCTTAGTTTTTAAAATCTTTTGTTCTCTATAACGAGAGCTCTGGTACCAAACTGTAACACTTTCATTTTTCGTATCGGTACAGCGGAAGGGTCTTTTAGAGTGTTACGAGATAGCACAATAACTCCAATCATAGACAACACATAAAAATGGTTGTACAAGGTTTAACAAACATTCATTCGATAAAAAGTTTCAAAAGCGTACAACAGGTCCCAAATTATACAGGTCATTAAGTTTACAAAACACAGATCGAATGAACATTTTTAATATTAAGTGTGGGCCATCAGAGTCGATCTCCATCCGGATTACCTTCAAGCACCTGAGATAAAAACATGCAAAAATCATATCAGCGAATGCCGAGTGAATTCATAGAGTTTAATGAAAACCGTTATATAAAAACAAAAATTTACATTCATTTAAAATCAGAACACAAGTATAATATCGGAAGTAAGTCCTCATATTGCTAGTCAGGCAATATATAAATCAAGCATACATCTTAAACCGTCCATGAGACCGTAGTCTCTATATTACCATGATAGGTAATATCTTCATCGTTAATAGCGTCGTATCATATCGTTTATTATTTATGTTTTATAGCATACATTGTATAGGTTGTAGGATTATTATTAGCCGCATGACATTGTTACCTTACTATGAAAACAGCGGGCCGCGAACCCGACAAACAATTTGCCCATCTAAGTTAGTGTGTCGTCACAAAAATCACGCTATGGAATCTTCTCATACATAAATTCGCTTACCAATCAATGTGGTACGACGGGGATCAACCGTCAAGGCGCGAACTGGGGTGATCGTCCCCAAATAGTACTATCAAATGCATAAGCGTCTACCAAATCCCGGTAGTTCACAATTCATGCTAATGGGACTTTAAGTGACATAACCTAACTACTAATAATCCTTTTAGTCTCGTTTATAGGGTCATAGCATCATTCGGGTCCATATCATTAAGCATACAATCGGGACTACTTGTGTTCTATTTTTATAAAAATCTAGCATGTTATCTCCCTCGCGGGTTTACAAATCATTTTATAAAACATTTAAAAGAGTGCGAGGCTATGAACTCACGTTGTTAATGAAAGGCGGATTATCGGCTACGGGCGTGCTTCGGTCACGGAAACCTATATAAATAATAATCGGTCTTAGACTCGGTCCAATGACTTTTATCAAAATAACAATATACATATGATGATTTTGTACATATGATGATGATCAAGTGGGTTTATACATCCTTGTTTACTCATTTTAGTGTTTATGTCTTGGTAACGTCTTACTAGTTCACTAGTTTTACCGATTTTACCTATTTTAAGTCCATTAAATCTTTATAAGTTCTTTAACTTGTTTTTACCCATTTTATACCTATATTATCAGTATATATACTTTTCATGTTGGGCCCAAATGGGTTAAGCCCAATAAGTTCTTTTTACAAGTTTTTATCTTATTAAGTCCAATTATTAGTCCAATATGTTTAGTTAGCTCGTAAATGTCCGTAATTCTTATAGTTCGGGTTTTATCGGTTTTTACTTGTCTTAGTTATCTATACATCAGTATATGACTTTTATAAAATTCACATTAGACGGGTTTGGTCGTCTAAGTTTTATTTGGCGAAAAACGTTAATTTTACGGCGATAGCCGAAAAAGTCGTAAAAATCAAGTTTATAGTTTTTATTACTTATAAATATTATTTTACCACCATTTATATAATTTACCCATTCAATTAACCTTTTATACATTTATATAAATAAGTTTTATAAGTTAGTGGGTTTATATTTTTATATTTTATACATTATAATGTGAGTGCTTATATAATAATAATAAACATTATTTCCAAAAATCTTATTTTTAACTTCATGTTCACCATTTTTAACATATCTAGAGTTCTATAATGAATTAGAAGCTCATTTTTGGATGGCATGATCTTCATAATATATGTTACATTTAACTTAGTTATAGCTACTGCCCATTTTGAGTTTAACTTGCCTTAACAGTCCCTACAAAACTGCTTATTCAGATTATACCATCTAACTTGTTTTGATCATATCTCACTCATTATTTTGATTCCATTGCATGGCCAACTCTCAAATGTGTATAACATCTTCTACTTACTGTAAATGGATCAAACCATGCAATTTTATCAGTTCATCTTTTAGTTTTCTACTGTTTTTATACAGCCAACTAAATAATCAAGATTTTAGCTTCATTTCTTATGGTTATCATCATTTTTAAGCATATTTATCAACACTTGATCCCCACACAACATTTTTATCATCATATATACATCATATACATATACAAAATGAAAGAAAATACATTTGTTCTTTATAAAATAACAAGAGAAAAATGGAGAGGATGATCTTCTTTACCAATCCAAGTGGATTTCTTGTTTTAGGAAGACAAGAACTTGATGAACACAACAAGTATCTCCAAGACCATCAAATATCAAGAACATAGGTTGGAAAATCAGCCCTAGGACACAAGCAAATCACCTCCAAAGTTGTTGATATGGCCACCAAATGATCAAGGCTTCAAGAGAACACCTTAATAGAACTAGTAAACATGTGGTTTATGGCTAGAAGAGATCAAAGAGGGTGTTTGTTAGCTTATTTGGGACGGCACAAGGGATGAAGTTGAGAGAGTTTTGGTGTTGAATTGCATGTGAGAAAGATGGAAATGAAACAAGTAGCTAGTTTTGGAAGGTTAAGTGGGAAAAGTTAGCTTAACATGTAAGCTAAGGCTTACACATGGAAGGTGTAAGCTAAACTTGATGCCACCTAAGTGTTGTGGTGTCAAGTTGGCCGTCCCATACAAGCTAGTGGGGTGGGACAATGTGTTTTGTCCCATCTCACTAGTTTACGGGTATTTCTCGATTCTAGTTTTCTCGATTTGCGTGCCTTCGGGTCGTTTTACGAAAAACGTTTTTATAAATTATGAATCAACGTCACAAAACGAATCCAATAAAAATTGTCTCATCAAAAACGGAGTTCAAAAACGTAAATACGTAATCCTAAGGTTTCCGGTTTAGTCGTAAAAGACGCCAAATTATGCACGTAAGCCCAAATTTAAATCCGTAAATTGTGAGTTCGTCAACCAACACAAAAATAAGTTTCAAAATATTATACGAGGAAATATTTCACTACCTGAAAATGTTAGATTGTCACAGCTTCTGATATTCAGCTTTCACTTTTGCACATGTTAAGCATTTCGCGACATATGTTGCAATATCAGCTTTCATATTCGGCACCAGTATAACTTTTTCAAGTCTTGGTACATTTTGTCTGATCTAGGATGAATAGAATACTTGGATTTATGAGATTCTAGCATGATCAAGTCTCTCAGTCCACCATATAATGGTAACCAAATTCGACCTCTTAAACATTTGATATTGTCAGATCACGTCTCAAATGTTTCACCATCTCCTCTAAATCCTTCAGCTGCAATATTTTCCTTCCTGCATCCTTCGATTTATGTGTTTCAAATCTGCTCAGGTAAATTATTATGAACTGTCACCACTAAAGCACGCACTCGAATCGGTTTCTCCCTTTCCTTTCGACTTAACGCGTCAGCTACCACATTCGCCTTTCCTGGATGATAACGAATTTCACAGTCGTAATCACTCAAGAGTTCAACCCATCGACGTTGCCTCATATTCAGCTCCTTTTGATCCAATATATATTGTAGGCTTTTGTGATCAGTGAACATTGTACACTTCGTACCATACAGATAATGTCTCCAAAGTCGTAGAGCAAAAACCACAGCGCCCAGTTCTAAGTCATGGGTAGTGTAGTTTTCCTCATTCTTCCTTAAGTGTCTAGAGTCATATGCGATCACCTTTTCACGTTGCATTAGAACAGCACCGTATCCTTGAAGAGATGCATCACAATAAACAACAAAGTCTTCACTTCCTTTAGGTAACGATAAGATCGGCGCACTACAGAGTTTCATCTTTAGGGTTTGGAAAGCTTCTTCTTCATCATCGCCCCACACATACGACTTATTCTTCTGAGTCAGCTTAGTTAATGGTTTTGATATCAAAGAGAATCCTTCAATAAACATTCGGTAATAACCAGCCAAACCTAGAAATTGTCGTACTTTAGTTGGAGTAGTCGGGGCATTACAATTTTTGATGGCTTCGATCTTTGCAGGATCGACATGTACCCCACTTTTATCTATCACATGTCCAAGAAATTGTACATAACTAAGCCAAAAATCACATTTTGAGAATTTAGCGTACAACTTTTCGTCCTTTAACAAGTTCAAGATAATTTTTAAGTGTTCGACATGCTCTTCCTTGCTTTTAGAGTAGATCAAAATATCATCGATGAAAACGATCATGAATTTATCAAGATACGGCTTACAAATGCGATTCATTAAGTCCACGAATACCGCAGGTGCATTAGTCAAACTAAAAGGCATAACCAGAAACTCATAATGACCATAACGAGTTCTAAACGCCGTAACAGGAATATCTTCCTCGCGTATGCGAAGTTGATGGTAACCGGAAAGAAGATCAATCTTGGAGAAAACACGAGAACCTTGAAGTTGATCAAATAAGTCATCAATTCTTGTAAGAGGATAACGATTCTTGATCGTTAGCTTATTCAGCTCTCGATAATCGATACACATACGGAATGAACCATATTTCTTCTTAACGAATAAGACAGGAGCTCCCCAAGGTGACGAACTCGGTCGTATAAAACCTTTGTCAGATAGTTCTTGTAATTGCACCGATAACTCCTTCAGCTCGGATGGTGCTAAACGATATGGCGCACGAGCTACGGGTGCAGCACCAGGAATTAGATCAATCTGGAATTCTACTTGCCTTGGAGGCGGAAGTCCATGCAAATCTTCAAGAAACACTTCAGGAAAGTCACGAATGACTGGAACATCTTTGACACGTTTCTCCTTTGATTCCTTTTCCAATACTTTAGCTAGGAATAATTCACAACCTTTTTCGATATACTTACGAGCTTTAATGCACGAAACGATTTTTAGTCGTGAATTACATTGATCACCTTCGATAACCATGGTCTTGTCATCCAAGGGAATCCTAACTTTCTTTTCTCCACACATTATAGACGCATTATACTTGGATAGCCAATCCATTCCGATGATAATATCAAAACTTCCCAACTCGACAATAATCAAGTCTATTTTGAAAATATGGTTCAAGAGGTTAAGAGAGCATCCTAGAAGTGCACGATTGGTACTCACTAATTTACCATCAGCTAGTTCTACTTCATAACTCGTGTTTAGTTCGACCGGTTTGATATCAATTAGGGTACTAAAACTTGTAGACACAAAGCTTTTGTCTGCACCCGAATCAAATAAAGCTGTAGCGTAACGGTTATTCAGTAAAAACGTACCAGTGACAACTTTCAGGTTCTGCTTGGCATCGGCTTCACCCAACTGATAAGCTTTTCCCCAGTTATCTCCACCATGTTCATTCTTAGGAGGTTTAGGGCATTGGTTCCTCATGTGTACTTTACCTTGGCAGTTAAAGCAAGTCACTACTCTCTTTCCTGGTCCCCAACAGTCTTCATTCTTGTGGCCTAACTTGTTGCACTTCTCGCACTTAGCACATTCACCAGTATGAGATCTTCTACATCATTGACATTGGGCTCCCTTATCAGCAGGTGCAGTTTCAGTCATTGCATTTGCATTACCCCTCCTTCGGTTCTGATTCCTATTGTGAGATTGACGGTTAACACCACGATCATCACTTTGCACTTCAGCTTTTCTCTTGCTACCTTCAGAAACACCATCAGCCTGGTCTTGGATGATTTGTCCCATTAGTTGGTAGGCCATACGGACAGCTTCATCAATATTGGCAGGTTTAGATGAGGTTACATCACCACTGATGTTAGCAGGTAAGCCTCGAATATACTGCTCCACCTTCAGATATTTTGGGTTCACTTTGGTTGGACAAAGTAGAGCAAGTTCATGGAATCGGTTAGTGTATCCATCTATATCAGTACCTTTCAGGCTTAGTTGATACAGTTCCTGATATAATCTTTAAATAACACTCCTTGGACATAATTCCTCGGTCATCCATCTTCTCACTTCAACCCAAGGTGTAGCATAAGCAGCATCCATCCCTACTGAAGCCATTCTTCCATCCCACCAAGTTAATGCTCGCCCTTGAAGAGTAGGAGAGGCAAACATTACCTTGTCTCCTTCCTCACTTCCACTAAATCGAAACACAGATTCCAATTTTTCAAACCATTGCATCAAACCAACAACACCTTCAGTACCCTTGAAAGTCGGAGGTTTGCATTTCATGAATGATGTATAAGTACATTTAATCACTGGTTTATCAGCATTGCCAGTTCTAGCACCAGCATTGTCAGCTCCAGTATTGCCAGTTCTAGTATTGCCAGCTCCAGTATTGCCAGCTTCAGTATTGCAAGCTCCACCAGATCCACCAGCTCCACCGGATCCACCAGCTCCACCGGATCCACCAGCTCCATTATTCATATTTGCCATAAATGTGTTCATAGAGATCTCAAATTGATCAGCTACAATAGCGCGTAACTGCGTCTCAGTCATTTGTTTTGGCGGCATGATCCTGCTACACAATTCACATCAAAATGAGTTTTCATTTAGTGGTTGTGATAACAAAACATGAATAACACGGATAAAGAATTAGATAGATGAAGAGAAACAAGAAAGGATGATAGAACGAAGAATAGAATTTGAACAAGGAACGACGATTCAGGAGGAATGAGTCAAAAGACAGGAATTTCTTCTGTGACAATCAGCGTCGTTTATAAATTACGTATTAGTATTATAATAATCAAATAATTAACATTTATAAATAAATGTAATCCATTATGCTTTAAGCATAAATAATAATTAAGTATTTATAACATATATATATATATATATATATATATATATATATATATATATATATATATATATATATATATATATATATATATATATATATATATATACTTTTCTTATTCTCGTCCATTGGCAACTCGGAGGTTTCGCTTGCAGATGTTATAGTAAAAAGATTACAAAATTTTATTTTTGGAAAATCTTTTCGTTCTCTATAACTTGAGCTCTGATGCCAATCTGTAACACCCCTAATTTCGGGTCATAGCAGCGGAATGGTCATTGAGTGTTACTATCATAGTTCAATCTGAATATCATAGAAAACGGCTCAAAACGAGTCGTTTTGTTGAAACATACATCCGTTCATTATTTAAAGATAAAACAGTTCACACATGGTCCCAATTAGTTTTAAAGTTTACACAACATAATAGTCGATAAAAGTTTATTTGAATGGACATAATTTAGAAAAGTGGGCCAAAACATTTAAATTAAGCAAGCTGCATGAAACCGCCTTCCGTGAGTGCCTTCTTTATGGACCTAAGATAAAACATGCTAAAAGTCAACAAAAATGTTGAGTGAATCTACAGATTTTAAATTAAATAAACGAACACAAGTATTTTGAATAAACCTTCCATGGTTGACAATCATGTGGATCAGACATAATCATCGTTGTTATTACATAAGCCTCATGACATTGAACGTTAACATATATTATTTCAGCCCGACACACCTAGCCAAGTGCGTATATTTCTCTATTACAATGTATCCGATGTTTCATTACTAGTGCATCACGGCACCACGCGATAGCTAGTTACGACCGGACTGGGTGTCACCCCGATAGATCTATCCATAGTACTAGCGTTCTTTTGATTAACAATTCACGATTCAGGGGGTCTTTTAAGGCTAACGCAAACTTATGTAATAACTTTCATCTAAGCATACAATCGGGTCCCTTGTGTTCTATTTTAAAAACAAGCATGTTATCCCCCTCGTGGGTTTTTGAAAATCCTTTATAAGATAGTATAAAAGCGAGGCTATAGACGCACCTTGGTACAATAATAGTAATGTGACGATCGCCGACGATTAGTGATGCCCGTTAAACACGAAGACCGCAACCAAAGTGTAGATCTTGAGATTTCCAAGATGGGTCTTTGATTAGATTTTGAAGATTCAAGCTTGAAGATCAAAAAAATTTGGTGTTCTTGTTGGATGGTAGCTCACGGCTCAAAAAGGAGAGAGAGAAAGGGTGTGTTTGATTTTTATTTGCATGTGTTGTATGTGTTTTTCTAAGTGGAAAATCCTTTTATAGTGTAAGGTGAGGGTAGATTTTGCCAAAATGCATTTCTTTGGGCTAAAAATTTAAGTATTGACTTAAGTGGCGGAAATGACTATAAAGTTACTTTTATAGATATTTACGGAACTCGGGTTCAGTAAATATATATATATATATATATATATATATATATATATATATATATATATATATATATATATATATATATATATATATATATATATATATATATATATATATATATATATATATATATATATATATATATATATATATATATATATATATATATATATTTATTGTGGTGACCACTCTTAAAATGAAAACAATAAGAACCAATATGGACCATTAGATGCATCAAACATGATCTCATTTAATTAAAATGACTTGAATGGCATATTTGTAATTAGCTTAAAGTAAGTGATAATTTTTAAAACATAATTTAAGAATTAAACCAACCTTACATGTCTTCATCCGTTTATTTTTTATTAGGCCACATTTTCAATTTGAAACATTGTTAATAATCTAGATTTTTTAATTTCTTTTGGAATTCAATATCCATTATTATATAACTTTATAAAATCACATCAAAACATTTGTTCATTAATACATCATCTGTATATTTAATCATTTAACAAATAATTATTTACAATATCACATCAAAATACTTTTTATTAACACATTAAATATTTGTACATTTTCAGTGGCACAATAAAAAAAATTAGTACACTTCTAATGACACATTATGTTTAGAGCAACTTTTCTTGACACATTTCTAGTCACATCACATATTTTAGTGACAAATTAAGTCTTTTAACACAATTAACTTTATAGTGCTCCATAATTTTATGATATATTTTTTTGTGACACACGGCTTATAAAACATTTGTAGTGACACATTAATTTTTAACATACCTTTATTGACGATATCTAAATTATGACACATAATTTGTGACACACTTAAATTATATGTACCGTAAATTTAGTGTGTCACTATACATATGTGTCACTATATATGTGTCAGTACAAACACCGTTTTCAACACTACTAAAGATAACGATATGTTATAACCCTCGATCTAAAATCAATCATAGTTATCGACGGAGGTAGATTTCAATAACTTCAACAACATGGAGAAAATAAGACAATGTAATACATTATTACATACATTACGCAAATAACAAATATCTTTAATTCACGAATGTTGCTCTAAGATATACATATAGTGAATTGTGAAAATAGTGACTAGTGCTAAAGCATGACATAACGTGACTGAAAACAAGAGCTATGGTCTTTTTCTATATAAGAAACACTATATGTCTGTTGGTTCCAAAAGCATGTGATAGCTCGGTTGAGAAAAAAAATATACTAACAAAACATCACGACAGTTACTAATATTAATCTTGTATTAATGGTGAAATTATGATATAAAGAAAACACAAATATTACTATAATACCCTTAAACTTAATAAAATTAATTTCAGCTTTTTTTAAATGAAAGAGACACTTGGCAAAAGCAGATTGGTTCTTATTGTTTTTATTTTAAGGTTGGTTCTTACTTGAACGTAAATCTATATATATATATATATATATATATATATATATATATATATATATATATATATATATATATATATATATATATATATATATATATATATATATATATATATATATATATATATATATATATATATATATATATGTATATATATGTACTAGTGTCGTAACCCGCCCAACGGGCGGGGTCGCTTTTTTCCTTGATATGGAATTTTTTTGCTTGTTCGTTTATATGTTTTTTAGTTTGTAATTTAACCTTTAGTATATTTGTCGTATAACTTTCGCTAAAGTAGGTTTTAATTATATTTTAAATTATTTCATTTATATTATGAGCCGGCTTGGTTTGTAAATATTTTTATACTACGTTTGTTACAGTTTTTGTTTACATCAAACTAACCTTTGACATCCTCTACCGTTGGCTCACCAAACGGGCGGGGCGGGTTCTGTTCATAGATATTGTTTTGAAATAATGTTTAATAACGTTTGGGTTTGGTTCATCTAATGACCGGGTTAGTTCGACAGCGTATGGAATGTTTTTTGTTTGTGTGTTTATATTTTTTTCAGTTTGTAATTTAACCTTTAGAATATATGCAGTATAATTTTCGCTAAGCTTTTAATTATATTTAAATTATTTTTTTATGATTTGGGCAGGTTCGGTTTGTAAATTTTTTATACTACGTTTGCCGACTAGTTACAGTCTTTGTTTACATCAAACCAATTTTGACATTCTCTATTTTCTCGCCTAACGGACGAGTTCGGTTCATAAATCTTGTTTTGTAAGAATTTGATAACGTTTGGTTTTGGTCATACAATGACCGGGTTTGGTCGACAAGTTTTTATTGTGTGCTTGGTTTGCAACGTTTTTTATTAGTTAGTCTTTGTTAAAAGCAAACTTATTTTTAATATTTGTTGCCCTACCTAATCTATAGGTTTGGTTCATAAATTTTATTTTTAAAATTAGACCAAAAACATAGTTTCGCTAAAAAATAAAAATATAAAGCCATTTTTACCCATTACTCAACCCCTCTTTTATAAATATATGAATAAAATCGTAAAAAATATAAGGAACATTCCGAGAACTTGAGAATGTTACAGTGCTTATGACATTAGTGATGTAACCCGCCCAATGGGCGGGTTCGTTTTGTAAACCTTTTTATGAAATAACGTTACCCGATATGTTATACTGGTTGTCAGTTGGACATATAGGGTTTAACTATATTTATTAAAAAAACTAATTTTTTATTACGTTTAGACTTGATCCACTCAACGAACAAATTATATCCCTAGTCTCTTCTTATGATATCTTGTTTATGATTGATGACCTTAAGTCGTTAATATGATCGATTTTGCAAACTACCAAATACGTCATGTTCATAATCACAAATATTTACTCCCTCCGGCTTAATATAAAGTGTTCACATTTGAATTTAAAGTTTTTTTTCTAAAACTTTGACCATAAATTTGTTTGTTTGTTTATATAGTACTTGATAGAAATTATACCGATAAAAATTCATTTTAAACTCTATACGTTCATATAATATACATCAAGTTTTATTTTACACTTACAAAAATAATTAAGGTCAAAGTTACCAAAAAATACTTGGAAAGTAAAAAATAGACACTTATTTTAGAACGAATGTAGTAGTTTCTAATAGACATCTAAGGTTGTTTGGTTAATATTTTGATTAAGCTTGTTTAATTAGAGAATGATTTTATATAGAAACCCTGACTTTTATCACTTGTTATTTTAAATCATTTTTTAATTAAATAAAAAACAAACAACTTTGTACATAACTTATTAAATTATGTTTTTATATTAAATTAATTAAATTATTATAAAACATCGCCTTATAAACTTGAAAACATTTCAACATACTTGTGATTGCATATGTCTAAGTTTAAAGTTATTAAAAAAATACTTTAATACACAAGTTGAATTTGAAATTACAGAAATTCAACTTTACCTTTTCTTAGTTGTTGATAAATATTGTTACTCAAGTTTAAGTGCTCCATGTCGGTTGAGATTCGATGACTCAATAAGCTTGTACGTTTCAAGATAAATTTAACACAAAATACATATTTTATTTTACATAAAAAAGTATGAAATTATGTAAACGCTAAAGCTAGGCGAGTAGGTGGGTATGTAATAACAAACTGGGCCGACTCCGAGAATTTTAAGCCGTTGAGGTTAAGTTTCCCTTTAAGATCAATTCTATAAAATGTTGATAGAATAAAAACTATAGAGTAATTAGAAGCAAAAAATGCCATCCTTATTATATAATCTGATGTAAAAGCTATAACCAAATCTTCGAGTCAATTTGCTCTAAAAGTGGATAGTGAATCTTATGTAAAATTACCGAAAGTTTTTAAATATATCCATTCTGGTACCATAGTAGGTAAACTTGAAGGTTACCTTATAATCTTTGATGAAGAATGTTGTTGATTCCAATGATTGTTCTAAACTTGGTGTACAATTGTAATGCTTTTTGTTTGAAATTTTTTGAATTTGTTCACTAAAAGATCCAAGAAAGTACTACGTAATTATTAAACAAAAAGAACGAACTGCTAACTTTCCTCCGGTTAGCCAAAAATCACATTGAAATGTAGAGAACGTGTGCATAGCAATGGACTGACGTATTTTCTTCTAGTCGGGTAATCAGGAGCTCAGTCTATGTGTTTCTCGTAAAAGGCCATAAACATAAAGCAATTGAACTCGTGATCATATCTGTAGAATCGTGATCATAGGCATTACACTGAATGATGAGCATTTACTACTGTTACAACTTGAAGTTACCTAATTAATGAGTGTGGTTTAGTAATCATGAATTTTACGTAAGTTAATAAGGTTTTACCTTCTGGAGTAGCATGCTATCAGCGTTTAGTAACTAATAAGTAATAACATTCCCAATTTACCACTTCTGTCGCTTTCATTGTAAGTTGTAACCATGTGACTTTCTAGAAACGAAAGTATTGAACACTTAAATAGAAATTATATCAGGAAAGACATGTAAAGTTGATAAATGTACAAAACATAAGACTTTTTTCTCTGAGTTTCATCACGATAATATAAAAACTTCCTACACTTTAAAATGATTCCTTAATGTTCTAGAAATGTAGTGTGTAATTTGTCCTGCGTCATTACATTTTCATGTTGTGCCATGAGATCAATCAACATTTTAACTTGGGAGAAGTAAGGGTTGAAAATAAAGAAAAGTCTAACCCATCACAAAATCATTAATTAACAGGAAGTCTAGGTTCGGGGAAACACAAGCTTGTTGTGTCAATAGCGTTTCAAGTACATGCACCTTGTTAAGATCAAAACCACCAGCAGCAATTGGAGATGAAAGATCTGATACATTACTGCTTAATCTTCGGCCTGATGTGGGAGTCGGTAGTTTTGAATTTAGAGAGCTAAACACAGTCGGTCTATATCCGTCACAATATCAATTTTCTTCTGGTACTTCTCATCCAAGACAAACACAAAAACTATGTTCAGATGAATCACATATATCACATAATAACATCAAGGCATTGCCGTCGCCACATTGGCATTCAATACACATCACATTTTTGTATAGATGAAGGTATCCCCTTAGATCTTACTCATATCGTTGATAAACCTGCAAAAAGCATCAAAATTGTGTCAACATTTTAAGGTTTCTACTATATTAGAATGTAAAAAATAGGTAAGAAACAAACCTGACCACACTTGGACGGGTATAACCACGGTCCTTCAAGCAAAATAATGCTGGCAACAATTTAGTACTCCTCTGACAGTTTTGTCTTTTACATCTTCTATCTTCTCTTTACCTTTTCGTAATAGATATTTTCTTTGTTCACGTGCTGGTTTTTCTTCATTTCCACACGTAGAGCTTCTCAAATTATCTCTAGCACAGTATATTATTCCTTCTCTCAATTGTTCTCTTTCTTCCCCTAAAGCAGTTAATTCATGATGGGATGACAAAGGACTAACAAAATCCGAATCAGAATCTGCCCCTACTCTCGATTTATGTTTCTTGCTTTGTTTTTCAACATGACTTTTGTTCCCTTTAGAAGAACCTAACTTTCGGCCAGACCTAAGATTTCTTTGTTTTGACTGTAATTTCTACTCTTTGACTTCTTGCTCTTGCGCCGGCTTCCATGAACATTTTTCTTTTGCGGATGAGACCTATGTACATTTTCGTTTTTCTGTATCTTTGAATTGTCATCTTGAACATTAACAAAATCACTCTCGCTTATCTTAAACTCCACATCCGTGTCATCATCCTCTCCGTCTTCATGATCATCATATTTATATGAAACCGTGTTCTCTTCTTTAGGTTCCCTTATCTAGTTGGCATTTTTTCTAGTGGATATACTGTCATCAACAAATTCACTCTCACTTAACTTAAACTTCACATCCATTTCATCATCCTCTTTTTCTTCCTAATCATCATCTCTATATGAAGCCATGTTCTATACTCTAGGTTCCTTTATCTGGTTAGCATTCTTTCTAACAGGATTTATCATAATAAATGCTCACTACCATCACCGATTCTGCATAGTCATGCTCCTCATCATCACCATCATCATCATTATCTCTGTTATACTCATCATCATCGCAATGAATGAAAATCTATGTCTGATGATGAGGAACTCACAGACCTCTTCTCGTGAAGATCTTCAAGCCTAATAGATCAATCACAAGTAGAAAAAGAATAAGTATGGAATAGATTATGAACATGCCTAATTTCATATTTGTAGATTTAAAGTTGAGCTTTTAATGCAGAAACAAACCAAACTCATCTGACTGGTTACTCAACCTGCCCGTCTAATACATTTTACAACCTTGTCTAAGATAGTAAAAAAGAGAGCTTACTACTTGTGAGATTCGTCAAATTTTCTAAGTATTTGTTAGTCTCAATTCCAAGTACTCAATAAATCCTTCAGCGTGAGGACATTGATATTTTGGCTTCATAAGTGAAACTTGCTCAACCTCGGCCTGTAAAAGCACATGAATTCACAAATTAAGATATTGAGGTCATAACTATTTTACTTTTCATTAACAAAAATTGATGCTAAACCGAGCAGATAATTACCATATAAGATTAATTATTGTAGTTGAATTGATGAATAATACAAATGTATGAAGATAATCTCCAACGCAGGTTAGAAACCACCAATTAGTTTCATTTATCTGTTAACCTTATTTTCATTTATAGTTATATCCTCCTTCCTGATAATGAGTAAACTACAACAACTAAGTAATTCCAAACACTACCTTATTACTTGTAGGCTGCTCTGGAGATCAAGATTAGGACTGATGGAATTAGATCATCATGTTTAATGGATATTTAAACTATTGTAACCTGTTGTGCAGCAGAATAAGCAATCACGTACATCCCATCTTTACTTGTAGTATCATCTTCACATCGAGATCAGATAATTGTTAAAATATAGGGTCAGATGTAGGTAATCAAATGGGATATGTAGAAACTAAAACATGATATAGTTGAATGTGCAGATATGGGGGGGGGGGGTGGGATTGCGTATTGCGTCAAATAGTCTTCAAAGTACTCAACGTTGCTGATGTATCAGTTTTAATAAGCAATCTATACACCAGTAAGTTAAAATATTGACACCACCATTGTTTGGATTGAAAAAATACCTGCAAATTACATAAAATAGAGTGCAGGTGAAAAGTTCGTGTTCTTTTCAAACTTATTTATCCAAAATGTTTTGATCTTACTGGATGAAATAAAAAAGTTTATTAATAATGAGTATTCATATCTAAAAGAAAATTCATTCGGTACTTTCTCTTCGGTAACTGACACTTTATTCATGTGTCTCCGTTGACTTGTTGGTGGTGCGTCGTCTCTCAATTCAGGGGAATCTTTTAACAGAAATAGCAAAATCCGTGACCATTAATTACAGATGAAAGTTCATCCAATAAAAGTAGTCGGAATAAAAGTTCATCCATGTAACACCCCCACAATTGCTATGCGCAGCGGAACTACAACAATGGGTGCTACACAGTATTCATTGCACACAAGATATATCAAACGACGCTAAAAAGACGTCAACTTAAAACTTAAATTTAAAATTGTTAGATGATACATGTCCACGATTTTTCCAACCCCAAATAGTGCACAGAGTTTAGCGTTTTCGGTCCCCATGAATCTCAACCCAAGAATTGCAGTTTACAACCACATGACATTAAACTTAAAAATATTGTTTAAGTAGAAAAAGGAGGGAAAAACAAGCGGACACCAAGCCGTACACACAACATCCATCCCATGCATGCTCCATCCTACACCTCAGCGGTTACCTGAAACACATGCCAAAAATTTGGTCAACGAAAACGTTGAGTGGAATTCATAGGTTTTCAATCCATTTGAACGTATATATAATAAAAACCATTCGTGATCATTTATAGTCTTGTCGATCAAACAAACTATAATCAGGATACTGACAATTGTTGTGACACCCTAGAATCGAGGTCATTAACGATACCCTAAATTACGCTAATTTTTGAAATTTTTAATAAATTTTAATTTCTATAATTATAAGTACTTTGGTTAAAACCGATGTTCGAGGTTATAATTTTTACGGTTGACGTTTTGAGAAGGACGATGACGATTACGATCCCGAGAGATGCCCAATTTTATATAATTTTTGATGATTTATCGATAATGTAATTTTTCGAGAATTTTATTTACGATTCGTGTTAAGTTGAGTCGTGTGAGTTTTATAGCCTTCCAAGTACATTTAAAGTATCCCAAAAATATTTTGGAGCGTTCGGGAAGATTTCCGACTCCCGTAAAATTTTCAAAAGTGACAAATGAGTCAAACCCGCAAAGTTTTGAGGTCGTTTTCTATTTAAGGACAAAAGAAGCCCAATATTGCACTAAGGTCCCTCCTAACCATCAAAAAGGACCTAAGTGGACAAACACACAAACACACACAAAAATTTACAAGAAAAATCAAACACTCTCCCTCCCTTGTCTCTCTCTAAACTCACGGCACACCCATAAACAAACAAAAATCCACCTAAAATCTTTTCTACTTGATTTTTCAAAAATCTAAGGTTAGACCACGCTTAGTTTGGTCATTACCCACCTATTCATGTAATCAAATCCAACATGCATTGATAAAAATTTTTCAAGATTTTTCATATGATCCAAAATTCGTTTTTGTGGCTATTTGAGCTAATGCATGTTGATGTTTAGTGATATGGAAGTATAAACACCATGAAAACCCACCAAAATTAATTTGGTTGTGGTGAATGGGTCACCCAAACCCCACGGCAAGGGGGGTGTTTGGGGAGCCATGGTGGTTGTTGATCATGCATGTTATTATTGTGTTTGGTTATTTGTTTTATGATGATTTACATAGGTGTTACTACTTGCATGTGTATTTTTCTTTGATTTTGATATTGAGATTGGTTGATCAATAGGGGTAGGATGGAAGTTTGATGCTAGGATATGTTTGGGAAGTCTTAGGATGATGTTTAGTGTTGGTTAGAAGTCTTGGAATCGAGTCTAAGCATGATTTTGGTATGGTCATTTTTAGGCAGAAACATTTGGTCTATTTTGGAAAAATGATTTTTGTTTCAAGTCTTGAAAACTAAATGTAGTGATAGAGGGTTTTTCTAGCTTTGATTTGGTATAAGGTAGAGCCCGTGACTCAAAACGAGCTAAAAGTTATGACATTTTAAAGATCGGGTACCGGGAGACGAGGACTTTCACAATCCGGATTTGTGTAAAGTTTTAGTCAAATCCCGAGGGTCACAAGTATAATTTGGTGAATGATCAAGGGTCAAAACTTGGTCCCTAACCTGTACAATTGAATCTATATGTTGACTTATGAGTCAAGGAAGTCAAAGGTATTTTTCATATAGGTCAAAGTGGTCAAAATTGGTCGAAGCGCAATTTCAGCCCGTAAAATGTAGTCGTGGAAATGAGTTGCGTGACGGGTCGTAAAAGTGAAAACTTTTGTTGGACTTAAAAACATGTTATCTACAGGTCATATAGGATTTTTGGAAATTTTATCAAATTTTATAAGCATGGTTTAATAAGGTAAATCAGCCCGTACTTTAGTCAAGTACCGGCGAGAACGTGTAAAAATGGACAACGTAGGTTATAAGAACGAATGGAATAAAATGAATGATACTTGTTGTTTTTGTTTTTGGCGTGAGTTATATTTGTCTTAAGTGACTTATATATATGTATTTTATACAGTACCGTAAGTATTTAAATGAGATTACTCATTACGCGTTATTTGTGATAGGTGTTGAATTACCCGGGCATCCGTAACATCGTCAGTGAACACTCCTCGAACTACCGACTACTTAATATCTAAGGTGTGAATTTATAGCCTCGCTTATATTATTTCAAATTGTTTTACCCGCGAGGGAAATGCATGCTAGTTTTTAAAAGGAACGTATATCATGAATGATTGTTAGACCCGAAAGTTGCCTTAGAAATTGTGTTGAGTACCAAAGTTGCAAAAGTCCCTAAATTCATGAACTATTAACTATTGTCTTGCCCTTGCGAAGGGGGAAATAGCCGCTTATGCAATTTGTAGTACTACGGGGTTAACGACCCAATGCTAGCCGAGAAGCTGTACTTATAGTAAGTTCTGCGGTAGATTATTTTGTATGAGAAATAAGGTATAATTGCAACTGATGCCTTTAGAGGGGCACTGGTTTCATCTGAATCATGCCGGTATATTTACGCGGGTGATTGAGTTAACGGATTAGTGTCATGAGCTTAAACACAATTGTCAGTATCCTGATTATAGTTTGTTTGATCGACAAGACTATAAATGATCACGAATGGTTTTAATATATATACGTTCAAATGGATTGAAAAACCTATGAATTCCACTCAACGTTTTCGTTGACCAAAATTTTGGCATGTATTTCAGGTAACCGCTGAGCAGTAGGATGGAGCATGCATGGGATGGATGTTGTGTGATCGGCTTGGTGTCCGCTTGTTTTTCCCTCCTTTTCTACTTAAACAATTTTTATGTTTAATGTCATGTGGTTGTAAAACTGAAGTTTTTGGGGTTGAGATTCATGGGGACCGAAACGCTAAACTCTGTGCACTATTTGGGGTTGGAAAAACTGTGGACATGTATTATTTAACAACTTTAAATTTCAATTTTTAAGATGACGTCTTTTTAGCGTCGTTTGATATCTCTTGTGTGCAATGAATACTGTGTAGCACCCATTGTTGTAGTTCCGCTGCGCATAACAATTGTGGGGGTGTTACAGATTGGTAATCAGAGCCACGAGTTATAGAGAACTAGGTCGTTTTTGAAAATCCTAAACTATAACTTTTGGTGTTGTAAGAAAGGGTCCAAGCACACACAACTATCCTGCATGGCTCCGGTAAGATTTATTGTTGTATTTATGGCATTTGACGTATACTTTTGAGTAAAGTATATATGTGGGTAATTATTATATAAGTATGGAATTACTATATGTAGACGTTAAATTTTACGTGAAATATCCGACATCGTAATTTTCATATTTATCATGCATGAGCATCATATTATTACATTTCGGGCATATGTACCACCTTTGCATTGCATTTGCATGCATATATTTATAATTATTGTATAATTACTTATGTACCCTCCGAAATTCGCTGTTATTGCAGGAATGGCCGAGGTACCGTCCAACGATAACGGGAACGATTACGTCGTAGGTCACGAAGGGGGACCGTTTCCTCCGAACCCGCCGGACAATAATAATGGATGGATCGCTCCAGAAGACGAAATAGGGCCGGAAAACGACAATGGCGAAAGTGAGGTGGATAACTTCAGCATGAGTAGTGACGACAATGAGGATTCCGAAGAAGAGCCCGAGGAGCTATTGGATGATGGCATTCCCGAGGATGCCGTAGGCCAGACCGAACCCGACTTGTTTCAAACCCCGAGTTCGCCGAAGGGTTATGAGGTACCACCGACCGGTCGTTATGAGCAGCAACCTTTTGATCGCCCGATGGACAATAGTAATGGGAGGCAGCACAAGGTAATCAATCCCAAGGCCAGAACCGAGGAGGAAACCGAAACAACCAAGGGCCGAACCGTAATCAGCAGTTTAATCAGAGAAGGAACGAAGGGATGAGGGCCGTGACAAACCCTAGAGGTGTGAAAGTGAACCCCCATTGTGGAAAGTGCAACTTGTATCATGTTGGAAACTGCCCGCAGGCATGCGGCAAGTGTGGAAAGGCAGGTCATAGGACTGCTAGTTGTCGAATGGGAGGAGTAGCCACTGGGGCTAATGCTATCAGGATGAGAGGATGTTATAGCTGTGGAGAAAGGGGGCATGTGCAAGCAAATTGCCCGAAGACAGGGAACAGACGGGGAGGAAATAATGCGGCAGCTGTGTATCAAGTGGGAACTGCTGATAAACCACAAGGTCCCAATGTGGTTACCGGTACGTTTTTGCTAGACGCTTGTTATGCTAGTATTTTATTTGATTCTGGCTCCGACAAGAGTTTTGTAGACGTTAGATTTAGTCGTCATATCGATAGAGAACCGGTATTGTTAACGACTAGTTATAATGTTGAATTAGCCGATGGAAAAATTGTTAGTACGAATTCTATACTGAAAGGGTGTACCTTGAAGTTAGGAAACTACGCTTTTAAAATCGACTTGATGCCTATAGAGCTAGGATCGTTTGACGTGATTGTGGGAATGGATTGGCTAATGGCGCATAGTGCTACAATCGTCTGTGGTGAGAGATTGGTGCAGATTCCGCTGAGGAATAGGGTTTTGACGGTAAAGGGAGACGAATGCACTTCTCGTTTGAAGGTGATTTCGTGTTTGAAGATGATGAAGTACGTAGAGAGCGGATGCGATGTGTTTTTGGCACAAGTTTCGAGCGATGGTGATGTAGAGGCGAGGATCGAAGAGGTACCAGTTATTCGCGAGTATCCGGACGTTTTTCCAGACGAGTTGCCAGGTTTACCGCCTAATCGTGAGGTCGAGTTTCGAATTGATTTAGTGCCAGGAGCTGCGCCGGTTGCACGTGCACCTTATCGCTTAGCACCATCTGAGTTAAAGGAGTTATCGGATCAACTGAAGGAGTTGATGGACAAAGGATTTATTAGGCCGAGCTCATCACCTTGGGGAGCGCCAGTGTTGTTCGTAAAGAAGAAGGATGGTTCGTTTAGAATGTGTATTGACTATAGAGAACTCAATAAGCTGACGGTTAAGAATCGGTACCCATTACCGAGGATTGATGATTTGTTCGATCAATTGCAAGGGTCCAGTGTATACTCAAAGATCGATTTAAGATCAGGGTATCATCAACTGCGTGTAAGAGAGGAGGATATTCCTGTAACTGCCTTTCGTACGCGGTATGGACACTTTGAATTTCGAGTGATGCCGTTTGGGTTGACGAACGCGCCTGCTGTATTCATGGATCTTATGAATCGCGTGTGCAAGCCGTATCTAGATAAGTTTGTTATTGTTTTCATCGACGACATACTTATTTACTCTAAGAGTAAGGAGGAGCACGAGAAGCACCTGAGAAAGATTTTGGAGTTGTTAAGGAAGGAGAAGCTGTATGCAAAATTCTCTAAGTGTGAGTTTTGGTTGGAATCAGTGCAGTTTCTAGGGCATGTGATTGATAAGGAAGGAGTTCGTGTAGATCCTGCTAAGATCGTAGCAATCAGGGAATGGTCAGCACCGACGACGCCGACTGAAGTTCGACAATTTTTGGGTTTAGCTGGGTACTATAGAAGGTTTATTGAAGGATTTTCGTTGATTGCGAAACCATTGACGCGGCTTACCGAGAAGAATAGGGTGTATGAATGGGGAATTGAGGAAGAGCTTGCTTTCGAAACGCTCAAGGATAAGTTATGTTCCGCGCCGATTTTATCATTGCCTGAAGGAACCGAAGACTTCGTGGTGTATTGTGATGCGTCTCGTAAGGGTTACGGAGCAGTGTTAATGCAACGTGAAAAGGTGATAGCTTACGCGTCGAGGCAATTAAGGAAGAACGAGGAGAACTACACGACGCACGATTTGGAATTAGGAGCGGTAGTTTTTGCGTTGAAGCTGTGGAGACACTATCTGTATGGGACAAAGTGTGTTGTATTCACTGATCACAAGAGTTTGCAGCACATTTTAGATCAAAAGGAGTTGAATATGCGACAAAGACGATGGGTTGAACTACTGAGTGATTACGACTGTGAAATTCGCTATCACCCTGGGAAGGCGAATGTTGTAGCGGATGCATTGAGTAGGAAGGAGCGGGAGAAACCTTTGAGGGTTAGAGCTTTAGTGATGAGTGAGAGCGTTGACTTAACCGAAACCATACTGAAGGCTCAGGAGAGAGGATTGATGAAAGGGAATGTTGAAGCCGAGAATTTGGGACGAATGTTGAAACCTCTTTTTGTGATTAGGTCTGACGGACTAAGATATTTTGAGAATCGAATTTGGTTACCATTGTGTCCATCTGAGGAAGGAAAGCCTGGAGTTCGAGAATTGGTTATGAATGAGTCGCATAAGTCGAAGTATTCGATACATCCTGGATCGGATAAGATGTACCACGACCTGAAGAAAGTTTATTGGTGGCCGAATATGAAGGCAGATATTGCTCGTTACGTCAGTAGGTGTTTGACTTGCGCGAAGGTTCAGGCAGAACATAAGAAACCATCTGGATTGTTGGTACAACCGGAAATCCCAGAATGGAAATGGGAGAAAATCGCAATGGATTTTGTGACGGGTTTACCTAGGACTCCTAGTGGATGCGATATGATATGGGTAATTGTGGACAGGTTGACGAAATCTGCTCATTTCTTACCTATGAAGAAGACGGACAGCATGGAAAGACTCGCCAGCATGTACGTGAAAGAGATCGTCTGTAGACATGGAGTGCCGTTATCGATCATTTCGGATCGTGACAGTAGATTTACGTCGGAATTTTGGAGATCGCTTCAACGTGCGATGGGCACTGAACTGAGTTTAAGCACGGCTTATCACCCGGAAACTGACGGCCAGAGTGAACGAACGATTCAAACGATGGAGGACATGCTCCGAGCGTGCGTGATTGATTTTGGAGGAAGTTGGGAACGCCACTTGCCTCTGGTGGAATTTTCGTACAATAATAGTTATCATGCGAGTATCAAAGCAGCACCGTTCGAAGCATTGTATGGAAGGAAGTGTAGATCGCCCGTGTGTTGGAGTGAAGTAGGGGAAAGTCAATTGACTGGACCCGAAATGGTTTTAGAAACGACAGAGAAGATCGTGCAGATCAAGAACCGACTACTTGCTGCGAGAAGCCGACAGAAAAGTTATGCTGATAACCGAAGGAAACCGTTGGAGTTTGAAGTTGGAGATATGGTTATGCTCAAGGTATCGCCATGGAAGGGTGTAATTCGTTTTGGAAAGAAAGGAAAGTTGAGTCCGAGGTATATTGGACCGTTTAAGATCGTTGAACGAATTGGACCAGTAGCGTACAAGTTAGAATTGCCGACCGAGCTTAGTGCTATTCATGACACGTTCCACGTATCGAACCTGAAGAAGAGTTTGGCGGACAAGGAATTGGTGATTCCTTTGGACGAGATTCGACTAGACGACAAAATGCACTTTGTGGAAGAACCTGTGGAAATCATGGACCGGGAGGTCAAGCGGTTGAAGCATAGTAGGATTCCTATTGTGAAGGTCCGATGGAATTCTAAGCGTGGACCGGAATACACCTGGGAACGTGAGGACTTTTTCAAGGAAAGGTATCCTCATTTGTTCCAGTAAGACGAAATGTGAGCCCAAGAAGAGGCGAGCGCCGGGACGTCGCTCTCTTTAAGGAGGGGTGGATGTGACACCCTAGAATCGAGGTCATTAACGATACCCTAAATTACGCTAATTTTTGAAATTTTTAATAAATTTTAATTTCTATAATTATAAGTACTTTGGTTAAAACCGATGTTCGAGGTTATAATTTTTACGGTTGACGTTTTGAGAAGGACGATGACGATTACGATCCCGAGAGATGCCCAATTTTATATAATTTTTGATGATTTATCGATAATGTAATTTTTCGAGAATTTTATTTACGATTCGTGTTAAGTTGAGTCGTGTGAGTTTTATAGCCTTCCAAGTACATTTAAAGTATCCCAAAAATATTTTGGAGCGTTCGGGAAGATTTCCGACTCCCGTAAAATTTTCAAAAGTGACAAATGAGTCAAACCCGCAAAGTTTTGAGGTCGTTTTCTATTTAAGGACAAAAGAAGCCCAATATTGCACTAAGGTCCCTCCTAACCATCAAAAAGGACCTAAGTGGACAAACACACAAACACACACAAAAATTTACAAGAAAAATCAAACACTCTCCCTCCCTTGTCTCTCTCTAAACTCACGGCACACCCATAAACAAACAAAAATCCACCTAAAATCTTTTCTACTTGATTTTTCAAAAATCTAAGGTTAGACCACGCTTAGTTTGGTCATTACCCACCTATTCATGTAATCAAATCCAACATGCATTGATAAAAATTTTTCAAGATTTTTCATATGATCCAAAATTCGTTTTTGTGGCTATTTGAGCTAATGCATGTTGATGTTTAGTGATATGGAAGTATAAACACCATGAAAACCCACCAAAATTAATTTGGTTGTGGTGAATGGGTCACCCAAACCCCACGGCAAGGGGGGTGTTTGGGGAGCCATGGTGGTTGTTGATCATGCATGTTATTATTGTGTTTGGTTATTTGTTTTATGATGATTTACATAGGTGTTACTACTTGCATGTGTATTTTTCTTTGATTTTGATATTGAGATTGGTTGATCAATAGGGGTAGGATGGAAGTTTGATGCTAGGATATGTTTGGGAAGTCTTAGGATGATGTTTAGTGTTGGTTAGAAGTCTTGGAATCGAGTCTAAGCATGATTTTGGTATGGTCATTTTTAGGCAGAAACATTTGGTCTATTTTGGAAAAATGATTTTTGTTTCAAGTCTTGAAAACTAAATGTAGTGATAGAGGGTTTTTCTAGCTTTGATTTGGTATAAGGTAGAGCCCGTGACTCAAAACGAGCTAAAAGTTATGACATTTTAAAGATCGGGTACCGGGAGACGAGGACTTTCACAATCCGGATTTGTGTAAAGTTTTAGTCAAATCCCGAGGGTCACAAGTATAATTTGGTGAATGATCAAGGGTCAAAACTTGGTCCCTAACCTGTACAATTGAATCTATATGTTGACTTATGAGTCAAGGAAGTCAAAGGTATTTTTCATATAGGTCAAAGTGGTCAAAATTGGTCGAAGCGCAATTTCAGCCCGTAAAATGTAGTCGTGGAAATGAGTTGCGTGACGGGTCGTAAAAGTGAAAACTTTTGTTGGACTTAAAAACATGTTATCTACAGGTCATATAGGATTTTTGGAAATTTTATCAAATTTTATAAGCATGGTTTAATAAGGTAAATCAGCCCGTACTTTAGTCAAGTACCGGCGAGAACGTGTAAAAATGGACAACGTAGGTTATAAGAACGAATGGAATAAAATGAATGATACTTGTTGTTTTTGTTTTTGGCGTGAGTTATATTTGTCTTAAGTGACTTATATATATGTATTTTATACAGTACCGTAAGTATTTAAATGAGATTACTCATTACGCGTTATTTGTGATAGGTGTTGAATTACCCGGGCATCCGTAACATCGTCAGTGAACACTCCTCGAACTACCGACTACTTAATATCTAAGGTGTGAATTTATAGCCTCGCTTATATTATTTCAAATTGTTTTACCCGCGAGGGAAATGCATGCTAGTTTTTAAAAGGAACGTATATCATGAATGATTGTTAGACCCGAAAGTTGCCTTAGAAATTGTGTTGAGTACCAAAGTTGCAAAAGTCCCTAAATTCATGAACTATTAACTATTGTCTTGCCCTTGCGAAGGGGGAAATAGCCGCTTATGCAATTTGTAGTACTACGGGGTTAACGACCCAATGCTAGCCGAGAAGCTGTACTTATAGTAAGTTCTGCGGTAGATTATTTTGTATGAGAAATAAGGTATAATTGCAACTGATGCCTTTAGAGGGGCACTGGTTTCATCTGAATCATGCCGGTATATTTACGCGGGTGATTGAGTTAACGGATTAGTGTCATGAGCTTAAACACAATTGTCAGTATCCTGATTATAGTTTGTTTGATCGACAAGACTATAAATGATCACGAATGGTTTTAATATATATACGTTCAAATGGATTGAAAAACCTATGAATTCCACTCAACGTTTTCGTTGACCAAAATTTTGGCATGTATTTCAGGTAACCGCTGAGCAGTAGGATGGAGCATGCATGGGATGGATGTTGTGTGATCGGCTTGGTGTCCGCTTGTTTTTCCCTCCTTTTCTACTTAAACAATTTTTATGTTTAATGTCATGTGGTTGTAAAACTGAAGTTTTTGGGGTTGAGATTCATGGGGACCGAAACGCTAAACTCTGTGCACTATTTGGGGTTGGAAAAACTGTGGACATGTATTATTTAACAACTTTAAATTTCAATTTTTAAGATGACGTCTTTTTAGCGTCGTTTGATATCTCTTGTGTGCAATGAATACTGTGTAGCACCCATTGTTGTAGTTCCGCTGCGCATAACAATTGTGGGGGTGTTACAATTGTGTTTAAGCTCATGACACTAATCCGTTAACTCAATCACCCGCGTAAATATACCGGCATGATTCAGATGAAACCAGTGCCCCTTCTAAAGGCATCAGTTGCAATTATACCTTATTTCTCATACAAAATAATCTACCGCAGAACTTACTATAAGTACAGCTTCTCGGCTAGCATTGGGTCGTTAACCCCGTAGTACTACAAATTGCATAAGCGGCTATTTCCCCCTACTCGAGGGCAGGACAATAGTTAATAGTTCATGAATTTAGGGACTTTTGCAACTTTGGTACTCAACACAATTCTAAGGCAACTTTCGGGTCTAACAATCATTCATGATATACGTTCCTTTTAAAAAAAACTAGCATGCATTTCCCTCGCGGGTAAAACAATTTGAAATAAGTATAAGCGAGGCTATAAATTCACACCTTAGATATCTTAAGTAGTCGGTAGTTCGATGGATGATCACTGACGATGTTACGGATGCCCGGTTAAATCAACACCTATCACAAATAACGCGTAATGAGTAATCTCATTTAAATAATTTACGGTACTGTATAAAATACATATGTACAAGTCACTTAGGACAAGTATAACTCACGCCAAAAACAAAAACAACAAGTATCACTCATTTTATACCATTCGTTCTTATTACCTACGTTGTCCATTTTTACTCGTTCTCGCCGGTACTTGACTAAAGTACGGGCTGTTTTACCTTATTAAACCACACTTATAAAATTTGACAAAATTTCCAAAAATACTATATGACCTGTAGATAACATGTTTTTAAGCCCAACAAAAGTTTTTACTTTTACGACCCGTTACGCAACTCATTTCCACGACTACATTTTACGGGCTGAAATTGCGCTTCGACCAATTTTGACCTTTTCGACCTATATGAAAAATGCCTTTGACTTCTTTGACTCCTAAGTCAACATATAGACCCATTTGTACAGGTTAGGGACCAAATTTTGACCCTTGACCATTTACCAATTTATACTTGTGACCCTCGGGATTTGACTAAAACTTTACACAAATTCGGATTATGAAAGTCCTCGTCTCCCGGTACCCGATCTTTAAAATGTCATAACTTTTAGCTCGTTTTGAGTCACGGGCTCTACCTTATACCAAATTAAAGCCAGAAAGACCCTCTATCACTACATTTAGTTTTCAAGACCTGGAACAAAAATCATTTTTATGAAATGGACCAAATGTTTCTGCCTAAAAATGACCATACCAAAAACATGCTTAGACTCGATTCCAAGCTTTCTAACCAACACTAAACATCATCCTAAGCCTTCCCAAACATATCCTAACATCAAACTTCAATCCTACCCCTATTGATCAACCAATCTCAAAATCAAGAATCAAAGAAAATGAACATGCAAGTAATAAAACCTATGTGACTCATCCTAAAACATCAAACCAAACACAAATATAACATGCAAAATCAACAACCACCATGGCTCCCCAAACACCCCCATTGCCGTGGGGTTTGGGTGACCCAATCACCACAACCAAATTAATTTTGGTGGGTTTTCTTGGTGTTTATACTTCCATAACACTTAAAATCAACATGCATTAGCTCATTTAGCCTCAAAAACGAATTTGGATCATATGGAAAAATCTTGAAAAATTTTTGTTAGTGCATGTTGGATTTGAGCACATGAACATGTGGGGAATGACCAAACTAAGTGTGGTCTAACCTTAGATTTTTGAAAAATCAAGTGGAAGAAGATTTTTGGTGGATTTTGGTGTGGTCTAGGGGTGTCCGTCGGTTTGAGAGAGAGAGGAGAGAGTGGGTGTTTGATTTTTGGTGAATATTTTGTGTGTGTTTGTGTTTATGTCCATTTTGGCCTTTTTGGTGGGTTGGGAGGGGCTTTTGTGCAATTTCTAGCTTCTTTTGGCCTTAAATGAAAAACGTCCTCAAAACTTTGCGGGTTCGACTCATTTGTCAATTTTGAAAATTTTACGGGAGTCGGAAATCTTCCCGAACGCTCCAAAATATTTTTGGGATACTTTAAATGTACTCGGAAGGCTATAAAACTCACCCGACTCAACTTAACACGAACCGTAAATAAAATTCTCGAAAAATTACATTATCGATAAATCGTCAAAAATTATATGAAATTGGGCATCCCTCGGGATCGTAATCGTCATCGTCCTTCTTAAAACGTCAATCGTAAAAATTATAACCTCGAACATCGGCTTTAACCAAAATACTTATAAGTATAGAAATTAAAATTAATTAAAAATTTCAAAAATTAGCGTAATTTAGGGTATCGTTAATGACCTCGATTCTAGGGTGTCACATCCACCCCTCCTTAAAGAGAGCGACGTCCCGGCGCTCGCCTCTTCTTGTACTCACATTTCGTGCTACTGGAACAGATGAGGATACCTTTCCTTGAAAAAGTCCTCACGTTCCCAGGTGTATTCCGGTCCACGCTTAGAATTCCATCGGACCTTCACAATGGGAATCCTACTACGCTTCAACCGCTTGACCTCCCGGTCCATAATTTCCACAGGTTCTTCCACAAAGTGCATTTTGTCGTCTAGTCGAATCTCGTCCAAAGGAATCACCAATTCCTTGTCCGCCAAACTCTTCTTCAGGTTCGATACGTGAAACGTGTCATGAATAGCACTAAGCTCGGTCGGCAATTCTAACTTGTACGCTACCGGTCCAATTCGTTCAACGATCTTAAACGGTCCAATATACCTCGGACTCAACTTTCCTTTCTTTCCAAAACGAATTACACCCTTCCATGGCGATACCTTGAGCATAACCATATCTCCAACTTCAAACTCCAACGGTTTCCTTCGGTTATCAGCATAACTCTTCTGTCGGCTTCTCGCAGCAAGTAGTCGGTTCTTGATCTGCACGATCTTCTCTGTCGTTTCTAATACCATTTCGGGTCCAGTCAATTGACTTTCCCCTACTTCACTCCAACACACGGGCGATCTACACTTCCTCCCATACAATGCTTCGAACGGTGCCGCTTTGATACTCGCATGATAACTATTATTGTACGAAAATTCCACCAGAGGCAAGTGGCGTTCCCAACTTCCTCCAAAATCGATCACGCATGCTCGGAGCATGTCCTCCATCGTTTGAATCGTTCGTTCGCTCTGGCCGTCAGTTTCTGGGTGATAAGCCGTGCTTAAACTCAGTTCAGTGCCCATCGCACGTTGAAGCGATCTCCAAAATTCCGACGTAAATCTACTGTCGCGATCCGAAATGATCGATAACGGCACTCCATGTCTACAGACGATCTCCTTCACGTACACGCTGGCGAGTCTTTCCATGCTGTCCGTCTTCTTCATAGGTAAGAAATGAGCAGATTTCGTCAACCTATCCACAATTACCCATATCATATCGCTTCCACTAGGAGTCCTAGGTAATCCCGTCACAAAATCCATTGCGATTTTCTCCCATTTCCATTCTGGGATCTCCGGTTGTACCAACAATCCAGATGGTTTCTTATGTTCTGCCTGAACCTTCGCGCAAGTCAAACACTTACTAACGTAACGAGCAATATCTGCCTTCATATTCGGCCACCAATAAACTTTCTTCAGGTCGTGGTACATCTTACCCGATCCAGGATGTATCGAATACTTCGACTTATGCGACTCATTCATAACCAATTCTCGAACTCCAGGCTTTCCTTCCTCAGATGAACACAATGGTAACCAAATCCGATTCTCAAAATATCTTAGTCCGTCAGACCTAATCACGAAAAGAGGTTTCAACATTCGTCCCAAGTTTTCGGCTTCAACATTCCCTTTCATTAATCCTCTCTCCTGAGCCTTCAATATAGTTTCGGTTAAGTCAATGCTCTCACTCATCACTAACGCTCTAACCCTCAAAGGTTTCTCCCGTTCCTTCCTACTCAATGCATCCGCTACAACATTCGCCTTCCCAGGGTGGTAGCGAATTTCGCAGTCATAATCACTCAATAGTTCAACCCATCGTCTTTGTCGCATATTCAACTCCTTTTGATCTAAAATGTGCTGCAAACTCTTGTGATCAGTGAATACAACACACTTTGTCCCATACAGATAGTGTCTCCACAGTTTCAACGCAAAAACTACCGCTCCTAATTCCAAATCGTGCGTCGTGTAGTTCTCCTCGTTCTTCCTTAATTGCCTCGACGCGTAAGCTATCACCTTTTCACGTTGCATTAACACTGCTCCATAACCTTTACGAGACGCATCACAATACACTACGAAATCTTCGGTTCCTTCAGGCAATGATAAAATCGGCGCGGAACATAACTTATCCTTGAGCGTTTCGAAAGCAAGCTCTTCCTCAATTCCCCATCCATACACCCTATTCTTTTCGGTAAGCCTCGTCAATGGTTTCGCAATCAACGAAAATCCTTCAATAAACCTTCGATAATACCCAGCTAAACCCAAAAATTGTCGAACTTCAGTCGGCGTCGTCGGTGCTGACCATTCCCTGATTGCTTCGATCTTAGCAGGATCTACACGAACTCCCTCACTATCAATCACATGACCTAGAAACTGCACTGATTCCAACCAAAACTCACACTTAGAGAATTTTGCATACAACTTCTCCTTCCTTAACAACTCCAAAATCTTTCTCAGGTGCTTCTCGTGCTCCTCCCTACTCTTAGAGTAAATAAGTATATCATCGATGAAAACAATAACAAACTTATCCAGATACGGCTTGCACACGCGATTCATAAGATCCATGAATACAGCAGGCGCGTTCGTCAACCCAAACGGCATCACTCGAAATTCAAAGTGTCCATACCGCGTACGAAAGGCGGTTACAGGAATATCCTCCTCTCTTACACGCAGTTGATGATACCCTGATCTTAGATCGATCTTTGAGTATACACTGGAACCTTGCAATTGATCGAACAAATCATCAATCCTCGGTAATGGGTACCGATTCTTAACCGTCAGCTTATTGAGTTCTCTATAGTCGATACACATCCTAAACGAACCATCCTTCTTCTTTACGAACAACACTGGCGCTCCCCAAGGTGATGAGCTCGGCCTAATAAATCCTTTGTCCATCAATTCCTTCAATTGATCCGCTAACTCCTTTAACTCAGATGGTGCTAAGCGATAAGGTGCACGTGCAACCGGCGCAGCTCCTGGCACTAAATCAATTCGAAACTCGACCTCACGGGTAGGCGGTAAACCTGGCAACTCGTCTGGAAAAACGTCCGGATACTCGCGAATAACTGGTACCTCTTCAATCCTCGCCTCTAAATCACCATCGCTCGAAACCTGTGCCAAAAACACATCGCATCCGCTCTCTACGTACTTCATCATTTTCAAACACGAAATCACCTTCAAACGAGAAGTGCATTCGTCTCCCTTAACCGTCAAAACCCTATTCCTCAGCGGAATCTGAACCAATCTCTCACCACAGACGATCGTAGCACTATGCGCCATTAGCCAATCCATTCCCACAATCACGTCAAACGATCCTAGTTCTATAGGCATCAAGTCGATTTTAAAAGCGTAATTTCCTAACTTCAAGGTACACCCTTTCAGTATAGAATTCGTACTAACAATTTTTCCATCGGCTAATTCAACATTATAACTAGTCGTTAACAACACCGGTTCTCTATCGATATGACGACTAAATCTAACGTCTACAAAACTCTTGTCGGAGCCAGAATCAAATAAAATACTAGCATAACAAGCGTCTAGCAAAAACGTACCGGTAACCACATTGGGACCTTGTGGTTTATCAGCAGTTCCCACTTGATACACAGCAGCCGCATTATTACCTCCCCGCCTGTTTCCTGCCTTCGGGCAATTCGCTTGCACATGCCCTCTTTCTCCACAACTATAACATCCTCTCATCCTGATAGCATTAGCCCTAGTGGCTACTCCTCCCGTTCGACAACTAGAAGTCCTATTACCTGCCTTTCCACACTTGCCGCATGCTGGCGGGCAATTTCCAACATGATACAAGTTGCACTTACCACAATGGGGATTCACTTTCACACCTCTAGGGTTCGTCACTGCCCTCATCCCTTCGTTCCTTCTCTGATTAAACTGTTGGTTACGGTTCGGCCCATGGTTGTTTCGATTTCCACCTCGGTTCTGGCCTTGGGATTGATTACTTTGTGCCGCTTCCCATTTCCTTTTGTTGCCTTCAGCAATGTAGTTCTGTTTGTCCTGAAGCTTAACGTCCATCAAAGCGTGAGCCATTTGAACCGCTTAATCAAACGTTCCAGGTTTCGACGAAGTTGTTTCACCTTTGATATTGCTAGATAAACCCTTTATATACTGCTTCATTTTCTTGGCGTCATTGGCAAATATGTCCGGACACAAAAGACTTAACTCATTGAATCTCCTGGTGTAAGCAGCTATATCGTTGTTCTTCAAGGTCAAATGCCTCAATTCGTCCTCCAATTGCCCCAATTCCTCCTCTGGGCAAAACTTCTTGGTCAACAAAGCTTTGGTCGCATTCCACGTCCTTGCATTCGCTACAGCCAATCCAACCGTAGCTACCTGGGTATTCCACCAACTTAACGCATCATCCAGAAACGTAGCTGCTGCAAACTTTACTTTATCTGCTTCTGCACAACCACTGATTTCAAACGTACTTTCAACCTTTTCCAACCATCGTCTAAGTTCTAAAGCTCCACCCGTTCCACGGAACTGCGTGGGACCGCACTTCATAAAACTAGAATAGGTACACACTCTCGGGGCTTGCTGTCTCCCCGCGTTCCTTCCTGGATCCTGATTTCTCCCAGCTCGGTCCGCTTCCAACGCATTTGCGATAGCTTCCTGAATCATGGTGTAACACGATCGGCAGTCAACTTTGGAGGCATGGTGTTATCGAATATCTCTTTCTGCAAGACAAGGAAAATAGAAAAACAATGTAAGTATTCATATCAAGTTTCCCAGACATAAAATACATACAACGACACATCACTACGGAGTTACTAATATTCATCAATTCACACCACAAAAGATCAAATTTAAGACATATCACAGATCATGAAAGGTAACATAGATTGTATTGATAATTAACCAAAATCGTGACAAGTATTGCCACTACAATCGTTCACCACAAAACATCAAGTACTTGAGTTTCTCGTCATAATACCATCATACAAAGGTCTAAAATAGTTCAATTACAATGATCAAAGAAAATACAAAACAAGTAACTAGGCATGTGGTGATCCACACGGCCTCTTGGATGGCGGCTCGTCGTCGTCTTCCTCGGTTTCCTCGTCACTAATGTCCTCATCCACATCATCCACTTTTCTCTTTCCTTTATCATCTGGCCCACATTCCATTTCCTTTCTCGTCCCTGATGTGGATCCATACTCAATCACTGCCTGATTTCCCACCGAAATACAAGCACCTCCAGTAGGCGGCTGAACCATGAAGTCATTCGCCTCCATCTCCAAATCGTCCACGAATCTCCAATCCGGGGGCAATGAATCCCTCACACGATGCTCCCAACTCTGCATCCTCGACAACCTCATCTGATCCTTCCTAACACGGTCAAGACTAGCACTTAAATTTGCAACCATTGATTTTAAACTGTTGATGGCACTTGTGTTCATTATCCCATCATACTCAATTCTTGCCGTCCTTTCCAACAGTCTTTCGTCCGCCTTGTCATTTTCGTCGAATCTACTGACCACCCTTGATTCCACTACATACCTCATGCACATCGATCCTTCCAAACCTCTCACAGTCCGTCGCACGTCATGATAAATCCTCGGTCCGGGACAGCAAATTCTTGGGATGCCTTGATGAAGAGAATTTGCGCTCATTGCACCTTCGGCTCTTCTGGGGATATCTGGTACACCAACCAGATGGGAAGTACGCATAGGCGTGGGGCAAGTAGTCCTCCTTGGGTCGGGGTCCTGGGCTCGTACATCGTTTCCGTTATCGTTGGGCGGTACCTCGGCCATTCCTGCAATAACAGCGAATTTCGGAGGGTACATAAGTAATTATACAATAATTATAAATATATGCATGCAAATGCAATGCAAAGGTGGTACATATGCCCGAAATGTAATAATATGATGCTCATGCATGATTAATACAAAAATTACGATGTCGGATATTTCACGTAAAAATTTAACGTCTACATATAGTAATTCCATACTTACGTAATAATTACCCACATATATACTTTACTCAAAAGTATACGTCAAATGCCATAAATACAACAATAAATCTTACCGGAGCCATGCAGGATAGTTGTGTGTGCTTGGACCCTTTCTTACGACACCAAAGTTATAGTTTAGGATTTTCAAAAACGACCTAGTTCTCTATAACTCGTGGCTCTGATACCAATCTGTAACACCCCCACAATTGCTATGCGCAGCGGAACTACAACAATGGGTGCTACACAGTATTCATTGCACACAAGATATATCAAACGACGCTAAAAAGACGTCAACTTAAAACTTAAATTTAAAATTGTTAGATGATACATGTCCACGGTTTTTCCAACCCCAAATAGTGCACAGAGTTTAGCGTTTTCGGTCCCCATGAATCTCAACCCAAGAATTGCAGTTTACAACCACATGACATTAAACTTAAAAATATTGTTTAAGTAGAAAAAGGAGGGAAAAACAAGCGGACACCAAGCCGTACACACAACATCCATCCCATGCATGCTCCATCCTACACCTCAGCGGTTACCTGAAACACATGCCAAAAATTTGGTCAACGAAAACGTTGAGTGGAATTCATAGGTTTTCAATCCATTTGAACGTATATATAATAAAAACCATTCGTGATCATTTATAGTCTTGTCGATCAAACAAACTATAATCAGGATACTGACAATTGTGTTTAAGCTCATGACACTAATCCGTTAACTCAATCACCCGCGTAAATATACCGGCATGATTCAGATGAAACCAGTGCCCCTTCTAAAGGCATCAGTTGCAATTATACCTTATTTCTCATACAAAATAATCTACCGCAGAACTTACTATAAGTACAGCTTCTCGGCTAGCATTGGGTCGTTAACCCCGTAGTACTACAAATTGCATAAGCGGCTATTTCCCCCTACTCGAGGGCAGGACAATAGTTAATAGTTCATGAATTTAGGGACTTTTGCAACTTTGGTACTCAACACAATTCTAAGGCAACTTTCGGGTCTAACAATCATTCATGATATACGTTCCTTTTAAAAAAAACTAGCATGCATTTCCCTCGCGGGTAAAACAATTTGAAATAAGTATAAGCGAGGCTATAAATTCACACCTTAGATATCTTAAGTAGTCGGTAGTTCGAGGGATGATCACTGACGATGTTACGGATGCCCGGTTAAATCAACACCTATCACAAATAACGCGTAATGAGTAATCTCATTTAAATAATTTACGGTACTGTATAAAATACATATGTACAAGTCACTTAGGACAAGTATAACTCACGCCAAAAACAAAAACAACAAGTATCACTCATTTTATACCATTCGTTCTTATTACCTACGTTGTCCATTTTTACTCGTTCTCGCCGGTACTTGACTAAAGTACGGGCTGTTTTACCTTATTAAACCACACTTATAAAATTTGGCAAAATTTCCAAAAATCCTATATGACCTGTAGATAACATGTTTTTAAGCCCAACAAAAGTTTTTACTTTTACGACCCGTTACGCAACTCATTTCCACGACTACATTTTACGGGCTGAAATTGCGCTTCGACCAATTTTGACCTTTTCGACCTATATGAAAAATGCCTTTGACTTCTTTGACTCCTAAGTCAACATATAGACCCATTTGTACAGGTTAGGGACCAAATTTTGACCCTTGACCATTTACCAATTTATACTTGTGACCCTCGGGATTTGACTAAAACTTTACACAAATTCGGATTATGAAAGTCCTCGTCTCCCGGTACCCGATCTTTAAAATGTCATAACTTTTAGCTCGTTTTGAGTCACGGGCTCTACCTTATACAAAATTAAAGCCAGAAAGACCCTCTATCACTACATTTAGTTTTCAAGACCTGGAACAAAAATCATTTTTATGAAATGGACCAAATGTTTCTGCCTAAAAATAACCATACCAAAAACATGCTTAGACTCGATTCCAAGCTTTCTAACCAACACTAAACATCATCCTAAGCCTTCCCAAACATATCCTAACATCAAACTTCAATCCTACCCCTATTGATCAACCAATCTCAAAATCAAGAATCAAAGAAAATGAACATGCAAGTAATAAAACCTATGTGACTTATCCTAAAACATCAAACCAAACACAAATATAACATGCAAAATCAACAACCACCATGGCTCCCCAAACACCCCCATTGCCGTGGGGTTTGGGTGACCCAATCACCACAACCAAATTAATTTTGGTGGGTTTTCTTGGTGTTTATACTTCCATAACACTTAAAATCAACATGCATTAGCTCATTTAGCCTCAAAAACGAATTTGGATCATATGGAAAAATCTTGAAAAATTTTTGTTAGTGCATGTTGGATTTGAGCACATGAACATGTGGGGAATGACCAAACTAAGTGTGGTCTAACCTTAGATTTTTGAAAAATCAAGTGGAAGAAGATTTTTGGTGGATTTTGGTGTGGTCTAGGGGTGTCCGTCGGTTTGAGAGAGAGAGGAGAGAGTGGGTGTTTGATTTTTGGTGAATATTTTGTGTGTGTTTGTGTTTATGTCCATTTTGGCCTTTTTGGTGGGTTGGGAGGGGCTTTTGTGCAATTTCTAGCTTCTTTTGGCCTTAAATGAAAAACGTCCTCAAAACTTTGCGGGTTCGACTCATTTGTCAATTTTGAAAATTTTACGGGAGTCGGAAATCTTCCCGAACGCTCCAAAATATTTTTGGGATACTTTAAATGTACTCGGAAGGCTATAAAACTCACCCGACTCAACTTAACACGAACCGTAAATAAAATTCTCGAAAAATTACATTATCGATACATCGTCAAAAATTATATGAAATTGGGCATCCCTCGGGATCGTAATCGTCATCGTCCTTCTTAAAACGTCAATCGTAAAAATTATAACCTCGAACATCGGCTTTAACCAAAATACTTATAAGTATAGAAATTAAAATTAATTAAAAATTTCAAAAATTAGCGTAATTTAGGGTATCGTTAATGACCTCGATTCTAGGGTGTCACAATCCAAGCACCATTTTTGACAGCTTAGATTCATTTTCCATGTCCAATATGTAATATTCGAGGAAAAATTATGACTGTATGAGGTGTTAAATACAAAAACAAACAGACCGAAAAATGCAAAACGACAGATTCAAATGAAGTAATGAAAATTCAAATGTAGAGTATGTGCGACCTTGCCGATGCAAATTTCTTGTCTGAATACCCTAATGCTTCAGGCGGAATTTGATCACTTTAGCAAAAATTCTGAAGCATTCATCTATGTAAACATTAATAAACTTCTGTAGTGTCGTGTATGGGAACATGCTTTATCATAAATCACATCAACAGGGGACGTACTTTTTGCTTTATTCAAACCATAGAACATGGAAACGCCTTAACCTTTTGGAACTTATTAAGCTCTATGCGTAATGCGATTCATAGTGCAAAAATTCAGCAAAAGTGCTTTTATAGCATACAACCTCACAACCTTCTTTGACAAACATTTTAATCATTTTTGTAATATCTTATCTTTCCTATACTGATTTCATTCTCTGAATAATAGGTTTTCTTGTTGTTTTTAAGGTTGGATTTTAAAGTAAGTGGAGAAGTTGTAAATAATATCCCTTTATTTCCTAGAACAATCTACTACTGCTATTATTACTAATTAGCATCAACTGATTTAAGTAATTCCAATCTTTAAATAAGAATGTCTTACCTATTAAAATCAATCTTATCGTTATGTAAGAAAGGAAAAACATTACAAAATCTACTTCTAAGTATACAGTTCTACTAAGATACATCAAATAGTGAATATTAAATTATAGGTGCGACAAAAGGCATATCATTCTGTCTGATCCATTACTAAGCATAAAATCAATTTTAACAGATACTAAGCGTAACCATATAAACAGATTAAATCATACTTTTATGTAAATTTATGACAACACTTAAACCAATACAGATACGAATAAATTCTTTGAATAGCAGGCAAGGGTGGATTATCTATTTATCTATTGTTCTTAAGATACCTTGTGGGTTAGTTCACTATTCGTCCACTATGATTATTGTTATTCCTGATGGGAAGCAAGATGCGCTTGGAATCAAATTTTTGGGGTCAGTAGGGAATATTCAGATAATAACCATGTATCAAATTCAATAAAACAAACCAAAAAAAGAATGAAAATTACCTAATATCCCACGCCAAAATTTTTGCAAGCGTATTAACCAAATCACAGTTCCGTGTCACTCTCTCGACTACATCCTTCTCGCTGATCTTGCATCCATTATGCATTTCAGTGGTCGAAAATGTGACAATATTTTTTAAATCATAAAATTAACTTATGTTTGGATTAACTTATGAGCTTTTCCAACAATGGAACGTAAATTATTGTTAAAATGAATCATTAGGTTTCGCTAAATCGATTACCAGAACATAAGTATAAAACAAACAAAGCTAACAGTTAATAACTATCATGAGAAATCACCATAATCGGAGCCCTCAGCCAATCCCTCTTGATTTTCAACTTCCTAGGCACTCAACAAAAAGTATTCACCGGTTCCAGTATCTGATTTTGGTTTATGATAAAACCGGTTCAAAGTATTCAGTAAGCTTACCTGAGGCTAATCACCGGTTCCATTTTTGTTTATGGGGTCGAGTAACAAATATCCATTTAAGTGTGACATCCAAATAAATGCATCAGAAAATAGTCATGGATATGATAAGAAATTATTTTAGAAAGGTTTTGTTATAAATAGAAATGAATTTTAATTCTTTTATAGAGAACGAACCAGACGATGGAGCCACACAAACTCAACACAGATCTTCAAGTCAGCCAATATCCACCAACTGAACACGAGTGTAAGGAGGCGCCCTCACATTAGGACTTGCTGATTCACACCAACCCGTTTGAATAGCAAAAAAAGGCAAAGAGAGGATTTACTGGGATTTATGGTAGTGGATACGAATCTGTTATAGTCTTCATGAGATGCTAAGCACCCCCAAGACATGGAAATCCGATGGGCTGCTGCAAACACATTTAAGTATATTACAAAAGCTATTGGACCACTAAAAGTACTGGAAACATCTTTAGGATATTAATAAAGGATTCAGCTAGAGTCCAGAAATGCTTATTACTCCACTAAACTTAAGCTTGACAGCCAACTTTTCTTTTATATATTTGATGCTATTGATCCTCCTATAGTTTTTCAAGGGACATCGTTAACGTAGGTATTAACTGGACTCCAAATTTTTGAGATGACTGGAGACATGCATACATTTGTACATCTGCAGTACAATAAACAAATTATCAGATTTTTTGTTCTCAAAGAGCTAGCTGTAATCGTGCACCCCAACAATGTAATGTTACATGCTTAATTTTTTCAACAGTAGCGTTTCCAATTCCTGTATTAGAACATAAATACATAAACTCATTTGTGCGGTATACCTTAATTCAGTTATGCAAATAAGTACATGATTTAAAAAGAGTGCCAACTGTGAGTGGGTTCACAGGAAATCGATGTCTACCATTCTACTCTATTATTCACGCTGATAGCATACAAGTAGAATAAGGGTAACAATTATGTTATAAGCATGAGAACCTTACATATGAACAGATCGAAAAACTGCTTCGGCAGTATACCCAAGCATCTATGCATCGTTGCCTGAGAAAAACAGTAATGTGAAATGTAGCCATTGTAAAATTGATGCCACATGTAATATGAATGTTTACAAAAACTAACATGCTTTTACCAGAAACAAATTGATGGTTTATAAGATGAAAGGATACACATGTTAGCCAATTCCCAATACGCTGGCCACCACCAGATACCTCATTGGTTTTCCCTTCACATCCTTATGATTTCGTTGCAATAAGATCGAAGGAGCTGCTGCTTATATATAAATATTTCAATTATATCCCTCATTAAAATTCGAAAACTTAGATTGAGTCACTAAATACAAACACCTAAACAACACAATTCATTCAAAATCACAATTTAATGAGAAATTTAGCATAGCCACAAATCAGTGATTCACTCGGTTCAGAAAGATCTCTTATTAGTGAGCTGACATTCGACATGGTACATAAGATAACATTGATAGACAAATAATCAACCCCATAATATTACTCATAGCATAATCAATTTTGAAAATATAGGCATTTCTTTGATATACAAAACGCAGAAAGGATTTTACTACAATCAGAAGTAGAAAAAAATAGTGCAATCAAACCATAAGCCGCAAGATACTCACCGAAAGCAGAAACCAAGTAGTCAGATATCAATTTATAGAGTCTTCATTGTTAATTCCTCACACAAAAATATCAATTCAAGGCTTGCCTTAAACTTTATGATATCCAACATCCTAACAATCATATGTTTACTTTTTGGGTTTATTACAGTTCGCATCAAATAGTTATTTGACTAAAAGCACATACATTGACTGTAGTAACGCCAGTGGCTACATAAACTCCTAATTATAAATAAGTTTATGTTAATATTACTACAACAAAAAATAAGTTACCTTAAAAGCCTGATGGGAAAGAATCTTGGCAAGTGACATATGTTTATGTTTGCATCTACCAGAAAAAACAAATAAACACATTTACATTAGGGTTTGAAAAGAAGAAGTACCTTTTTTAGACATGCTTCATTAACCTGCAAAAACAAAAAAACAAACACATGAATAGTGAAACGTACCAGAATTAGGGTTTTTGTTTGGCACAATAATATAGTGCAAACCTTCTGCCTTATAATGGTAGTCTTGTGTTCGTCCAAGAGATTTGGCTGCAAAACAAAAAGTCATGGTATAATGGCATCATCAAAATTATATTCTAACATCATATTCATTCACCCTATTCAGCAGATAATATCAGTACATTGTGTAACAATATATGCTACTATCAAATAGTTTGTAACCATATTGATACCTCAATTGAACATCAATGCATACATGATTGAAACTAAAATCAATCACCATACTGAAACACCTCATATCAAGGCAGAGTTGTTTAACCAAAATCAATAATCAAAATTCATAATTGCAAACAAAATAAATATCTAAATCGCACATTAAAATTGACAAACTAAACTAATTTGATTTAATTAAAAAAAGTTAAATAAAGGATTACCTCCAAAGATTATTCTAAAATCTGATGATAATTGTTTGTAAGGTTTTAAATCGGATGGTGTCGACATGGTGCAGCTTCATATCTGATCAATGGAGAGAAAACTTATAAGAGGTTTTTTTAGATGAATACCTCCTAAATACCTCGACATAAATAAAATGACATATCATTACTTACCCCGTGACTCAAAAAGTTGATATTCAACAAAGCCACTTGCTGATGTGAGAGCCGACTACTATCATGATACCATGAATTATCAAATACCTAGACCAATAAAGATGAATTAACATGCAAAACAAAAAAATACAGTTTCATTAGGGTTTGAGATTAGCTCGTAATGTGTATATGTTTGGATGCATATCTTCTTATAATTTTAGAGTATATCCCTGATGTATATGAATAGCATTGTTTTTTTAGAATTTATTTATATTGTTTTGGATACAAAATCATCATAAGTGGTATAGCTTAATGGTAAACCTAGTTACTTGTAAGCAATAGGTCAAAAGTTCGAACCTTGCATTTGACACTTTTTGTTACAAAAATTCCGAAAATCCATGTAGAGAACTGTGTTTCAAAATGCAATTTCAAAACTGCGTTTGCAAAACGCGATTTTCAAAAAATTGCGATTTAAGAGTGTGGTATCAAATCATAATTATACCTATATATAATATAGAGATATTGTAAGTTTAAACGCACACGAAAAATAATAATATAACGACTCGATACATAATTACAACGACATCGTCGAAAATATTAAATATCGAAACGATCGATAATAAAATATAAAATTTTGGGCATCTGTCGGTATCGCGATCACTAGTAGTTCTCGTTATTCATTAAAACGTAAAACACGAGAAATAAAGATTAAATATAATAAAAATCATTTTTATGATAAATTGAGAATATAATATCGATACCTAACGCATTCCTTGCTTGTTGTCATCTAATCGACATTCTTACGCTAGTTTCAAGTCATAACCTTCTCGGTTAGTCGATAAGTTAAAATTCTCATTAAAGTAAACACGTAATACGTAATAGTCGAGATTAAAATAACGACCTGAAATTGACGGATTGTCACATATCACTCTGATGTTCTGGCAATATCACAAGGATAGAGCGTAGTAATCTGTAAATTATCGCTCGTGTTCCAATGAACAGCAATTGATATATGGAATAAGTGTCCTAATGAGATTTTTTGATGAATCTCGTTGGCTCTAGACTCTATAAGTGTACGTTTATTTGGTGATCGGAGGCTGGATCAGACTGACAAATTTTCAATATCTACTATCTCGGAGTGAGAAAGTCGATAGAAATGAGTTAAACTCCGTGACAATAAAACAAACTTCTTTTGAGAGAAGCTTGAGTAGACTGGGAAGGGTTGTGCATTGCATCACTGGGTCGATGATACTTTGTCTTCAATACCAGAAATCATCTAAATGATTCTGATAGTAGATGTGTTGACTCAGTTTCTGCCTAAGTTGTATGGAGGGCTATTTTCTTTTCACCCTTTATCCTTACATTTATTTTTCATTCTTCAACCCCTTCAATGCTTACCAAGACGTCATTACTAGCACCTTGTTGTGATTGCTCTAGTGCTAGCTTAAGTCACTAGTCGGCATTATTCTCGTACGCACAACTACTCCATCTTTCCTAAGGACTTCTAAGTTCTAATGGATTGTCCCTGGGAAGATCCCTCTGGTTCTAGTTGGATCATAGGACGAGTTCCGATCTACCTTTTGACACCAATATCTTCGTGAATTAATGTGTTGAAGTGTACAGATATCGTAACCAGAAAAACCGTTTGAAAAAGCAATCAAGGTGTTAATGAAATTGATGTTTACACCTTGATTTTTTTATCTCACCAAAACGCTCCCCTACATATGTACATCATAAAATGAAAAGTATTTGCACATATTAGAGCGAGAAAGCACTTATATAAAAAATCTTATCCAAAAATGAAGCATTTTGATCACATTTTATCACTATTCTCTCCCTAAAAAAATCCATGTGTTTGTGGATTTTTTATATACTAGTGATGTAACATGAAGAGAATAATGTTTCATGAAAATTTGAAACTATATGTTATGAGATTTTTTATACTCCCCCTCGAAAAAGATTATATTTTAAAATAGGGGATTATATGAGCACACAATTTTGAAAGAATTTGAAAATATCATTTGAAAATATCTTGAAAAATTGTGCTCAAAACCCGGGGAAAACTTAATTTCCCGTTGTTGAGGAAAAATGTACATAAATGAACATTTTCCTTTTGTTCATGAGCTTAAAACTTTGAATGTTTTGATATAAGCCCATGACCGAGAAAAATGACTTTCCCGTTGTTGAGGATAAGTCATAAACTTTCCTTTCTTTGGGGATAAGGTTATAGTCTGACATGTGACTATAAGCCATGGTACATGAGCTTTAAAATTTTGAATATTTTATAAAAGCTCATGACCGAGAAAAATTAATTTCTCGTTGTTGAGGATAAGTTATCATCGGTGATGAACTTCCCTTAAATTGAAGTCTGGGTCACCGTCTAAAATATCACTGGGAGCCATTTACATGAGCTTAAGACATGGAATGTTTTTATCGAAAGCTCATGACCAAGAAAAATTTATTTTCTCGTTGTTAAGGATAAGTTGTCATCGTTGATCAACTTTCCTTTCTTTGAGGCACGAGTCACAATCTGAAGTAATTGTAAATCATCTGAAGAAGATAGAAATGACATGTTTTGAAAACATTTGAACTTTCATTCGAGCTTTGTGTACATACATGTGTCGTTATTGAGCGACATTACTAGGCACATCCATATTATCGATACTGAAAGACATGTCGAGTAGAATATTTTTGGGATTTTTTAATTTTGTATTTTGTTTTTCTATGGATATTTACATTTTATTTTATTATTTTATTTTTTGGGTCAAATTATTGTGTTGATATGTCAAAACTAAAAGACAATGACTAAATCCGACAAGAGATGATTCTACTGGCTGGTGGACAAACTTGTAGAAGATATATTACAAGAAAATAAGATATTCAGTAAAATAAGATATTCACTAAATAAAATATTCACTAAAGCGTGTGTCATGTGTTCACAATGTAGTGCAAGATATAAGGTACAAGCTTGGGAGATTCCACTTCTTTGAAAAAAATCGGTTATATTTATTCTTTTTCATTGGTAATCTACAATTAGAGTCTACATAATTAGTTATTCTTCTACATGCACCACTCAAGGGGAAGTGTTTATTAGTTTCTTATCTTCATAAGACCCCTATTGGATGAGACAAAAGGGGAAGAAGATTACGAGATCGATGTATGCAACTTATTATTTTATGTGGTGATATGTTTTTGATGACAGTGCTTTTATACATAGTCTCATCGTCCAAATCGGGCTTAAAATGCATTAAATATCATTAAAACTGCCAAATATATGCTCGTGTTTGTTGCTTGTGTGTTTTAGGTACGGATATTGAGGAAATGGCAAAATGATCACAAGAATCAATCAAAAACGAACACGGGAAACGAAGCCGCACAATGAACCGGGCCCAAGAATGGAATTTCTAAAAATGACCTTGAAGAATTGAAGAAATGCAAGATTGGTCCCTCAAGAAATGAAGACTTGTCATTTTATACCCCTAAATTACTTTTGGGTCCCTAAAATATCAAGTATTTGCATATTCAATCCTTGGAGAATGAAGATATTACAAAAGATGTCCTTATTCATAGTTGAAAGTAACTTGTGCCAAAAATGACAAGTTAACCGAACTTGTTTACAAAGGAATGTGGAATTGTAGGCTGTTTTTACAAAGTAAACAAAACAAGAAACATTGGGGACCATATCTGCCCAGACAACAAACCTCACCCCATCCACTCCAAGCCTTACACGTCACCTCTTTCCACCCATCCACCAATCAAAACGCCCCATCAACCCACGTCACACCCCACTCACAGGTTTATTTAAATAAACCTGAGTCAACCAAAGTCAAACCCCATCTTTCCCTCCCTAACACTTTATTTAAATTTAATCATCCCCAAAACAGATTAAACAATCCCTAATCACCCTTTAAACCCTAAAAGTCCCCAGCTTCAATCCATTTAAAAACAAAGGGGTTTTGTTTTATCCTTTCTAGATCAATGATTACCATCACCCTCACCAAAACCCACACAAAAACCGTGACCAAGACACACCCATGTGTCTTGTGGGACCCTCCCCTGCCCCGTCTCTTTCACACAAAACCCCAAAGGAGACAGCATCAACGTCCTATATCCATTTCTTGGTCCCTAAGGACTGATAAATGTCCAGGATCATCCAACAACAGCTGGCATGTCAACATCCTTCACATGGAACCAATTTGACTGAAATTTCAAAAATCGTCCAAGGGCATGTTAGGAAATTTGTTCATTAGGTTTTCAGTATTCTAGTAGCTTCTCTTTCATTGTATAAATACTTGTGGCATGTCACAAGTATCTTTGTTCCAGATTTTCTTTAAAATTTCATGTAATGCCTTTTTAAGATTAATAAAAGTTGGTTTTGTGTATGTGAACTTGTAATCCCTTTTTGTTAAGTTAAAAGTTGGTTTTGTTTTAAAAGGAAATCTGAGTTCCAAAGTTTGAATTAGTTTGAGTGATTAAAAGTTTTCAAAGAAGTAAAGTTTCAGTTTTCTGAAAAATCAGTTCTTGTTGATTCTGAAATCCACACACACACTAAGTGAAAGTGGATGTGTATGTGTGAATTCCAGTTTTGATTCGTGCTTGTTTAGTGTCAAAGTTCCAAAAGTTGGTTTCAAAAAGTCTGTTTTTCAAGATTTTCTCAAAATCTTTTTCTTTTTTTTATTAACCATTTACTGTAGCAAAAGCTTCAAGCTTGTAGCTTGAAGCTCTTGCTACTTGAAGTTGTTCTTTGTTGGTTTTGTATGTGTAGGAAACAAGAAGGAGACAAGCTCCCATTCTCATCCATTTCTTTTCATTTTTTTGTACCAAGCACTTGGCATCCCCCACACCAAGAGGTTCAGCACAAACCCGGGCTTGTTGGAGGTGGCTTTTCAGCCATTGTGGGACCTGGATTGTAGGTCCCACAAGGTAAATCCCTTGTTACTTTGTTTCAGTTTTCAAAATTTCTGATTTATGTGACTTTGTGAAAAAGTTGGTTAAGTATTTGTTTATTGGTTTGATTATGCTACATGAGGTGTAATATGCATGTTGGTAGTGATTAGAAGCAGTTTAGATTGAGTTTGTTATGATTTTGTTTGAAAAAATCAGTTTCTGAAAAATTAAGAAGTGTTTGGTTTAGTGGATTAAAGGCTGTTAGGTGATATAATACTGGTTAAAACCTGTTAAACTCACTCAACAAGTTAGAGGTAGGTTGTATTGTGGATATGGTTCAAGTTTGATAGGTAAAATTACATTTTGTATGCTTGATTTTTACAAAACTGTCAAAAAACAGTCAGTCCACTTTTATGCTTGATTTGTTGAAGATTTGGCCACCAAGCTTTGAAACTGCTAGTACTAGGTCATATCTAGGGTTTTATTAAGTTTGTGTGTGATTTGGTTGGGTTTTGTGCAAGTCTTGGACGTTTGAATCTCATCAAAATATCATTTGCATCAGTCACTTTTCATCAGAAACATGCATGATTAATCTGTAACTTTTTTGCCAATTTGTGTGCAATTTGTGTGAAAGACTTGTGTTTCTTTTTGCATAATCTGACTCCCTACACTCCACTGAGTGTAGGGGTGCCTTGTTGTCCAAAGAAAAGCTCAACAAAGAGCTTTCCTAAGCTCAAAGGTCAACTGACCTGAAAATTACACTAATAGTGGGAACAAATTTCCCACTGGTAGTCCAAAGGTTACCACTTCTCAGCATAAGGACAACAGTCCCAACATGTCACTATCAGATTTCAAGATTTTTTGTCTTTTGTGGGTAAATTTAAGAGTTAGGGCTTGAAATTAATTTTGTTATTTTTCTAATTTAAGTTTTTATTCTTCTGCTTAATTAGAATTTTTGTTACTGTTCGTTTAATATTTTTTAGATTAATTAGCTATTTTAATTAACTTTTTATTATTCTGTTTTTGGCATTTAGTGTAAAAATTGTTATTTTTCAGTTTTAACATTTTTCATAGACTTAGAAAAACATTTTAAGATTTTTAGTTCAAAAAGTTTTTACTGTTCACTTTTTTTATTATTTTTTAGAATTAATTTAGTTTAATTAGGGTTTAATTTCAAACTGTTTTTGTCTTTTAGTGCAAAATTTTATATTTTTCAAACTTTTTCATTTTTTACTGTTCCTTAGAGTAAATAAGGATTTTTAAAAGTGTCAAATTATTTTTGGCATTATTTTATTATTTTTTTATAATTATTTTGGTTTAAAAATAGTTTTTATTGATTTAAAAATAGAAAAATAGTTTTTAAAATTTAGGAAAAATACTTTTTAGTCTTTAGATAATATAAGTAAGTTATTTGTTCAATAAAATAATATTTTGGACATTTTGATTAATTATATTTAATTTTAGGGCTTTAATTAACATTTAAAATTGAATATTTAATTAATAAAAGGTTTTAAAATATTTTTGTTGGATTTTTATTCTTATTTATATTATTTTAGACTTAGTTTTAGCTTTTAATTAATTTTAGGTTTAAAATTTTTTAATTTGTAGTTTTTTACGGTTTTACGTGAACGACCTTTTCGTCTTAGCTCGATCCGTCTTCGTAACCGTCATTCTCTTCTCACCCCATTTCTATTTTCTTTTTGTCAATATAATCACAAATCATTAATCAATTCATTACACAACGCACTAGCCTCCTCGAGAACGAACTCACTTTCATTGGGTCATTCACACACGGTTTTCCTAAATCGTCGTGCTAACTTCCCTATTTTGTTGCTCTTTTCCTAAAGGGTAGCAAAAACACTACATCATTTTTGGCGCCGCTACCGGGGAGGCGTGTTGTGTTTTTGATTTGAACAAGTGTTGTTTATATATAACCATAATAATTATTTGTATTAGTAGCACTCTACTAATACGTATTATTGGTTTTTCATTTTTTTTGTGAATACTATTACTATATTGTATACGTAGAACAATAAATACACAAGTACTCCAAATACGTGAGAAATCACAACCTTGACTTGGGAGGTCATTACCCAATCATTGTATTCGAATCTCAAACCAAAGAAAAAGGCAAAAATAGATAAATACTTTCGAAAAAGGCTCTTAAGTGCTTCGCGCCGCCTCGTTTCCCCGCTTGCTTGTGAGTATTTGATTTTGAGAGTGAATCGAGGGTTTTGCAGCCCAAAGTATTATTACATATCATATATATTTTCTTGGTTTCATTGATTAAACCCTCTTGAACGTTTTGGTGTTCCACCAACGTTCTAAAGTCATCGAAGGCGTTCACTTCACGTGATCGTTTTCATTCCTTGAGGCTTCTTTAATCAAGAGATTTGATTAAGGAGGAGATTTGTAGATTATTGTCTACCTAATACAATTCTAAAAATCCAAAAAAAGTAAAAACAATCAAAAATCCAAAAAAATTGAAAAATACAAAACACCAAAAAGAATCTTCTTTGCTCATCCCCACGTTGTACGTGACGTTTATGCTAACTCGTAATCAAGCAAAACGTGCACGTAAACGAAAGAACAAAACTCCCACTCCTAATCATTCTAGTGAGGAGTCTCCTATTGACGAACCCATTGTAAGAGAAGCACCAACCATGGCGAATCGAACTATGATGGAGTTACTTCAAGCACCCACTGAGGGTTATGGAGAAGCTATTGTGATTCCCGCTATCCTTGCGGAGAATTTTGAGGTGAAAACGGGTTTGTTGTCGATGATCCAAAACAACAAATTCCGTGGTGATGAGAAGGACAATCCACACAACCATATCCACCAATTCAATCGTCTTACCGCCACTTGCAAATTTAAGGATGTCTCGAATGACTCGATTAAGATGATGCTTTTTCCGTATTCCTTAGCGGGGCCCGCTAAAATTTGGTTAGAGAAAGAGCCACCCAATTCTATATTGACGTGGAAGGATCTCGTTTCAAAATTTGTGAACCAATTTTTTCCGCCCTCTAAGACTACGCACTTGAAAAACGAGATTTCAAAATTTTCACAAGAGTGTAATGACAGTTTTTCAACGGCTTGGAATAGGTTTAAGGAAATGTTACATGAATGTCCTCATCACGGTTTTTCTGACTTGCACCAAATTGACACGTTTTACAATGGACTTAATGATCATGAAAGAGATTATTTAAATGCCGCCGCGGGTGGTAATTTTTTGTGTAAAACGGTTGAGGAAGCTTTGGTGATAATTGAGAATAGGTCTAAGGTTTATAGCCCTCGTAACACACCGAGTGTTGCCAAAATGGGCTCATCATTGTCTCGTAGCATTAATGCCTTACATGATGAAGCAAATGAAGAAAATCGGTTTTTTGATAGATTTGCTAACCTTATGTCCCATTGGAAAGCTCAAGAAGCTTCAAATTCCGCTTCGATTAAAGCGGTTGCTAAGAGTTGTTTGTCTTGTCGTGGAGCTCATGATCTTTCCGAGTGCATTACCGCGGATGGTAACACTTCGAGTGCTTATGTAGCCACGGGAACTTATAACCAAAACGGTCAAGGTTCCCGCCAAAATCAAGCTCCACCAAATCAAAATGCTAATAACTATCGAAACAACAACCAAGGTGGTAATTATCAAGGCAATCAACGTAACTACAACAAGGGTAATTATCAAAGTGGAAATGGGCAAATTTCAAACCAAAACCAAAACCGTGATTTTCAAACTACCACTCAAGGTTTTCAAAATGATCACACCAAAAATCTTCAAGGAGAATTTTTGAATTATGCTAAAGAAAACGATGCTAAGTTTGATAATATGCAATGTGAAATGGTTAGCTTAAGATCTGAGTTGAAAAACGAGCTTAAAATGAACTTGCTAATGAACTTAAGACTCATGCTAATAAAATGGAAGGAAATGTTCTACGACTCCAACAAAATCAACAAAAAATGGAGCAAGGTCAACATGAGATTAAGCAAGAGTTGTTAAAAGCGGATGCTAGGCAATCTAAGTTTGAAGACCGAATGGGAAAAATGTTTGAAGCTATCATGTGTAAACCTTCTTCTTCGGGTGGTCTTCCTAGTGATACCATCGTGAACCCGAAAGGAGAATTGAAGGTTATTACTACTCGTAGTGGTAAAACTTTCAAAGAACCCATTTCTCGTCCAAGTACTTCTATGGAGAAGGAAAAAGAGAAAAAACCCGAGGTGGTGGTAGAAAAGGAGCAAATTCCAAGCCCACGAAGTACCGCTCAAACCACACCTACGGTTGAACCAATACCAATAGTGGAACCCGAGATTCTAAGGCCTTTGCCTATGCCCCAACCCACACCACCCTTACCTTACCCTTCAAGACGAGACAAGGAAAAAGCACAAGAACGAAATAATTATCCATTTGAACTTTTTATGAAAATGTTTCGTGACTTGCATTTTAATATAAGTTTTGCCGACGCCTTGGTCATGATGCCTCGATTTGCCACGAACTTTAAAAGTATGTTGAATAACAAAGAGAAATTGCAAAAATCGTCTAGTTGTTCTTCGGTTTTTCTTAGCCGCATACCTCAAAAAGTCGGTGATCCCGGCAAGTTTTTAAATCCCATGTGCAATACAAGACATGGAGGAATGCTACGCCTTGACCGATCTTGGTGCTAGTATTAATTTGATGCCTCTTGAGATTTTTAAGTCGCTCAATCTTCCCAATCTCACTCCTTCAAGAATGTCAATCGAGATGGCCGATCATTCTACGATTCTAGCTTGTGGAGTTGCCGAGGACGTCTTCGTAAAAGTTGGAAAGTTCTACTATCCCGTAGACTTTATTGTTGTTGACATTCCCATCGATCCTAAAGTTCCTCTAATTTTAGGTCGATCATTTTTGGATACCTCGAGAGCACTTATCGATGTGCACGCTAGGAAAATCACTCTTCGTTTCAATGAGGAAGAACTCGTCATAAATGCAACTCAAAACTCCACACTTTCTCATGTGTATTCTATCACGTCTTTGAACAATGTTAGTCCCATCAAAAACATTTGCAAAAAGATTTCAAAAAGAGTTTTAGGAGTTGATGATAAAAACGATTTTCCGTCCCCTCCGCCGGTGGAGGTTAAGAGTGTTAAGCCTACGATTCCAATCACGAATGATTCTTCGGATGATGAATATGTTGATCCCGATGGGGAAGTTTTCTTTGTTGACAAACGTTTTGAGAACTTACCACCACCTTTACCAAAACGGTTTTCAAATGTGAGATTTTTTAGTGTGACTAACATTGCTTTAGAAACACCAAATATTTTTGACATAATTAAGTCGGGTTCTCATAAGGAGAGTTTAAAAGATGAAAAAGGGAAAGATTTTAAATTGGATTTAAAATATTTTTCTACAACTCTAACTCCGTCATCACCACATGTATTGAGTACTACAAGCTCGTCTTCTCCTTTTGACGATGCTTTGTGTGGACCTAGTGTGGGGGAAACCCCTTATGTTCCCTCCCCTTTCCCCACCGAGGACGAGATATTTGATCCCGGAATTGCTTATAAAGGGAAATCTCGGTCTTCCACCGATGCAATAAATGTAAAATCTTTCTATTTGATTGGTGCGAGTCTACCTCAAGTAGCTCAATGTTTCTATGACTTACCCATTGTCCCACCCTTCTATTTCTTCTCATCTATTTTCTTTAAATCCTTTGGGTTTGTGTTGACACACGATGAACTGGCGTTGATTCGTTTTTCCAATGAAAACGAGAACGCCATCTTCGATCCCGGTATTTTGCACCATCAAAGGACTTAGTCCTTTATACCGGTTGTTTTTGGGCCTTGATTACATGTAAGTCCCACTAAAAATTGACCACACCAAGATAATCCCTAAATGATCACATTTATAGGGATTCGAGTCGAGCTTTTGACTCGGTTATCAAAAACAAGGTGCCTCGTGGGGGAGACCCATGCTTATCCATGTACATATTACTGCTTTCTAATTAGTTTAATGTGAGGGGATTTGTGCCCTTACAACCTTTGTTCCGTGGTTGTTTGTGCATTGTGGTTTTTAGATCATTATCTTCACGATTGGAGCCTCTCGTGTTCGTTTATGGGAGCACTCGATCGTTTGCTTTGAAGACTTTCTCAATATCCAAATGATATATCCTTTGATGTTCTAACCTTAGGTTTTTAGCACACTTAATAAACGGCTATTAATTTATTGGTTGCACCCTTTCCATGCTAGATTAGGCATTCGACTACGTCTCTAGTATGGGGGTGTTTGCACCCCTAGACTCGAAACATTGAGGACAATGTTTAACTTTAGTATGGGGGGGTGAATAGATACTTGCCTTGCCAAACCTTCACGCTTTCCAAAGTTTATCTTTTTGTTTATCGTTTTTGTTGCAAAATAAGGCTAAAAATAGCCAAATTTTAAAATTTTTCTCATGTTTTATAAGTGTTTGAAGACACGAATGTAGGTTTTCTGATGGCGAGAATAAGAGTAATTTTTTACTCGACCGTGCGTGTTGAGCACTTAGCTTTGGTTCCTTAACTTCACATTAGGCTAAGTCTCTTAAATGAGGACGAGAAATGATAGGGTTAATTATAAGTTACTATGCTAAACGTAGAGTACTCGTATTCTTTCAAAAACTCATGTGTTCTCGTTGTTTGCTTATTCTCCCTTCGCATGTAAATATTTTTTGCTTAATAAATATTGACTTAGCGGTTTAGTTAGGATTGTTGGGTTTCTAGTCTTTTCTAGTAGCTTCCGTGTAATTAAATTGGGAAGACATTAAGGTATCGCCAGCGTCACGGTTTTGAAATATTGGCACCCGAATAATCGAAAGCTTCACCCAATAATAAGATTTCAAGTGCTCACCTAAATCTAGCAAACAATTTGAAGCCCCACAAGGCCGAAAAATCTATGAAAAATTGAAAGTGAATCAAGCCTTAATCTTCGAAGCTTTAAAGATCCAAAATTCGCTTTAGCGTGAGGATATACGTCTTTGGCTAATAAAACCACCGATGAGGCGGATAATAAAAGGCAAGGCAAGACCGAAGTCATAATAAAAGCTTCATGGCGAAGTTGAATAAAAGATGGAGGTAAACCAAAGATAATAAGGCCCTTCCGTTAGGGGGCGTATAAAAGTCTTGGTAATAAGTCTCATGTTCAAAACCGTTATAAAACCGTGTTTATCGATTCTTCTTGTCAACTTAATTTTTTAACATCGTTGTCTATTGGGAGGGGTTATTGATTTGATGGTCTTATTTACACCGTTAGGACTCTATTTTTAGACCTAAATCTCTATCATCGCATAAGTAAAACAATGTATCATCGTGAAACATTCAAGACAAAATAAAATATAAGAGATACAACTTAGGAATAATGGGAGGATAAGTACGTGATTAGGACATATGAGTAGTGTTAGCATTACTAACTTACAATGACAATGATCTCGTTGCACGCTTGGCATGGAATTGGGGTGAAAATAGAGGACGATGAAATTATTTCTAACGAAGCATTCACGTGTTCTTATTCTATGAACCTAAACGTCCCATTTTGCGATGAAAATCATACATTATGTCTAAAACGCAAGTAGTAGTAATAGTAGTAGTGTAGCTAGTTTATCATTCAATAAAGTAAATAAAAATGAATTTTGGAGATGCTACGATACTTTATTCTAGCATTGCGTGAGGGCACGGCAATGGTTTAGTATGGGGGAGTGATGAGACTGCTTTTATACATAGTCTCATCGTCCAAATCGGGCTTAAAATGCATTAAATATCATTAAAACTCCCAAATATATGCTCGTGTTTGTTGCTTGTGTGTTTTAGGTACGGATATTGAGGAAATGGTAAAAAGATCACAAAAATCAATCAATAACGAACACGAGAAACGAAGCCGCACAATGAACCGGGCCCAAGAATGGAATTTCCAAAAATAACCTTGAAGAATTGAAGAAATACAAGATTGGTCCCTCAAGAAATGAAGACTTGTCATTTTATACCCCTAAATTACTTGTGGGTCCCTAAAATATCAAGTATTTGCATATTCAGTCCTTGGAGAATGAAGATATTACAAAAGATGTCCTTATTCATAGTTGAAAGTAACTTGTGCCAAAAATGACAAGTTAACCAAACTTGTTTACAAAGGAATGTGGAATTGTTGGTTGTTTTTACAAAGTAAACAAAACAAGAAACATTAGGGACCATATCTGCCCAGACAACAAACCTCACCCATTCCACTCCCAGCCTTACACGTCACCTCTATCCACCCATCCACCAATCAAAACGCCTCATCAACCCACGTCACACCCCACTCACAGGTTTATTTAAATAAACCTAGGTCAACCAAAGTCAAACCCCATCTTTCCCTCCCTAACACTTTATTTAAATTTAATCATCCCCAAAACAGATTAAACATTCCCTAATCACCCTTTAAACCCTAAAAATCCCCAGTTTCAATCCATTTAAAAACAAAGGGGTTTTGTTTTATCTTTTCCAGATCAATGATTACCATCACCCTCACCAAAACCCACACAAAAACCGTGACCAAGACACACCCATGTGTCTTGTGGGACCCTCCCCTGCCCCGTCTCTTCCACACAAAACCCCAAAGGAGACAGCATCAATGTCCTATATCCATTTCTTGGTCCCTAAGGACTGATAAACGTCCAGGATCATCAACCAACAGCTGGCATGTCAACATCCTTCACATGGAACCAATTTGACTGAAATTTCAAAAATCGTCCAAGGGCATGTTAGGAAATTTGTTCATTAAGGTTTCAGTATTCTAGTAGCTTCTCTTTTATTGTATAAATACTTGTGGCATGTCACAAGTATCTTTGTTCCAGATTTTCTTTAAAATTTCATGTAATGCCTTTTTAAGATTAATAAAAGTTGGTTTTGTGTATGTGAACTTGTAATCCCTTTTTGTTAAGTTAAAAGTTGGTTTTGTTTTAAAAGGAAATCTGAGTTCCAAAGTTTGAATTAGTTTGAGTGATTAAAAGTTTTCAAAGAAGTAAAGTTTCAGTTTTCTGAAAAATCAGTTCTTGTTGATTCTGAAATCTACACACACACTAAGTGAAAGTGGATGTGTATGTGTGAATTCCAGTTTTGATTCGTGCTTGTTTAGTGTCAAAGTTCCAAAAGTTGGTTTCAAATAGTCTGTTTTTCAAGATTTTCTCAAAATCTTTTTCTTTTTTTTATTAACCATTTACTGTAGCAAAAGCTTCAAGCTTGTAGCTTGAAGCTCTTGCTACTTGAAGCTGTTCTTTGTTGGTTTTGTATGTGCAGGAAACAAGAAGGAGACAAGCTCCCATTCTCATCCATTTCTTTTCTTTTTTTTGTACCAAGCACTTGGCATCCCCCACACCAAGAGGTTCAGCACAAGCCCGGGCTTGTTGGAGGTGGCTTTTCAGCTATTGTGGGACCTGGATTGTAGGTCCCACAAGGTAAATCCCTTGTTACTTTGTTTTAGTTTTCAAAATTTCTTATTTATGTGACTTTGTGAAAAAGTTGGTTAAGTATTTGTTTATTGGTTTGATTATGCTACATGAGGTGTAATATGCATGTTGGTAGTGATTAGAAGCAGTTTGGATTGAGTTTGTTTTGATTTTGTTTGAAAAAATCACTTTCTGAAAAATTAAGGAGTGTTTGGTTTATTGGATTAAAGGCTGTTAGGTGATATAATACTGGTTAAAAACCTGTTAAACTCACTCAACAAGTTAGAGGTAGGTTGTATTGTGGATATGGTTCAAGTTTGATAGGTAAAATTACATTTTGTATGCTTGATTTTTACAAAACTGTCAAAAAACAGTCAGTCCACTTTTATGCTTGATTTGTTGAAGATTTGGCCACCAAGCTTTGAGACTGCTAGTATTAGGTCATATCTAGGGTTTTATTAAGTTTGTGTGTGATTTGGTTGGGTTTTGTGCAAGTCTTGGACATTTGAATCTCATCAAAATACCATTTGCATCAGTCACTTTTCATCAGAAACATGCATGATTAATCTGTAACTTTTTTGCCAATTTGTGTGCAATTTCTGTGAAAGACTTGTGTTTCTTTTTGCATAATCTGACTCCCTACACTCCACTGAGTGTAGGGGTGCCTTGTTGTCCAGAGAAAAGCTCAACAAAGAGCTTTCCTAAGCTCAAAGGTCAACTGACCTGAAAATTACACTAACAGTGGGAACAAATTTCCCACTGGTAGTCCAAAGGTTATCACTGCTCAGCATAAGGACAACAGTCCCAACATGTCACTATCAGATTTCAAGATTTTTTGTCTTTTGTGGTAAATTTAAGAGTTAGGGCTTGAAATTAATTTTGTTATTTTTCTAATTTAATTTTTGATTTTTCTCCTTAATTAGAATTTTTGTTACTGTTCATTTAATATTTTTTAGATTAATTAGCTATTTTAATTAACTTTTTATTATTCTGTTTTTGGCATTTAGTGTAAAAAATTGTTATTTTTCAGTTTTAACATTTTTCATAGACTTAGAAAAACATTTTAAGATTTTTAGTTCAAAAAGTTTTTACTGTTCACTTTTTTTATTATTTTTTAGAATTAATTTAGTTTAATTAGGGTTTAATTTCAAACTGTTTTTGTCTTTTAGTGCAAAATTTTATATTTTTCAAACTTTTTCATTTTTCTACTGTTCCTTAGAGTAAATTAGGATTTTTAAAAGTGTCAAATTATTTTTGGCATTATTTTATTATTTTTTTATAATTATTTTGGTTTAAAAATAGTTTTTAGTGATTTAAAAATAGAAAAATAGTTTTTAAAATTTAGGAAAAATACTTTCTAGTCTTTAGATAATATAAGTAAGTTATTTGTTCAATAAAATAATATTTTGGACATTTTGATTAATTATATTTAATTTTAGGGCTTTAATTAGCATTTAAAATTGAATATTTAATTAATAAAAGGTTTTAAAATATTTTTGTTGGATTTTTATTCTTATTTATATTATTTTAGACTTAGTTTTAGCTTTTAATTAATTTTAGGTTTAAAATTTTTTAATTTGTAGTTTTTTACGGTTTTACGTGAACGACCTTTTCGTCTTAGCTCGATTCGTCTTCGTAACCGTCATTCTCTTCTCACCCCATTTCTATTTTCTTTTTCTCAATATAATCACAAATCATTAATCAATTCATTACACAACGCACTAGCCTCCTCGAGAACGAACTCACTTTCATTGGGTCATTCACACACGGTTTTCCTAAATCGTCGTGCTTACTTCCCTATTTTGTTGCTCTTTTCCTAAAGGGTAGCAAAAACACTACATCATTTTTTAATAGAAATCTTACTTTAAGGGGAAGCTTGTTTCATTCGTGGAAGATCAAGATTTGAAGCTTGGTTTTGTCATCATCAAATAGGAGAAATTCATGTCTTGTCCATAACACGTTGTTTATGTGTCGTGTTCTAATTCCGCTATGATTATTGTTTCATATGAACATGATGCATTCCTAGTAGTTTAAAGATCTAGGAATCTTAGGATTCCACAATTTTTTCAAGTTTTTCGAAAATAAACCAATATAAACTTTTGAACAACAGAATAAGGTGATATTGAATGTACATAATTTGAACCCTTTAAAGAATAAGTGGTTTTATAATCCGATGAAGTACTTGTAATGACAGAAGAAGAGTTTTCACAAATACTAGTGTTAGGAGTAACAAATATATTTTCAACATTCAGGACACTGGCATTAGTGCTGGAGCAGGTTTCAACACTCTTCTTGATGGGAATCCACTTAAGTCCAACTTCCTTGAAGATCCTACCCGTTGGTTTTCACTGACGACTAGATCTAGGAGTAGTGTTCTCTTGCATAGCGGAAGACTTATTTTGAGAGAAACTATGTCATACATTGATTCGCCTTGTATATTTCTTGTCATTTCTTTTCTGTGCGACGGGTGTGTATCTGCTTGTTGGCTTATGGGATTCTTCATTCGTTCTTCGTGCAAAGGCACGAGATTTAACCTCATAGAGGTATTACAGAATGCACTGATCATGATTTCCATGGTAAATACCCGTTTTGCACGTGTGACATACAGGGAATTTGGAATTCATAGAAGTCCTTGTGAACCTAGGTTTTGTTGATCGTTCATTCACATTGTTCGGAACACGACTACTCATTGGTGGTTGCCAATTCTTAGGTTGCTGGTGAGGGATCCTAGGTTTTGGTTGACTACCATTAGGAGTGTGTTGAACTCTAGCGGTTGTTTGTTTACTAGGCTTTTAATACATATGGTTTTCTTTCTGAATGTTCCCTTTTGGCTTACCATCTCCTAGGTTGTTGGTTTGAACAACATCATTTGAACCTTTAGATTCCTTTATGGGCGTAAGAGTCACACACTTGGGAGTACTCTTAGGAGTAGTGCAAGGTGCATTCACATGTTTGTGTTTAGAAAAAGTGGGTTTTCTAAATGGAGGAACATAGGGTGATATGGTTAGTTTTGGAAAACTTGCTTGAACATCGTTATTAGGAGGTAACCTAGATTTTGTATGAGGAGAATTGGAGAAAGGAGTCTGTTTTCCTAAGATAGATGGTTTTGGATCCTTGTACGCATTGGGTTGTCGAGTATAAGGTTTCGCAACATTCGTTTCTATCGTTTTCCCACCCATGTTTCCAACAAGTTTCTCCAACTCACTGATTGCAATGTCTTTGTCTTGCAACTGAGCTTTCAAATCAGAAGTTTCCATTCTCTTTTTGTTCAATTCGCGAAATGATTCAGAGAGTCTTACTTGCAAATTACCATCATCTGGAAATTTTCCAACTTTGTTTTGCAAAGCAAGTTCAAGAGAGTGACAATTTTTTTGAAAGAAATCATATCGGTGTTGAAGAATCGTGAACTCTTTTTAATTAACGTTTGTTAAATGCTCAATTGTTCACCTCCTAACTGAGCTTGCAACGTTCGATAGTCTGTTGCATGTTAGTGTAAGCTTTATCATATGAAGTTTTGTCGTCTTTACATTCATCACATTTTTTAACATATTTATTCCAAAGATTAATGAATTCGTTATCCTTTGTAATTACATAAGATTCCATTTTTTCTTTTGTACGATCAAGCTCATGTTGGAGGGTTTCATTATCCGAAACAGAGATATGTTTCGCAACTGGGTTGCTATCAACACAATCACCACTGTCACTTGATTTCGAGAGATGTTCAAGATCGCTTTCCAAAACTTTAGTTCTATCAAGAGTTTCATCAGCCTCCTTTGCCAGAGATTTAAAGTCTTCAACAAAGTTGGCTGCTTCTTTTAGAAAAGCGTATTCAAAATTGCTTATCCTAGCATCTACTTGGTTAATAAGCGGATTGATTTCGTTTTGAAGAACTTTTTGAACCTCGATTTGAACGGGTGATGTAAAGTTTCCTCCATTTATTTTGGAATGAACAACATGTTTAAGGATGACATAGTTGTCTTTTACCTCGTTGAGAAATCGTCATGCAATGCTCGGTTTAGGAGGATCATCCGAAACTTCCTTACTTGGTATCAAAAACATTTCAGTACTCGTTTTAGATCGAACAAAAGTTGTTGGAGGGTTAACTTTCGGATAATAAACCGGTATGATTTTTGGTTAAGCTTTTTCAATCGTAAACGACTCTCTTCGGAAAGTTCGACGGTTTCCTCCAAATCATGCACAATGGGAGGATCATGCTTATCTAGCAACACATTACCATTATATAAATTTTTTTGGGTGGCCTAAGCTTGCTTAAGATATTCGGGATTGGGAGGAATAGGACAACCTAACGCCAATTTGTAACGGGTGTGATTTATCTCATTCACTTTTGGTGCAAGCATGTTTATCGTCTGCATAGATTGGCCACGTTTTACCAAAAGGTTGTCTAATTCCATGATCCTATCCTGAGCGTTACAAAAATCCTCAAAAAGCCCATCTTATCGAATTTTGAAATTATGTTTCAACTTTTTTTGTTCTTCTTTTAGATCCGAAATAATAGATTTTTCAGTTGAAAGCTGTTTATTAAGAGAGGTGATTTCATCATTCAATTCGCTTATCTTTTTAGCACTACTTAAATGTAAGGAATTTAATTTCTTAGTGGTGCATTTTTCTTGATAAACCAATGCAGCATGAGCTTGTTCAAGTTCCTTAATTTTAGCATGATGAATTTCAAAACTTTTCTCTCTTTCCTTATATCTCGCAAGCTCAGTGGTCAGTTTGACATTAGTTTCTCTAAACTTATTGTTGACCACCTTGACATGATCAATGTCCTTAGCAAGCTTATCGAATAATGATTTATAATACGTACGCGTCTCGTCAGGAAGGGTTGTAGGCTGGGCGACTTGATCTACACTAAGGTACACACTAGGCGCATTCGAAATAATATTACTATTATTTGTTTAGTCCCCGCGTGTCTCTGTGTGGGTCTCAAGTATCTCAGTATACTCTTACTCCTAATTAGACATATATATCTCTTTATCATCAAGACGTGGGTGTACCTACTGAATCATAGATGGGAGCTCTATCATCATGAATTCCCGAGGTAGATGCTTGTTGCAAGTTTGCCATCAAGATGGAGTTGGCAGTCACCTCTTCTTCCTCATCATATTCTGCTGCAGATGCCATGAGATCAAATTCTTCAGCTTGAAGTGGAATTCATGCTTCTTCCTTTTGGGATATGAGAAGCTGAGTTTGGAGATAGGAAACATCCCTCTTCTTTTTGGTAGTGCAATCACGTTTCTCAATACCCGCAACATCACTGTCTTGTTGATACGTCATTGTAGAAGTCATGTGTAAACAAGGATCTCAATTCGTAGAAAGCGCGTTTCGGATTCTCAAAAATTCAAATTTTGCCAAAATTTTCCAGTCCGATATAAAATACCTCAGTCCGATATAAAATAAATCAAAAAATTTTCGAATTGCCAAATTTTGAAAGAGTGATAGAAATAGCAAAAACAAGTATGGAAAAAATTTGATACAAGAAGACGTAAAAATTTTAACTCTTTTTTTCGTAAACTATGCAACGAATCTAGTCTAGATATTGGCTAAGTCTAGAAAATACACGAACAACTACCTGAGATCAGAATATGAATTCAGAATAACACATTACACCTGAATTCAGAATATGGATTCGGAATATGGATTCGGAATAATACTGCACTCCTGAATATGGAATATGAATTCGGAATAATACTTCACTCCTGATTCGGAATATGAATTCGGAATAATACTTCACTCCTAAATTCGGAAATAAATTCGGAATATGGATTCGGAATATGGATTCGGAATGTAAATACGGAATAACTTAAAACACTGAGCTTCGTAAAATTGTAAGACCTCAATTCAGAATATTTTTAAAACCTCAATTCGGAATAATTTGCAAACCCTAATTCGGAATATTTTGACACCCAAATTCGGAATGTTTTCAAACCCTAATTTGGAATATTTTTATAACCACAATTCGGAAAAAATCAAACCCCAATTAGGAATATTGCTAGAATATAGAATCTCGGACGGAACACGTTTTTTGGCACAATTTCGCAATTTTGATGGTATTTAAACACATGAAAAATGCAATAAATCTAACCACGAATCCCTTGGCGAATGATACCACTTGTAAGACTAAGAAATACACACAAAAATACCTCTAACCAATATGTATCCGCGAGTTATGAAGATAAAGATGATGATATACGAATGATAAAGATGAAGATTAAACAAGGATTGAACAAAAAAGAAATATTAGATTAAAGAAGAAGAAAGAAAGAAAAATACAAAGTTGGTGACTTTTCCTAGTGAGAGAAACAAACAACTTTCTCTCTCTAAAACTATGAAATAGAAAAAGCACACATACAAATGAGGTTGGTTTGACCTTTTATACTAAGACTTACAAGTTTAGGAGGCCTTCCTCATTTGTGTGTTCGGGACTAATTCCCGTTACATACATAACAATAACATAGAACCCTCGACACCGTTGAATAGCATGTTCCACGAGTTTCGCAAAGGTATATTATATGACCATCACTTTAAATATGGCTAACAACACCTTACTCAAGATTTCCGCTATATCCACAAGCTCCCTTCTTGGCGGAGAAAACCTTACAACATTGCTTATAATGGTTCTCGACACTAAGCTAAATATCTAGTTTTAATCCTAGTTAGAACCAATCTTCGTCGCCCATCTTCTTTTCTAATACAAGGCTAGATGTCGATTTCTAATCTTAGATAGAATCAATCTACACTCATGTACTTTCTAGTTAAGTGAGAACTCAAACACTCAAACTCACAATTGCATCACTTTATAGTTTAATGAGAACTAACACACAAGACCAATCCAAGTATACACATATACCTTGGATCTACACTAGACTAATCCAAGTATACATAAATAAATTTGATATACACAAGAAAAATACAAGTATACACAAATACCTTGGATCTACATAAGACTAATCCAAGTATTCACAAATACCTTGGACCTACACAAGACTCAAATGAACAATATGATGAACATGACTATTAAGAAATTATAATTTTCATCAAGGCTTCATCTTTTATCACATCACAATGTGTGAGTGATCTTCTCTTTGGACATATAAAGAAGGGGATCAAGAGGATAATCATACGTAAGCATACTTACCACATTAAGTGATCATTTACTAATGACTAGAATATAGAAAAGAAATTAGAAGCATAAAGTTGTCCAAAAAGGTTCATTGGAAAATTGAGAAATGATCCACTATTTATAGGAGACAAGGTCCAACGGCTATCAGAGCGCGACTCAATAAATAGGCAAGCTGTTCCATATCACTAAGGAAGCATAAGGACCTATATTGTTTCGCGAGCTATAGAGTCCGCTCCTTTTTGTATTATAGTAGGGAAATCCCGTCTGGTGAAAAACATATCCAAAAAGGACATTCTTTGGCCATTTGGAATACGATTAATTCAAATTTCCATTTTCTATTTTAATAAAACATTTTTTTAAAAGAAAGTTTATTAAGATATTCTTCACATTTGTATAAATGTGAGTTTTAAGGTTAATCACTTTTAATGATCACTAAACATGTATAATATATGTTTGATTCTTACCTTAATGATAGTGTTCGTTAAATAAATTGTCTTACGGTTATCTATAACGATACATGTTTTTATAGTTTGTTGTGATCAAAACCAAGAAAGATTAGTTATTACAAATAATGTTTTTAGGCGTCAGTTCCATTAATAGATATGATGGTTGTACCTGATCTAATTAAGAAGGAGATTATCTACTTAATAAAGAGATGCTAGATTTAGTCTTGATTCATCCTTGACTTGATAATCGATGATCGATTTGATCATCTATGTGATGATTTATGATTGAGTAATGAGTGTAGAGATGATGATGATGTCACGATCGTGAACTGCAACAACGAATTATGTTTGTGTATGTGTTTTAGAGAGAAGAAAAAAGACGTATGTGTTTTTTGATCTGAGTTGGGAGGTGTTATGTAGGAGGGGTAAAATGTCAAAAATGCCCATTCACCCTTTTTGAATAAAAAATAAGGGTTAATATGGGCATTTGATCAAGATTCAATGGAAGGTGGAGGTTCGTCCCTTTGTATCCAAGGATATAAGGTATACATTATAACCCTTACCAAACAAGTTTAATAGACTATGTAAGTAAATTTGTACTTAACTACATTACATCCTTCCAACCAAACACATGCTATATTTCAACAACTCACATTATAGTTTATTCACATTACAATTCTTTTCATAAATTACAATTAAATAAAAAACATTTAACGAACCAAACATGCCTTCATAATTACAATTACATCAAAAACAATTCAACGAAACTAGGACTTAGAATGTTTGTGATTTTATACCCCTTGTATCACTAAACTAAACGTGCCCTTATATGGATTGAGAACTAGGAAAAAATTTTCACATTAAAAAAAAGAAGAAAAACCCTATAAATATAGGCTAATACGTTAAGGTGTTCGCCATTTTTATGTTAGTTTTGCTCGTGTGTCAAGTTATGTTTATCAATTTATACATGTTTTTTAAGTTAATATGTGATATTTCATTCAACTCGACCTAAGTATCTAGAAGTAGGGTTAGATACCCTATACTATAATGCGAACAGTGTTAGCAGCATATCCTATAGTGGAAGGTTTGTTTTGAGTAAAACTATATTTACGAGGGTAGAAAACCCTCTTTTAACAAAGAAAGAAGAAAGGCATGTCTAGAATTTAGAAGTTATTATAGTAATTATAATAAGGCTGGCTGCAACAGAGTATTGGTCGATCGAGGTTGATCGAGTCGTATTCGATCGCGACCGCTACGACAACCGACTGATCTCGGTTGATTGAAGAAACTCGACCACGGGATGATCGGTTTAATAAATGAAAAAATTAAAAAATGGTGTATGTGGGTGAAAGAGGCGACTTATGGTGTGTTTGACTTCAACGGTGGACTTGATTGATGTGCAAAAAAATGGATATTGGAATGATGAAAATGAGAGAAGAAAGAAGGAAAAAGAACCCATTCTTAGAACATCAAAACACATATGTAAAAATTAAGATAAATGAGATGATGATGGATGGGTTAGGAGGAGTATGTGGGTGAAAGAGGAGACTTATGAATCAATAAAATAGGGTTGAGAAAGAGGCGTTTATAAGTAGATATAGTCTATCTCGACAAGTATGAAACTTGTTTACTTTTATTATTTGATTTATTTTATTTTATTTTTAACCTGAATATTATAGTCACCTAAATTTAATACTTCCGCTGTCTCTAAATAAATGTCTACTAATGATTTTGGAGTCAATCTTTTTCAAATTTGACCTTAATTTTTTTTGTTTAAGCCTTCTACTATATAAAAAATGGATATTGATCACTTTGTCATAAGTTGAAAAACCAAAACTCATTTTATTTCTCTCTTATGGCCGACGAACACAAGTCCTTACGCCAAGGGATTTTTGTTTCGTGGTTGGTTAAGTATTTTTCTTGTATCAAGATCTAGCAATCAAATGTGATTGATTGAAGTGTCGTGGGACTATCTTGGAGAAGATCTACTTTGATATTTTGGGTTTATAGGATGAATCAAAATTGGTTTTGGTTTTTCTTGGTTGGTGATTTAGGGTTCTTAATCATCTTTATTGCAAAAAAATGTACGCATTCTTTATCTTTATGTTAATTACATTATGTGAATATGTGATCTATCCTATCAACTGCGTTTTACTCTTGATGCACGTACATTTATACATTAGGTTTGTTAAATTCCAACAAAGCCATGCGATTAACTGCTTCACACTGCCAAGAGTTAGGGTTCCATAGAGTCTTGAGCGCGTGCATGTGGTACGTTTGTTAATGATATGACATGTATTTTGCTAATGTGGCATCGACATAGGACGAAGGGGTTTCAAAAGTTACCAAAAGGTTAAATAAAGTGGTGCGTGTGTTAGTGTGCCAAAAAACGTTTGCCATTTAGGATTAGTGGGAGGGTTTTATGTAAAACCCACATGAAAATTTAGAGAAACATTAAATACATGAAAGTACAGTTTAACTAAAACTATAAAAGAAATTAATAGATGACAAGTATTCAAGTATATTAAATGTACACGACAAGTAATTACATATAATAAAATAAACTATGACACGAATGAACACGAACGTAAGTCACGAATATGTAATTCACGGGAATCCAAAATAATTCATGAAATATATAAAGAGGGTGTTTGTTGGCCGGGATAAAAAGAAACAAGAGAAATGGACTTAAATCCCGACCCAACTAGCAATTTAAGAAGCAGGGAAATCACTTTTACTTTTCATTTCATAACAAGTACAACAAAAACAAAAACTAGGGTTTTAGTTGGGTTGGTGTCGCCGGCAGAAAAACAAGAAAAGGGAGAGGGCAAAGATTTTGATTTTGATTGTTCGGTTTACGTGTTCGTATTTGATTGTACTTAAATCACGTCGTGTCGGTAATCATTCTTTCTCTATTTTATTTCATAAACCATGAATATTTTCATTAAAATAAATGAAATATGTTTACATGTAATTAAAAAAGAAATGGAATCAGGTATTGTGTCAGGTTTTGGATCGGTTAGGCACGGAAACCGAGGACCCCGTCCATGGGGGTGCTCTCGGTGGGTGTTCAAGCCCAGCAGCCGAGACCTTAGTAGTCTCGGTGGTTGTTTCCTTTGGTCAGTCGCGACACAACCAACCCTTCAGTGGGTGTTTGGTTTATACAGTGGCAGCCTCGCACTAATAGTGGAAACAGAGAGCGGTCTCGGTGGGAATTTACACAGCCGGTGGGAACCGGCGTACAGTGGGTAAACCACACGAACAATGGCAAAAAGCCACTGTCGGGGTCAAGAAAGCCACAGCCGGGGGATGTGGCTGTGGTGTTTGGATTTATGTTGTGTTGGTTGTTTGATCTTGCAACCGAGACCAATAGGGTCTCGGTGGGCTTGTTTTGGGGTCTCGGGTAAACCGAAACAACACAAGGGTGCATTTAGTTATTAAGTGGCTAATTTAATTTGTGCTAACTACTATTAATTTAATCAGTTATATCAAATTAATCATGTTATATTTAATTAAATTAACTATGGACACATAATAATAATTTAGTCTAATTATTCATGAAACTAAGCATGGCATCAATTTAATATAGTTAAATAAAGACTTCGTCTATTTTAATTAATTACAAGTTAACCATGGTTTAATTTAAATTAATACTCACTTTAATTTAAGCATTTAACTATCAAGCTTAAGGTAAAGTTTAATAAATCATGCTTTATTAATTAATAATCAGTTAAACCAGGTTATATTATTAGTAATAATTAACTATAAGTTTGCGAAATGTTATATTATTTATTAAATAAACTTTACTATTTTATCATTTAAAGGAATCATGACTTAAAAAATATATTCATCTAACCTCAGCTTATTTTACATGCTTATCTAACAAGCTTATTACTATTTATGGAAACTTTCTATTTTCGAAAACTTACTATTTATGGAAACTTACTATTTTTGGAAACTTGCTATATATGGAAACTTGCTATTTTTAGAAAGTTACTATATATGGAAACCTGCTATTTTTGGAAGGTTACTATATTTAGAAACCTGATACTTTTAGAAAGCTACTTATTATGAAACATCAAGTATAACAACACATGGCACATGAAATACGTTAATCAAGAACACATAAAACACTAAGAAATACCAGATAACACTTGAATCAGTAAAACAAGTCAAGAACAAGTATAGTAAACCAAGAATCAGTAAGTTATACATGAACATACAACTCATTCACGTCCTCTATCATGTAGCTCACGTGAAGTCGAAGTAGGACTTTTACGCGGTTCATCTCCGTTTGTAGTTTACTGGACATAAGGTACAGATATTTCGTCCTTCAGTAAGGACATTCTCTTCCTATGCATGATTAGAGTTCCCCGTTTGCTGCCATCTGTTTTCCCCAGCATTTTTAGTTTACATGTTATAAAACTTTTCATGATTTGCCATGTTATCATTTTAAATTGCCTAAGCTATATACACGCATGACCATGGTTCACCTAGTTATGGAGGTACCATAACCATGACACTTGAGGCACCTGTGTCATGAATCCTCCGTGATGGGAGTGATTTCTCGCGGTGTCCCTTCAGTTTATTTGGCCATTATCAATATTTATTATCAGTGGGGCATATGGGTGCATCCTACTTTTCATGTTTATAGGTTTACACGGTGAATGTGGTGTGTGCTCTACATCCGTCACATTGGAGCTGATCCCTCCAACCAGACTTATATAATTAGAGGACACCCATCTAATTGCATGACGAGGTCACCCCTCTATGTATTCATGCACATTGATATATTTCATGACCTATATAAGCTCAGTGGCATTTAGATTACAGTTGTATGTATAAATATCAGACTTTTTAGTATAAACCAGTTTATAAAACATGTTCCCCTTTTCCAGGAATTACACATATTCCGCTGCATTTGCATGTCTTTTACTTATATTTCAGTTATACGATTCATATCACTGAGCGTATTGCTCAGCCGTATTTTCTTTCCATGTCCCATACGGTAGGTACATAGGGACGAACTTGAGCAACTGAGAGTATGCGCATAGGATGGAAGCTACCTTAGACTTTTTTTCCTTTTGCATTTCATACATTTATGCTGGTTGGACAATGTTTAGTCCTTTCTACATTCTTTACTTTATGCATGTGTGAGCTTATGTTTGGGGGCCGATGTTTGATTCCGATTTCCCTTTATGGTTTTATGTTTTTAAGACATTTACCTTGTATGCTTTGACGACACGCCATAATTATCATGTAACGATCCACTTATCAAAGTAGGGTGTTACAGTTATGGTATCAGGGCCAAGGTTTCGACCTGTAGGCTCTAAAACTTGACCTGTGACTAGTGGGTAGTCACCAGGAACTTCCTAAACTGGCGTTTGTTGTCTTCCATGTTTTCATGCATTATGTTGTTCAGTTTTATTTAAGTTTTAACTAAGTAAAGGGTTTATACAAGATCGGCCATGCTTAGTCGCATGTGGCTTTCTTCAAATTTTGTTTTGTGGGTTGAACCATAGTCGTCCATGTTGGGTCAAAAAGTTGATGTGGCAGAAACTCAAAATAAAAGAAAACATGAATACATTTGTTCAAGCATTGTCAAGAGCAATCTAAGCGTTGACAAGAGCAATTCAGGCGTTGACAAGAACAAATTCAGCATTGTCAGAAGTCAACAGAAGTCAAATGCAGTCAACAAAAGTCAACGCTGATGGATGTCTACAGATTGATGGAGAATTCTATTTGGGGAATATATTGAGTATATTATTTAGGATATACACAATATATAGTTTATCTAAATAGAATATTTAGATGTTTATTTGATATTATCTCTTGTAGATTCTGTTCCTTACACTATAAAAGGAACAAGGGTCTTAGGTTTTATTCATAACTTTCATATACAATGTAAACCTAAAACGTGTGTCGACTAGGTGTGGGATTCAATGTACACACACCTAGTGGTTGCTCGTTATTAATATAATTGGCAATCCAATTTGTTTTAAATTCATGTTTTGTGCCTAAACACCTTGTTAATGGTTGTCGTTTTAATTCCGTTTTGATTATGTTAATCATATGAACAATGATAATTCCTAGTAGCTTAAAAGATCCGGAAACCAAGGTTTCCACAACTGGTATCAGAGCCTCGTGGCTCGTGATGCTAGGACCAACAAGGTGTTCGTGTATCGAGAAGAGAATAAAAATCCGTCTAGGGTTTTTCTGGACGTTTTTGTGTGCGCAGCAGTATTCAGAAGGTCATAACTTTTTACTGGAATGTGGGATCGTCAAGAAATTTCTTGTGTGTAATCTATACACATGTATCTAGACATCCACCGGAGGGATTGTCGAGTTTTATCCCCAAGAAAAAGTTATTAGGCGTCAAAGTCAGCAGTGAGTGAATGCAGTTTTCTGTAAACAGTCATGTTCAAAACACGTTTTTTTCTTCGTTAACCATTAGATCTTCGTGATTTTTGAACTTTAGATTCTTGGCACTTGTGTCTAGAATCTCACCGAAGGGATTTTCGATCTGAGCTCTAATGAAGAAGTTATTCAAGGTCGAAGGTTGTTGGTTAAGGTATTAACGTTTTTGCTTTATTCACATGAAATCGCGATTAGGGTTTCTTTAAACTCTAAATCGACTTATAGCAGAAAAGTTTGACGCTATTGGCTGTTATAAAATGAAGATAGTCCATAATATTCAGATCCTAGCACTTATAAACCTAATTAGGGTTTTGGATTAAAGTTTTTGTTCTAGGATTTTATTGGTTATGTGATTCTGATCTAAGAAGCAGCAAAAGTGATGAATGATAGAGAGGTAACAGGTTGTGAACATACAATAGACGTGTACAAAAGACATATGATCAGTTCTTTTTGGGAGCAGAGTTAATTCCTGATTAATAGGAATTGTTTTTAAGAACCGTGGGTTACACAACTGCTCATCACGTTTAAGGTAGGCAATATTCTTTTCTCTTTATCAGATTACGAATATATTGGTTGTTGATTTGGACATGGTAGATATCGGTGTATATAATTACGTGGGGTAAATAAATTCCTAAAGTTTAGGGATAGTGTTTTACTTCATTATACTGTCTATATATATATATATATATATATATATATATATATATATATATATATATATATATATATATATATATATATATATATATATATATATATATATATATATATATATATATATATATATATATATATATATATATATATATATATATATATATATATATATATATATATATATATATATATATATATATATATATATATATCTGGATATTAGGATGGTTTAAATATGCATGGGATAAGTATGCACGTGAATTGGACGTGGGCTTTTTCAACACTCACACAATTTCAGTACTACCTACGTGGGGTGATGATTTTATGAGAGTTTATTTATATCCCTTATTCTATTGAGCAAAAATATGGTTAACTTGGGATACAAATGACGTCAGCTTTTGGGACAGAAGTAGACGCTGGCAAGGTATGGTTTGACGCTGACGTTCGTATTTTGGACGCTGACGAGTGTAGGTCAGCCGCTGATGAAGTGGACGCTGACAAGTAATAAAGTAAGCGCTGACAGAAAGCACTGCTACGTGTTGTCTGATATATATGGTTTCAGACACTGATAGGTATTGTCCGATATTGGACAATACATCTGATAAAGATGTTGGATAAAGGAGGATATTGGATAACACAAGGATAGCTACTGTTTGAGAAAATTGGTACGATTTTAGCACACAAAAAGAGGTATTTTACACACGAAGGTACATGGAATCTCCGTTCTTATTTAGAATATCAAGTTGATATTTATGGCTCGGATATTTTTAAAAGGGATTAATGATTTTAATGCGAGTTAGCAACTATTCATGGGAATTTGATGGATATTTTATTATGTAATCGGGATAGCCTTGTGAAAGAGTTATCCATGTCTAACTTTTACATATGGTATTTCATTAAATTCGTCATGAAGAGGTGTTGGCTTAAGGTGAAGAATTCTTATATGTTTGGTGACGAAGACTTGTCATAAACACTTAAAGGAGTTACATTATTGTGCTCATTGTCTCATAAAGGATGAGAATATTGACAAGGGATCGAGGTCTACTTATAATTTTCTATGGGTATAAGTTCTTCATCACATGGATAGTACAAGACATTGAACACAAGGTTGGGTTATTCTACTTCTACATCAAGATTACTTTATTTATTTTTCTTCAAGATCATTACACAGAGCCTACATTTGGAGAATCTTCGATTGCATACTTTGTTTACTTCCCTGTTGATGTGACAAAAAGGGGAATACATACATGCTACACTTGAGGGGAAGGAATTTGAAGATCATGTACAACTTACAAGAGATACACAAAGAGTTTTGCCGACATCAACTAGGGGAAGATTGTTGGGTCAAAAAGTTGATGTGGCAGAAACTCAAAATAAAAGAAAACGTGAAGACATTTGTTCAAGCGTTGTCAAGAGCAATCTAAGTGTTGACAAGAGCAATTCAGGCGTTGACAAGAACAAATTCAGCATTGTCAGAAGTCAACAGAAGTCAAACGCATTCAACAAAAGTCAACGCTGATGGATGTCTACAGATTGATGGAGAATTCTATTTGGGGAATATATTGAGTATATTATTTAGGATATACACAATATATAGTTTATCTAAATAGAATATTTAGATGTTTATTTGATATTATCTCTTGTAGATTCTGTTCCTTACACTATAAAAGGAACAAGGGTCTTATGTTTTATTCATAACTTTCATATACAATGTAAACCTAAAGCGTGTGTCGACTAGGTGTGGGATTCAATGTACACACACCTAGTGGTTGTTCGTTATTAATATAATGGGCAACCCAATTTGTTTTAAATTCATGTTTTGTGCCTAAACACCTTGTTAGTGGTTGTTGTTCTAATTCCGCTTTGATTATGTTAATCATATGAACAATGATCATTCCTAGTAGCTTAAAAGATCCGGAAACCAAGGTTTCCACAGTCCACACTTGCTAATGTCAATTTTCATCGACTATGTCTTCATAAGTCTTCCATGTACCTATTATGCTTATTCCATGTTTCTAACAGATTAATTATTTATCTTCCTTTGAAATTGTAAGATGGTTAACACACGCAACGATCAGGAACTTGCTGCAGCTGTCAATGTAACTCTACAGGCTATGTTACCCCAAATCCGTAATGAGATTTAGGTAGAATTTCAGGCTATACCAAATCATGCAAATCCTACTCATTCTCCTCCACTAGTCACACTCCACACCTGGCTGGAGCGTTTCAACAAACAGAAGCCTCGATCTTTCGAGAAGGCAGATATCTCGTCAGATGCTGAGAACTGGATATCACGCATGGAGAAGATCTTTGTCGCTATGGGTTGCGATTGGGTATACAAGGCGAGGTTGGCATGCTACAAGTTTGAGGGTGATGTGTTAGCATGGTGGAGGGCTTACAAGCAATCTAATGGAGGTGAGGCATGGCTTACTACTTTGACATAAACGCAGTTCACAGAGTTGTTATACAATCAGTCTTCCCTAGAGCTAATCAAGAACGACTAAAGAGGGATTATTATGCTAACTGTCATAAGGCAGGTGAGAACAGTACAGAAGTTATGCAGCATTTCCTCAGGCTAGCTGGTTTTCTGGGTGCAGCTGCTGGCACAGTAGAGGAGCAAGTGAAGCATTTCCGTTGGGCTCTTCGCACCTTGATTACTGATCATCTGTTGTGTGCTACATTCACCAATGTGTCACAAGTTGCTGACTCAGCACGCAGTCTGGAGATGCTCCAAGAGAGGGATGAGTATGAAGAGTTGGATCGACCAGAGAAGAGGTATACTTAATTCATCAAGAATTATTATCTCATTCATGTCAGTACTTTCAATTTTATATCATGCTCTATCCAACTTTATATTTCAGGAAGAAGGTTGGAGATCGGTCCCAACCGGCCACTCATCAGAACAACTACAAGGGACACGGTCAGACTAACGACCGTTATGGATCAGACAGGCGTGGAGGTAGTGATAACTACCGTAACAACGCCAGCCACTCCAACAGCAGCAGGTCCCTAAAATTTTAAATTCTTTAAGCTAAGTTTCTATATGACATAAATTCTAACATTTCAACATTTAAACAGGAACTCTGGTAACGGGCGTGAGCAGGACTACAGGGGTTAGCAGCCCAACCGTTCAGATCAATATGGTATTATAACCTAAACTTTCAAGTAGTCATGTTTATGCCTCAATAATCGTGTCTCATGCATACATATTCTGAATCAGGCTCTCAAATAGCGAGGGTACCCACTGGAGGGTATACCCATCCCATCTGCAGCACTTGTGGACGGAGGCACCCAAGACCATGTCGTCGTGCTACTCGTGGCTGCTACAAGTGTGGGCAAGCAGGTCATCTCATGAAGGGCTGCAGGAAAGGGGAAGTTGTTGGTACATCAAGACATGCCCCTCAGAAACTAGCAACATCCGACCGTGTGTTCACCACTATTAGAGACCAGGCCAACAAGTCTGCAGGTACCATTACTAGCATCTTATTTATGTATGGACATGTTTCCTATGTTTTGTTTGATACGGGGGCGACTCATTTAGTTATATCCACTACATTTGCTGCTCGTATGAATAAGACACCTACATTACTTGATAACGTGTTAAGTGTATCCACGACTATACGAGACTTTGTTCGTATTACCCATGTATACAGAGATCTTCCCTTAGAGTTTGACGACAAGATTCGTCCTGTCAGCGCACTTCCTTTGGACATGTGCGAATTTGAAATGATTTTAGGCATGGATTAGTTAGCAGAACACCATGCTACAGTTGATCGCCATACATACAGGGTTATATTTGGTGATGTTCAAGCTCTAGAGTACATTCATAATGGTTTCCTGCCAGGGAAATCTGTACAAATTATTTATGCCTTGAAAGCACGTGCTTTATTAGCTCATGGTTGCGAACGTTTCTTAGCTGCTATTCATGATACCAATGCTAAAGTTCCATATATACGTGATCAACCAATTGTTTCAGAATTACCAAATGTTCTTCCAGAAGAACTTCCAGGTATACCACTTATCCGTGAAGTAGAGTTTGGCATTGAGATTATTCCATGAGCTGAACCTATCTCTAAGGCTCCTTACCGCATGGCTCCCATTGAGCTCAAGGAGTTAAAAGATCAATTGTAGGAATTACTGGAAAGAGGTTTCATTCGCCCGAGTGTATCACCATGGGGCGCACCAGTGTTATTCGTTAAGAAGAAAGATGGTAGCGTGAGACTGTGCATTGACTATCGTGAGCTGAACAAGATCACGATCCGAAACCGTTATCCATTACCACGTATCAATGATTTGTTTGACCAACTGCAAGGTGCTAAGCATTTTTCTAAGATTGGTCTACGATCACGCTACCATCAGCTGCGAGTGATGAAGAAAGATATTTCAAAGATTGCTTTTCTCACACGTTATGGTTACTATGAGTTCGTTTCCATGCCATTCCTCGTCCCTTATGTCGGTGATGCGCTCCTGGTCTTAACTGACTGGGTCGTGCCTCCAGCGCTGTTACTTAAAAGAAATTAGAGTGCTCAAAGCAAGCCTACACTTTGTATACATTAGCATGGGATAACATTATAGGATTTTGGTCCTATTACGTTGGCCTTTAGGATCGGAGTAATGATTAACAGGGACAGTCGTGGGCATTCGTATTTCATAGTCAGAGGTGAAATTCTTGGATTTATGAAAGACGAACAACTGCGAAAGCATTTGCCAAGGATGTTTTCATTAATCAAGAACAAAAGTGGTTTCACGAATGCTCCAGCAGTATTCATAGACTTAATGAACTGAGTATTTCATGAGTTCTTGTACAAATTCGTTATTGTATTCATAGATGATATTCTAATCTTCTAGAAATCCAAGGAAGAACATGAGGAGCATCTTCACACGGTACTGTAGATTCTTCAACAGAAGCAATTGAATGCTAAAATTTTCCAAGTGTGAATTCTGGTTAAGTAAGGTGGCATTTCTGGGCCACATTGTTTCGGAAATGGATTACCACGGATCCTACGAAGGTTGAGGTTATCACAAAATGGCCAAGACCGACATCTGCAAGTGAAGTTCATAGTTTTATGAGTTTAGTTGGATATTATCGCAGGTTTGTGGATAACTTTTCAAGGTTGGCCTTGCCTTTAACAAAGCCGATGCGTAAGCCAGATAAATTCGTCTGGAATTATGAGCGGGAGAAGAGATTTGAAAAACTTAAGCATCGATTGGTTTTTGCACCTATTTTACTCTCCCATCTAGCATAGGTGGATTTCAGATTTATAGCGATGCTTCAGGGAAAGGACTTGGCTGTTTACTCATGCAACATGGGAAGGTGATTTCCTATTCCTCACGATAGCTTAAGCCTTACGAGGAAAACTATCTCACTCATGATCTGGAATTGGCAGCAGTTGTTTTTGCACTCAAAATGTGGATGCATTATCTGTATGGTGATTCATGTGACATCTTCACGGATCACAAGAGCTTTAAATACATCTTTACTCAGCGAGAACTAAACATGAGTCAGAGACGGTGGTTAGAGCTACTAAAGGATTATGACACCAATATTCAGTACCATCCCGGTAAAGCTAATGTGGTGGTTGATGCTTTAAGCAGGAAATCAGGCATGATTGTTGGCATTAAGGTAGAAGAAGAAATTATTCATGATCTAGAGCGTTTAGACATTGAGATTTTTGTACATGGACAACATGGTTACTAGGATAATCTAAGAGTGGAGCCAGACTTAATCTCTCATATCAAGGCAGATCAGAAGGACGACGGTGAGATATGGGCGATTATTTAGAATATCGATCAGCAGAATGAGTTCTGTATAGATGACGATGGCATAGTATGGAAGGTAACCAAGTTATGTGTCCCAGACGATCTTACACTCAGAGAAGCCTTATTGACTGAGGCTCACATCTCTCCGTTTTCGATTCATCCAGGTTCTACCAAAATGTATCATGACCTCAAGCAACATTTATGGTAGAGCGGCATGAAACAAGATGTTGCTACTTTCTTTTCTAAATGTCTGACCTGCCAGCACGTTAAGATAGAACATCAGCCAGCTAGTGGTTTACTACAACCATTACAAATTTCTGAATGGAAGTGGGACAAGATCTCCATGTATTTTGTTTATGGACTACCACAGACTTAGAAGAAGCATGATGCTATTTGGGTCGTTGTCCATCGTTTGACCAAATCTGCACATTTCCTTCCAATCTGCAAGGATTACCCAGTTAGCAGATTGGCCAAAATATTCCATCAGGAAAGCATGCGACTAAATGGTACTCCATCATATATCATATCAGACAGAGATCCGCGATTTACATATCGTTTCTAGAGAGGTTTGAAGAAAGCTTGGGGCACCAGACTCAAGCTTAGCACAACTTTTCATCCTCAGATCGACGGTTAGTCAGAGCGTACTATTCAGACCTTGGAAGACATCTTGTGTGCTTGTGCGTTAGAGTGGACAGGAATTTGGGATGACTATACATGTTTGGTTAAGTTTTCTTACAACAATAGTTGGCACGCAAGTATCAAGTGTGCACCATTCAAGATGTTGTGTGGCAGGAAGTGTCGTGCTCCAATCTGCTGGGATCAGGTTGGTGAACGAATCATTGAGGATCTAGAGATGATTAAGGTGACCAATGAGAAGGTCGCCATTGCCAAGGCGAAGCTTCAGGAAGATCATGCTCATCAGAAGATCTATGCTGACAAACATCGCAGGTCATTAAAATATCAGCCTGGTGATCATGTATTCTTAAAGGTATCACCAGCACGTGGAGTCAAGCGTTTTGGTATTAAGGGCAAGCTCATCCCTCGTTTCATTGGACCGTTTGAGATCCTCGAACATGTCGGTGAGGTATCGTATCGTTTGGCGTTACCTCCTCAGCTATCTCATGTTCACAATGTGTTCCACGTGTCTTTACTAAGAGGTTACAATTATCATCATCTGTACATTGTCACGTATCCACTCGATCAGATTCGAGAGGATCTATCATATGTTGAGGAACCCGAAGCAGTTTTAGATCGCCAGGATCGGGTCATGAGGAGAAAGACTATTCTATTTGTCAAGATCCTATGGTGGGACCATCCCGAGCGGGAAGCCACTTGGGAAAAGGAGGAGTCTATCCGGACTTCCTAGCCTCATTTTCGTATATGATTTGGGTATGTTTTTTTCAATATATCGTATCTCTAATTCGAGGACGAATTATTCTTTTTAAAGGGGAAGAGTTGTAAAACCCGCATAAAATTCAGAGAAACATTAAATAAATGAAAGTATAGTTTAATTAAAACATTATAAGAAATTAATACACGCCAAGTATTTAAGTATATTAAATGTACACGACAAGTAATTACATATAATAAAATAAACCATGACACGAATGAACACGGAAGCAAGTCACGAATATTTAATTCATGGGAATCCAAAATAATTCATGAAATGTATAAAGAGGGTGTTTGTTGGCCGGCCTAAAAATAAACAAGAGAAAGGGGCTTAAAGCCCGACCCAACTAGGAATTTAATAAGCAGGGAAATCACTTTTACTTTTCATTTCATAACAAGTATAACAAAAAGAAAAACTAGGGTTTTGGTTGGGTTGGTGACGCCGGCAGAAAAACAAGAAAAGGGAGAGGGCAAAGCTTTTGATTTTGATTGTTCGGTTTACGTTTTCGTATTTGATTGTATTTAAATCACGTGGTGTCGGTAATCATTCTTTCTCTCTTTCATTTCATAAACCATGAATCTTTTTATTTAAATATATGAAATATGTTTACAAATAATTAATCAAGAAATGGAATTAGGTATTGTGTCGGGTTTTAGATCGGTTAGGCACGGAAAACGCGGACCCAGTCCATGGGGGTGCTCTCGGTGGGTGTTCAAGCCCAACAGCCGAGACCTTAGTGGGCTCGGTGATTGTTTCCTTTGGTCAGCCGCGACACATCCAGCCCTTCATTGGGTGTTTGGTTTGTAAAGTGGCAGCTCCGCACTAACAGTGGCAACCGAGAGCTCGGCTCTCGGTGGGAATTTACACAGCCGGTGGGAACCGACGTACATTGGGTAAACCACACGAACAGTGGCAAAAAGCCATTGTCGCGGTCAAGAAAGTCACAGCCGGGGGCTGTGGCTGTGGTGTTTAGATTTATGTTGTGTCGGTTGTTTGATCGTGCAACCGTGACTAATAGGGTCTCGGTGTCCTTGTTTTAGGGTCTCGAGTAAACCGAAACAACACAAGGGTGCATTTATTTATTAAGTGGCTAATTTACTTTGGGCTAATTATTATTAATTTAATCAGTTATATTAATTTAATTATGTTATATTTAATTAAATTAACTATGGACACATAATAATAATTTAGTATAATTATTCATGAAATTAAGCATGGCATCAATTTAATTTAATTAAATAAACACTTCGCCTATTTTAATTAATTACAAGTTAACCATGGTTTAATTTAAATTAATACTCACTTTAATTTAAGCATTTAATTATCAACCTTAAGGTAAAGTTTAATAAATCATGCTTTGTTAATTAATAACCAGTTAAACCAAATTGTATTATTTATTAATAATTAATAATTAACTATAAGTTTGCGACATGTTATATTATTTACTAAATAACTTTACTATTTTATCATTTAATGGAATCATGACATATAAAATATATTCATCTGGTCTCAGCTTATTTTACATGCTTATCTAACCAGCTTATTACTATTTATGAAAACTTTTTATTTTCGAAAACTTACTATTTATGGAAACTTACTATTTTTGGAAAGTTGCTATTTTTGGAAACTTGCTATTTTTGGAAACTTACTATTTTTAGATAGTTACTATATATGGAAACCTGCTATTTTTGGAAAGTTAATATATATATAGAAACCTGTTATTTTAGAAAGGTACTCATTATGAAACATCAAGTATAATAACACATGGAACCTGAAATACATTAATCAAGAACACATAAAACACTAAGAAATACAAGATAACACATGAAACAGTAAAACAAGTAAAGAACAAGTACAGTAAACCAAGAATCAGTAAGTTATACATGAACATACAACTCATTCACGTCCTCTATCATGTAGCTCACGTGAAGTCGGAGTAGGACTTTTACGCGGTTCATCTCCGTTTGTAGTTTACTGGACATAAGGTACGGATAATTCGTCCTTCAGTAAGGACATTCTCTTCTTAGGCATGACTAGGATTCCTCGTTTGCTGCCATCTGTTTTCCCCATCATTTTCAGTTTACATGTTATAAAACTTTTCATGATTTTCCATGTTATCATTTTAAATTGCTTGAGCTATATACACGCATGAACATGTTTCACCTAATTATGAAGGTACCATAACCATGACACTTGAGGCACCGATGTCATGACTCCTCCGCGATGGGAGTGATTTCTCGCAGTGTCCCTTTAGTTTATTTGGACATTATCATTATTTATTTTCAGTGGGGCGTATGGTGCATCCTAGTTTTCATGTTTACAAGTATACACAGTGATTGTGGTGTGTGCTCTACATCCGTCACACTGGAGCTGATCCCTCCACCCCAGACTTATATAATTAGAGGAAACCCCTCTAATTTCATGACGAGGTCACCCCTCTATATATTCATGCACGTTGATATATTTCATGACCTATATAAGCTCACTGGCATTTAAATTACAGTTGCATGTATAAATATCAGACTTTTTAGTATAAACTAGTTTATAAAACATGTTCCAAGTTTTCCAGGACTTACACAGATTCTGCTGCATTTGCATGTATTTTACTTATATTTCAGTTATATTATTCATGTCATTGTATCCGTTCACTGAGCATATTGCCCAGCCGTATTTTCTTTCCATGTCACATACGGCAGGTACACAGGGACGAACTTGAGCAACTGAGAGTACGTGCATAGGATGGAAGCTACTTTAGACTTCTTTTCCTTTTTCATTTCATACCTTTATGCTTGGTTGGAGATTGTGTATCCCTTTCTACATTCTTTACTTTATGCATGTGTGAGCTTATGTTTAGGGGCCGATGTTTGATTCCGGTTTCCGTTTATGGTCTTTATGTTTTTAAGACATTTACCTTGTATGCTTTGATGACACGCCATAATTATCATGTAACGATCCACTTATCAAAGTGAGGTGTTACAGTTATGGAATCAGTGCCAAGGTTTCGACATGTAGGCTCTAAAACATGACTTGTGACTAGTGGGTAGTCACCAGGAACTTCCTAAAGTGGCGTTTGTTGTCTTCCATGTTTTCCTGCATTTTGTTGTTCAGTTTTCTTTAAGTTTTTTACTAAGTAAAAGGTTGATACAGGATCGGCCATACTTAGTCGCATGTGGCTTTCTTTGAATTTTGTTTTGTGGGTTGAACCATAGTCGTCCACACTTGCTAATGTCAGTTTTTGTCGACTATGTCTTCATAATTGTAACACCCCATTTTGATAAATGGAATGTCACGTGTGATTATAGCGTGTCATCAAAGCATACAAGGATAAATGTCTAAAACATTACATGACCATAAAAGGAAATACCGGAATCAAACATCGGTAGTCCAAAAGTAAAGCTCATCACACACAAACATAAGTCTGTAAATGAAAGGACTAAACAATGTCCATGGAAAGAGTATCAAATTATAGATAATGCATAAAGTAAAGAAAGGCTAGAAAGCTTCCAGTCCATATGCACGTACGCTTAAAGTCTACGAACGTCCTTGACTACCTGCCATTTTGGGAACATGAAAGGAAAACGGCTGAGCAATACGCTCAGTGCACGGATGTACAAATAAAGCATGAATAATATAAGCCTATAAGCATGAAACAGCGGAAGAAACTAAGTCATGAATAACCTGGTTAAGTCTTAGTAAAACTGGTTTTATAGTTTGAAAAGCCTTATGTTTATCTTGTAAAAACTTTTTAACATATTTACCATTAGCCAATATAGGTCATGAAAGGTCAACATGCATGAATACTTAGAGGGGTGACCTTGTCATGCTATTAGAGGGGTTGCCTCTAAATAATATAGGTCTGGGTATGAGGGATCAACTCCTTGTGAAGGATGCAAGGCACACACCACATTCACACTGAATAATCTGCTAAAACATGTAACTAGGATGCACCCATAGGCCCCACATGATAAATATAATAATATGGCCAAAAGCTGAAGGGACGCCACGAGCAATCACGCCGCCGTGGGGAAGTCATAACACCAGTGCCTCTAATGTTATGGTTATGGTACCTCCATAACTAGGTGAAACTGGTCATGCATGTATATGGCTTTAGGTATTCTAATTAAACATTAGCAATCAAACATATAAACTTATACTATGGGAAAACAGTTGGCTGCATACGGGGAATCCTAATAAGGAAAGAATGTCCATACTGAAAGGACGGGAATCCGTACCTTATTTCCAGTGAACGAAGAAGACGAACGGAAGAGAGTCCTACTTCAGTATCACTAATGCTACATAAATACATACGTGTATAAGTATCTGATTACTAAATACGTAACTGGTTTTATATCATGTCTTGGCTTGTTTTATATGTTCATGTCATGGTTTACTGTTTTAAGCTTAATACTGTGTTTATCTTATATTCTGTCTATTCTGATTAAGTATTACTTGTATTTCATGTATTATTATACTTGTTGTGTAATAATAAGTAACTTTCTAAAAATAGCAGGTTTCCTAAAATAGAAAGTTCCTAAAAATAGAAAGTTTCCAAAAATAGAAAGTTACCAAAAATAGAAAGTTTCCAAAAATAGAAAGTTTCCAAAAAAAGAATTACTGCTTAAAATAGATAATTTTTCTAAAAATAAAAAGTTTCCATAAATAGATTTGCTGCCTTAAATAAATAGGTTTCTAAAAATAGAAAGTTTCCATAAATAGATATAAGCTGGTTAAATAAGCTAATTATATAAGTTTAAGTGTTTTCTGATTATAATTCTAAGTCATGTGATTATATAGTATAGTTTATTAATTATTACAAGTAAATTAAATAAACTATAGGTTAAAGTATTTAATTAAATATAACATGATTTTAATTAAATAAAGGTAAAATACCTGGGTTAACAGATGTATTATTAACTATTAATAATATAACCTAAGTCATGTTAATTAATTACTTATAGTCATGGTTTTAAATATTTAATTAATTATAAAGTCTAATTAACTATAAATACTTCGGTTAAAATTCATGAATTACTAATTAAATTTATAACCTAAGTCATGTAAATTAATTAATCATGTCATGCTTTTAATTAATTTAATTTAAGTCTAATAAAAATAACATACTTGTAAAAAATAAAATCATAAACCTTGAAAAAAATGATTCATGAACCGGACCCATGACTAAAAACCATGAACCGGACCCGTAACCATCACCATACCCCGACCTAAGTCGGGTTTCCCCTTGGTTTTGCTGCTGCCGTGGGACCACCATCACCATACCGAGACCATATGGTCTCGGTGGTGTGTAATATGCCAAGCCGAGACCCCCATGGGGCTCGGTTAGGCGTCGACCAACACAAAAACACCCCTAAACCCTTGTTTTAATTTAACCCCATGATTAGAACATGTTTATAAAACTTTTTTTTAATTAGTAAATTAAAAACATCACGATTTTATGTGATTTAGAAAATCAAAACATAAAAAGAAAAGGTTAAAAGTTATACCGAATACGTGAAACTAATGAGGATGAACACACACGAATCCTTGCAAAATTTCCAAGATCAAAATCAACCCGAAAACCCCTTTTGGTGTTGTATAAACGGCGGCCAAAGAGGACAAGGAGAAGGAGGAAAACTTTTAGGGTTTTAGTTATTTTCTTGATTTTGTGAAAAGTGAAACATGTTTTTACCTTAACCCCCTAGTTAGTTAATTTTGCATGGGCCAAGCCTATGTTTTCTTTGTATGCCGCGGGTAGGGGGCCCCACCTGGGGTAACCCGTACCTTTTCCCGTGTCTAAATATAATAGTGTGTTCTCGTGTTGTATCATGTTCGTAAACTACGTGTTCTAATTATTTTATGATCGTGATTTAGTTATTCGTGTTCGTAATGAATATATATATACATACGTGATATAAGCTCGTGATTAATTTACGCTCATGATTTCATGATCGCATGTTCGTGACTATACTTATTATTGGAATAATTATCGTGTGTTCATACGTAATAAAAAAATATCGTGTTCTAACACATACGAAATACTTGGAATTCTTATACGTGAAACGCAATGTGCTATAAAAGGAAAGTTCTAATCATGTACGTAAGATCTAAAGGGTACTATTCATGGTAAAAAGCATGCGGGTTTTACAACTCTTCCCCCTAAAAAGAATAATTCATCCCCGAATTATGAATAAAGTAAAATGGAAAAGAAGAACATACCCGAATTCAAAATATGAAATGAGGGTAAGAAGCCCGTATAGACTCCTCTATTTCCCAAGTGGCTTCCCGCTCGGTATGATCCCTCCAAAGGATTTTGACGAATGGAATCGTCTTCCTTCTTATGACTCGTTCTTGTCTGTCAAGAACTCGTTCGGGTTCTTCTAACAAAGTGAGATCTTCACGTATCTGTCCCAGCGGATACTGAACCATGTGAAGGGGATGATACTGGTACCCTCTGAGTAAGCACACATGAAACACATTGTGTACATGCGAAAGCTGCGGAGGTAACGCTAAACGGTAAGATACTTCACGGACTCGTTCAATAATATCAAATGGTCCGATCAAACGAGGACTGAGCTTCCCTTTAAGCCCGAAGCGTCTAACACCACATGCCGGCAAAACCTTAAGAAAGACGTGATCTCCTACGTTAAAATGTATGTCCCTACGATGCTTGTCTGCGTAGCTCTTCTGCCGTGACCGTGCTTCTTGAAGTTTCTGCGTAGCTACTACGACCCTCTCATTAGTCATTTCTATAATCTCTGGTTATTCAAGTGTTCGCTCACCAACCTGATCCCAACAGATTGGGTCGCGACATTTTCTGCCATACAACATCTCGAAAGGAGCACACTTGATACTTGCGTGCCAACTTGTCACACCCCACCATGTCGGAATATGGGGCGCGATGTATAGATATCATCACAACAACAGCGTGTCTATAGAGAAAACTATATGAATAAAAAAAATGTCATAAAAGGTGACACAAATGTCATGACAATATCCCATCAATGCAGGAGTCTAGGTAAGTAGGTAACAGTCCTACCTCTTACCCAAGACAAACAAATAACACTAACAAATCAACATATAGGTTCATAGTATCACTTATTGAAACAACAGAAAAATAAACTAAGAAGGAACAGGGATCTCCTTCTAAAATGCATTCCTACGCGACTCCAATCCTAGCCATATATGTTCTCACGCTTAACAACTTATCACCTGAAAGAGACACTAAAACACGTCAACATAATGTTGGTGAGAGTCGTAGGTTTAGACTCCAACGACAAAACAAACCATAAGCTGTGAACAATATCCAACTTTAAGAACATATGGACAATGTGATACAAACATACATTAACAACTATTATTCAATATTAACAAACCAAACCAAATCCTAGGCTCCCAGCCTTACCAAACACCATAGTCCCATAGGCGCCCATACACCTATGTACCAATCCCAAGGCCCTGCCTTGTCATTATCCATTGGTCCCATAGATGCTCACACATCTATATACCTCCCCAAGGCCCCGCCTTGTCAACATCCCCTTGGTACCAAGTCAAAACATAAAACAATCATGAATCAACTAGCAGTTAATCACACAAGTATGCACAAGTCCCTCACCAAACACAAAACATTCACATCATAATTTATAAAACAAGACTGTGTCTCTTCCATCCCATCTGGAAGTCAAAATCAATAGTAAACATGGGACTATGAAACTCACCTGATTGAGCTTCTCCAAAAATCCGCGCACTAGCAATAAGCTAACAAACAAAAGCACACAATCAAAACATGAACCAACACTAAGATGGCTCATCAACCTATGATGGACATCTAACCTTCTCCCATAAATATACCTCATTTAAATGCTCTAAACATCTCATTACACCCCTCTATAAAGCCCTTAACTTAGTTTACTTCATAACCCGTCTCGTTAACATTTTACCAAAAACAGTCCCAGTTTTTTAGGTCTCCAAACTATAAGCCAAACGCCCACCTAAACATACCCATGATCTCTGTAAAGGAAACCCTATGCCCTTACATATGTTAGCTAACTCCTCCCTTTTGTCCCAACCTTAAAGCTACAGTTAAGGCCCCGATATATATATATATATATATATATATATATATATATATATATATATATATATATATATATATATATATATATATATATATATATATATATATATATATATATCTCTATATTATATATAGGTATAATTATGACTTGAAACCACAGTTTTGATCCCAGTCATATCCCAGTCACATCTTTTAGCCAATAGGATTTGAGTATTCCCTAGAAAATCTCCAAATCCTACCAAATTTTTGTTCGAAATCGCAGTTTTTTGAAAATCGTGTTTTAGAAACGCAGTTTTGAAAACGCAGTTTTATAAATCACGTTTTGTAAAAATTTGTATAATTTCGAAATTTATTGAAAATAATATTTATGACAAGGTTTGAACCCTGGTCTATGCATTCAGGCGCCACCAGTTTTACCAACTAGGGTAACTAATAGTTTGTGTTTCCTTATTAAAAACTCTATTAATATCTTCTTAAAATTCTAAGATAATTATTTAGATATAAATGTTTTAGAAAATATTTAAGATAATAACAATAATATTTTAAAATATATCCTATATTCATTCAAATCTATCACCTGTTTAAAAGAAACTACATATCTTTTTTTAATTAATATACACATCTTAAAATCATTTATCTTAATCCACAAGTTAAATACTTTTAGATATGTACTTAAATTAAAAATTATGTATATCTTTTTTGAATGATAACTAATATCTATCATAATATACGTAATAGGAAAACACAAGAGTCTTTTTTCTTAAAACCCTAATTCTGTTATTTTTTATATCATTAGTTGATTCTTATGATTATTATTTTTTGTTTATGTATATGTAATATTTATTGTTTGTGTTCTTGCAGGTTGCTCATCTTCACGTAAAAAAGGTATGTTTTTTTCTCAAACCCTAATGAACCTTTATCTTTTTCTTTGTTTGTTTCGCAGGTAGATGCTTTTGTATCTTCTTTGACAAACCTAATGATAATTGATGATTTCTTATAATTAATATTACTTTATATCCGATTTTACAATAAGAGGATTTATACTATGAATATTGCAACTGAATCTAAAACCGAAACAGATGCATTGTTGATTGACATAATCAATTATTACCCAAGGTGTGTATTCTTACCTCACAAAATTATCTTTAAGCTAGCCTAATCCTTTTCGTCTACATCCCATTTTGTTTAACTTATTATTTGAGTTCAGTTATTGATCAATTGTCAACTGAGTTCGGGACTAAAGTTCTGCGTGCTGTTTCACAGTTTCTTCCGGGCCAAAATGTGTTTGATATCTTGGCATGGCTTCAACAGGTACATCTTTTTATGTGGTATATAAAATAGTGTTTGGATATGTTTTTTTATTGAATCTCTGATAATCCGAAAATGGTACTGTTTGTTTTATTATTATTGCAAACTTTCAACAATTTGACGAAATAAAACGAAAATCACTTACCGGTATCTGATTGGGTTTGTTTCTCGATTGCAAAAAATTAATTTCTTGTGTTTGGGTATACTCTTTAAACTCTTGAATGTTAGTAATCAGTTAGCTGCAAAATATGATTTCGGACACTTAGTTATTTAGGGGCTGTCAACCTTTACCCTAAAAAATCCACCCCCGTCTCTCATGATTACAACAAGCCTCCTTGATTTCTTGTCTTCCTCATATTTAAATCATCTCAAATTCATTCTTAAAATCACATCAAATTCATCACAAAATCATAAAAAAAAACCTCAATGATGCCTTCATCGCAGTTTTTTTATATATTCATGTATCCAGGCAGGATATTCACTAGAGATAAATGAACTGCCGCTCTTGGAGATAAAATCAGTTATTTAATTGCACAAGCGGCCTATGTGAACACTTCCATGGAGTGGATCTCATATAAGTTAAAGGTGCACGAGTGAAAAATAAGCAAAACTAAAGAGAGATGAGTCTGTAACAACTGATGGTCTCTCAAGGTATGGTATAACCTGAACTGGTTTTGTCAATTTTGCATCCCTATATAATATACCCAAAAAAGCATCCAATAGATCCCTAGATGGAGCAACATATGAAGTCCACTGACAAAGATAATTAACATAATAACCTGCTCTTACAGTTCTTTTTTACTCTATATACGTGTTTTCAGACAGGATAGTTACCTTCAGGGTAGTAATTCTTCATCTGCCATAGGTTTCTTTGAATAATCTGACTCGGGCTTTTCGATAATTTGATTTATATGTGTGGATTTCCATTAGGTTTGCACCACAACCAGTGGTGTTAATAACCAAATGTCAATTTTTAGGGGATCACAGACAATAACTATGGTCCTTTTTGATTAGGTTTCATCAATACTATTCATCTCATGTATTGTGATATCCACAGGTAATGGAAATATGCTACGCACTAATGTGTATCTTGGAATCAGGTTAATGTTCACCCGGTTAATGATGAGAAGCATATCCTTATATGACCCATTAAATTAATGGCATTAAATTTGACTGAATGTGACTACACTTAATCAGGTATCTAGATAAACTTTATGGTTTAATTTAATAAAAAGGTTACATGTGGCATACCCAAACGTTATCCGTTTGACCCATTATACAAAGTGGCATGTTGCAACCTCCGTTCTGGTCCCAAATTACCTATTTCAAACCAGTGTTTTCTGAGCGAGCTAAAAAATATTCTAACCATGCTATCTTTTTGTCTACAGTCCACTACTTCCATAATATTGCTTTGTCGTTTCTTTTGAAAACTCTGCAAACGTCATTACATCCTTCAAACGATCAGAAAGTGGTGGGACTAATCTACCAATATCTGAAAATGGATTTTGACATTGATTTTACTCATCGCGTTCTGTTGAAGACTCTTAGGTGTGCCGGTACGCTTAAATATGTTATAAACTTTGGAACCTGAATTGCTATAACTATCAACTTAAAAATATCTTGTGATATTGATCTATGTAGGAGAAGAAATAGCAGTTTTCTAAACACCTTCAGCCTTGTAGCAAGTCTGCCTACAGGAGAATTGATAGTGAAAGAATTTTTATCATATTCAGCTAAAGAAATGGTTGACTCTGGAATCCCAGAGGTTAGTTTTCTTTTGATAAGAAATTTTGTTTTGCATCATTTTATTATGGCTATTTTAATAATGTTTACATATTTTCACCAAGTACACTTTTTAATATTAATGTATTTTTGTTCTGAACTAATCACCGTCTTCTGCCTGAACTATCATGTTTGAAATATCTAACTGTATATTATCAGCATATTAACTATTTGTATAAAGTGGCTTAGGAGGTCAAATGCATTAAATACGCTCAAACAGATTTCGACCCAATTGAGTCATCTATTTAGTATCCTTTACAGCTAATTTATTTCAATTCTCTCATTTGACCCGTTCCATATAACAAAATCCAAATCAACACACTGATAAGTGAACGGTGAATATTATATTTTATGCGGCGGAGCTGCTAAGATTGCCACTTCTACCAGGCCTTCGGTGAAGCAACATAAATTGGTGGGTCGCATTCCATTCAACGAAGCAGGGGACCGATATCCACCTAATTCAGGCACCAACACAAGGTAAACTTTTCACACCAATCAGATAATTATTTAGCGCTGAAATTAGGTGCCTCCGTTAAGGAAAAAGTTTATTGTCATGCTGTCACATATTGGCCGTTTAGACACACTATTTGTTGTAAACAAGAAGTCCACTGTTTATGTTGGGCTTGCCCAACCTGTATCACAGTTGAGATTAGATCATTTGATCATAGTTGAACACCTATACATATAGCATATGTACGCTTCATGTATCTCACTTTATATTGACGGGGACATCTTTTTATTAGGTGACTTACTAAAGTGCATCTTGCATATGTACTAATTTCCAATTCAAAAACATGCAACATATATACAAGAAACGGCAACACATGCATCCATCATTGGACATATGCAAAGAAAGGTTCGAACATCTATACACGGAAAAGACTTGAAACAGGTTCCCTCTCTCAACATTGCTACAACAAAATTCCGACAGCTGTAGGCTAAGATTATCCCATAATCCAGTATGACACGTTCTGTAATTTTACGGCTCCTAACACTATTTTACACGCCAGTCTGTAAGGCTCAAATCTGAGGCTGCCATTATCGGAATCAACATTGCAAGAGTCTCGTACTACGAGTCCTTTAGCCAATGCATAAAAAAGGTTACGAGCGGCAATGGCGCACCATACTGCGTCGCCCACGGCCTACAGCTGAATGCAACATACATGTTACTTTTACAAACTAAAATCACATAACATGAAATTACTACTGCTATACCCAACAAGTAACTATGCAGGTAAAATGAACTCAACCTCAAAGGGCGGACTCACATTTTCCAGTTCCACTACAATCCACGACAAAGGAAAAGCAACTTCTATTTTGACAATAGCACACCTAAAGATATACTTTCAGGTACAATAGTTAAAAAGCATGTTTCCTACTAAACCATATATCACAACTGCCGCTACTAATAATTCCTTCTTTTGCAGGGCCATCAACACCGCCAACGCCAGCACAACCACTTACAGGTAAGAAAATGCTATGAGACACAGTTATCACCTTATACGATGCCACTAACACAAACATGTTGATCCAACACAGGAACTGAATCAGCACATCGACACTTACCCCAATCCAAGCAACCCCAAACCCCATGAAATAGTTGCTGAGATTGTGGGTGGTTGGATCTGATCAAATGACAGCCTGCATCGCATTCCCGCAGGTGCTGCAGATGGTTTTAAGTCTGGTGTAGTTTGTGAAACTGGAAGAGAGTTTTGGTTTTGGAAATTTTTAGAATAGATGCCATAGTGTCTTTTGTTGTTAGTGGCGAATGTCTGTTTCTGAGGTTGATAAATTAAGCATAAAGTCTTCTGCTTAAGATGTTAGTTGCTCAATGATTAAATAAATACTAGCTCAGTCTCTTATTGAATATAAATAAATAGTGTCAAACACGTCTTTATCATTTTACTTCGTATCAGCAATGAATTATTCATAATTATTTAGACCAGTTCAATGGAAATAAAAAAGTTAAAACCCGATCCTATACTTCAGAAAAATCATGTTCTGGAGAGCCAATACTATCAGCTTTCTAGAACCAATGGTATGCCCTTGGTGCTCGACGTGCCCAATACTATGTTGTTGGTGCTAGGTTAGCCAAGTGGAACGCTGCGTTTGGTGCTTTTGTAGGTAATTAGTGAGGTTTCAGCATGGTATAATATATGTTATCTACATAATTCATTTATTGTATGTTATCTATATTTATTTGCCACAAAAAAAACCTCAAAATACTGAGCTGGGGTTTATAGTATAGGATGGCCTGGTAAGCGGAACGAATGTCTAAATGTTTATGCTGATAGTTCCAAATTTGGTTTATATAATGTTAGCCTTAAAATGTGAGAGCCATTTACGGAATTACATTTTATTCAGATAGGCAAAACAAGGAGGGACTACTATTGACATGTTGTCAAAGTAACCTCTTGCTTGGCCTATATATACCCCTCCATACTTCCATGGAGGGGTGAGGATTCTTCTTTGTTGTGTATTTCACTTTCTCTCTCTAAATACACACACTACACTCAAGCTTTTATCTTTCTCTCTCTAAAATGTCTAAACACTTGTTCTATCCTCCCCGACCTCCGGATCACCTCTTGTTAGCTTGAATCTTATGATGTTAACAATTGGTATCAGAGCTAACCGGGGGTGTTATGTGTTTGTGTTTGTGTCATGTTATCAGATTCGTTCTATTTTGATTCATGGTTGGTGTTCGTGTTGCGTAATCAGATTTATGGTTCATACATTTTCTGTGTTTCAACTTTTATCTGATTACATCTTGCTTCTTTCGTCATAATATTATTTGCCTAATATTGTGATTTGTTATTATGGTTCGTCAATCTCCATGTTTTGAAATCTGTGTATAGTAAAGTTTCATCATTTGTGTCCATCATTTTTTTTGGTACCCGTGTATTTCCTTTGTCCTTTTTTTTTCTCACATTTATTAGATCTATACTGCTTCTTGGGGAAAGGACAAAATTCACATGGTCCAGTTTCATTTTTTTTGGGTACCAAAATGTGGGTCAAAACCCTTTGCGATGACTACATTCCGATGGTTATACTCAGATTCATTCCGATGGCTTCTTCTTTTTCGGATTCATTCCGATGGGGTTTCTGTTTCACATTACGATGGTTAGGGCTGTCCTCATTACGATGGATGGCTTGATCCATCGCAATGGTATTCTAAGCCGTCATGCTGCCAAATTTTTCACAATGACATTGCGATGGGGTGTTTTGACTGAAAATATTGCGATGATTTTTCCTTTTAAAATATTGAAACATTGCGATGGTGTAATCTTTCTGAATATTGCGATGACTAATTTTAAAAGAATACATTGTGATGGAATCACTTTGTGATGGTGCAATTTTTTTTTTGACAACACTGCGATGACTCATTTTTTCTTAGAAAAAAAAAATTGCAAGAACATGACTTATCAGAAATCGTACCGAGACCTTAAAAGTCTTTCAACCCAACATCCAATCAAACCTCGACACTATCCTAAACCCATCTTCACACAAAAGCTAACTCAATATAATCTCATCATCTAAACCCATCTTCACATAAACCATATGATATTAGCAAATCTCAGATTCGTGTTATAGGTTATAAAACCAAAAATCTGTTATGATGTAACACGTTATCATCATCAATTTGTGTAGATGTATTCTCATCTCTTTAATATTCGAACCTTAAGAAAGAACAAGAACAATAGTGTCCCATTCGCTTCTTGATTCGGTGATATCAAACACAATGAACTACATGCAAACTTACCTGATACTTTCAATACAAAGATCTTAAAAGATGGTTCATGTGTTTCGTGTATTTGGCTTCGATTTGAGGATGCTTATAGTTTGATTATGGATTACTGGTTGTGATAGAAAGAATATTTAAGGGGCATATTTGTTTTAAGATGATATTAAAATCTGGTTTTGTTTAAGAGATGAGATCTGTACTTTTTTTTTAGATATGTGAGATGAGGTAAATGACGGTTTGAGAGAGTGATAAGAAAGATGGGGGCGGATGTTTCAATGTGTGAGGATTTAGGGTTAAATTTCCTAATCAACAGGTTTATATCCTTCTAATGATGGACCCGGGTATAGACATTGTTTGATGGGCCGTGTACTCAAATGAGTATATTTATTGGGTATTTGGGTTATTGAGGGCATTGGACCGTGTATGATTTGAAATAAACATGAGATATTGATTTTGGACATGGCAAGTATTTATCGAGTATTGAACCGGATAATGATATTATTTTCGACGGTGCCGGATATTTGTTATGATTCGATCGAAAGTGCTTAAACGACAAAGAAAAGTTTAGGTTTTAAACCTAATATTTTTCGAAAAATTTTCGACGACCTCACCGCGGAGGTCGATCCGCGCATCAGTGGGGCATATGACTGACGTTGGGGCTTAAACGAAAAGTTATCTAGACAAATTTTGTTCTTTAATGACAATTCATTACATAATTTGTTCTAGTTAACGACATTCTCAACACACAACACCAAAGCAAACAAAACACTTAACGCTAAAACGATCCGATATAAGATTCACTTTAACGACAAGGCTAGTTTTGATTCTACAAAGACAAGTGATCACGAAGTGGATTTAATATTCTTTATTTGAAGTTGAAGTGGGATTTCATGAAGGCGTCTACTTATTTCATCATCGAGCCTTCCTTCTATTTTTCTACCCCTTTTCTTCAAACCCAGTCTATCGATTGATGACTTGCTTGGACGATAAAACTTATGATTGAGACTTGAATTATCTAGTTTCCACTGTCAAGGGGTGGATGGTCGACGACATGGATTACTATCATTTGTGGGTGTCACACGCAGTTGCTCGTGTGGATAACTTCAAGAGATGTTAGAGACTTGTTTCTGCACCGTTCTTCAATCGACATAAGTGCAAGCTTAAGTAACAAATTTGGGGGATTGTACTTCAGTTTCAAGTTTGGAATATTGGGTTTACTTCACATGTGGTCACAACAAATAGCCGAATGAATTCGAGGTTGGTAAGTTAGACAGAGAGAGATGGAATCAGCAATCAATTCTCACGGGATATTTATGAGCTTCACAACGACAATGGTACCTCATAGTCTAAGCAAAATTTTTCAAAGTTTCTCAATGACTTTCAAAACTTTTCAAGACATTTGCTTAAGACTAAGAACTTCTCGAGTATATGGAAGTCCACGATAATGATGCTTCCGAGAGTTCGAAATCATCATGGGGGAAGATCGTGTACTTTGAAGTAATCGGATCAACTTCCAGGGGGAAGTAGTGTACATGGAATGGTATCTACTTACGTTATATGATTTTTATGAAGTATTCTGCAGGCGTGAGAAGAATTGTTGCGGATTTCATGCATGTTACCCCAAACGGATTATCACCAAAACATAAACGACATGAAACAGTATAAAAGCAGTGTTATTTGGTGTGGTTCTTCTACAAATTTCCGCTGTGCACTTGAACCGATGAGCTAGAAGATTGTTCAAACTACATCAAAGTGTCAGAATCTGCTTAAGATACAGATATTGGTTTGGGGGGAAGCTGATTCAGAAACTTCGTCAAAAAGAAGTCTATGAAGAAAGTTTTTTAAATACATGCTGCATGAATTGGGGGGAAGTTAATCCAAATTATGCATATTACAATTGTTCCACAACAAGAAAAGACAAAGAGGATTCAAGCTGAGGTACAAGTTATGAAGACCAGAAGAATTAAAAGACATCCTCAGTATTGGAAGCGCCTTGGAAGATTTTATTTTTGTTGTATTTTTACTTGTTAGGAACATTGTAAGTAATTCCGTATGTCTCCACATTGGGGGAAGATTGTTAGCCTTAAAATGTGAGAGCCATTTACGGAATTACATTTTATTCAGATAGGCAAAACAAGGAGGGACTACTATTGACATGTTGTCAAAGTAACCTCTTGCTTGGCCTATATATACCCCTCCATACTTCCATGGAGGGGTGAGGATTCTTCTTTGTTGTGTATTTCACTTTCTCTCTCTAAATACACACACTACACTCAAGCTTTTATCTTTCTCTCTCTAAAATGTCTAAACACTTGTTCTATCCTCCCCGACCTCCGGATCACCTCTTGTTAGCTTTATGATTAACATATAATAAGTATTTTGCTCACATTATTGTCTGTTTTTCTCCAGACACACGAAGAAGAAATCCAAAGCAGATCCTGCACCCTCTGCTTCTCAATAAAAGAATAAAGGTTCGTCCAAAACGTGTGTTATATCTCTTATATAATGTAGATGTCTACAGCTAATCATGTCTTTGCCGGAGCCTGGAAATTACAGAAAAAAAGTGCAAGTGGGTTAGCACAACCAGACCCATTTTGGCACATGCTTCAGTTATTGTGTATGGAAATCAGGAGCAACGAAAGGCTATATACCCTTGTGCATCAAGTGGCAACGAGAACCCTCGATGAGGTTACCGAATCAACAAGTTCAGGTAATCAACAGCAAATTCATTCTATAACTTCACAACTCTCATATTCGTTTTTCATTTTTCATAACAAGATCTTCCATTATAAAACAACTACACCACCCTCTTCAAACATCCCCACAACGCCGAAAAAAATACTTATTGAACCTTTACCAACATACGTCACAAAATCGCGAAGATGACGGAACATGTCTGTATTTACCATGTATGACATCTATAGATTCGTGTTCAATAGCAACTTTCGCTAAGGTACGTTTTATTGTTTGGCTATTAGTTAGGTCTATCATCCAACTGCAGAAAATGACAATATATACTTTACATGGTCAGGGCTTTATTGTAAATTGGTGACTTTGATACCGTAAATTATTTTGTAATGGTTAAACACACACATTATAACATTCTTTTGCTCATTCTTTTGTAAAAATTGTTCACTTCAGCTGCGCATTAGGAGGCTTAGGCTGATCATTATGAGGCTTTTAGTAAGATATAAGCTGATCATTAGGAGACTTAAGCTGATCGTTATGAGGCTTAAAGACTTGCCAGTTTCTTCCAGAAAAGTGAACCACTTTTGCTGATTTTTTTTACTCCATTTTGATTTCCAAGAGGTGTCGATCGGAATATCAGCTTTGATACGATTGCGCATTTTTCTATGGCACAAAGTTCCCAATAGGTTTTCAATACACCTTAGGATATCAGGTAATCATATATCCTATACGAAAGTAGTTCTATGATTGTGCGTAAAATACACTTTGGCTACTCACGGCCAGTTTCAAGTTTATATTGTAACTAATCTGTGGTCTTTGTAGAGAATGCTCGAGTGATGGTTCTTGCTGCAGCTAATCGTCCATCAGAGCTGGAATGATCATTCTCATCGGTTCCTTTTGCTTTATGGGATGGATTTACCACAGACAGTAAGCCTTTTCTTTTTCTTTTGTAAACAATGCAATGTGATACGCTTAAAACTATGTCCACTATGTAAATAAGCTTGTGACTTTTGCCCCATTCCAAAAACCGAAATACATCATACATCTAACCAGAACTTAAAACATATACAAACATATTTTAACTGATAGCTCAACTTCAGATAACACAAGAACCATATCCAAGATAATACTATACCAAAATACTACTAGATCAGTAACATTAGGAGACATTTAATCTATGTATACTGAAGTACAATATACAAACAAACACCAGCTACACTAAGTTGATCAAACCGAAGAAGCCTTGGATCTAATAGAACTCCATGATGACTTGCAAGCAATAGTTTGTTCATTCGAGCAATCTGATACAGTAACTGATGAATCTTATGCAAAACCATAAAACAAAAATTGTCGGTAATCATAGTCTCGAGTGTCTATCAAACCATAAACAACTTTCACATTCTACCAATAGAGAAAAATTCTAAAAGGTCACGACCTTAATGCATTAGTTATAAAAGGAGAGGGGCTTTTTTTAAGGGCGGACGTCAAGTTGACAGGTCACGTAGAAAATGTAGGAGTGGTTGAATAAGGCACGTAATGACGAAAGTGTTTGTTGAAGTTTATATTTGGGCTTATTTGACTTCCATTATATTTACTACTTTTAAGCTTATTATGAGTTAATAAGCCATAATCTTGAAAATAACCAAGGAGTCAAAAAACCTCAAAAGGCAAAATAAGCTTAAAAAATAATAAGTGGTTCAAATCTAAAGTGCACCTTACATTATGTCTGATATCCTTTTTTGTGATCATAATTGATCCAAACAGGTTGGCTTCAAAAGGTTTTTTGATTTAGTTTTGATGTTATGGGTCTACAATACATCCTTCACCAAAGGGGTATCGTTTCCTTCACCAAGCGTCTTGATGTTATTTAACAAGCTCAATCCGAAACTAAAAAGACTCCTGCTTTTTGCTCTGTTTGATTCCAACTATAAAACTGAACTGTGGTGGTTCAAACCCTGGACATAGTTGTAGGTATTTAAGTGTTATGCGGTATCACAACACTCATTAGGTCACCTTTACCGGTTAAGTTTTCAGCCGTGACTGCTGTACCATATCCAACAGCTTCATGAGGGTTCATCAGCTTCATCAGATATGGTGGAGGCATGAGTTCAGACAAGGCTGCTTTGGAGAGTTACACAAAAGATGGTACACATATCTCAAATATTCGTTCTTTAATCAAAGTTTCATTAAGTTTCAGTCCTTATAATAAAATAGCATATTATCACCATTTACAGGAATGAAATAGTTGTGCACATGTACATATGAAACTTTGGATTCTTGGGAACAAATAAAGACAACCAATTACCATCACACCGTCACCCATTGATCCTACTTTAGAAGACATGTCTAACTACTGAACAATTATCATCACATGTAGAGTTGGCTACTCTGACGTATCTACTTTTCTATAGAGTGCATTGGCGAAAAAGTCATTTTATAACCAAACTATTTTTAATCAGACTGATGCAAGAAGGGTCTTGAGGTGGTTGTATTTGCTGAAGGATCAGCTGCAAATGATGATAGAGATGCAGGCGCTGATTTGGTGGGTGATCAGGACCTTATTGGAGGAATCCAAAGCGGTATTTAATTAGTTTAATGTATGCTATTAGAAACACACTCCATGTATACTAAATTCATTGTGATTTGCAGAATATTTATCAACTCATGTAGTTGCATATTTACCTTATCGTATTCAAATTTCACACATAAGGAAAAAATGAATGTTACTTAAATGAAGAGACAACAAATTCTTTACCTTTTACTCATAACGGTTCATATTCGGTTCTAGAAAATGTAGCTAGGAACAACCTAATGGATGATAAATTTACGGATGGTCTGGAATATTATACTCTTTTCGAGTAGCTCTTACTTTGCTCAGCTTTCGAAAAACATGGATTAGCTGCCATGAAACAAGGTATGTTTAGTGACTTGTGAAATCAAGAACAAAAGTCACCACTCTACCTAGACAATAATTAGACATGTACCTCTTTTGTTATCTGATGTGCATGCGGCTTATAATTTTTCTACAAATCTATGATTATCTGTCGGTGTTGTCGATCGTTTACCAATCGTGTTGTTATGTTATAGAACGCTCATAAAGATAGACGGTATTTTAAGCTCAAGTACTAATTTAACAATAGTAATGTTGAAGCATATACATAATCCCACACGTCCAACGAAAGTGTACAAAAGGTACTTGTAGTATCATATACAATACACAATGAATTGACGTCTTTATTGCTTGGTTACCCATATATTTAAACCGAAACCAAATATTTAATTCGGTTTTATTTTGACAAAGTTTAATTCAATTATATTATTCAGACTTTAAAAAATTAAAAATACTAAGATTTTTTTATTTAAACTCCGATTGAATTTAAAATTTATAAAAAAAATATTAAACATAAATTTAACTTTATAAATTATAACTAAAATATACTAAAATTTAAATTAAAAAGACAATAAACTAAAAACGCACAAACAAAAAATATTTTGGAACAACAAAAGAAACGACCCCGCCCGTTGGGCATATAATGACACAACGAAAATAGGTTACCCGCCCAACGGGCGGGGTCGTTTCGTAAGTCTTTTTTAAAAGTTCGTTTGTTAAAAGGAACTAAATGGAAACTAATCTTTAATATTTTTAGTCATTCGCTCACCCAACGGTTGTGTTTTGTTTCATGTGAATATTTGGTTGTACAAATATCAGTTTATATTTTTTATAAGTTTTTCTATTTATTTTTTATTTTTAATTTCCAGAGTGTACATATAGCAAGTCAAATTATCATTTTACTTCCCTCGGACCAGTAACTAAGTCATTTATATAATGACTTAACACTTGAGTAAATCACCATGTCCAATGACGATTACTAAACTCACGCCACATAATTATTGAACTACGTGTCCAACATACCAATCAGCATGTACACTCCAAATGTACACACCAATCTACCCTATCTACACTTGTCCGATTTCGACGAAACTTGGTCACAAAATCACATATAATATGAATATGATTCAGTTTAAATTTCATTCAAAAATATTACTTGTAAGACCTTCTGTCCGACATATCTTTGTGTTATAAAAACCGGACAGTTTTACGCCTTTGACTTGTAAAACCATTTTGACATATCTAAACAACTCCATTTATAAAACCGACACTCGGGTTTGAAAATAGACTCATGACCTGAGGTTTATACTTTAACATCAGTCCTTGAACATTTTTAAAACTCATTCTATAGTCCCCGAGATTCGTTCCAAATATCAACAACAATTTTCGGATTGTGCCGATACTCGTCTCCCGGTACACAAATACTAAAACTAGCATAACTTTTGACTCGTAATGAATTAGAAGCTCTATCTTATACCGAGACGAGCGTCTCGGAAAACTCTACAAGAATATCAAATAATATCAGCCTATATTCAGAACTTAAACCCACGAAACAATCTGTTATAAGTTGTTGTCCCAAAATACATTTTAGAAATCATGTCAAATCAATATTTTAACCCATTTTCACCACTTCTATACACTTTATTTCATCCTACAATCATCCTAATTCAATCCTAACATTCTTTAATCACTTGCGTGTTTATATTATCAAAACAAAAATTAAAAATCCATACATGCAATGAATCAAATAAAGCATAAACATGACAAACAACACATTTATATTATAAAAATAGATCAAACCCCACAAGATTTTATGAAAAATAAAAACATGGTGCATGTAAGAAAATTTTATACCAATAGAATCCTCTTTTGATTTGCAAAGTGGGTCTTGAATTGGATTAGAAGGAATCAAGCTAGAAATCAAAGAATTTTGGTGTTCTTGTTGTTTGAAACTCACAGCCAAAAAGGGGAGGGAGGGTGTGTGTGTGATTTTATTTTATTAAAATGAATTTAGTGGAAGAATTAGGTAAAAAAAAATCTTTTTATACTAGGTAGTGGAGGGACTATTTTTGCCAAATAGGTATAGTTTTGGACAAAAAAGTAATTAAGTCATTTAAAGGGGAGAAAATGTAAATATTAAAATTTGAAAATATTTACGGGACTCGGGTTTCGTAAAATACTTTTCAGAAGTTAAAACGCTTCATAAAAATAATAATAAAGCTTCGACACGACTTAAAACGTAATTAAATCGAAAACGTCAAAAATATAAAATATCGAGACAATCGATAATAAATCGTAAATTTTTGGGCATCCGTCGGTATCGCGATCATTAGTAGTTCTCGTCATTCGTTAAAACGTAAAACACGGGAAATAAAAATAAATACAATAAAAGCATTCACGTGATAATTTGAGAATATAATATCAATATCTAACGTATTCCTTGCCAGTTTTCATCGAAACGACATTCTTACATTAAGTTTCAAGCTATAACCTTCTCGGTTAGCCGATAATTTAAAATTTCATTAAAGTAAACATATAATATTTAATAGTCGAGATTAAAATATTGATCTGAAATTGACGGATTGTCACATCATCCCCACCAAATTGGGATCTTTGTCTCGAAGATCAACTTGCGTTCTTCCTTGATCGCTCGTTGAAATCAAAGAGTTAAATGTATTTTGGTCATCGTCTTGAGTTCCATCATACATGACAATAGGAATTTGACTTTGCTTCGGTTGCCTAACTTCCTTATCGATAATATCAACAAGTACTTTGATGAAATGCAACTTACCGTCGATTCATACTTCATCAAGAGATATAATAAGATCTTCGTCAGGAAGGAATTTCTTTAGGTTCGACATATGAAAAGTATTGTGAATTCCTTGTAGTTCTTGAGGTAATTTAAGTTTTCATGCCACCGGACCTACACTCGATATCATCTCGAATGGTCCAAACTAACGGGGATTCAACTTCCCACGTTTTCCAAAATATATAACACCTTTTCAGGGTGATAGCTTTGGCATAACTTTTCCACCTACCTCGATTTCCAAAGTTTTTCACTTCACATCGTCATAACTTCTATGTCTACTACGAGCAGTTAACAAACGATTCTTAATTAGCACGATCGATTTATTTATCGAAATTAAATGAGAAGAGTCAATCAATCAACATTGACAGAAATCGAGTCATATTCAGACTGAGTTTTCGAGAGCTTAACAATGAATCCATTGTAATTTGCTCCAACTTCACGAATGATAACGAATAACACAATCGTAATCACTTAAAAGGCTTATTTACCTCTTTTATTCCAGAATACATTGTAGGCTCTTACTATTGGTAGATACCGTACCTTAGTACCATACAATTAATGTCTCAATAGACGAAGAGCAAAATCACCGCACCTAATTACAAGTCATGGGTTGTGCAGTTTACTCATTCTTCCTAGGTTTTCTACAAGCATACACAAATCAAAAAGCTCTAAATCCTATAGGAGAGGTATCACGATCAACAACAAAACCTTTAGCTCTTTCAGGTAACGATAAGTTCGGCGTGCTGCAGAGTTTTCTTTTCATGGTTTGAAAAGCTTCCTCTTCAACAATGCCACACATATACGGTTCATTCTCTGAGTTAGCTTAGTTACTGGTTTTGATATCAAAGAGAATCCTTCAATAAACCTTCAGTAGTAACCAGTCAAACCTAGAAATTGTCGTACTTCAGTTGGAGTAGTTGGAACATTCAAATTTTCGATGGCTTCGATTTCCGTAGAATCAACAGGTATGCCAATTTTGTCAATCACATGAGAGAGAAGTTGTACAGAACCAAGCCAAAAATCACACTTTAAGAATTTTGGGTACATCTTTTTGTTCTTTAACAAGTTCAAGATAATCCCTAAGTGTTCGGCATGTTCTTCCTCGCTCTTAGAGCAGATTAGAATATCATCAATGAAATCGATTACGAATTTATCAAGACACGGCCTATGCATACAATTCACTAAGTCAATGAATACAGCAGGTGTATTGGTCAAACCATAAGGCATAACCCTAAACTCATAATGATCATCACAAGTTCTAAATGCCGTAATAGGAATATCTTCCTCACGTATGCGAAGTTGATGATAAGCAAAACAAAGATCAATCTTGTAGAAAACACCAGAATCTTGGAGAAAACACGAGAGTTTTGAAGTTGATCAAATAGAACATCAATTCATGGAAGCGGGTAACGATTCTTGATCGTTAGCCTATGCAGCTCTCGGTAATCGATGCACATACGAAACGAATCATCTTTAAACTTAACGAATAGAATAAGAGATCTACAAACTGACGAGCTTCGATCGAATAAAACCTCTATCAGATAGTTCTTAAAACTGCACAAATAATTACTTCCACTCGGATGGTGCTAATAAATATGGCTCATGTGCCACAATTACAACACCAGGAATTAGATCAATTAGGAATTCTATTTTCCTTGGAGGCGGAAGCCTTGGCAAATCTTCCAGAAACACTTCGAGATAGTCACGAATGACTACAATATCTCTACTCATTTTCTTTACGATTCCTTCTACTGTAGCTAAGCCATGAATAATCCACAACCTTTTCCGATATACTTACGAGCTCTAATGCACGAAAAGAATTTTCAATTTGGAATTATTTTTCCCTTCAGTGACCTTGTCAGCCTTGCCTTGAATTATGTGTCCCATGAGCTAATAAGCCATGCAGACAGCTTTACAAAAGCAATTGGCTTAGAAGAAGTCACATCACCGCATATATTCTTGGTCAGCCGTGAATATACTGCTTGACCTTGACAGTTCGGGTTCCATAATTCCTGGATATAAAGGAGTCAACTTATGGAAACACTTGATATATCTACCAATGTTAGTTCCCTTCAGTCTCAGATTGTACAATACTTGCTCCATACTTTGGAAATGCTTCGAGGACAAGATCCTCAGTTAACCGCTTTCTGACCTTAGTCCATGGTGTCCCATAAGTAACGATACTTATGGAAACAAGTCTGCCATTCCACCAAATTAATGCACGACCTTGGAGAGTAGCGATTTCAAACTACACCTTATCCTCCTGATTAGGGTCACTGATTCGAAAGACTGACGCCAGCTTTTCAACAACTGACACAATCCTCCATCATCTTTAGTCCCCTTAAGAGTCTACGATTACACTTAATGAATGAAGTGTAGTTATAGCCTCTAATTTCGGGCACATTTGTTCCATCCGTACCACGAACATTATCGGCTCCAGCTTCAGCTCCACCGGTTCCAGTTCCACCAGTTTTTAGCTTCAGCTCCAGTTCCAGATCCATCATTCATGGTGGCCATGAATTCAACTAAGATACAACAACTTATTCACTAATAACTTGGCGCATTCGTGATTCAGTCATAGCTTTCATTGACTGCATGATTCGTGTGTAACGCAAGTCAAATCATAATGAGTATTCATTCAATGATTGCGTTATACCACATGAATTTAGATGAGAAAGGCAAAGAAAGATAATAATAGAACGATGTAGAATTAGGAATCAAAAGATAGTCATTCCATTGGTCACAAACTAGTACAAGTCGTATTGTCAACATTATGGACAATCATCGTCTAATGCCATACAACTTAAAAGACTAGTCCTACTAACTGTTGTCACAGTTTTAGTTAGGGATTGATGAGAAGATACTACAATTGATAAACTAATCTACTAAGAGTTACTAGGTATTTCACATGGCTAAGAAAGCTCCTTGGTCCCACAAGAAGAAGATTTCTTCAATGTCTTTCAGAGACGCTTGATATCCTCCTCAATTGGTGCTTTTGGAACAGCCCCAATACAACCATTTCACGATCAAGGAATTAAAGGAACAAAATCAAAGAATGAATCGAGCAAACAAATTATGAGTCAATAAGAGTTTAATCACGCAGATGCTATATGCTTAAGCCCACACGTTTATGAATCATGATTCCATGGATTGATCAAGTCCTTCTAAATAAGATTCAGAAATTTGTAGTTTAACAATTTATAATTTCCTTGTTCAAATAAATGGCCAATTTATTTCAACGATTATAAATCACTTTATTTAAGTATCGCCAGCTCAACGCAAAAGATCAAGATCGAAACAAATGAGAAACTGATTTAACAGAAAATGATCAGTGATATGATATGGAATCCTGGTTGGCATGTGGATACCATACAAATCAATCTCAATTCCTAACAATCAATAGTACCATCTCGGACAAACTCGTTTTTATCAAAACAGTATAATGTCGAAGATTAATGAAAATGCAAATTAAATTTGCTAAACAAAATGAACGGATCGATAAATCAAGAATAAGAATCAAGGAAATCAAAATCCTTGTAACCAAAAGAATATCAGCAAGAATATTAACCGTTTCGTTGGGATCATATATATACACACCAACCACTGTCGCCACTCACACTATTAAGCATGGCGTCAAGATCTTATGAAAGGAAAAAAATATGTGCATATGACAAGTTTGAAATTGAGATGGGAGGTACAACCTTGGTAAATTTCTGAAGAACCTCTCTAATACACACTGCACCTCATCTCGTACCTAATAAGAAAAACATAAGCAATTACAGAAAGTTTCTGTTAATAAAGTAACGAAATCAAAGCAAAGAGGACATGACATGCAATAGTGAAAGCTTAAAAATTCCTTATTAACCCTTGTTTAATACATACATTTATTCATATATGGTTATTATCTTTAGCAAACAGGTTTTAGTGTAGAACGATGCTAAAATTTATAAGAACATGTTTACCGTATATTTTGAATATAGTTTGTTCGTCGGTGAGTACGATTCGTGATTGCGCCTGTCTCCTGATGTTATGACTCTGCAGCAGCCCCTCACTGTATGAACATCAATTTGGCATCAATGAAACGCCTCATGTCTATAGTGCAATACCTTTCCGACTGATCATGGACATTGGCTTCCCATTCTCTATCTCACTAGAGTGGAATTTCAATGCTATGACTGGGTAAGTTGGTTAGATAAGCAAACACAATGTCAGATATCATTGATGATAATCGACCAAACAGATCCTATTGGCTAACCTGGTTAATGTCGTTAGCTTGGAAGGAGAGCATGATTGTTTCAGTTATCCGATACATTGTGTTGGCACAGATAGAGTCGATAAAACTTAAAACAAATTTAGCAAGAACTAAAATCTCAAAAACAAAAACATCCAAAAACAAATATATATATATAAATACTTATATCAGATTATCTAATGTATTTAAATAATCTAAAATAATAAAATAATAAACAAGATAACCACAATAAAATTATACCATATCACTTTGCAAAAATAGTTACCAAACATAAATATTCAAAATCAAAATACATGATAAAATATATTCAATCCAGATTTGTATTATGTTTATTAAATATTTTATATGATTCAAATTATAATAAGGAAAAAAATACAGGATAAATAACATAATACATATGATATTATCTATTAATAAATCTATTACAGCAGAATAATTTTTAAAAATACTGCACTTTAATATTTGGAAATAATACTTATCAAAACAATACAAGATAACTACAAAATATATATATTATCTATTATAAAAATGTTTTCTGGAAAATATTCTTAACACTTACATTACAGTTTGTTGAATTAAAAAACAACTCCAACAAACATGGCAAAAACAAATCATAACAATACGGCAAAAACAATTGCATCAGAAGATATAAGATTAAGGAAACGCGTAAACCCTCCACCACGTCAAGTATTAACAGAAGGTATGTGCGTAATTAACTTAATCACATATATACAATTTTGTCATGAGAAGCATACAATTATTTTAAATCGTATTATGTTTAGGAATTGTTTAAAACAAATGTTGGTAAAATATAATCTACAGCACAAAAACAATATATTCAAGTTAGAAAACGCGGGAAACAACCTACAAAAAAACAGCCATTTGAAGATATTCAAAAGAGGAAACGTGGAAGGCAGCCTACAAGTATACACTCTACAAAAGGTTAGATTTACTATCCATGTGTTCAAATTATTTTCAATTTCTGTATATATATATATATATGAAACTACAACTACAAAAGTAGATGCAGAAGTTACAAAAAGTGGAAAACAACCTAGAACCGAACAATCATTCGAAGATATTCAGGAGAGGAAACGTGCAAGGCACTCAACAAGCATACAAATCAGCCAAGGTTTGATTTCAAATTAATTTTGATACAAAAAACATCAATGTGTACAACTATTGTTCAAATGTTTAATCTATGAAATGCTCAAGCAAAATTAAAAACAGACAAAAATACAACTGGAACAGAAAATACTATAAAAGATCAAATTCAACTACGGACCTCAAACAGAAAGAAGACAAACGCAAAGACACAAGAAAAACCAAACAAATTCAGAGAAGCAAAAAACGTATGCCAAGGAATCTCAAAAGGTATTACAGTATAAAAATATATTAACATTCTATAAAGATGTCATAATTAATCATTTTTAAAAATATACACATATTTTTGTTACATAATCAACAGATTATCTTGATCATGGAGACCCAATACACCCTTGTGAATCGTGTGGCGCACTACTATGGCATGCAGAAACCTTACGAAGAGCAACAGATGCCTCGGACGAGGCATATTCAATTTGTTGCAGCAGAGGGAAAGTAAAACTAGGCAATGAAGTGCTTAAACCACCTGAATTATTAAAAAATCTTATGACTAACAAACATGATAAAAGTGCGCATTTTGTTGAAAATATAAGGCGTTATAATTCAATGTTTGCCTTCACTTCAATGGGTGGAAAAGTAGATCATTCTGTAAACAACGGTCGTGGACCATTTTGTTATAGAATTTCGGGAGAAAATTACCACAATGCAGGAACTTTGCTACCAAAACAAGGGAAAAAACCACAGTTTGCGCAGCTATATATTTACGATAAAGAAAACGAAATTACAAACAGAATGAACTCCGTTAGGTATGGCAAAATACATCGCCCATATTTATTTCATATTTTCTGTATATTTAATACATTCTAATACTTTGCATCTTTAAATTTTCAAAACAGCAAGGAATCGTATGTATCAACAAATAACAGTCAATTAGATCGTAATCTCACTACCAATATCCGTGACATGCTTGATTCAATTAATCCTTTGGTGGAAGATTTCAGAATGGCTGGTGAACGTATAAACAAAAAAAAGGATAAAAATCTTAGCATTAAACTGATTGGAACAAGAACGCGAGATGGACGAGATCACAACAAGCCTACTGCCTCAGAAGTGGCTGCTTTGATAGTAGGTGATTTTGAAACAAATAAACATAAGAGAGATATCATACTCCAACAACAAGATGGGGGTCTTAAGAGGATAAGCGAATTGCATCCATCTTATCTAGCAATGCAATATCCTTTGCTTTTCCCATATGCTGAGGATGGATATCGAACAAACATATTTCATTTTGGAGTCACCGACTATGATGAAAAAAACAAAGGCACCAGAGTCAGTATGAAACAGTGGTTTGCATACCGTGTACAAGAAAGGGAAAACCAATTTTCAATGATGCTAAACGGAAGAAGACTTTTCCAACAATTTTTGGTAGATGGGTACACTATGATAGAGGCCGAAAGAATGAAATTTCAAAAAAAACAACAAAAAGATCTTAGATGTGATACGTATTCAAAATTAGCAGAAAAGGCAGAAGATCCAAATTCCGGAATAACATTTCATGGAAAAAAGGTTGTTTTGGGATCAACATTCACGGGAAGTCCAAGATATATGATGCAGAACTATTTAGATGCAATGACAATATGCAAGTTCTATGGCTACCCGGACTTATTTGTTACATTCACATGTAACCCTAACTGGCCAGAAATCTCCCGTTTTATGAAGAAAAAAAAATCTAAAATCCGAAGACAGGCCCGATGTAATATCAAGAGTATTTAAAATAAAGCTAGACAGCCTGATCAAGGATTTCAAGGACGGACATACATTTGGACAACTGAAATCAGGTAATGCAAAAATTTTTTAATCATTTTTATGATAATAAAAAAAATTAATTACCAAAAACATATACATATTTCTGATACTTATTTCCCACATTTTATTTCAAATTGACAGTGGTATACACCATAGAATTTCAAAAGAGAGGACTTCCGCATTGTCATATACTTCTGTGGCTTGAAGATAACTATAAGTTAAAAACAACCAAAAGAATTGATAAAGTAATTTCTGCAGAAATACCAGATAAAAATGAGGACCCAGAGTTGTACGAAATAGTATCAGAACACATGATCCATGGACCATGTGGACATGATAACCCCAGTTGCCCATGCACGGTTGATTTCAAGTGTACAAAGAATTTCCCAAAAGAGTTCAACAACGCAACAGTTATCGATGACAATGGATATGCAATATACAAAAGGAGAAACGATGGAAATACAATAATGAAAAACGGAGTACCTCTTCATAATGGGTATGTGGTTCCATACAATGCAGGTTTACTAAAGAAATACCAGGCACACATAGATGTTGAATATTGCAACCAGGTTGGTTCAATAAAATATTTATTCAAATACATAAACAAGGGACCTGACAGGATTTCTGCTGCTGTTGATGGGGAAGAGGTAGATGAGATTAAAGACTTTTATGATTGCAGATATCTTTCTGCATGTGAAGCTGCTTGGAGGATATTTGGGTTTGAAATTCATTATAGGACTCCACCGGTAGAGCGATTACCATTTCATTTGGAGAATGAACAATCTGTAATATTCGACGCTACAGAAAGCATCGATTACACACTGGAGAAACCATCCGTAAAAGAAACAAAATTCATAAAATGGATGGAACTTAATAATAAAGATGATTTTGCAGCCACATTGTTATACGCAGAAATACCTAATCACTATGTATGGAATTCAAAAAACAGAGTCTGGGAAAAAAGACAACGAGGATTCAATTTAGGTCGTATTCATCATGTACCACCATCTTGGGGAGAGATGTTCTACTTGCGGGTATTGCTTAACAAGGTCAAAGGTCCAAAAAAATGGTCACATCTTAAAAAGTTTGAGGCCAAAAAATATCCAACATACAGAGACGCATGTATTGCTAGAGGTCTCTTGCAAGACGACAAGGAATACATAGACGGACTCATGGAAGCAAGTGAATGGGGAATGGGTAATTACTTGAGAGCTTATTTTGTAACGTTGTTAATGACAGACAGTTTATCAAGGCCAGAACTGTTTTGGGAAAAAACATGGCATAAAATGGCTGAAGATGTGGAGCGCTATGAGCAAATATTGCATGGAAACAAAGGTATGTTGTAACATTCAATAATACATGAAAAATATAAACTTTATAATTGTATTAGAACATTAATAAATTACATTAAATATACAAGTAAATTTACTTAAATGCAGACTTGAAGCAATCGGAGGAACAAAAAAAAAACACATGCCTAAAATACATCGAACACATGTTGCTGAGTAACAACAAGAGTTTAAGAACTATTTTAGGCATGCCATATCCAGAAGAAGAATTCACAATTGAAGGATACAACAGGCTGATACACGATGAAAAATCTTACGACCCAAAAAAGATCAAAAAAGATCACGACACATGGTATCCTTCTCTCACAGGTGAGCAAAAACAAATTTACTCAACAGTCATGGATGCTATTAACACCAACAATGGAGGAATGTTTTTTGTATATGGATATGGTGGAACAGGAAAAACGTACTTGTATAAAACAATCACTGCCGCAATTCGTTCAAAAGGACAAATAGTATTAAATGTTGCTTCAAGTGGTATTGCAGCCCTTTTATTGGAAGGCGGAAGAACGGCACATTCTCGGTTTGCAATCCCATTAAACATACTTAACGACTCTGTTTGTCACATATCTGGCGAAAGCCATCTTGCAGAGTTGATAAGACAGGCAAAATTAATTATATGGGACGAGGCACCAATGATTCAATCATATTGTTACGAAGCATTTGAAAGAACACTAAGAGACATTTGCAGACAAGATCCTAAGGAGGCATCACAACTTCCTTTTGGAGGAAAAGTTGTTTTATTCGGAGGTGACTTTCGCCAAATTCTACCAGTCATACCAAATGCAACAAGAAATGAGGTAGTACATGCAACAATAAACTCAAGTCCTTTGTGGCAAGACTGTACGGTTTTAGAGTTAACAGTCAACATGCGTTTAAATAAAGGAACAACAGAATCAGAGAAAAAAGAAATACAAGATTTTGCTGATTGGATTTTAGATATCGGGAACGGCGTCAACGATCCTAAAAACGAGGGCCAATCAACTGTTGTGTTTCCCAATGAAATGCTGATACCAGAAACAGATGATTACGTCAAATCAATCATTGACGAAATATATCCCAATTTGACAAAAAAACTATACTCAAGAAATTACTTTCAAGAAAGGGCAATTCTAGCACCAACACATGAAATGGTAGATTTGATCAACGAAAATATGATGGCATTACTTCCGGGTGAGGAGAAGATATATGAATCATCCGATTCAGTATCATTGGTTGAGGAAGATACAAACTTTGATCACTCAATATACACTCAAGAATTTCTAAACGAAATTAAAATGTCTGGACTTCCTAAACATGCCATCAAGCTTAAAATAGGAACACCCGTAATGTTAATGCGCAACATCGATCAAAAAGCAGGACTATGCAATGGAACAAGGCTTCAAGTATTAAGAACGGGAAAAAATGTAATCGAAGGTGGTATCATTTCAGGAGCGAATGTGGGAAAGCGTTGCGCAATTCCACGAATGATAATTACACCAACAGACAGAAAAATGCCATTCAAATTAAACAGAAGGCAGTTTCCAATTCAAGTGTGTTTTGCAATGACAATTAACAAAAGCCAAGGCCAAACATTATCAAAAGTTGGGTTGTTTTTGCCAAAACCAGTTTTCACACATGGGCAGTTATATGTAGCGGTATCAAGAGTGAATGACAAGAAAGGATTGAAAGTTTTGTGCTTAGACAAAGAAGGAAATCATACAAATACAACAACAAATGTTGTTTACAAAGAAGTACTATATCGTCTACAGTAAAAGGTATGTACATATGTTTTAAAAAATACAATATTCATGTTTGTATGTTAATTATTGTTATAGCTTAAAAATTCATTAGTAGTTAATATTTATGGTTTAAACATTCATAAGTTATCCAATACGTAAATATAAATAATAATATAATAATATATAAAAATACCTAATTATAAAATGTTACATATAATACCTTTAAAACAATAAATACAACAAAAAAACAGATTAAAATAATATATAAAAATAATTAAATGAAATATCATAATTTATAATACATAATATTAAAAATAATTTCTGAAAAAAAAAAATTTATAAAAAAACACATTTATGAAAAAAAAATCTCTTGAAAAACATAACTGTATAAACATTAATTCAAAATATGGCCATGTTTCAAATGATGCTATTTTGACTATGCAGAGTTTAATGAAGAAAAAAAAAATCATACCTGTAGATGGCAGGTGGATTTCTACTTTTGCTGCTGCATAAACATCTACATATCCTGTGGCGTGCACTTCTGCTTTACTACATCTTTTGCTACTCCAACTGCTTATGCTGCACCCACAACTTCTTTTGAGACTACTACTGGAACTTTTCAAACCGCTAATTTCATATTTCATTACCTGCAATCATCATTCAGTTATAATTAGTACAAATAAATTATCACTTATTAGCCATTAGTTGAGGTCGCGCGTATGATTAGATATAAGGTCGTTCCCAAAAGGACAACCTTCCTGATATAAGGTCGTTGACAAATTTTATTATTTCAAGAGAGTTTTAGTATCTAAACATATATTAGGCCTTACCGCAAAGCTTAATTTTTTTTAAAGCCAGCACTTTATAACTAAACAAAATACATTTTAATTGTTTCTTCCTGATTTAAAGGGTGTTTTATCAGTTCAAACTACTGTTTTAACTGTAAATGGTCATACTCAAACCGTATACCCTTGTGCAATCTTTCTGCCATTCCAAAGGTAAGAAGGATTTCTTGACAGGATACAATGCTTCGTATCATCCCTATATGGAAAATTTGTGCAATCTTTCTGATAAAATGTGTCCAGCGGTAGTGAGAATAGGAGTGTTATCTTGGCTGGTCGATGCTTTCATGAAAGATTTCTGACCTTAGCTAGAGTTTTGATTTGTGTTTCAATTTTAGCCTAAAAATATCCTGCTTGTGAAATGTGAATATCTCATCATTGACTATCAACAGGACAAATTATGAATTTTTGATAGTCATCTTCATACCAGCTGAAAGAAAAACATAAATGTATCCTTTTATTTAACCAATTTTCAGTATTTTAATCCTGTTTCATAAAACATGTATCATGTTTATGTTCTTATTGGGCATCTGATGTATTAGGTTTACTTCTTTATCGGAATTTAAAGATATTTATTTCTAAAAACAGAAACCAAATTCTCAGTATACACCACAAAAGTCTACTCCCGTGTACCCCAAAACCAAGTTACAGAGACTCAGCTAGCACAGATAATGCACTAATGAGACAACTCATTCATGAGGATGATCTATCTGTCTCACATGATGAGACCATTGTTGGAAATACTGTACCAAAACAAACTAATTGAAATATATTAGACGATATCTGGGATCGGTGCATTGAGAAGTGCTATTCTAAAATGATGAGGCAGCTATTACATACTTACGGGAATCTTGTGTCTATTTCTGATAATATGTTTTAAGTTAATTAACTCATATTATGAACAAAATTTAAAATAATTTATCATGTAGGTTGCGTTTCTTGTATCAAGTTGCTAAAACAATAATAATTTATGCCTAACCATACCTGATCCGTGGTTGACACAAAAGATTTCATATCATCCTCCATGACTTTCAGTTGTGGTTGTTGTTGTGTCGCAGAAACTGCCACACAAATCTTCTAGCATATAATACCTTCATGTCGTGAACTGGAACTTGTGCACTGGATCCAGCTCATGTACACAATCTTCTTACCCTGATTCACACCCGTCTTCGTACTCTGATTCAGTCACATCGTCTTGAAGATTCTGTCTTTGCGGTTACTTTTTCTCATTTCTTTTAATTTTCAGCCTCCGGTTTTAATCTCCCTGAACAAAATACCAAATAAATGAATAAGTACTGGCTAAAGTTAAATACTTATTACGGAGGTCGTTTGAAATGCACATGCTGGATTGAGGTTGTTGGCAAAAGGAATCGACTAATACACAAGACGAGGATCAATAGTATGTTCAAACAGATTGTTGATCCAATCCACATACCATCAACTCTTTTGCATCAAATCCAGAGAGCTCGCATTTAATCTGGTTCATGTGTTTTGATTTACCTAATTTGATTGAGACCAGTATTTATATATATACATAATTTAATCTGGTTGCGTTTTATATATATACTTATTTTGATTTACAACAAAAAATAAGCAAGATTTAATACCATTAAAAAAAATCAAATTCGATTCAGTCATGTTACTTTTGAGGTTGGGAGTACCTACTGAAATCTTTATATCCAAACCATCTAACCATCTGAACTCATAATCAGTGCCTGTTTCTAATAATATTACTACAATAAAGTTTAACATACTCGAGTCTTATCTATACAAAGTTGGTTACAAGCTTTAAATGCTGTTTTTAAACTATATCATATACATAGAATACGAGGTTGTACTCTCCTAAGCAAGATCTCAAACTCGGCTATTTGGATTCAGCTTCATTTCTATTTTTTACAATTGCATACCTTTTAGTTCTTTGAGACCACATATATGAGGGATTATTTGGTTTCCTTTAGACTTCAACATAAATAATGTCTACCTCTTGTAGCATATGCTGATGTGTACTTGCAGAACTGATACACATTGGCCACAAACAATATGGCCTATAAATTATTCATAATCATCGTCATATGCTAGCCAAGTTTTTAGTAACCAAAAATTTAACATCATACCGGATATCTTTAACTCAAAAAAACCAATCTTAAATATAAACTTATGCAAAAAAAAAAAATTCAACAAACACCCATCAAAACCCCAAAATAAAAAATCTCCATCACATAAAATTAATAAAAAATCATGATATATAGAATACTTATACCAATACTTGGACTTTTAATACCAGTATTCCTTTCTAACCTTATAGGAGGAATGTTGAAAACCCAATTGTAGTTTATGAATATACATACAAAGTTCCTGAAATACTAAACCAGAGCACATAAACTTCAAACACAATGATATCAATAACAAAAACTACAAACATATAAAACTAATAAAACAATATGGGCAACAACTTCACTCACCTGTTTATAAGTCACTGGAACTAATCACCAGTCATTTTATTGGTTTAATATCTATAACTTCCTTCGATCACGCTTATCTAATTCTTGCTACGATCCATGGTCAGATCTTACTGATATCCACCGTTAAACACCACCTCCTCCTCATCACCACGGACAACAGCCAGCACAAATGCATCACCATGGACCTCAACAAAAACCGGATCATCAACATCAACCACCACCAACACAACCAATGATTCATCATCGTTACAGTCGACCGCCACCAGTGGTTCATCATCATCAGCCTCCACCGCCACCACTAGTTTATCACCAACCTCGTCCTCCACCACCTTATCACTATGATCAACAACGATGATCAACTATTTTGTAACTTCGTTTCATAGATTTAATATGTATATTTTATTCTTCTAATATCTCTAAACATGAACGCAAGTGGGTGGTTTTAGGCAATTGATTAGATTAAGTAGTGACACACATTAGGAACCTTTTAAATATCTCTAAAATAATTTGGATCGGGTATCTCTTACCATATTCGGACAAAAAAATATATATATTTTAATCCTTTATGAAAATATGTACATTAATTCAATATAAAAAAATAATAAATAACACCTAATAAAATTAAAAAATAATTTACTATTTTTAAAAAAATATATATATATATATACAATAATTAACATAATATTCTTTGAAACATTAAAAAAAACACGTGTTTTTAATAACCGATAAAATACATAAAATAAGAATAAAAAAACATTCCCCTAAAATAATTACTAAAAAAAATAAATAAATAAATAACAACAAAAATTTAATAATTTCTATTACTAAATAAAATAAATAAAAAAATATAAACTATTATAAACAACTCTTACTTTTTACACAATGACAATTTACCATAAAATAATTAATTTACAACTTTTTTATTGTTTGTATTTGTAATAATACCTTGAAGTGAAAGTGATATGTTAAACTTAATATACATTCCTTATCTATTACTCTTATTTTTAATTCATATTCAGATTTAATTAAAAATTAATAAAAACAAAACATAAATTTAGCGTCACTTAAATATAATTTATGACTAAAAAAATACTAAAGAATAAATTAAAAAACAATAAAACTAAAAACACACAAACAATAAACCCTCCAGAACAACAAAAAGAACGACCCCGCCCGTTGGGCGGGTTACGACGCTAGAAACGTTACACATATAAGTATTCTAGAATACTTAGTGGGTATATTTTGGTTGTGATGTAATATGTATTTTTTGCCCCCTGCAAATCATATGCATTTAAAATAAGTTACATTCATGTTTTTTGCTCGATAATAGGGGTGGAAAAATGGGGGATTTGGATAACTGATCAAACCAACCATCCAACTGAACAAACCCAATTCTGGTTGTTGATAAGTACTTATAAGCTGCTAAAGAATAAGCACCTTGTATAATAGATTTTGACTTGGGTAATTTTCATAAGAATGAAATAATATTTGAAAAATACATACATTTCGTAAAAACAAATCCGATCAAGTCCATTTATGATGCAATTTAAATTATTTCTGGTATTCAAACGCATATGGAGCAGATTATTTCAAGTTATTTAATATGATTGTATAGATAAACACCGCTTAAACTGCACGTTTGCAATAAGCATACCCATAAAACCCGTAATCAGTTTCTATATTAGATCAATTTAGACACACCTTAATTTAAAACTATGTGATCTCGTTATTAGCTCAGACACTCATAGAGTCAGCTTTTTCTTTATTTTCTGTTACAAGATGTTCCTGAATACAAAATTTGACTATAAAAAAGGAACGAAAAGTGAAGAGATAACCTTGGATTCATTGAAGACACCATCTAGGTCATCATAGCTCACATCCTTGTCCTAATCAAAATGTGGGGGTTTATACCCTTTCACCAGACATAGAAACATTTGGTGACCAACTATCTACTTCCGTATCAGTCTGTTTACTTGCAGTGTTGATTGACCAGCGTTTGTCACATTGTGAGGAGAAATAAGAGTGTCAGCCTTTACTGTTGGTCTTCCACTTTGCGCTTTTTGTTTACATCTTTTTAGGTATTCCCTGATGTCATCCAAGTTCTCCATGTGGAAACATCTTAGGGAACTGTAATGGGTCAAAACATCCGTAGTAATACACGGTTTTTTGGACTGATTGTTGCAGGTTTTCACCTCAATGTCCCTGCAACCATTTTCTCCATTGTCCACTCCCTCGACGGCTCAAACCAAAGAGTTGCACCCTGTGACATACCCTTTTTTTCTGGTGCAAGCAACTCTTTACTCTCTCCGATTGTCAGGTGTAAGTTGCACAGGCACAACAAAGACTCGCTATTTACATTAAAAAAGATCAAAAACAGATTACTTGATGCGTTTGAAATCAATTTATGTGAGTTTCAGTAAGAAGAATGAAAAAATCAATAATCATTCTAGCCTGAAGAAAGGATCAATTTTAGTTTTCTCGATGCATGAACTTTAAAGTTTGAAACTGACTCTTTATTTTTGTGTCTCGGTTGACCAGTTGGTGGCACATCGTCTCTCAGTTCAGGTGAATCTTCTAACAGGAATGTACCATCCGGATCATCAAAATAACATTATTATTATAAAATGATTCTAGAAATTTGGAAGTCAAACAAATTAAGACAGTAACATTTTTTGTTTTTTCTTGTTCTGGCCTACTTTTTGGTTGCTGCAAGCCTGCAAGAGATGAGCTAACTACTTGTGTCCTATTTTTAGGGAGTCCTGTCACTCACATGGAATGTAGAGAATACAAAATCTTAGCATGAATGAAAAAAATTACCCTCAAACACACATAATTACTAATTCTCACTTTGACTCCAGCATATAATATAGTCTACATATGCAGAACTTGGCTTATACTTATGATGCAGAACTTGGCTTATACTTAAAGATGGCTAATGATAACTTCACGATACTGACGTGAATCACTCAATATACATATAGCTATGAGAATAAAGATGATTTAGTGGATCCTACTTCATCAAGTGAATTGTGTATTTTTTTCTCATCAAGGAAAACTGAAGGAAAGCAAAAGCGGGTAGAAATTACCACCTTTTAATCACTATCATATAAGTGACCTAAATAAGCTATATTGCAAATAGGTTGTAGCGCATTACCTCAGTAATAGAATCAGTAAGTACCTTTGGTATCAGAAGGACACCATAATTATAACGAAGATATGCATGTTTCCAAATTACACCCATTATCTAGTGTGTGGTCTTTTTTAGTTCCGGTTTCTGGAAGATTTTAACTTGTGTGAGTGCAGGTCTTTTTTGTGTTTGTCCATTTGACGTGGATGAAAGATTCTGAATTTTAGCTTGCAATTTATCCCTCTGTCTGCATCAATAAACAAATACCTTAACTAAAATGAAAGAAAAATTGTAAAAGATGAACAAAATCTGATATGTTTATATATACCTTCAAATTAGTGATGGACTCTTACATATTGAAGTTCATCCTTACTCGTTAATGCAACCAATCCGAAATCTAATAAATCAAATAGACAACGTACTTTTTTTCACACTGATCCACAAGACACTCAACCGAAAGAAGAGAACACACAAATAGCTAAAAACTACTACTCTGCAGCACACCAAAGATGAGAGTGGTTATACCAATCAGATGCTAACTTATTGTTATTAAACAATGCTTTGACTATTCTCAACACAAATGTAATTAGTTAGAAAGTTGAGCGTTATCGGTAATTTTTAAACAAACATAACACTACAATTGGATATTACTGAGTTATGGTGATGGAAGTATACCTTTCTAGCTTTAGAATCCAGAGTTCTTGAGATGAGATCCCCTAAAAGGTGAGCACATTTATGGAATTACTATAACAATCAAATCAACTAAGTTTTGTATTGATTTACCTTTCTTTCCAGCGGTCATCAGCTACTTGATTCGTTACTGGTGCTGATACAATATTAGATTCGGAAAAAATTCATCACTTGGGTCATCATCTACAGGGCAGATCTATCTGAAGCAACCTTCACCTTATCCCAATGCAAAGGGCTTAGTTTCGGCTTTGAATCATCAACTAAGGAATTATGCCCTTCAAATTCTTCCTTCGTTAATTTTGAATTGACACCTACATAAAAGAACTAATTAAGTTAATAACTAAAGCCGATAATAATGGGTTATCAGTTTCATGGTTTTGAGTATTTATGTTTGCTGAAACTGGATCGCTCATTTGTTTGTTTAAAGCATCAGGCAGGTTATAGCTGATTGTCTCCTTCGTATCAGATAATCAATTACCTTATAACTACAATGTCGAACACTCCAACAGTCTTAAATTAGAAGAAAACAGATTACACATGCCACTGTTTAAGTCCGTTAGTTCCTGTGGTATTTCAAAAATTGACTATTCATTTAAAAAAGCTACACCTCATGTCACTGTTTAAAAGCTACCTTGAGTCACATATTTGTGTTCTAAACTGTCAGTGATTTGTTTAAGTTGACTTTATTTAGACATCCCTTTCGCAAAGTAATTTTCATGGCAACTACTTGTGATGGTTTACCGATGAAAAAGTAATACAATTTTTTACCTATACAACCAGATCAGGATTCCCCTTAGTAGAAACCTAACATCAAAAGAAAAAACAACAAACAACACTTAACCTGACGTAAGCCTCCAACATTCCGCAAATAAGCCTCCCAACATTCTGCAAATATAATAAACAGACATAAGTTGATTAGTTTCAGGGAAATGAACATACATAATTAGCATACATAAGTTGATTAGTTTCAGGGAAATGAATATACATAATTAGGGTTTGTGGAAAAGGAGGCGTATATGTTTTATTCTTAATTTTTTAATTGTAAACCTATATTTAAGGAATAGATATGTATAACCCGTTTAATATTTACGTAAATCATGCAGACGTATTTTAACATGTATATCTTTTATATAATATAGATATGTCAAACATGTTTCATAGTAAGGCATGTATATCGTTTGTATAATTTATTACTAAAGTTTTTCATAGAAAAACATAAACACTTCATTAGTCTAGTTGGTAAAACTGGTTGTATTCAACTCAAAGGTCACGAGTTCGAATCTTAACATAAATCTTTTTAGAAAAATACGAATTTTAAAAATTAGTTTCTAAGTAACTACGAAAATTCAAAATTAAAATGTTACTTTCTTATTAAATAGGAATTTACAAAATTATTTAAATAAATTTCAAAAAAACTGACTCGGCTCGACTCGGTTCAGATCAAACCAGGTTCAGCCCAGACTTGAACCGGACCGGTCCAGACCTTCAAAACGCAATTCTCAAAGGCAGATTTCAAAACTGCGTTTCCAAAACGCGATTTTCAAAAAACTGCAATTTCAAATCAGAATTTCGTGGAATTTAGAGATTTTCTAGGAAATTCTGAAATCCTATTGGTTAAAAGATGTGACTGGGATATGACTGGATTAAAAGCTGCGGTTTCAAACCATAATTATACCTATATATATAATATATATATATATATATATATATATATATATATATATATATATATATATATATATATATATATATATATATATATATATATATATATATATATATATATATATATATATATATATATATATATATATATATATATATATATATATATATATATATATATATATATATATATATATATATATATATATATATATATATATATATATATATATATATATATATATATATATATATATATATATATATATACTTTTGTCTATCCAGATTTTACTGATTTTGAACATACAAAAAGTTTGTTATGATTAGGGGGTCTTACCCTAACCTATTTTCTTAGCCCCAATTCAGATACTTTCTATAATATATAAATCGACTCCCACGTTCGTTTGAAAGTCCCAATGTAACCCTAAGTACCCCAAACAATCCAAAACATAAAAAAAAACAGGCTGACCCGAAAAACTGTTTTGACCCCCGACTGATGTAACCTGTTTTTGACCCACTTCCCGACCTCCAATTTAGTTTTCGTTTCTTGATTTATAAATCCAACTCAATTACCTTTCCAGGGGTAGCTTGATCGCATCCTAAAAGTATCTAGAACTCTAGGTATGATCAAAACAATGACACAAAAATTCTGCCTAGTTTTTAAAAACGAATTTAACATAATTAACCTAATTAATTACCCTCATCATGTTTAATCACAAGCCCTAATTATTCTAATCATTGTTAATCATAAAAAAACAGGTTTTTAATTTAGAATAAACCCTAAATCCATCATAAATTGATTATAAGAACATCAAAAACAATTAAATAGAAAAGGGATTTGAAGATTTACCTTTGATTTATGAAAACCCCAAAAATTTATGAAGAACCCTAATTTTTGTTGAAACCCACGAATTTTCTTTGTCTCCAGGAGAAAAATAATGAATTTTTAGTTTAGTATAAACTTTATATAGAGTGTGGGTGAATCCTAGTCCAACCCAAACCCAACTTCCCTTTTTTTTCTTTTTTTTTCTCAATTGTCCCATAACCGACTATATATATATATATATTTTTTATTTTATTTCTCTTTTTTATTACTTATTATTATGTTACTAATAATACCTTAATTTACCTTAATTTATTTCAGCTCCTAAAACCTCCAAAACCTCAAAACCGTAAAACTAGTCAAATTTACGTGTTTACCGTAAAAGACGTAAAATATACAGTTTTAAAAAAACTCTTAAATTTTGAAATAAACTTTATAACTAAGTCCTAAATGACTTAAAACCATCCCGAAAAATACTCCCGTGACTAAATACCTCTTCCGAGACCCCTAAATGCAAAACCCTAAACCGTAAAAATACGATTTTCTATAATACATATACGTATACGTAAAACCACCAAATAACACCATCTCATTTCATAGTCACTACATTGTGAGCTCATGAACATGAAATAACCGTTCCTCGATTTACTTATGAGTACTTTATACCCATATACGATATCCACACCAACCTCGTTCACGCAAAATAAACATGTAAACACACAAATCAAATAGTCACACATAAATTAACCTTAAAATAAGACCAAGTGACGAACCTCAAAACCACGGTTGTCACATCACTCCCTCCTAATAGAAATCTCGTCCCGAGATTTACTCCTTAGGATCGTCATATTTAATTTTGCTGAGGATACTTGCTCCTCATAAATCCTTCCCGTTCCCACGTGAACTCTAGTCCACGTTCCAAATTCCACCTACCCATAACTACGGTATATTACCCTTTTTATCCAACGTCCTAGCTTCACGACCCAAAATCTCTATCGTCTCTTCGATAAAACGAAGACTCGTATCCATACTAACATCATCTAACCGTACTTGCAAGTCAGTTCTTGCTAAGCATTTCCTCAAGTTTGATACATGAAATACGTCATGCACACTACTCAATTTCTCCGGTAATCTCAACCTATACGCCACTTGCCCAATCCTTTCAAGGATTTCATATGGACCCACAAATCTAGGTGCTAACTTCCCTTTTCTTTCCAAACTGCATCACCCCTTTCCATGGTGAAACCTTTAGCATAACTTTATCTCAAATCTCAACGGCTTACGCCTCTTGTCCGCATAGCTCTCTTGTCGGTTCTTTGCTATTTCCAACCTCTACTTAGTCACTGCCACCACCTCCATAGTTTTCTGACCCACCTCCGGTCCAATACATTGGCCGCTTCTAACTTCATCCCACTGTAACGGTGATCCACCTCCTCTTCTATGGATTAACTCCATCAGTTTCTACTACATTTCACCAGACCTAACGGCTTCTATGCTCTACGGATTTTCCATCATTCAGAAGTTCTCCCAACCTTAAACACATCCAACGGTATATGCAGGATTGCATAACCAAAAGCTTCCCATAATATTCACAAGAAACACGTCATAACCACCACCTCATCCTTGCTTTCCCATGCTCGGCACCAAGTAATTAATCATCTTTCATACTAACATATGTTACACCCATTCTCCAGGTGAACGGTCCATTGTTCGTGACTACCAACCTCTTGCTCTAACATATTTCCCTTCCTTATCACTTCACTATCTTGACAACCTCTTGCTCCCTCTAATCATTCTTCCTCCATACTACTTTTCGCTTGTCTTTCCACAATCTTAATTTCCATACCATCTTATATCCCGTCTTCAGCCTATAATTTAGGCGTTTACTCCTTTATTCCCTACCCCCTCATCAATGGGGAATATACCCCTCTCACCGGTGACTCTCCCTTTATAGGATAATTCTTCCTAACATAACGTGTTCTCCAACCATCTCCAAATCTCACGCCAATGCTCTAGGCGTCTTTCTCAATCACCCCTATAGTATGCTCATACCAATCATTAGTCTATCAACGGTATACTACGCTTGCTTCCCATCGTTTCTTCCCTTGCCATAATCCTTCATAAGGCATTCCATACATATTAGGCTAACTTTTACGCAAAACCCTATATTCCATCACATCCGTACGTAATCCTTCCAACTTCTCAACCACGTGACTTCTCATTCCTCTTGAAATATGAGATAAATTAGTCAGTCTATCGACTATCACCCAACTCTCGTCGTACTTATTCCTCCACCTCATTATGTATCCCTTCCACCAACTTCGTCCTTACATCGCCCTTTCTAAGCCACTCCTATCTATGTAGGAAGTATAGTCTACGTCCTTTTTCTCCATATGATTGTCTAAGCCACGCAACACACATGTGGACCCGTTCTCTGCTTTAGACAACTCAATTCGTGCAACCTACATCCTTCATCCAAACCACCGTAATATGTCATCCCTATAGTTCAAGTTCGTCTCAGCTCACTTCATTCTTCTTATTCCATGTCTCATCAACCATGCTTGCCTTTCCCAGATGGTACCTGGCCTTGAAATTTTCTTTCGTCACTTGACTCCAACCACCACCTTTGCCAAATGTTCAATCAAGATGACTGAATATGTGTTAGAGACGTTCATGATCCGTATAGATCATTCTCTACGTCTCGTACCCCAAATGCCTCTAGCATTCTAGGCAGATACAACAGTCCAACTCCACTGACTAAGTCTTATCTAGTTCTTCCAAATCTTAAGTTCATGTATCGTATAAGCAATCGCCTTTCTCTGTCGTTATCGTACACCTCCAAATCCTTGCACCATGTTTCGTCATGCTTCGTGAATTCAGCCAGTCCTTCCGATAATGCCAAGATCGGCTCATTATCTAATCCATTTCTTCAGCCTCCAAAACGCTTCCTCATCCTTTCTTTAATTCGCCCCTTGCTGGTTCCACGATATGACATCATCTCTGACTACTCGTCATGGCCAACTTCATCCTAAAACTCACACTTGAAAATCTCACGTATAATTCCCTTTCCTAACAACTCCAAAACCAACTCATAATTCGCCTCACTCTCCTTCTAAGATTTGAGTTGATCAAGATGTCGTCGATGCTCCTGATGACAACTCGTTTATACACGTTCATGCACACTCGGTTCATTGACTCCATGAAAACCGGTAGTGCTTTGGCGAAGCCAAATGCATAACCGTAAACCCAAAGCGTTCATACGACATCCTTAGCAGTTTCAACTACGTCCTCCTTGCACCCTCTCTTAGTGGCATTACGAATAAATTCCTACCTCGTTCTACTTGCAAAATTCTACACGTATTTTAAAAGACCAATACTTCCTCTCATCAGACCACTCAACCGCTTTCCACATCCAAATCTACTACTAAACAACTCAACTTTTACCTTGCATCCGTTGTAATTTCTAACAACTCTTGTTCTTAAAATCATTCCATCAACAATTTCCTTGGAAAGGCACTAACTACAACTCCTCTCACTTCTCCTACTTGCTCTATTTATGGTTCTACCTCACAGTAATAGGCAAACCTACTAAATCTTAGGAAATTTTCGGAAAACTTACATGCCTTACGAACAATCATAAATACCTTTGAGGTATTATATCCCCTTCCAACACTCTCTATGGCGTGTTACTTGTGCGAGTATCCCACAAATCTCTATTCATCTCCTTGGTACTCCAAAGAGACCATATATTCACATTAGTTCGACTACGAACTTCTTTCCTCCCCACTAAGGCCATTCCGACCGTTCTCTCATGGCCATCTACTTAATCGTGTAGGCGCGACCAAGTCTTTCATATGACTACCTCAACGCTCCCAAACAATACGAAACCAAAACTACATCCTGAATCCACTAGATACGATGGACGAATCAAACCCACAGATAACTAACGACATTTCACGTGCAACAATTAAAACCAGTCAAAAACCACGAGACTCAAAAGAAAACTCAAACCCAAAACGTGTATCAATTCAAAATGACCCCTGACAACGAAAAATAATCCAAGAAATACCCAATGGCAACCAAAACATATTACGCCCCGCGACATATTACTTAAACCGTGCAAAAGATCGACTTTTCCAAAAGAATATATATATATATATATATATATATATATATATATATATATATATATATATATATATATATATATATATATATATATATATATATATATATATATATATATATATATATATATATATATATATATATATATATATATATATATATATATATATATATATATATATATATATATATATATATATAGGGGAGAGTTAAAATAAAAAGACTTTTTTTGGTAAGAAGGATAAGAAGGATTTTTAGCCAATCATTTAAAATCAATGGATAAGATCAATCCATATTCCTAACTAACTAACTAACTAACTAACTAACCACCAAAACACGATTTTAAAAAAGTCTTCAAAAAATTCTAAAAAAATTCCAAATGGTCGGATTTGTTGGTGCCTAAAAAAGTTGTGAATAAACGTTTTTTAATTTTAAGTTTTTTACGTTTTTTACGTTTTTCTGATGCACAAAAAACAAAATTTGATGCACAAACACGTGAATTTTGGTGTACAAAATATTTTCATTCAAAAAATTTTCAATTTATTATAGTTTGATGCGGAATCATATTTTAAAGCAAAAAGTCAAAAAAAGTTGGGCATAAAAATGAATTCTTGATGCACAAAAAACCTAAAAAACGTAAAAGAAAACGTTTTTGTGCATCAAAATTCCGTTTTTGTGCATTAAAAAAGCGTAAAAAACTTCAAATTAAAAAAACTTTTTTCACAAAAGTTTTTTCCACCAACATTCCCGATCTACTGGAATTTTTTCATAATTTTTGAAGAACTTTAAAAAAAACACGTTTAGATGGTTAGTTAGTTAGTTAGTTAGTTTGTTAGGATTTTGATTTAATCTCATCCATTGATTTTAAATCAATGGCTGAAAATCCTTCTTATCCTTCTCACAAAAAAAGTCTTTTTATTTGATCTCTCCCCTATATATATATATATATATATATATATATATATATATATATATATATATATTTTACCTCCCCACATCTATGTGACTCAAACAATCTACAAACAAACCTCTTGACGAACTCAAAACTCAACTCAAAGACTAGGTATCTCGTGCATCCCAAATCGTAAAAAAATAAACTACTATTCAAACTCAACCTTTAACCCTACACTTGTACAATAATTTCGGCCAGAATACTTACCTCCCATGACTATACATTCTGCATATTTGAAAAGTACATTCCGAGTACATAATTTTAGGCTTATGAATCACCCAAAAAGCTTCAAAAACGAACAAGTTACGACCAAAACAATTTTATACTAGTTGTTTTAAAAACTAAAGAATAAACTTAGTGATTAATGCAATTCTTTTAAATGAAAGATATAATTGTATGTGAAATCTTCATAAACTCAATTTAACCTTGTATTAATAATTATATATGACGTGAATCGGTTAAACCCAATTATATAAACTATGTAAGTAGAAAGAAATTTTACTTCGCTTTATTTTAAAGAAAGTCTTTTAGAATTTGAAATAAATAAGTGTTGATTAAAAACATATCTTATGTTTCATCTTGTTTCAAACACGCCTCCAACACCTTACCCTTATTTTACCGAATACAACCAACTATCTAACATTATAGTAGATTTCCAAGTCCCCCTTTTTTTCCTCAATATATACCGACCAAAAGAAATGTAAGACCTAACACAAAAGATTTCATTATCTCAAAAGAAATCCCAAGTTATTTCAATAGACTTAAAACCAAGAACACCATTTCAAAACGTACACGTGAAATACGAAACTCAAAGAATACGCTACAAGACACACTTCAAAAGATTCAAAATGTCGTTGAAACTCCATCAAACTCGAGCACTAATAAATTGTTTAAACATGAGAGAGCACTAGGTACGTTCAAATTATAATAACTACTGAACGACCGTAAATCATAACATAACATCTACTAGTATATATACATCCGCATATGTATACCTATTGAATCCCCCAAACATACTCGTTATCATACATGTCAAGTCAATCAATCGCTTATACGCTCGTTTTTTTTTCATACGAGTAATCACCATCTCACCATGCCACAACAAGGCATAAAGCCCATCACCAAAACCAAACCATATCGTGTGACCCCATAATCACACAACACGACTATAACCCAAAACATATATCACAAAAAAAACAATAGCCATATCATAGGCAGCCATTTCATAAACCCATATATTATACATATACCCAAATTCTACATCTCAACATATACAAGCATGTACTAACCCTCTTTCATGTAATCATACTTGAGAACCCATTGAAGTTGTGGTACTTGTATAACTATGTTGGCCACCATACTTATACAATTACCCTTTCCCCAATGCACTCCCTCCTATGATGACACTTATAAGAATCAATACAACATATAACAGATAAATCCATCTACTCACATAAGCTCATAACCACATAACCAATAAGGTCCAAAACTCCATCTATAGAAATAACATAATAAAACTCTTGGAATACAGAAATCCATAGTCTAGCTAAAACAGCCTAGACTAAATCCAAAACAAAAACATAATCAGTTATAAGTCTTGTCGCCCATAAGAGTGGAAACAACTTAAAATCCTTCATATCCACCTACTCCTAATAACTCGAACCACCACATGATTCTTAGGAACATGACTTAAACATCAAAATAAAAATACTATACCTCAGGTACATAAAATAACTCAACGAAAGACATAAACTACCATGTACCAAATTATGTACTATAATGTACAATTTAAGCAAAATACAACAATGACTAGCGTGGATGATTATGGTTCAACCTTCACTAGTCACAACCCGAAAAGAAAATAACATGTGGCTAAGTATGAACCGTAGTAGTTCATAACTTAACAAACATCACAAAATAACATCCAAACACATCAATTATTATAAAATGCACACATACTCCTATGACGCCTATATGCAGGGACCCTTAAGCTATAGACTAAACTACGCGACTAGGCAACCTAATTCTCTATAACCATTGTCTCTGATACCATTCTGTCACACCCCACCATGGCAGAATATGGGGCGCGACGTATGGATATCATCACAACAACAGCGTGTCTATAGAGAAAACTGTATGAATAAAAAAATGTCATAAAAGGTGACACAAATGTCATGACAATATCCCATCAATGCAGGAGTCTAGGTAAGTAGGTAACAGTCCTACCTCTTACCCAAGACAAACAAATAACACTAACAAATCAACATATAGGTTCATAGTATCACTTACTGAAACAACAGAAAAATAAACTAAGAAGGAACGGGGATCTCCTTCTAAAATGCATTTCTACACAACTCCAATCCTAGCCATATATGTTCTCACGCTTAACCACTTATCACCTGAAAGAGACACTAAAACACGTCAACATAATGTTGTTGAGAGTCATAGGTTTAGACTCCAACGCCAAAATAAACCATAAGCTGTGAACAATATCCAACTTTAAGAACATATGGACAATGTGATACAAACATGCATTAACAACTATTATTCAAGATTAACAAACCAAACCAAATCCAAGGCTCCTAGCCTTACCAAACACCATAGTCCCATAGGCGCCCATACACCTATGTACCAATCCCAAGGCCCCGCCTTGTCATTATCCATTGGTCCCATAGATGCTCACACATCTATGTACCTCCCCACGGCCCCGCCTTGTCAACATCCCCTTGGTACCAATTCAAAACATAAAACAATCATGAATCAACTAGTAGTTAATCACACAAGTATGCACAAGTCCCTCACCAAACACAAAACATTCACAGCATAATTTATAAAATAGACTGTATCTCTTCCATCCCATCTAGAAGTCAAAATCAATAGTAAACATGGGACTATGAAACTCACCTGATTGAGCTTCTCCAAAAATCCGCGCACTAACAATAAGCTAACAAACAAAAGCACACAATCAAAACATGAACCAACATTAAGATGGCTCATCAACCTATGATGGACATCTAACCTTCTCCCATAAATATACCTCATTTATATGCTCTAAGCATCTCATTACACCCCTCTATAAAGCCCTTAACTTAGTTTACTTCATAACCCGTCTCGTTAACATTTTACCAAAAACAGTCCCAGTTTTTTAGGTCTCCAAACTATAAGCCAAACGCCCAACTAAACATACTCATGATCTCTGTAAAGGAAATCCTATGCCCTTACATATGTTAGCTAACTCCTCACTTTTGCCCCAACTTTAAAACTACTGTTAAGGCCCCGATATATATATACATATATATATATATATATATATATATATATATATATATATATATATATATATATATATATATATATATATATATATATATATATATATATATATATATATATATATATATATATATATATATATATATATATATATATATATATATATATATATATATATATATATATATATATATATATATATATATATATATATATATATATATATATATATACATATATATATATATATATATATATATATATATATATATATATAGATATATATATATATATATACATATATATATATATATATATATATATATATATATATATATATATATATATATATAGATATATATATATATATATATATATATATATATATATATATATATATATATATATATATATATATATATATATATATATATATATAGATATATATATATATATATATATATATATATATATATATATCTACATTATATATAAGAGGAGGGATATGCCACATAATCATGTTGCTAATCCATGTCATCACTTTCCTTTTTTATATTTTTCCGAATTTGTTTAAAAAATATTTGTTTTGTAAATCTGCCATTTACAAGGTTCGAACATGCGACCTGCCGTATGCAGGTACTCATCCTTAACCACTAGAACAAGAGCTTTATTTGGTTTATAATTAAGAAACCAAGATATACAAACACATGTTAAGTTCTTATCCGATGTTGCTGATCTTGAAGGCAGTGACCACCCTCGACTTGCAATTGAGTAAAACTATTCTAATTACGAATTTAAGTTCCTACACTTTATTTTTATCAGAGATACTATATAGTATTTTTTTCAGAGACGTTTTATACTTTCGACTTGCTGATCTAGAAGATGTTCATCATTCACAGCCAAATCAGTTCGTCCTGAAAAACAACCAAAAAAACCCTAAACCCATAATGTAAATCGAACATTCAATTAGGTATACTCTCATTTTCATGATCACCTAAACCCATAATAATCGAATCATTCGAATCAAGAAGTAATATTCGCATGGCTTTGCGAATCGAATCACAGGAAGAAGGGATCGATGCAGATTGAAGATTTAATGACTTAATTAACAGGTATAGTGATCAATACAAATTTTTTATATATAATTTTAAATAAATAAATAAAAGGTGGGCTCCAATTAAATCTTAGATACTCTTTCTTACTGTTATGGCACATATCATAACGTTTTTATCTAATTGCTTATGTGTTTATCTGCAATAAGCAATGCCGATTAGTATGATTGAGAAGTATTATACGCTATTGATGAAGTAGAAGATGATGAATTTAAACTTTTTGTTGGCATCCACAGCAAAAAAAGGTTGGTTCTTCTTTTGATTAACATAAGTTTTTTTAGTTATTATTTTAAGTTTTAATGACATAAGTTTATAATAAGTTTTGATTAACATAAGTTTTAATGGTATTACTACGATATCGTGAGCACCTATGCCACAACTACTGGCCTCGCCCCATTGGCCTGAATCAATCAGCCATCTTTTTAGGTAGATCGAGGGCATACAGGTTTATTAGTTCCTTGAATGATTTCATTAGCCTAGCAAAAGACATGCACCTTTTGTAACACATATCGACCATATTTGTATGCTACTAACTTATTTATTCTTTTTTACTCATCTGTAAATATCGGCCATATTTGTATGCTACTGATTTGTTTATTCTTTTTTAGTCAGCGTTAAAGACGTGCAACTTTCTTCTTCTCTCAACTGATCAGAGTTTTTAGCTTGACATTACAAATTGATTTTAGCAGGTCACCCTAGGTATGCTTGGGATATTCTTCTATAGTTTGTTTATCAAAATTATATTCGTTAACTTACTTAAATCGTTTCGGTTGTTCCTTCCTATTATTTTTATTTAGTTAAGTTCGATCACTTAAGTGTTAAGGAGATGGATAGATTTGGCATATTAGTTATTAAAACATATTGGTGGTTGTTCCGGTGGTTCCGGTTGTTCCTTCATGTACAAGCAGGACTCAATGTTTCCAATGTTGAGTATCATTATACATGCCCTCAGTGTAGACCAGACTACGTGAAGGTGAGACAAAATTTTTATGCTTGTGTTTAGACCATATATGTATTATATAAGTTGGATTAACTTGTGAAAGTTTGGTTTCTTTGATCAGTTGATACAAAGACATATGCAGTTTGTGGTGAACGTGACACAACCTCCGATTCAGGGCACATATGACTACATCATGGTTGGTGGTGGCACCACTGGATGTCCGTTAGCCGCCACGTTTTAAGAAACTATCGTGTTTTTCTTCTTGAAATAGGAAGTCTTTCTACCACAAGCCCTAAGGTCATGAGTCGTGAAGATTTCCTTTCTGTTCTTACCCATTTTGATCAGTTTGAGTCGCCTGCATAGCCGATGTCAGATATTTATGCTAAATAAACTAAATTAAACTAAAAAAGTAATTGAAGTCAGATATTTATGCTAATTGTTGACCACACTTTTACTTTGTCACTAGGCGGTTTCTCCGTCTTTGCTATTGTCGGTGAACGTACCCGTGAAGGCAATGATTTTATACAGAGATATGATGGAGAGTGGTGTCATTAAGCTAGGTGACAAACTTGCAAATGTATCTTGATTAAGACACTATAAACTTAAACTAAATTAAAGAAAAAAGTAATTGAGATCAGATGTTTATGCTAATTGTTGACCACCACTTTTACTTTGTCACCAGGCGGTTTCTCCGTCTTTGCAGCTGACGGTGAAAGACCCGTGAAGGCAATGATTTAATACAGAGATATGATGGAGAGTGGTGTCATTAAGCTAGGTGACGAACATGCAAATGTATCCAGAAGTTGATATTCCAATGTGTCAACTATCGGTAAAAAAAACAATGATGCCACTTACCATTACAACATGGGTAAAGCATTGGCACCCTGCAAAGACGAAGGGGTTCTCATTGTTGGTTCAGGAGGCACCCCCCACAACCTCCTACTATTGGACATGGATCGAAGAAGCAGTAATTGGTGGAAGGTATCAAGATGTAAATGAATTTAACTCCTCATCCTTAACACGCCTAATAAACACCCATCACCCCATTTCACACGAACTCTACCAACTACTAGAATTCAGTTAAAGCGTTTAAGTAACTTTAGGCCTTTTGTTGTTCCTGAAGCTTTGGAACAACTACCTAAGGTAAGATCAAATTTCAGCTTCTGAAATTCTAAAATGTTATTTTAATTTTATTTGAGTTTTGTTTTGTTAGGCTGAAGATGGTGAGACGGCTACTGGGATCATGGGGGCTGATTCTTGCAAGGTGAGTTTTTGGTATTTTGTATAATTATTGGATATGCACCCGTGGGTCATCCATGGCCTGATCCTTTATATCAGTTACATGTTGCCATGGGTGCATCAGGTGCATCTGTCAAAACCCAAACTTATCCATCAAAAATTAGGATAATGAAGGAGACTACTCCTTTTTAGCTAGCCTTTTTTTGATTCAGCGTTTGCTTCCCCAAAATCAGACAAAAAAAAGTTCCATCTTTACTAGACTGATTTTTTGTTTTTGATGTAACTGAAGGCTTTACCTTTCATAATATTCAATAAGGAACTATGTTGGCAGTTTCAACGAATGATTCCTTAACTTTCCTTGGTGTGCTTGGCTGGGGGAATAATAAAATGTGATTGAACCATTTAAAAAGTTTAGCTTTTCTTTAATTTAAAAAAGATAAACCCCAAATAAAAACGTATCTACTTTAAAAAAATACCCGTGTTTCTCTATGGTTCTGAACGAGGTTGTATTTCTTAAGAAAAGAAGCCAAGAAGAATAAAAAATACATGTACCATGTTTATATATAGCAACCAACTCCGCCATATATTCCAAAACTTTCCTTATGCCTATTGAAAGCTCGACCAAGTGTCATTTAACTAAAGTTGAAGAGAGTTCTGTGTGGTACCTGAAAGTATGTTACTTTTCCCTTTATGATGCATAAAAGCAAGCACACGAGAATATGAATGACTGGAACAACAGAATATGAATAGTTGGTTTTTCCATTCAGCAATAAAACGCTAAATATATTGTGATGGTGAGTTAATAAAAACGGTTGAGGCATAATCAGTTCCTAAGATCAAAGGCAAGCGCCATTTTGTTTTGTAAAACTATTATAATGATTCAAATGTTTACAACTGATAATTATACTCGTCCATGATACGACTCAGGTTGTACGCATGCTTGGAGCGGAGAATCCTGAGGAGGGCCGATAATGAGTAATATGTGTGCATTGACGTGTCTTACTGAAGAAGGTATTCATATTCAAAAGCTTCTATGCTTTATACTAAAAAAGATTTGAATAACTTTTGGCTGCGTGTTTTTATCACACATTACATATAATATTAAGTGTGTATGCATCTTTCAATGTAAATATAAATCGTCTGCTAAAAACTTTCAACTTTATCAAAGCTTGATACTTGACAATCTAGCTCGGCTCGACGCAATAATTTTTTTTAAATCAGATGTTAGGAATCTCATTTGATGGTCTAGTCAGTGCTTTCCAATTCATGAACGGAACGGTTAGTGCACAACTCCTAGAAATAATAAATATAAATGATAAAGTCGAATGAAAGTTTAGGTTTTGGACTAATGAAGTAGTCAAGTAACGATGTTTCTTTCACCAAAAAATTTGGCAAGATGAATTCATTTTCTGATGACCTGGAAGTCATCGTGTGGCTAGGAGGTATCCATACTAATCCAACACAAAGGATGCTACAAGTGAGAGATATTGAGCACTTCTCCTGGATTCACACACCTGGATCAGCATACCAAATCTTAGGCTTTTCCAGTATTGATACAGTTGGCAACAAAAAATTGACAACAATACAAGCCTCTCATACGAGAAATATACAAAATTTGAAAATATACCAACCTAAGGATTCCTAGAACATTATTCAACTTTGTTTCCTATAATCAACAATTAGATTACAAGATCAGCCAACCCGACAAAGAAAAACAGTACCCCATGCTCACAGGTAACATAGAAAACCATATTTTGTTTTGATTCTTAAACAAAACGTGCTCATTGACCGTCTCTCTTGGCAGATTATAACAAAACCTCTCTTGAATTGAAAAACCAATAATAATAGCAGTCACCTCTTACCGAGTTGCAAAATTTTGAAACAGAGGTATTTGTCTAACCCGGTTCGGGTTTTTTTTGAAAAAAATATGTAAATTTTACGTATTTGCGACGAAATTTTATTTTTACATATTATATTGGTTGGTAAAAAATTTATATTTTCAATATACGTAAGTTTTTATGGTTTTTATAAGTATAATTTTGTTAGTTAAAATAAAAATTTTATTTTTTTTTAGAAAACCGGGTTAACCCGGGTTGATCCGGACCCGGCGACTCGACCGGGTCGATCTAAGACCCGGGTTTTAAAACATTTTTACCTATACCCAAATATCCTAGAACTTGAACATTATTCCAACTTCACTGTGAGTTCGGTTTACATTGTGAGGTTATTATAACCAATGTAAACATGGAAAGAGGTTGGTACTATTCATCATATACTTTGTGCACCAAGAAGCCCAAAAGTGATGGAGTCTTCAGGAGCAAAGAACACGACCCACAACCAAATTCAACCTACATGTAACTTTGTAACGAATTAGAAATCTTCTTTCATCCATTTCTCATATCACCAATTCATACATGCATATACAACTTCAAATCATTTGTAACTGTTGGTAGTGCCATAGCGCAACTTACATTCTTCACTCCAACGGGCAACGGCGTCACTGGCATTAATTGCTACACCTTGGTTAAGTCCCTACAAAACCCAGACCCCCATCAAATACCAACGGAACTACAAAAAATTACAGGAAAAAAACATCAAATATTAGGAGGTAAGTATTGCGAAGCATCCTTTTGCAATCCATCTACATTCTATGAGTAATGGATCCTCTCTTAATCAAACGATGATGCGCAGAGGATGAAGATGCCTTTGATATTGCATAGCCTTTTTTGGTTTAGTATTAAGTATGAATATTGTACTTAAAAAGATTACGATAAGTATACTTGAGCAAAATGGTATGAATTCAATGAAGGATACTTGCCTTTCTTGAAAAAGATAATGATTTTTAGGGATATATACTTTAGGTATCTATAATTATGTGTTCGTGATAACATATGTGAATTTTGATATTTTTATTAATTCTCATTAATTATCATCATCTATGGTATAATAATTTTGAAATTGTATGTGAATATTATTTGTGTTAATTTGGTAGTTGAGAACTGAGCGATATAAAGCTTTGGAAATTGCTAGCACTGAGAAGACTCATTGTTGATAAATTTATTATTAATGGCAATACAAAAGCAAATTTGAATAAGAAACTGGAGTCGGTTTAGTTTAAACGACATCTTATAGTCCAACGGGATAATGAGCAACGTTGCATTACGCAAATGATACCAACACTACCACTAGATGGGCGAGCTAGCGTTATGAATCCCATTTAAAAAACTTCTAGCGTTATGAATCTCATCAAAAAAAATTAAGACAGTTGAATGCATTGAAAAAGAACACAAATAAACGTATTTTACATTAATATAAAAGTAACACAAAATCATACTATTGCAAAAAGGAAATTCATTTTCTTTTTTATTTTTATACACACGACATAGTTAACTTTACGAAATCAAAATAAGAACAATATTTAACAGTATAATTAAAGGTTTTTATATGCATACGATCATACTCCTCTATTGCATCTTTTATTTTAACTTAATCATGTGGCAATGAGAATATCACTTTTTAAACTAAGCAGAGACAAAAAAAAAGAATGGTGTTAAAAAATCTAAAGTTCGTAGAGAGTTCAAAACTTTGAGAATAAAGACAAGTGTAAATCAATATTTATATTGTCACGTATAAACTAAAGAAGTGATATGGTAATATAAATGTAAACAACACTAAAGGACAGCTTAATAACGATTTCTGAAGCGAACATATGTTACTTTTTTACCTTTTAATTTCGTATTCATATTAATGTTAAAGTCGTACAAAATCAATTAAAATATACTCACTAAAAGTGAAAAAATTAAAAGTTAATAAAAATATGTTAAAATAAATATTCAACTAAAAGTACAAAATTTGAAAAATAGGGTGAAACTAGATTATAAAAATAATAAATATATAAAATTATTTTTTAATTTAAAACTAAAAATTTAATTATAATAAATTGCTACAAAATTTTGAAAAAAATAGTATAATTGCAAGAAAGACGTCAACAACCTACTTTTATTTAGTATGTAAAAAAAATTTGAAAATTCATCTTTGATATTTTAAGAAGGTCCTCGATGATTTAAAAGGTAATTATATATTATTATTTAAATCAATTAACTTTAATAATTGTTAAAATATTTTACTTTCATTTGTGATTGTATTTCATTAATTTGTAAGATGTCATTATGATTAGGGTTGAGCATTTGGACCGGTGATTTGGATCGGACAATTTCGGTCCGGTCATCGATCTGGGGTTTTGGACTAATTCGGTCATTGGTCCGGTCGGTCCGGTTCGGTCCTATCAAAACCCCGTCGATTATACCTAATAGGACCGGAACAGATCGAAGACCAAACATGACCGGACCAAACCTTTTCGGTTCGGTCTTGATTCAGGATTTGGACCATTTGGGTCCTCAGTCGGTCCGATCTTAGTCGGTCCGGACCTGATGCTCACCCCTAATTATGATGATGGCTTTGATGTACTAATTATATGCTACTATTATGTTTTCAAAATTAATATTGGGACCAAGTCAAACTCATATCCATTTCAAAGGTGTGATAGAGAACGTGACTGAATATCTAAAAAGATTCACGTGGTTTGTTGCATATGAACATATGAAAAGTCTAGAACAAATGTATTCTATAGTTTATAAGTTCAACCAATATATTTGGATAGATATGCAATGTAAACTATATAATTATAAAATATAACTTTTTTCGACTATTTTATGTATGTATGTGTGTATGCGCGTGTGTGTCGTGCGTGTATGTATGCATGCATGGATGTATGTATGTATGTACGTACGTACATACGTAAACGTATGTATTAATCTTTATGGATGCAACGTTTTAGGCGAACCATGTAACTATACAATAACAATATTTAATATTTAATTTTATGAACTGTTTTTTATATTCTCTTTTGTACAAGTTTTCTTAATTTTTTTTTCAAAAAGAACATTACAATTTACAACAAGACTTCAAAAATGTCAATATTTTTTTTAATTACTAAATTTAAGTCTTTGATGTTTATTCATGTATAATTTTTAATAAAATTACCAATTTTATGTTTATTGTGAAGTAATACACGTCAATCGGACATTACAAACAAATATTTACCAAATCAATAAAATTAAACGACAATCAGAAGTCATACCCGTCCATCGGACGGGTTTCGCCACTAGTATATATATATATATATATATATATATATATATATATATATATATATATATATATATATATATATATATATATATATATATATATATATATATATATATATATATATATAGATATATATATATATATATATATATATATATATAGATATATAGATATATATATATATATATATAGATATATATATATATATATATATATATATATATATATATATATATATATATATATATATATATATATATATATATATATATATATATATATATATATATATATATATATATATATATATATATATATATATATATATATATATATATATACTAGCCTTTAGACCCGTCCGGTGGACGGGCTCGCTTTAAGTATATCTTTTTTTAATGAAAATTGAAGTTATGTGTGTTTGTATTAGAAGTTTAGTATAAGAAGTGTTAGTTATAACATTAATATTTTAATAATATAGCATAGATAAGACAAAAATAACGTAGTTTAAGATATTTTATTTATTTAAGAATATTATAAGTTAATTAAATTTGCATACGTTAACATTATTAATAATTTTGTTACATTAAACTTTTTAGAATCTTAATAATATTGTATAAATATTTTCTATATTTTTGAATTTTATGAGATAATACATTTTGTATGTGTTAATGTTATGAATAACTTTTTTACATTAATTTTTTTAAATAATATTATTGTTAAGTTTTTTTTGTTAGCAAAAACATTATAGTTAAATATGTTTTACAAATAATTTTGTTTTGTAACCTTTGTCGTAAAGTGTATTCTAGCAAAAGTAAGCCCAAAAACTCAGTCCTGGTATTATTTATTGTCAAGTGTATAATATAGCAACATTATATTGCCCATTCCAAAACTTGACAGTCCGAATATGTGACAATCCGTCAATTTACGATTGATATTTTATTCTCAAATATTATTTGAAAATATTATTTTAATGTTACAATATGAACTCACTTATTTTTGGGAAGAAATTTGGATTTACGTCTTGAAGTAGCATCGACTACGTTTAAACCGGAGGATTCTAGGTTACGTGCTTACGTTTACATACACCGTCTTTGGTAACAGTCCGACATTTCAGAAAATAAATTTATCCGTGAATATTATTTGGAGTTTTAAATTTGTGTTAGTTCATAAACTCACAAATTTACGAGAAGAGATTAGGACTTACGATTTTATTTTAACGTCCTTTACGACTAAACCGGAAACCCTAGGATTACGTATTTACATTTTCGAACTCCGTTTTTTATGAGACAATTTTTATTAGATTCGTTTTGTATCGTTGATTCAAAATTTATAAAAACGTTTTTCGAAAAACGACCCGAGGGCACGCAAATCGAGGAAACTAAAATCGAGGAGTACCCGTAAATAAATGGGGATGAGGTGGGACACTTGTCCCACCCCCATCAAAACCGGCCTAAATAACTACTAACACCATGAGGTGTCATCTTATGCTTAACTAGTTACAACACATGTAACTTGTAAGCTTACAATGTAAGCTACCTTACAACAAAACCAACCAAAACCACTAGCAACTCTCATTTCCATCTTTCCATACATGTAATACCACACACAAACTCTCTCTACTCTCTCAAATGTGCCGTCCCTATTCTCCCCTTAAACACCAAATTTGATCAAAATCAACCATGAAATCTTATGTTATATACACATATGTTGAAGCCCTTTTGAAACCCTATTGATTGGTGGTCCTTATAACATCCAAGGAGGAGTTTTTATTATGTCTTAGGGCTGATTTTCCACAAAGTATACATGAAGAATGGTGGTCTTGAAGATAGTCTTGGTGCATCACAAGTTTCTCCATCAAAAATCCATGTTTTGATCAACCTACATCATCATGGTGGTATAAAGATTGTCCTCCTCATCTTTTTGTTATTTTGATTATGTAAACATGTATTTTATTTCCTATTGTATATGTATATGATGATTATATGATGATAAAAATGTTATGTGGGGATTTGGTGTTGATAAACATGATTAAAAAGGTGAAAACCCATAAGAAACAAGCTTAAAATCTTGATCAATTTACATGGCTGTATAAAACAGTAAAGAAACATGTTATGAACTGATAAAATGATGAAGTAGAATTAATATACAGTAATCTATGAGTCTTGTACACATGTGAGAGTTGGCCATGCAATGGAATCAAAATAATGAGTGAGATATGATCAAAACAAGTTAGGTGGTCTAATCTGAATAAGCAGTTTTGTAGGGACTGTTAAGGCAACTTAAACTCAAAATGGGCAGTAGCTATAACTAAGTTAAATGTAGCACATATTATGAAGATCATGCCATCCAAAAATGAGCTTCTAATTCATTATAGAACTCTAGATATGTTAAAACCGGTGAAAATGAAGTTAAAAATCAGATTTTTGGAAATAATGTTTATTATTATTATTATATAAGCACTCACATTATAATGTATAAAATGTAAAAATATAAACCCACTAACTTATAAAACTTATTTATATAAATGTATAAAAGGTTAATTAAATGGGTAAATTATATAAATGGTGGTAAAATAATATTTATAAGTAATAAAAACTATAAACTTGATTTTTACGACTTTTTCGGCTATCGCCGTAAAATTAACGTTTTTCGCCAAATAAAACTTAGACGACCAAACCCGTCTAATGTAAAGTTTATAAAAGTCATATACTGATGTATAAGTAACTAATATAAGTAAAAACCGATAAAACCCGAACTATAAGAAATACGGACATTAACGAGCTAAGTAAACATATTGGACTAATACTTGGGCTAATAATTGGACTAAATAAGATAAACACTCATAAAAAGAACTTATTGGGCTTAACCCATTTGGGCCCAACTTGAAAGTTTAAATACTGATAATATAAGTATGAAATGGATTAATACAAGTTAATAAACTTATAATAGGCTTATTGGACCTAAAAACACGTAAAAGGTAAAACTAGAAAACTAGTATAAAAGTTATCGACACATAACACAAAAATGAGTAAATGAAGATATTTAAACCCACTTGATCATCATATATATAAAATCATCATATGTATACATAAATATTATTTTTAAAGTCATTGGACAAACGTCTAAGACCGATTATTATTTGTCTAGGTTTCCGTGATTGAAGCACGTACCGTACGTCCGAATTGCCGATAACCCGCCTTCCCATATCAACGTGAGTTCATAGCCTCGCACTCTTTTAAATGTTTTTATAAATGTCTTATAAACCCGCGAGGGAGATAACATGTTAGTTTTTATTAAATAGGACACCATTTGTCCCGATTGTTTGTTCATTGATTTTGGACCCGAATGATTGAATGACCCGATTGTATGACCCGATAAATGATTAAAGGACCCGATAAATGAAATTAAATGGATTATTAAAGTTAGGTTATGTCACTAAAAGTCCCATTAGCATGAATTGTGAACTACCGGGAGTTGGTAGACGCTTATGCATTTAGTAGTACTATTTGGGGACGATCACCCCAGTTCGCGCCTTGACGGTTGATCCCCGTCGTGCCACATTGATTGGTAAGCGAATTTATGTATGAGAAGATTTCCATAGCGTGACCTTTGTGACGACACGCTATTTTAGATGGCAAAATTGGTATCGGGTTAGCTACCCGTTGTTGGTTTAGTAAGGTAACAATGTCATGCGGCTTATAATAATCCAAATTAACGAAATACTAATAGACGCTCCGAATTACGATGTATTGCCTGACTAGCAATACAGGGTCATACTATTGATATTATGTTTGTGTTTTGGTTTTCATAACCATACTCATATAACGGTTTTTATTTTCATACAACGTCATAAGACGTATTGTATGACGATTTTACGACATTGGCTCGTATAATGATTTTTAAGGCTTTTTATAACCATATTCATATAATGGTTTTATTTAATCTATACAACGTTGCAAAAACGTATTGTATGGTGTTTTTAACGACAATGATTCGTATAACGATTTTTAAGGCAAATGCCTATATTATGATTTTCGATAAGGATTTGTATAAAATGACTTTGGCTATTTTATGGCCTAATAATATGATTTGTACAAAATGATTTTCAGTAAAAATTTTATACTGATATTATATTGATGGAATTTATTAAACTTTATGAATTCACTCGGCGTTATCCTGACCTTTTCTTTTAACATGTTTTATCTCAGGTACTTGAAGGTAATTCTCGGGAAGACGACAATAATTCATGGCCCGCACTTAAACAATATTTTTCCATTCAAACACTTTGTAAAACTTTTGTATGAAATGTAATGACTTGGGACCGATGTAACTTTGATATTATTGAATGGAAATGCTTTATTAATAAACGACGCGATTTTTATGTGTTGTCTATGATGTGAGTAATGTGCTATCCCGTAACACCAACTAGTCTTCCGCTGTACTGAATTGTATAAATTTGGGGTGTTACAGTTTGGTACCAGAGCTCTCGTTATAGAGAACGAAAGATTTTTAAAACTAAGGTTTTGAATAAAACTTTTCAAAATCTTTTTAATTATAAACATTTTTCTAAAAATGTCTAAAAATCTTTTGACTATAACGGTGCCGAAGAATTCCCGAGTTACCGACAAGGCCAGACTGAGAAGTGTTCTTTTATATATATATAACCTGGATTATATATATATGATGTAATTTTATTACATGATTGTTTGATGATTATTTTGATTTTTATACGAGGTATTTATACGACGTAGATTGTCACAAGTAACCCTAAATCCCCTAGTAAATTAATCGAAGCTATTCTCGTAGGAATTCTAGCTATCCTAGATCTAAAACCAAGTTGTGGATATTTATGATCCCAACAAATGGTTGATATTCGTAGAAATGTAGATATTAGTTGATTGTGATATTGAAGAAGAATTGGCGAGATTTGATCTGATATCGATGTCATGACGATCTTTCCTTATAGAGTGGAGTTTTACAAAACGTTACCACCTAGAAAGATGTCATCTAATTCGTTGTCATCCAATTCTTAAATTGAAATCGAAAGGGGTGAATGTTGCACTTGAGACTGTAATTGGAACCATTACCCAAAAGCCTCATGCCACTAGTACCTTTCCGAGAAGCCTGATTGAATGATCAAGTCATTTCATACTAGTGACTCATCTGATAATTGTTGTTGTAAGAGATATAGGATCGGAAATTAAGTGTTGATTCATATCGAGATTTTATTGCCCTTTTAAGGTCTAAGAATAAGATTGAAAGTATTGGAGAATGAAGTAGGATATCGAATTGAGTATAAAATTGATTGAAACTTGAATAAACTAAAATTTAACTTGTATGGGATATAAGATTGTTAAGAGGAATTCGTTAAGTTTTGTGATTGAATTATAAGGATTTAATTGATTGTTGATTCGTGTTAAGGGTTGTTCCTAGACCATTGTCCACTAACGAGGATGCCCAGTGTCCAAGAAATAAATTGAAGAAATCTTCTTCTGAATTGAGACCGATGGATCTTCCGGGACATATGGAACACCTAATGACTCTTGTAGATTAGTATTCATTGTAGTATCTTTTAAAAATCCCTAACTTAACTGAGATATCAGTTGGTAGGATGAGTTTAGTAAATTGTATGACATAGTGACACGTAATGTGTTACGGTACAATTTGACTTGTTTGTGATTAATGGAAAGACTACCTTTGATTGCTAAATTCTACATGTATCGATGTTATCTATCTTTTCTTGCTTCCTCCTAATGTTAGCATTAGTGATGCAACCATTGAGCAAGTACTCATCTCGAATTGAGTTACGTTGTGGATTATTCTTTTGAGTGCCATCGAGATCATGAACCTCATGATTAATTGACTAAGCTCATTTCCTATCATATTGAAGTTAGTTCTTGGTGAACAACTTTTCATCACTCTTTTGCAGATCACTCATTGTTTTTATAAGTTAAAACAATATCCTTTGAGAAAATTTAATTTTCATCACAATAAGGATTATTCAAAGTGAGGTTTATAAGTGATTGTTATCGAAATGAGGTTGTTTATAAAGTACTTTGGAAAACATAATTGTTTTCATAACAAAGAAAATCTTTGTAAATTTATTTTTGATTCTTATTTAAGAATTAAGCATGAAAATGTTTTTACTATAAACATGATGTTAAAATTTTGACGAACTGAGTATTGCATTGTTGATCTTGAAATTGTATATAGTTGCGCGCCTACATACAATTTGGAATGGACTATGCAAGGCTGATTAGTAGTCACCATACAAATGATTAATAAACGCTACATTTTCTTTGAAAATTTTGAAAGATTAAATTTTATGAGATCTGTAAGAAGTGAAAAATAAGGACATAGTGTTAGGGACACCTACATATGTGCCTGTAGCATCTATTCTTCTGAGTCGAATTTACTCATCTGTGGAAATTGTCTTATTTGACAATTGACAATTCTTACTTGTCCAATTCTCCTGTAGTGAGATTCTTAGGAAAAGTATTTGATTACCGAATGTTGATACCCGATTGGATGTATCGACGTTCCTATCATTTCTTTTGATCCTATCATTTCTTTTGATTTGATTTCATTTGAATGACCTGGGTAACGATCCGAGGAGCTTTCGAATGCGTAGTCAAGTTATGAAAACATGGGATATATTCATATTCGTTAAATGTTTTCGTCTATATCTGAATTGAAATACTCTCGCATGGATTATGCGTTGACCTTACTCTTTTAAGGTAGTTATATCTTCTGATATCCTGGAATTTGTGAAGGATTATGAGTTATTAAAGTCTTTTGAGAAATTCACATCTTATCGACGGCAATGAAACTGAAAAGTTGATAGTGCCAGTAGAATGGATTGATTGATTATGACATGACGACATTGTCTTAATTGATGGGAACTCGAGTAGAATTCCCCTAAATGATAAGATGTTGATTATCAAAAGTGATCTAAATAATTCTTGATGGATGACCATATCCTGTATGAAGACTTGAAATTATACTGTGAATGGTTGTGAACTAGTTATAGATATTATAATCTAGAAAGAACTTAATATGAACTTATTAAAAGATGTTTATCTTATCTGAAACTTTAGGAGGTATTTGTGGGTGAATTACCTAGACTTTCGCCATTAAGGCAAGTTGAAATTGGTATTGATTATATTTCCGATGCTGCACCTGTGGCTTGTGCACTGTACGTCAGCACCATTTGAATTTAAGGAATTACCGTACAACTGAGAGAGTTGACGGAGAAAGATTTTATTATACCAAGCCTGTCATCCTGAAGAGTTATGGTGTTATCATTCCTTATATTTATAGATTACTGTGAATTGAGTAAATTGACAATCGAAAATGATATCCATAACTCGAAATGGAAGATTTGTTCGATCATTTACAAGGTTCTAGCGTTTGTTTTAAAGATTTGATCCATGGCATGGTTATCATCAACTTCGAATCCGCGAAGAAGATTATTTATTCCAATCACTACATCCGGTACTTGTAATGAATATTATGAGTTTCACGTGATGTCGTTTGGATTGACGAACACACATGTAGCATTCATAAATTTGGTGAATCACGTGTGTAGGCTGTAAATTGATAAATTCATGCTTGAGATCATTAAGGACCAATTGTTTGTATATATAAGAATAATAATGAGTTAATAATTAGTTATAAATTGCCCTGAATTGGCTAAACAATGAAAACCTTTACATGATTTAACCATGTGATTAATAGATAATGGAATATATATTGACTCTTTAAAAACTAAGAGCCCTTTTAAGACTTTGGATTTTACCAAAAAGAAAGTGCAAATATATTTTCACAAATGTTTTAACAAAGGAAGGGATTATTCCTTTATACACAAACCATTTAACTAAACTTCTGTTTAGGGGTAAATGTTTGTGTATACTTCTAGACAACTTAAGAAGAATTGAGGAAATTATATAATTTATGACTTGAAATTTGAAACAAAAATTTTTGCTTTTCAACTAAGAAAATTTTGACCAAAGTATAAACAAAGGTTTTTCGAACATTTATGAATCTTATTAATTATTTTCGATAAATCAACGAAAATCTTGTTAATTAAATTCACATTTAATTTTGAACATTTTATATAATTGGATGGACTAAGAAATTTAAAATCTTTACATTTACGTTTCATAAAAATTTAATAAATAATTATTTAATTAATTATAATGATTATCGACGCTTTAGACGACGGAATGAGAAAAACGGATAAAAATGATAGTTAAGACGAAACTAAAACATAGTAGATATGAAGAAAGAAATTTTGAATAAATACGGTTATGATATTTATATCATCATGAGAAGTGAATGTAGATATCGACACATAATATAGAAAGGATAAAGAATCAATTAGGACATGTTCCTTGATAATGACTGTGCAAAATAAATTGCCGAACAATTTAAAAATATAGCCGACGCATATAAAAAGGATGATATAGATTATAAAAGAGGTTCGCGGCTAATGTGAACCATTAAAATAGAGAAGCCAATAGCGTTAAATTTTTTTTAAAAGGCCACTGGTGGTTGCCTAAATATGGAGATTATGAGATATAGTTATGTTGGAATTTGTAAGTATAAGTATTCTATTTATGTCATTTATGACTAAAAGTATCTTTGTCTGAAGAAGTTGTATTGATGACAAATTATGAAGGCAGACACCGCCTCATACATTAGTAAACGTCTAGCTATTGCTAAGGTCATCATCTGAATTTGATTCGATTTAGGTCATCGTCGACAGACTGACCAAATCTGCTAATATCATTCCCGTTAATGATAAATGCAAAAGAATTATGTAAACATAGTGTGCCTGTATCGAACATCTTTATCAAGATCCTCGCTTCGCATCGAATTTTTAGAGATTTGCTCAGAAATCATTGAGAATGAACCTTGATGAGAGTACTATAGACCACCCCAATCGAAGGGACGAGGTAAAGTAACGATACAAAGTAATATAAGTGCTGTTTTATGTTTGAATGATTGACCTTTGGTAATAGACTGTATAATCGCTTTCCTTTGGAAGGATTATCATTGATAATCATCGTATTAGGATCGAGATCGAATCTTGTTAGGATCTAAATCTTAGAGCATCTGTAAGCAAGAGTTGAGATGAAGATATCCGACATACACCCACTGTGAGTTGGACATGTCTTTTAGGTTTAAGGTTTCCTATGATGGCGAACCTAACCTTGCAAAATACCCGACCCGCGAGATCTGAAATGATTGTTGAAATTAGGATCTGATTATTGAATGCCGGTAGTGGGCAAGAGGTTATGTGAATGTAAAATATAGATCTTGAAGTGCCAAATGGGTAGCGAAGTTATGCCACAATTTTTAACCTTGGAAAAATGAATTCATGATCTGACAAATCATGGGATATAAGTCCCTGTTGTATGGGACCATTAAGATGATGTAAAAGTTGGGATTGAAAGGCATATAAGCTGGATCTACCCTAGGACTTCAAGAACCGCGTGAATTATGTTTCGTAAATCGAACTTGATGGAATATCTATCAAGTTAAAATCTGAATTCTTCTTAGTAAAGCTTAGATCGGCGAAAAGTTGCATTCATCAAAAACCCGTGAACATCATGGATAGAGAAAGTAAGTCAACATTAAGCCTGATCTTATTCCCGTAGTTATGTTTGATGAAACTCGCGTATTGTAATGAATTGCACTTGTGAGAAAAGACCGAGTGTGGAGGAAATACCCACATGACTTTAACTCTATAAAGAGCGAGTAGTAAGATGATCATTGAGGACAAAGATCCTGTTTAGGGGTAAATGCTGTGACAATCCGTCAATTTACGATTGATATTTTATTCTCAAATATTATTTGAAAATATTATTTTAATGTTACAATATGAACTCACTTATTTTTGGGAAGAAATTTGGATTTACGTCTTGAAGTAGCATCGACTACGTTTAAACCGGAGGATTCTACGTTACGTGCTTACGTTTACATACACCGTCTTTGGTAACAGTCCGACATTTCAGAAAATAAATTTATCCGTGAATTTTATTTTGGAGTTTTAAATTTGTGTTAGTTCATAAACTCACAAATTTACGAGAAGAGATTAGGACTTACGATTTTATTTTAACGTCCTTTACGACTTAACCGGAAACCCTAGGATTACGTATTTACGTTTTCGAACTCCGTTTTTGATGAGACAATTTTTATTAGATTCGTTTTGTGTCGTTGATTCAAAATTTATAAAAACGTTTTTCGTAAAACGACCCGAGGGCACGCAAATCGAGGAAACTAGAATCGAGGAGTACCCGTAAATAAATGGGGATGAGACAAGTGGGACACTTGTCCCACCCCCATCAAAACCGGCCTAAATAACTACTAACACCATGAGGTGTCATCTTATGCTTAACTAGTTACAACACATGTAACTTGTAAGCTTACAATGTAAGCTACCTTACAACAAAACCAACCAAAACCACTAGCAACTCTCATTTCCATCTTTCCATACATGCAATACCACACACAAACTCTCTCTACTCTCTCAAATGTGCCGTCCCTATTCTCCCCTTAAACACCAAATTTGATCAAAATCAACCATGAAATCTTATGTTATATACACATATGTTGAAGCCCTTTTGAAACCCTATTGATTGGTGGTCCTTATAACATCCAAGGAGGAGTTTTTATGATGTCTTAGGGCTGATTTTCCACAAATTATACATGAAGAATGGTGGTCTTGAAGATAGTCTTGATGCATCACAAGTTTCTCCATCAAAAATCCATGTTTTGATCAACCTACATCATCATGGTGGTATAAAGATTGTCCTACTCATCTTTTTGTTATTTTGATTATGTAAACATGTATTTTATTTCCTATTGTATATGTATATGATGATTATATGATGATAAAAATGTTATGTGGGGATTTGGTGTTGATAAACATGATTAAAAAGGTGAAAAACCATAAGAAACAAGCTTAAAATCTTGATCAATTTACATGGCTGTATAAAACAGTAAAGAAACATGTTATGAACTGATAAAATGATGAAGTAGAATTAATATATAGTAAGCTATGATTCTTGTACACATGTGAGAGTTGGCCATGCAATGGAATCAAAATAATGAGTGAGATATGATCAAAACAAGTTAGGTGGTCTAATCTGAATAAGCAGTTTTGTAGGGACTGTTAAGGCAACTTAAACTCAAAATGGGCAGTAGCTATAACTAAGTTAAATGTAGCACATATTATGAAGATCATGCCATCCAAAAATGAGCTTCTAATTCATTATAGAACTCTAGATATGTTAAAAATGTTGAAAATGAAGTTAAAAATCAGATTTTTGGAAATAATGTTTATTATTATTATATAAGCACTCACATTATAATGTATAAAATGTAAAAATATAAACCCACTAACTTATAAAACTTATTTATATAAATGTATAAAAGGTTAATTAAATGGGTAAATTATATAAATGGTGGTAAAATAATATTTATAAGTAATAAAAACTATAAACTTGATTTTTACGACTTTTTCAGCTATCGCCGTAAAATTAACGTTTTTCGCCAAATAAAACTTAGACGACCAAACCCGTCTAATGTAAAGTTTATAAAAGTCATATACTGATGTATAAGTAACTAATACAAGTAAAAACCGATAAAACCCGAACTATAAGAAATACGGACATTAACGAGCTAAGTAAACATATTGGACTAATACTTGGGCTAATAATTGGACTAAATAAGATAAACACTCATAAAAAGAACTTATTGGGCTTAACCCATTTGGGCCCAACTTGAAAGTTTAAATACTGATAATATAAGTATTAAATGGATTAATACAAGTTAATAAACTTATAATAGGCTTATTGGACCTAAAAACACGTAAAAGGTAAAACTAGAAAACTAGTATAAAAGTTATCGACACATAACACAAAAATGAGTAAATGAAGATATGTAAACCCACTTGATCATCATATATATAAAATCATCATATGTATACATAAATATTATTTTTAAAGTCATTGGACAAACGTCTAAGACCGATTATTATTTGTCTAGGTTTCCGTGATTGAAGCACGTACCGTACGTCCGAATTGCCGATAACCCGCCTTCCCATATCAACGTGAGTTCATAGCCTCGCACTCTTTTAAATGTTTTTATAAATGTCTTATAACCCGCGAGGGAGATAACATGTTAGTTTTTATTAAATAGGACACCATTTGTCCCGATTGTTTGTTCATTGATTTTGGACCCGAATGATTGAATGACCCGATTGTATGACCCGATAAATGATTAAAGGACCCGATAAATGAAATTAAATGTATTATTAAAGTTAGGTTATGTCACTAAAAGTCCCATTAGCATGAATTGAGAACTACCGGGAGTTGGTAGACGCTTATGCATTTAATAGTACTATTTGAGGACGATCACCCCAGTTCGCGCCTTGACGGTTGATCCCCGTCGTGCCACATTGATTGGTAAGCGAATTTATGTATGAGAAGATTTCCATAGCGTGACCTTTGTGACGACACGCTATTTTAGATGGGCAAAATTGGTATCGGGTTAGCTACCCGTTGTTGGTAGTAAGGTAACAATGTCATGCGGCTTATAATAATCCAAATTAACGAAATACTAATAGACGCTCCGAATTACGATGTATTGCCTGACTAGCAATACAGGGTCATACTATTGATATTATGTTTGTGTTTTGGTTTTCATAACCATACTCATATAACGGTTTTTATTTTCATACAACGTCATAAGACGTATTGTATGACGATTTTACGACATTGGCTCGTATAATGATTTTTAAGGCTTTTTATAACCATATTCATATAATGGTTTTATTTAATCTATACAACGTTGCAAAAACGTATTGTATGGTGTTTTTAACGACAATGATTCGTATAACGATTTTTAAGGCAAATGCCTATATTATGATTTTCGATAAGGATTTGTATAAAATAACTTTGGCTATTTTATGGCCTAATAATATGATTTGTACAAAATGATTTTCAGTAAAAAATTTATACTGATATTATATTGATGGAATTTATTAAACTCTATGAATTCACTCGGCGTTATCGCTGACCTTTTCTTTTAACATGTTTTATCTCGGGTACTTGAAGGTAATTCTCGGGAAGACGACAAGAATTCATGGCCCGCACTTAAACAATATTTTTCCATTCAAACACTTTGTAAAACTTTTGTATGAAATGTAATGACTTGGGACCGATGTAACTTTGATATTATAAAATGGAAATGCTTTATTAATAAACGACGCGATTTTTATGCGTTGTCTATGATGTGAGTAATGTGCTATCCCGTAACACCAACTACTCTTCCGCTGTACTGAATTGTATAAATTTGGGGGTGTTACAGAATATCCAAAAATATTTTCATTTTAGTAAGTCAAACTATTGTGAATCATTTGTAATTCCTATTTTCTTTTTGAAGCATTTTATGGAAACCCTTTAATGAATTACATGTGTCATTTTTATAGAATTTTGTATTTAAGGCATCATTGTAATTCCTATATTCTTTTTGAAGCATTTTATGGAAAGCCTTTAATGAATTACATGTGTCATTTTTATAAAAAAATTATTTAAGGGATTGTTTCACCATCATTCCTTATATATTTTTATAGAATTTTGTATTTATGGCATCATTTGTAATTCCTATATATATTTTTATAGAATTTTGTATTTAAGGCATCATTTTTAATTCCTAATTTCTTTTTGAATCATTTTATAGAATCATTTTTATAGAATTTTGTGTTTAAGGCATTGTTTCACCATTTATCCTTATATATTTTTATAGAATTTTGTATTTAAGGCATCATTTATAATTCCTATATATATTTTTATAGAATTTTGTATTTAAGGCATCATTTGTAATTCCTATTTTCATTTTAATACATTTTATGGAAACCCTTTAATAAATTGCATGTGTCATTTTTATAGAATTTTGTATTTAAGGCATTGTTTCACCATCATTCCTTATATATTTTTATAGAGTTTTATATTTATGGCATCATTTGTAATTCCTATATATATTTTTATAGAATTTTGTATGTAAGGCATTATTTGTAATTCCTATTTTTTTCAAAACATTATATGGAATCATTTTTAGACAATTTTTTATTTAAGGCATTCTTTCACCATCATTCTTTATATATTTTTATAGAATTTTGTATTTAAGGCATTATTTGTAATTCCTATATATATTTTTATAGAATTTTGTATTTAAGGCATCATTTGTAATTCGTATTTTTTTGAAACATTTTATGGAAACCCTTTAATTAATTACATGTGTCATTTTTGTAGAATTTTGTATTTAAGGTATTGTTTCACCATCCTTCCTATATAAGGGTTTTTGATTTGATTTGATTTGATTTGATTTTATTTGATTTGATATATATATATATATATATATATATATATATATATATATATATATATATATATATATATATATATATATATATATATATATATATATATATATATATATATATATATATATATATATATATATATATATATATATATATATATATATATATATATATATATATATATATATATATATATATATATATATATATATATATATATATATATATATATATATATATATATATATATATATATATATATATATATATATATATATATATATATATATATATATATATATATATATATATATATATATATATATATATATATATATATATATATATATATATATATGTGTGTATATATATATATATATATATATATACTTTTTTCTATCCAGATTTTACTGATTTTGTACATACAAAAAGTTTGTTATGATTAGGGGGTCTTACCCTAACCCATTTTCTTAGCCCCAATGCAGATACTTCTATAATATATAAACCAACTCCCACGTTCGTTTGAAAGTCCCAATGTAACCCTAAGTACCCCAAACAATCCAAAACATAAAAAGAAAACAGGCTGACCCGAAAACTGTTTTGACCCCCGACTGATGTAACCTATTTTTGACCCACTTCCCGACCTCCAATTTAGTTCTCGTTTCTGGAATTAGAAATCCAACTCAATTACCTTTCCAGGGGTAGCTTGATCGCATCCTAAAAGTATCTAGAACTCTAGGTATGATCAAAACAATGACACAAAAATTTTGCCCAGTTTTTAAAAACGAATTTAACATAATTAACCTAATTAATTACCCTCATCATGTTTAATCACAAGCCCTAATTATTCTAATCATTGTTAATCATAAAAACTCAGTTTTTGATTTAGAGTAAACCCTAAATCCATCATACATTGATTATAAGAACATCAAAAACAATTAAATAGAAAAGGGATTTGAAGATTTACCTTTGATTTATGAAAACCCCAAAAATTTATGAAGAACCCTAATTTTTGTTGAAACCCACGAATTTTCTTTGTCTCCAGGAGAAAAATAATGAATTTTTGGTTTAGTATAAACTTTATATAGAGTGTGGGTGAATCCTAGTCCAACCCAAACCCAACTTTCCTTTTTTTCTTTTTTTTTCTCAATCGTCCCATAACCGACTATATATATATTTTTTATTTTATTTTTCGTTTTTATTACTTATTATTATGTTACTAGGAATACCTTAATTTACCTTAATTTATTTCAGCTCCTAAAACCTCCAAAACCTCAAAACCGTAAAACTAGTCAAATTACGCGTTTACCGTAAAAAACGTAAAATATACAGTTTTAAAAAAAATCTTAAATTTTGAAATAAACTTTATAACTAAGTTCTAAATGACTTAAAACCATCCCGAAAAATACTCCCGTGACTAAATACCTCTTCCGAGACCCCTAAATGCAAAACCCTAAACGGTAAAAATACGATTTTCTATAATACATATACGTAAAACCACCAAATAACACCATCTCATTTCATAGTCACTACATTGTGAGCTCATGAACATGAAATAACTGTTCCTCGATTTACTTATGAGTACTCTATACCCATATACGATATCCACACCAACCTCGTTCACGCAAAATAAACATGTAAACACACAAATCAAATAGTCACACATAAATTAACCTTAAAATAAGACCAAGTGACGAAACTCAAAACCACGGTTGTCACACAACTGTTGTTGTATGCAAACTCCACCAAACAGATATAATCGTCCCAATCACCCGTCCATTCCAATGCACATGACCTCAACATGTCTTCCAATGTCTGAATCGTCCGCTCCGACTGCTCGTCTGTTTGAGGATGAAAAGCCATGCTAAGCTTAAGTTTTGTACCCCAAGCTTTATACAGACTCTTCCAAAATCGCGAAGTGAATCGAGGATCTCTGTCTGAGGCGATGCTGGATGGAGCACCGTGGAGTCTCATGATCTCTCTTCTATACGTATCGGCGAGTTTGCTGACCGAATCTTCCTTGCGGATCGGTAAGAAATGAGCTGATTTGGTAATTCGATCTACGATAACCCAAATTGCATCGTGCTTCCTCTTGGTTGGCGGAAGACCAGTAACAAAATCCATGGTGATTTTGTCCCACTTCCACTCTGGAATATCTAACGGTTGAAGGAGACCGCCAGATCGCTGATGCTCGATCTTAACCTGCTGGCAGGTAAGACATTTGGAGACGTAAGTGGCAACATCCTATTTCATACCACTCCACCAAAAGTACTGCTTGATGTCATGGTACATCTTAGTCGAACCAGGATGTATAGAGAATAGGGAGCTATGAGCTTCAGTTAACAATGCTTCCCGGAGTTCTTGATCATCAGGAACACAAGGTCTCGTGCCCTGCCATACGATACCATCTGCATCTACTCTGAATTCCGTCTGCTTCTCCAAATTCTGAACTATCGCCCAGATTTCACCATCATCTTTCTGGCTTCCTTGATCCTAGAGAGTAACTCGGGTTCTACTCTAAGATTAGCCCAGTAACCGTGTTGTCCACGTACCATCATCTCTATATCTAGTCGCTCCATGTCTCTTATGATTTCCTCCTCAATCTTAATGCCGTTGATCATTCCGGACTTCCTGCTAAGTGCATATGCTACTACATTCGCCTTTATCAGATGATACTGCAGATTAATGTCATAATCCTTCAACAGCTCTAACCATCTTCTCTGCCTCATATTCAATTCACGCTGAGTGAAGATATACTTCAAGCTCTTGTGGTCCATGAAAATGTCAGATGATTCTCCATATAAGTAGTGCCTCCATATCTTCAATGCAAACACAACTGCAGCAAGTTCTAAGTCATGCGTAGAGTAATTTTCTTCATAAGTCTTAAGCTGCCGTGAAGCGTACGCGATCACTTTCCCATGTTGCATGAGAACACAACCAAGTCCCTTCCCTGATGCATCACTGTAGATTTGAAATCCGCCCGTACCAGATAGGAGAGTAAGAATAGGTGCAGATACTAGCTTCTGCTTCAGGTCTTCAAAGCTCTTCTCTCGTTCTTCAATCCAGACGAATTTCTCCCCTTTCCGCATCAGTTTGGTCAATGGTAGTACTAGGCGGGAAAAGTTCTCCACGAACCTACGGTAATAGCCAGCTAAACCTAAGAAACTGCGTACTTCAGTCGTTGATGTCGGCCTCGGCCACTTAGTAATCGCCTCAACCTTCGCTGCATCCATAGTGATTCCTTCTACTGATACAATGTGACCTAGGAATGCCACCTTGTCTAACCAGAACACACATTTGGAGAATTTAGCATACAGCTGCTTCTGGCGAAGAATCTGTAGTACTGTACGAAGATGGTCTTCGTGTTCCTCCTTGGACTTTAAGAAATTTAGGATGTCATCGATGAAGACAATGACAAAATTTTCCAGAAATTCATAAAAGAATATGTTCATCAAATCCATGAACACTGTTGGAGCATTGGTCAGGCCGAATGGCATGACTATAAACTCGTAGTGGCCATAGCGTGTACGGAAAGCAGTCTTGGCGATGTCCTGCTCCTTAACCCGTAGTTGATGATAGCCTGACCTAAGATCAATCTTGGAGCAGTGTTTGGCCCCTTGGAGTTGGTCAAACAGATCGTCTATACGTGGCAGTGGATACCGATTCCTGATAGTAATCTTGTTGAGCTCGCGATAGTCTATGCAAAGACGCATACTGCCGTCATTCTTCTTATCAAATAAGACCGGTGCGCCCCATGGAGATGCGCTCGGTCGAATGAAACCTCGTTCTAGAAGTTCTTGTAGTTGATCCTTCAGCTCCTTTAACTCTATGGGAGCCATGCGATACGGAGCCTTGGAATTCAGCTCAACTCCTGGGATAAGCTCGATATTGAATTCCACTTCTCGTGCAGGTGGTATGCCCGGAAGTTCTTCTGGAAATACATCTTGGAATTCTGACACTATCGCCTGATCCTGAATTGATGGGGATTCAGCATCCATGTCATGAACCGTAGCTAGATAACCCTCGTAGCCATGTGACAGTAGTGCCCGTGCTTACAGGGTAGATATGATTTGTACAGACCTTCCGGGTATGAACCCGTTGTGAATGTATTCTGGTGCATTAACATCACCGAAGATGACTCGATATGAATGGCAGTCTATGGTAGCATGATGCTTGGATAGCCAATCCATGCCCAAAATCATGTCAAAGTCATTCATGTCCAGCGGAAGTGCGTCAACAGGACGAACCTTATCGTCAAACTCTAGGGGAAGACTCTTGTATACATGGGTTATTAATACAGAGTCCTCAAAGGCGTGGAAATACTAAGTCTATTCTCTAGTGGCATGGGGATTATCCTAGCATTCTTGGTGTAAGTAGTAGAAATAACCGAGTGAGTAGCACCCGAATCATACAAAACACATGTAGATAGACTATATATAAACAAGATTCCAGAAATGGTACCTGTGGACTTATTTGCTTGATCGCAAGAGGGAGTGTACACCCGTCCAGAGGTAGGAGGTGTCTGGCTGTTGGCATGCCCATAGGTGCCCTCTATCTCGCCCTTGTGACAGTCCTTCATGCTATGGCCTGTCTGACCACACTTGAAGCAAGTGTCGCAGTCACTGCGACATGGCCCTGGATGCCTACTGTTGCATGTGGTGCACAAAGGATGAGTATGTCCCTCGACAGTAGCCCTTGTTGGCTGGGAGCATGTTTAAAGAATATACATGAGATATGGGTTATGGGTATAGTTTGGATAATACGGAAAATTATAGACATGATACCAGTGATAGTTGGACGGTTAGGCTGGGAACCTCTGCGGTCCTGCTCCCTTCCGTTTCCATGATTCCTAGTAAGAGATGCTAAAGTGTTAGAATCGAGTCCATGAAACATATAGTAGTTTTAGTAAGTTTAGGGACCTGTTGCTGTTGAAGTGGCTGACATCGCCTCGGTAATGGTCATTACCGCTGCGCCTGTCCGTAGCAGATTGATCATGAGACTGACCATCACCCTTTTTATGACTCTGCTGAGGCTGAGTGGCCGGTTGGGACCGGTCCCTAGTCTTCTGCCTAAGGAATGCAATTGTTTGTAGAGATATAGATATTTGGAGTAAAAGAATTGAATTTAATGATCATAGCTGAATGATAGTATGTACCTCTTTTCGTGTCTCTCTTTTTCACCGAACTCGTCTCTCTCATGCAGCATCTCCAACTTACGTGCTGCGTCAGCCACTTGTTCCACCGTGCGATAGGTAGCACTTTCCAAATTATTGGCGATGGATGGGCAAAGTGCCCAACGGAAATGGTGTGCTTGCTCCACAGCAGTACCGACTGCTGCTCTCAAAACACCAGCATAACGAAGGAAGCGTTGCATGAACTCGTTCCTGTCTTCCTTAGGTCGCTGTCTAATCGCGTATTACTCCCTCATGAGAAAGATCAGTTGTGGTGGAGGGTAGTGGTCGTTTTGATGAGGGATGTCTTGCATTTCTACATCGGCAGCTGCAACCATCTCATGAATTTTGTGTGTGTTTTCCATCTGACAGTATAAAAAAATGCAATATAAAACCTTGTTAGAACATAATATTCATAATCATGAAAAAAAATTATGCAATAATCATGAAAAAAAATTTATGCGTGAAACAGTGCATGTATGCATGATGCAGTTTGTAAAACTATCATGTGTGATGGTAAACACCTACGGTCAGTTTACCAAAACAAAATGACAGGGTGGGGGATGCCTATGGGTCGTCCCAAAGTTAAAAGTTTCGATAAAAGCACATGCGACCAATATGGTCAGTCATGTACCAACCATTACTAGTCAAAAATCCTGTAACAAATGACAAATATATATGAAAATATGCATGCATGAAACAAACTGTCAGTTCTAGGAAGACCATGGTGATTACACACTAATCACAGGTCATGTTTTTAGAGCCTACAGGTCGAAGCCTTGGCTCTGATACCATAACTGTAACACCCTATTTTGATAAATGGAATGTCACGCGTGATTATGGCGTGTCATCAAAGCATACAAGGATAAATGTCTAAAACATTACATGACCATAAAAGGAAATACCAAAATCAAACATCGGTAGTCTTAAAGTAAAGCTCATCACACACAAACATAAGTACTGTAAATGAAAGGACTAAACAATGTCCATGGAAAGAGTATCAAATTATAGATAATGCATAAAGTAAAGAAAGGCTAGAAAGCTTCCAGTCCATATGCACGTACGCTTAAAGTCTACGAGCGTCCTTGAGTACCTGCCGTTTTAGGAACATGAAAGGAAAACGGCTGAGCAATACGCTCAGTGCACGGATGTACAAATAAATCATGAATAATATAAGCCTATAAGCATGAAACAGTGGAAGAAACTAAGTTATGAATAACCCGGTTAAGTCTTAGTAAAACTGGTTTTATGGTTTGAAAAGCTTTATGTTTATCTTGTAAAAACTGTTTAACATATTTACCATTAGCCAATATAGGTCATGAAAGGTCAACGTGCATGAATACTTAGACGGGTGACCTTGTCATGCTATTAGAGGGGCTGCCTCTAAATAATATAGGTCTCGGCTGCCTCTATGTATATATATATATATATATATATATATATATATATATATATATATATATATATATATATATATATATATATATATATATATATATATATATATATATATATATATATATATATATATATATATATATATATATATATATATATATATATATACTTTTTTCTATCCAGATTTTACTGATTTTGAACATACAAAAAGTTTGTTATGATTAGGGGGTCTTACCCTAACCCATTTTCTTAGCCCCAATGCAGATACTTCTATAATATATAAACCAACTCCCACGTTCATTTGAAATTCCCAATGTAACCCTAAGTACCCCAAACAATCCAAAACATAAAAAGAAAACAGGCTGACCCAAAAACTGTTTTGACCCCCGACTGATGTAACCTATTTTTGACCCACTTCCCGACCTCCAATTTAGTTCTCGTTTCTGGATTTAGAAATCCAACTCAATTACCTTTCCAGGGGTAGCTTGATCGCATCCTAAAAGTATCTAGAACTCTAGGTATGATCAAAGCAATGACACAAAAATTTTGCCCAGTTTTTAAAAACGAATTTAACATAATTAACCTAATTAATTACCCTCATCATGTTTAATCACAAGGCCTAATTATTCTAATCATTGTTAATCATAAAAACTCAGTTTTTGATTTAGAGTAAACCCTAAATCCATCATACATTGATTATAAGAACATCAAAAACAATTAAATAGAAAAGGGATTTGAAGATTTACCTTTGATTTATGAAAACCCCAAAAATTTATGAAGAACCCTAATTTTTGTTGAAACCCACGAATTTTCTTTGTCTCCAGGAGAAAAATAATGAATTTTTGGTTTAGTAAAACTTTATATAGAGTGTGGGTGAATCCTAGTCCAACCCAAACCCAACTTTCCTTTTTTTCTTTTTTTTTTCTCAATCGTCCCATAACCGACTATATATATATATTTTTTATTTTATTTTTCGTTTTTATTACTTATTATTATGTTACTAGGAATACCTTAATTTACCTTAATTTATTTCAGCTCCTAAAACCTCCAAAACCTCAAAACCGTAAAACTAGTCAAATTACGTGTTTACCGTAAAAGACGTAACATATACAGTTTTAAAAAAAATCTTAAATTTTGAAATAAACTTTATAACTAAGTTCTAAATGACTTAAAAACATCCCGAAAAATACTCCCGTGACTAAATACCTCTTCCGAGACCCCTAAATGCAAAACCCTAAACCGTAAAAATACGATTTTCTATAATACATATACGTAAAACCACCAAATAACACCATCTCATTTCATAGTCACTACATTGTGAGCTCATGAACATGAAATAACTGTTCCTCGATTTACTTATGAGTACTCTATACCCATATACGATAACCACACCAACCTCGTTCACGCAAAATAAACATGTAAACACACAAATCAAATAGTCACACATAAATTAACCTTAAAATAAGACCAAGTGACGAAACTCAAAACCACGGTTGTCACACAACTGTTGTTGTATGCAAACTCCACCAAACAGATATAATCGTCCCAATCACCCGTCCATTCCAATGCACATGACCTCAACATGTCTTCCAATGTCTGAATCGTCCGCTCTGACTTCTCGTCTGTTTGAGGATGAAAAGCCATGCTAAGCTTAAGTTGTGTACCCCAAGCTTTATGCAGACTCTTCCAAAATCGTGAAGTGAATCGAGGATCTCTGTCTGAGGCGATGCTGGATGGAGCACCGTGGAGTCTCATGATCTCTCTTCTATACGTATCGGCGAGTTTGCTGACCGAATCTTCCTTGCGGATCGGTAAGAAATGAGCTGATTTGGTAATTCGATCTACGATAACCCAAATTGCATCGTGCTTCCTCTTGGTTGGCGGAAGACCAGTAACAAAATCCATGGTGATTTTGTCTTACTTCCACTCTGGAATATCTAACGGTTGAAGGAGACCGCCAGATCGCTGATGCTCGATCTTAACCTGCTGGCATGTAAGACATTTGGAGACGTAAGTGGCAACATCCTATTTCATACCACTCCACCAAAAGTACTGCTTGATGTCATGGTACATCTTAGTCGAACCAGGATGTATAGAGAATAGGGAGCTATGAGCTTCAGTTAACAATGCTTCCCGGAGTTCTTGATCATCAGGAACACAAGGTCTCGTGCCCTGCCATACGATACCATCTGCATCTACTCTAAATTCCGTCTGCTTCTCCAAATCCTGAACTATCGCCCAGATTTCACCATCATCTTTCTGAGCTTCCTTGATCCTAGAGAGTAACTCGGGTTCTACTCTAAGATTAGCCCAGTAACCGTGTTGTCCACGTACCATGATCTCTATATCTAGTCGCTCCATGTCTCTTATGATTTCCTCCTCAATCTGTCGTTGATCATTCCAGACTTCCTGCTAAGTGCATATGCTACTACATTCGCCTTTATCAGATGATACTGCAGATTAATGTCATAATCCTTCAACAGCTCTAACCATCTTCTCTGCCTCATATTCAATTCACGCTGAGTGAAGATATACTTCAAGCTCTTGTGGTCCATGAAAATGTCAGATGATTCTCCATATAAGTAGTGCCTCCATATCTTCAATGCAAACACAACTGCAGCAAGTTCTAAGTCATGCGTAGAGTAATTTTCTTCATAAGTCTTAAGCTGCCGTGAAGCGTACGCGATCACTTTCCCATGTTGCATGAGAACACAACCAAGTCCCTTCCCTGATGCATCACTGTAGATTTGAAATCCGCCCGTACCAGATAGGAGAGTAAGAATAGGTGCAGATACTAGCTTCTGCTTCAGGTCTTCAAAGCTCTTCTCTCGTTCTTCAATCCAGACGAATTTCTCCCCTTTCCGCATCAGTTTGGTCAATGGTAGTACTAGGCGGGAAAAGTTCTCCACGAACCTACGGTAATAGCCAGCTAAACCTAAGAAACTGCGTACTTCAGTCGTTGATGTCGGCCTCGGCCACTTAGTAATCGCCTCAACCTTCGCTGCATCCATAGTGATTCCTTCTACTGATACAATGTGACCTAGGAATGCCACCTTGTCTAACCAGAACTCACATTTGGAGAATTTAGCATACAGCTGCTTCTGGCGAAGAATCTGTAGTACTGTACGAAGATGGTCTTCGTGTTCCTCCTTGGACTTTAAGAAATTTAGGATGTCATCGATGAAGACAATGACAAAATTTTCCAGAAATTCATAAAAGAATCTGTTCATCAAATCCATGAACACTGCTGGAGCATTGGTCAGGCCGAATGGCATGACTATAAACTCGTAGTGGCCATAGCGTGTACAGAAAGCAGTCTTGGCGATGTCCTGCTCCTTAACCCGTAGTTGATGATAGCCTGACCTAAGATCAATCTTGGAGCAGTGTTTGGCCCCTTGGAGTTGGTCAAACAGATCGTCTATACGTGGCAGTGGATACTGATTCCTGATAGTAATCTTGTTGAGCTCGCGATAGTCTATGCAAAGACGCATACTGCCGTCATTCTTCTTATCAAATAAGACCGGTGCACCCCATGGAGATGCGCTCTGTCGAATGAAACCTCATTCTAGAAGTTCTTGTAGTTGATCCTTCAGCTCCTTTAACTCTATGGGAGCCATGCGATACGGAGCCTTGGAATTCAGCTCAGCTCCTGGGATAAGCTCGATATTGAATTCCACTTCTCGTGCAGGTGGTATGCCCGGAAGTTCTTCTGGAAATACATCTTGGAATTCTGACACTATCGCCTGATCCTGAATTGATGGGGATTCAGCATCCATGTCATGAACCGTAGCTAGATAACCCTCGTAGCCATATGGCAGTAGTGCCCGTGCTTACAGGGTAGATATGATTTGTACAGACCTTCCGGGTATGAACCCGTTGTGAATGTATTCTGGTGCATTAACATCACCGAAGATGACTCGATATGAATGGCAGTCTATGGTAGCATGATGCTTGGATAGCCAATCCATGCCCAAAATCATGTCAAAGTGATTCATGTCCAGCGGAAGTGCGTCAACAGGACGAACCTTATCGTCAACTCTAGGGAAGACTCTTGTATACATGGGTTATTAATACAGAGTCCTCAAAGGCGTGGAAATACTAAGTCTATTCTCTAGTGGCATGGGGATTATCCTAGCATTCTTGGTGCAAGTAGTAGAAATAACCGAGTGAGTAGCACCCGAATCATACAAAACACATGTAGATAGACTATATATAAACAAGATTCCAGAAATGGTACCTGTGGACTTATTTTCTTGATCGCAAGAGGGCGTGTACACCCGTCCAGAGGTAGGAGGTGTCTGGCTGTTGGCATGCCCATAGGTGCCCTCTATCTCGCCCTTGCGACAGTCCTTCATGCTATGGCCTGTCTGGCCACACTTGAAGCAAGTGTCGCAGTCATTGCGACATGGCCCTGGATGCCTACTGTTGCAAGTGGTGCACAAAGGATGAGTATGTCCCTCGACAGGAGCCCTTGTTGGCTGGGAGCATGTTTAAAGAATATACATGAGATATGGGTTATGGGTATAGTTTGGATAATACGGAAAATTATAGACATGATACCAGTGATAGCTGGACGGTTAGGCTGGGAACCTCTGCGGTCCTGCTCCCTTCCGTTTCCATGATTCCTAGTAAGAGATGCTAAAGTGTTAGAATCGACTCCATGAAACATATAGTAGTTTGAGTAAGTTTAGGGACCTGTTGCTGTTGAAGTGGCTGACATCGCCTCGGTAATGGTCATTACCGTTGCGCCTGTCCGTAGCAGATTGATCATGAGACTGACCATCACCCTTGTTATGACTCTGTTGAGGTTGAGTGGCCGGTTGGGACCGGTCCCTAGTCTTCTGCCTAAGGAATGCAATTGTTTGTAGAGATATAGATATTTGGAGTAAAAGAATTGAATTTAATGATCATAGCTGAATGATAGTATGTACCTCTTTTCGGGTCTCTCTTTTTCACCGAACTCGTCTCTCTCATGCAGCATCTCCAACTTACGTGCTGCGTCAGCCACTTGTTCCATCGTGCGATAGGTAGCACTTTCCAAATTATTGGCGATGGATGGGCAAAGTGCCCAACAGAAATGGTGTGCTTGCTCCACAGCAGTACCGACTGCTGCTCTCAAAACACCAGCATAACGAAGGAAGCGTTGCATGAACTCGTTCCTGTCTTCCTTAGGTCGCTGTCTAATCGCGTATTACTCCCTCATGAGAAAGATCAGTTGTGGTGGAGGGTAGTGGTCGTTTTGATGAGGGATGTCTTGCATTTCTACATCGGCAGCTGCAACCATCTCATGAATTTTGTGTGTGTTTGCCATCTGACAGTATAAAACAAATGCAATATAAAACCTTGTTAGAACATAATATTCATAATCATGAAAAAAAATTTATGCAATAATCATGAAAAAATTTTTATGCGTGAAACAGTGCATGTATGCATGATGCAGTTTGTAAAACTATCATGTGCGATGGTAAACACCTACGGTCAGTTTACCAAAACAAAATGACAGGGTGGGGGACGCCTATGGGTCGTCCCAAAGTTAAAAGTTTCCATAAAAGCACATGCGACCAATATGGTCAGTCATGTACCAACCATTACTAGTCAAAAATCCTGTAACAAATGACAAATATATATGAAAATATGCATGCATGAAACAAACTGTCAGTTCTAGGAAGACCATGGTGATTACCCACTAATCACAGGTCATGTTTTTAGAGCCTACAGGTCGAAGCCTTGGCTCTGATACCATAACTGTAACACCCCATTTTGATAAATGGAATGTCACGCGTGATTATGGCGTGTCATCAAAGCATACAAGGATAAATGTCTAAAACATTACATGACCATAAAAGGAAATACCAAAATCAAACATCGGTAGTCTTAAAGTAAAGCTCATCACACACAAACATAAGTAGTGTAAATGAAAGGACTAAACAATGTCCATGGAAAGAGTATCAAATTATAGATAATGCATAAAGTAAAGAAAGGCTAGAAAGCTTCTGGTCCATATGCACGTACGCTTAAAGTCTACGAGCGTCCTTGAGTACCTGCCGTTTTAGGAACATGAAAGGAAAACGGCTGAGCAATACGCTCAGTGCACGGATGTACAAATAAATCATGAATAATATAAGCCTATAAGCATGAAACAGCGGAAGAAACTAAGTTATGAATAACCCGGTTAAGTCTTAGTAAAACTGGTTTTATGGTTTGAAAAGCTTTATGTTTATCTTGTAAAAACTGTTTAACATATTTACCATTAGCCAATATAGGTCATGAAAGGTCAACGTGCATGAATACTTAGAGGGGTGACCTTGTCATGCTATTAGAGGGGCTGCCTCTAAATAATATAGGTCTGGGTAGGTGGGATCAACTCCTTGTGAAGGATGCAAGGCACACACCACATTCACACTAAATAATCTGCTGAAACATGTAACTAGGATGCACCCATACGCCCCACATGATAAATATAATAATATGGCAAAAAGTTGAAGGGACGCCACGAGCAATCACTCCGCCGTGGGGAAGTCATAACACCAGTGCCTCTAATGTTATGGTTATGGTACCTTCATAACTAGGTGAAACTGGTCATGCATGTATATGGCTTTAGGTATTCTAATTAAACATAAGCAATCAAACATATAAACTTATACTATGGGAAAACAGTTGGCTGCATACGGGGAATCCTAATAAGGAAAGAGTGTCCATACTGAAAGGACGGGAATCCGTACCATGTGTCCAGTGAACGAAGAAGACGAACGGAAGAGAGTCCTACTTCGGTATCACTAATGCTACGTAAATACATACGTGTATAAGTATCTGATTACTAAATACGTAACTGGTTTTATATCATGTCTTGGCTTGTTTTATATGTTCATGTCATGGTTTACTGTTTTAAGCTTAATACTGTGTTTATCTTATATTTTGTCTATTCTGATTAAGTATTACTTGTATTTCATGTATTATTATACTTGTTGTGTAATAATAAGTAACTTTCTAAAAAACAGCAGGTTTCCTAAAATAGAAAGTTTCCAAAAATAGAAAGTTACCAAAAATAGAAAGTTTCCAAAAATAGAAAGTTTCCAAAAAATAGAAAGTTTCCAAAAATAGAAAGTTTCCAAAAATAGAAAGTTTCCAAAAATAGAATTACTGCTTAAAATAGATAAGTTTCTAAAAATAGAAAGTTTCCATAAATAGATTGGCTGCCTTAAATAAATAAGTTTCTAAAAATAAAAAGTTTCCATAAATAGATATAAGCTGGTTAAATAAGCTAATTATATAAGCTTAAGTGTTTTCTGATTATAATTCTAAGTCATGTGATTATATAGTATAGTTTATTAATTATTACATGTCAATTAAATAAACTATAGGTTAAAGTATTTAATTAAATATAACATGATTTTAATTAAATAAAGGTAAAATACTTAGGTTAACACATGTATTATTAACTATTAATAATATAACCTAAGTCATGTTAATTAATTACTTATAGTCATGGTTTTAAATAATTAATTAATTATAAAGTCTAATTAACTATAAATACTTAGGTTAAAATTCATGAATTACTAATTAAATTTATAACCTAAGTCATGTAAATTAATTAATCATGTCATGCTTTTAATTAATTTAATACAAGTCTAATAAAAATAACATACTTGTAAAAAATAAAATCATAAACCTTGAAAAAAATGATTCATGAACCGGACCCGTGACTAAAAACCATGAACCGGACCCGTAACCATCACCATACCCCGACCTAAGTCGGGTTTCCCCTTGGTTTTGCTGCTGCCGTGGGACCACCATCACCATACTGAGACCATATGGTCTCGGTGGTGTGTAATAAGCCAAGCCGAGACCCCCATGGGGCTCGGTTAGGCGTCGGCCAACACAAAACACCCCTAAACCATTGTTTTAATTTAACCCCATGATTAGAACATGTTTATAACACTTGTTTTTAATTAGTAAATTAAAAACATCACGATTTTATGTGATTTAGAAAATCAAAACATAAAAAGAAAAGGTTAAAAGTTATACCGAATACCTGAAACTAATGAGGATGAACACACACAAATCCTTGCAAAATTTCCAAGATCAAAATCAACCCGAACACCCCTTTTGGTGTTGTATAACCGGCGGCCAAAGAGGACAAGGAGAAGGAGGAAAACTTTTAGGGTTTTAATTATTTTCTTGATTTTGTGAAAAGTGAAACATGTTTATACCTTAACCCCCTAGTTAGTTAATTTTGCATAGGCCAAGCCCATATTTTCTTTGTATGCCGCGGGTAGGGGGCCCCACCTGGGGTACCCCGTACCTTTTCCCGTGTCTAAATATAACATTCTTTATTATAGTTATAATAGTGTGTTCTTGTGTTTTATCGTGTTCGTAAACTACGTGTTCTAATTAGTTTATGATCGTGATTTAGTTATTCGTGTTCGTAATGAATATATATATATATATATATATATATATATATATATATATATATATATATATATATATATATATATATATATACATACGTGATATAAGCTCGTGATTAATTTACGCTCATGATTTCATGATCGCATGTTCGTGACTATAATTATTATTGGAATAATTATCGTGTGTTCATACGTAATAAATACTTATCGTGTTCTAACACGTCCGAAATACTTGGAATTCTTATACGTGAAACATAATGTGCTATAAAAGGAAAGTTCTAATCATGTACGTACGATCTAAAGGGCACTATTCATGGTAAAAGCATGCGGGTTTTACAATAATTCTTCCATGTATCTATTATGCTTATTCCATGTTTCTAACAAATTAATCATTTATCTTCCATTCAAGTTGTCAGATGGTTAACACAGGCAACGATCAGGAACTTGTTGTAGTTGTCAATGCAGCTCTTCAGGCTATGTTACCCCAAATCTGTAATGAGATTCGGGCCGAATTTCAGGCTATACCAAATCATGTAAATCATCCTCCTCCACAAGTCACACTCCACACCTGGCTGGAGCATTTATACAAACAGAAGCCTCGATCTTTCGAGAAGGCAGATATCTCATCAGATGTTGAGAACTAGATATTACACATGGAGAAGATCTTTGACGCCATGGGTTGCGACGGTGTATAAAAGTCGAGGTTAGCATGCTACAAATTTGAGGGTGATGTGTTAGCATGGTGGACGGCTTACAAGTAATCCAATGTAGGTGAGGATTGGCTTACTACTTTGACATGGGCGTAGTTCACAGAGTTGTTGTACAATCAGTTCTTCCCAAGAGTTGAGCAAGAACGATTGAAGCACTACAAAAAAAGGGCCTTTTTAGGACGAAGTTTTTTGGAAGGGTAAAAGAAGAGTGCCAAATACGCGTATTTGGCACTGTTTAGGTAACCGTTCCAAAAAATATGTATTTGGGACGACTATTATAAAATCGTTCCAAATACTCATGCATTTGGAACGTTTTGTAGCGATGGTGCCAAGTACATGTGTATTTGGAACGGTTCCGATTACCGGTGCCAGATACTTACGTATTTGAGACATTTGGTCATCGATGTGCCAAATACGTATATGTATTTAGGACTGTTTTTCGGGCTTGTTCCAAATACTTGCGTATTTGGAACAATTTTTTTAGAGTGTGAAAATAGTAATGTACCTAGAGCATTTTTTATCATCGGTTTAGAAAATATGTAAATAAATGAGGTCGTTCACGTATATGTTACCGAGTGTTGGCAAGTGTCTTGTCCATTTTTGTACCTTTTTCGTATGTTCTGTCCATTTTCATACCATTTTGTACATTTTACTCCGTTTTCATACTTTTTCCTTCTTTGTCGTAAGTTTTTGTTCGTTTTCGTACATTTTGTCCATCACCATACTCTTTGTACGGTTTACTCCATTTTCATATGTTTTTCTCCTTTGTCGTAATTTTTTTGTCTGTTCCCTACCTCTTTATGTTTTCATTAATTGCTTTCGTCCGTTTTCACAAATTTATATTTTTTTACAACTTCGTCCGTTTTTAGGTTTCTATATGTTTATATATGCTGTGTAATTATCTAATTAAAAATTCTAACAAAGTAAAATTATATGTATTTGAAGAGAAACCTCTATTGAATATAGTAGACGCAATTTGATACATAATGTGCAACGACACATCAGTATATCAATAATCTCGACCCGACTTAAGTATATGTGGGTCAGATTACTCGGTTGAAATTTTAACTCAGGTCTTCAATCTAACTAACCCGAATTCAAAATCATGTCAAACATCGGGTGAATTTTTTTTTCTAGCTCTGTTTAATACAATTGATCCAAACAAGATTTATTTTTATTTTTTTATTTTTAATATAAAATTTATATACTTTCTTTTTAAAAAAGTAAAAAAGTTTTTTTTATACTATTTTATCCATATTCGAGTTAACTCGAACCCAAATAGACTCGACTCGTTTGACCCGAACTCGAATAACCGAGTTAAAGTAGAGCCGGATTTGAATATATTATTTTTATCATCAACTCGCATTAACCCGACTCGTTTGACGCAAACCTAACTAACCCGACCCGATACATTTGATTTATTCTATACTTATACTCCGTAATTGTTATTTTGTAATAAAGATAATTATTTTATAATTAAAATAAAAAAATAATAATGTGTTTATTTGTCCCTAAATGATATGTGTTACATAAGTACATTGTATAGTCTCACATGTAACTTTGACTCTATCCCTTTAAAGTCTCCATCAGATATTCAGATATAACTCTGATTAACCCCATAGTTCTTAAAATTATCGCTGATCATTGAAATCATTTTTGGCTCCAATTTTTTCAATCTCTCCAAAGTTTCCCTCCAATCCGACTTTCTCTCCTCACAAATCGTAACTGTGATTCGAAATTAATAGTCTCCCTTATATATCCTATCATGATTTCCCCTAAAATTATCAAACATCATACCCAAAAGAAGTGCGGCTGCTACTTAGGGTTTAATTGTTCTAGGTATGAATTCAGTAATCTTCAATGTTGAATTAATTGATTTATGATTTATGTGCGATAAATTTAATCAATTGAGTGATATATATGTTTAATTGTTAGAATTATTAAGGAGTATTTTTATATTGTTCCTTGTGGCTAGTGGGTTAATTTATTTTGAAGTTAGTATTTGTTGGATTGATCAATTGGGTTAATCATGTGTATGTTTTATAACAAAACAGATTACACAAGTATTCGGTGATCATAACAAAACATCATCGTTCCGTTTGTTGAACACTGAAAAATAGGTGATTTATGATATTATTGTAAATTGTGTGCATCAGGCTATATACCTTTTGGCAAGTTGTATGATAATTAAGGACTACTGTTTCCAAAATTCAGCTTTTAAGTTTAGAAGCCATTATCTAGTAAATAAATAGTTGGCAATATAACAAGTGACTGCGTAGTGCTTTTGATATATGGCTTGAAGTAGCATTCAAAGGGTTTTAAAAAAAAGTTAATTACTTTTGCTTCTTCACTTTATTATCACATACAGTAGGCTAACTTTGAGAGGATAGAGTAGAGGTGGCAAAATGGGCGGATTGGGCGTGTTCGGGCAAGGGGCCAAACGGGCGCGGGCTAAATGGGCAGTGGGCCAAACGGGCACGGACCAAATGGGCAAATGATTTAAAATGTGTGCAAATACCTTTTATTCGAACATATACATTATCATTCGTTTTAGAGCTATCATAAGATTTTTGTTATACATATATTTTTTAAAATAAAACGATTATCAAATAAATTTAATTAAAAAATCTATACATTGCAATGTATAAATAGAAAATTGATTACGTTGTAATAGTATGTAGTAATATTTAGTAGTATTAGTTAGATAGGCAACTTTTTTTTTGTTTCTTACTTCCTATATGGGACACTTTGATCAAGGTTTGACCATGGACGGTTGGAGTACCAGATGGGAAGATAATACCCATAGTATTTTTATGTTTAAGTATGATTGGCCTGTTTTACTGAGTTTTTTTTAAAGTCCTTTCAGCTAGGGGTGTTATATGGGTTGACCCGGTCCGACCCGAACCCGATAAGACCTTATAGGGTCGGGTTAATTCGGGTCAAAAAATATTATCGGGTTTATCGGGTCAACCCGATAAAACCGATAACCTTATAGGGTCGGGTTAGGGTTGTAAATATTTTGTTATCGGGTTAACCCGCTAAACCTTATAAGACTTATGAAAATATTTGTTTAATTTTTAAATCAAAAGTTTACATATCTCTATTTAGTGATTATACATATTAGAATAATGAATGATCAACTTGATATGTCCTAGTTTGAAAGCATATTACTTTACTCATGTTTATCATTCATATTACTGTGTAACAAAATACCTGCAGGTTATCCAAATAGATTTAAAGTTTTACATGATGTTCGAGGGATCTGAGTTTATATTTCACCACTCCTTTTTAGCGTAAAATTCATGATTTTACTAAATTGCTTTATTGATGTCTGCCTATTACTATTGTAGTTCTATTATGCCCTGTTAAGGTAGCTGAACATCATTTTATAGCAATTTAATTAATGAAGTATACTGTGACCAGGTGGAAACGAACATCATTTTATGCATCATGTGCACCATAGTTTGTAGAACATGGTTTTAATAGCCACATATTGCGATTCACCATTAAAACACTTCACAGACAACTGATTAGTTATGCCCATTGATGATGAGTACATGCTATCTATTTGTTTGTTAAATTGTGATTGATAATATGATGAACCCGATAAGCCCGACCTGATAAACTCATTAACCCGATTGACCCTAACCCGATAACCTGAATTCTTATAGGGCCGGGTTGTGAGTAAGTTTCTATTTGTTGAAAACCCGATAAGACCTGATCTGATAAGGCTCAAATTGAACCCGATAACCCGAATGACAACCCTACTTTCAGATCATTGAAAATATTTAGCTCTGTCCAATTCACCCCAACCTTTCTCTGAAAGATCCAAATCAGCCCAATTTCATGATCACGGGAAAAAATACCAGCCTCTAGGATAGAGGATTGCTTATTCAAGGTTCTTATTTATGTGTAGGTTTTATCATGGCATCTAGAAAGAGGCGACGCACCTACACTTTCATGTCCGAAATGCCAAGGACAAATCAGGAAAACAACGAAAATCAAGATGTGAACACTAATATCTCTAATGAGGCTCCTATTCAGACTCCTGTTCAGACTACTACAGAAGACAACCAGGATACTCATTCTACACCTACACAGTTAGAAGATTCGTCACAAGAACTAACTTGCAACAATACCACTGAGGCCTCAGTTCCATCGTCTTTAGCATCAAGTGAAGCAGGTACAATATATATATGCTATTTTCTCTTTTAGGTTAAACTCAAAAGTTTGGTTAGTTGCTCAATAGTTAGTACTAGTAGTACCTATTATAACTTTTTCATTAAATTTAAATATAACGGGCCTCCTAAAAGAAACCAAGTTAATTAAGTATCTTTTTTTTCTAATTTTTTGTATTTGGTGACAAACTATTCCAAGACAACCCATTCCAAAACTTCTTAATCGAGTATTTATCAAGCTATGTGGGTTTTATTAGTCTCAAATTCTCAATAGGCATATCCTTATATATTAATATGACATAACATATTGTTTGGTTGGAATTTTATAGGTTCTAGCACGCGCAATGATGTACGTAAGAAGGGTCGAGGACAGCACTTGGCTATCAAGGAAAAGAGAAAATCAAGATTATTTTCAATGAATCCATGCAGCCTATTGGGGATAGTGGTACTGATATCGTGAATTTACTTGGTGGAATTGCAAAATGTGGGGCTCGTGCTCCTCTTAATATTGTTTCATGGAAGTCAATGCCAGATATCAATCTTGATTTAATGTGGCGAGATGTTAAGGTATAATATTATTTACAAATACTCTTTGCACATATTGTTGTTACCATGAAGTATAGTATGAATAATTGTATTTATAGTATGGATAACACAAAAAAACTTGTTGCACGCAGCATAAGACAGATGCTCCCGATTTTTATAAAGATGCTTGTTTGTAGTGGATTGGTAGTCTCTGGAAAAAATGGAAAAGTAGAGTAAAGCATGATTTCTTTACTCCAAACAAAGACGATCCCGAAAAACTTTTAGCTCCTCCTTCAGACAGTCGGGTAAACCCCGAACAATGGCCAGATTTAGTGAACTATTGGAAACGTGATGATGTTCAGGTAAGTATAATTTCCTTTGAAAAATAACTTTATATTTAACACCAGATCAACACATATTGGTTAGGATGTTTGTTCAAAATTTTAGGTTAAACATATTCTGCCATGATGATAGTTTTTAGTTTATTTTATCAACTTAGTTACGGTGTTCAATTTTTTTCAGGCTCAATCCTTGACAAATTCCAATAATCGAAAAAATCTAGAGTTTTTACCAAGAACTGGTAGAACGTCACATGCCAACGTTCGAGAGGAGGTACAATCATCCATACTACATCCATTAAATCCTATATTACATATTTTTTATAGTTTCCAGGAAACTAACTAAATAATTTAAAACTTCAGATGAAAGCTAACAACGAGGATTTGTGTCGCGCTAATATTTTTATTAAAACACGTACTGAAAAAAATGGTACCATACCTGATGAAGACACAAGAGTAGTTGTTGTAAGTATTTTAGTTTACATATATATCACCTCAAGTTATATTTACTTGATAATTTAGGATCGTTAGCTGATGTATAATAACTAACATATTTGTTTTTATTATTAACATATGTATATTTATGTTTACAGGATCGAATGAAGGAGAAGTTAAATGAGGTACCACAATCAGAGCAAACTGACTCATTTAAAGAGCAAGTTTTCATTGATCTATTGGGCCCTGATGGACACGGAAGTGTCAAGACTTTTGGTGGAGGAGTATCTAGTCGTAGAATTTTTGGGCCTCGCTCATCATTAAAAAATAGGGCTAATGACTTAAAAATGCATCTAACTTGACACTTTTTTGCGTTCTGTGTACCCATCTTTTTTCTTTCCCATTATGGTCATCAAACTTTTAAAAGTCGGTCATTGTGTGTATTTTGTCACTATTTTACCATGTAAAATGACCATTTTACCCATAAAAATTTCAAAAAAATAAGGGTAAAATAGTCACAAAATACACATAATGATCGACTTTTGAAAGTTTGATGATCATAATGGGAAAGAAAAAAGATAGATACACAAAACGCAAAAAAGTGTAAGTTAGATGCATTTTTAAGTCATTTGCCCTAAAAAATACCACCTCTTCTGATGCAATAGAAAAGATGGTTCAAGCACAAGTAGCTGCACAGTTGGAGGCTAAGGTAGCTGAGCGAGTAGCAGATGTAGTAGCAAACCAAGAAGCGCGGATAGAGGCCAAAGTAACAGCGCATATTTCTAATAATGAAAAAGCTCAAATGGAGTGGTTTAAGAAATTGGAATTACATCTCGGAAAGGAGTTGCCACATCCGCCGGGTTATCACGCACATAGGTCAGGATCAAGCAATGATCAGGTATATCTATAACTAATTATTGTTGATCTATTCTGGCCATTATTGCATTTGAATTAAACTAGTAAATATTCGATGGTATTTTGTAGGTTCGAACTCCTTCAAATGAAAATTGATAGACGAGTGCACTCATTTTGGCTTAGCTATATTTTTATGTAAGTACTAACTCCATACCTTAGATTTGTTTTTTTATATTGTATTCAATAAATACAGTTTTGGTGAACATGGATATGATTCTTCATTGAATCTTCATAGGCTTATCAGAGTCTCGATAAGCTCATAACCACTGTAAATAAGCTAAGAATAACACCCAATTAGTTGTTTATCATAGGTTATTCTCATCAGCTTATATGGGGGTGTTTGTTCAGGTTCAAATCTGTCCTAATATATAATTTGACCAGATATATACTTGTATCTAACTTTTTTTTTATTGGTTTCATACATATTTTTAATGTTTGAATATATTATTATGCAGGGTTAACAACGAAGACGTGTTCCAGTGTTCGTTATTCGTTTCCGTTAGTAGTAAATTATCTTAGAGATTTGTATTGAGTTCTACTTTTAATTTTGTCATTTTATAGACCATGGTTTAGAAAGATGTTGGACGTATTGTTTTTTAGTTTATTTAAGTGACTATGTAGAACTTATTCTATTGATGATTAATAAAAAAAGGTTTGTTTATTTTGGATTCAATTGAAATATATTTGTGAAGATTTGAGATTTTGATATGATGATTAATTGAATGAAAAACAGTTCCAAATGATATTTTATAACGGAACCAAAAGTGTGCCAAATGTTGTTTTGGCAAGGCCGATAAAAATGTGCCAAATGCGGTTGGAACCAAAAATGGACACCATGCCAAATGCCAAATACGTTTGTAACGGTCGATAAAATTGTTTATAACGGTAGATAAAATTGTCCCATATAAATTTGGCACGGTAGTTAAAAGCATAACCAAATACGGATTCTGAACGAAAAACTAAATGGTACCAAATACGCATTTAGCACGGGATACGGAAGTGTGACAAATTCTCATTTAGAGCGGAAAGGTATTAGTCGTGCCAAATACATCGCTCGTGACACCTCAAAGTTAAACCGTCCCAGGAACCGTGCCAAATACTATTTAGCACGGTTTCAACCCGACCCAAATGTATTTGGCACCCTCATATTTAGGACGGAGCCAAAAGTGTCCCAAAGCCGTGCCAAATAGCATTTGGCACGGTTTTTTGAGTATTCGGCACGGTTTTTCACCTTCCTAAATACCCATTTTTCTTGTAGTGAAGAGGGATTCTCATGCTTTCACCGACGAAATTCGACACAATAGCCTAGGAAATTAGATTGTTAGTTAAAACCCCAGCATATACCCGATTAATTTTTTGCTTTCATGAAAATATAAAAATACAAAAAGAATCTTAGATACCGCCTCTAGACCTTCTATACGTTCGACACTGACATCAAACACTGTTCTCCGAGAGAAAGATAACAACCCAGAGTCCTTACCTATACTATATCCATACGACCGGGTACACTGCTCGAGGGTTGTAAAACAATTTATACTTGTTTACGTGGTTAATATGCGATGTTTCATTCAACTCGGCCTAAGTATCTAGAAGGAGGGTATGATGCAAACGTATTGTGAAAGGTGTGGTTTGAGGAAAAAGATATTGGCGAGGGTAGAAAACCTTCTTTTAACAAAGAAAGAAAGAAAGAAAAAAGGAATGTTTAGAATTTAGAAGTAAAAATAGTGATTATAATAAAAGAAGATGGGCTAAAGACGTAGAATCTAGAAAAGAGGTTGTCAGTGAGTTGGTCGGGTGAGCGTTTACAAGTTATATATTAGGTCGGGGAACCAGGAAACTTTTTTCACATTAATCTTGTTTTTTAATTAATTTATTTATTTATTGGGTTGTATATCGAGAATCGATCTGTTGTTTGTATAATAGTTAATTTATATAAATTGGTTAATTAAGAAAGAAGAAGAATGGATAGCAGCAGATCTAGATAATATGAAGAAGATGAAGATGAAATAACGGTGTTGGAATCTGACGAAGAAGCTTCCATAATCGAAGAAGACTATGAAGAAGATGAAGAGGATCTTATCTAAATTGAATTCATCTTCATCACATATTCACATACTCATCTTCATCACATACTCAACAACAGTTCATAAAACCATTTCTTCCTTTTGCGTTGAGGGCATTTTCAATTTTTGGTTGAGGGCATCACCACTAAACACCAGAAAATAACAATGAAAGACGTGATTATTGAAGAAGTCGTTGGGGGCAGTTGCCCCACTATGACATATTTCCAATGTTTTAAAAACCGGATTGACCCGGCCGGTTGAACCGTGAACCGGCTCGAAGACCGGGTCGGATATGACCGGGTTTTTGCTTGTTGAGAACCGGATTGAACTGTCGGTTTTTCGTTGACCCAGGTTGACCCGGTTTGATTAACCCGACCGGGTCATGATTTTTTATTAAAAAAATATTTCAAAAACTTTTTTTCTATAAATATTTTTAAGTTTTAAAGATATATATTGAAGTAATGATTACTAGTGTTAGTTAAAATAAATTCAAACTAACTTAAAACGTTAACTAATATTGTTTTATTATAATCTAATACAAATTATAAACATAAATTAATTATTTTTGCATATTTTTACGATAATATTATAAATATAAAATAAAACTAAGGCTAATGAGTAAAAACTAAATATTACACATTAAAAATATAAAAAAATATACATATATAAAGAACCAAGTTGACTCAGCGGTTGAACCGGTTGAACCGGTTGACCCGTGAACCGGTCACTAGACCAGGTCAACTAGAAAACCGGGTTTTAAAACGTTGCATATTTCAACAAACACATGTCATATTTCAACAACTCGAATTATAGTTTATTCACATTCCAATTCCTTTCATAAAGAAATATTAAATAAAAAACATTCAACGAACCAAACACGCCTTTATAAATACAATTACATCAAAAAAAAAATCAACAAAACTAGGACTTAGAATTTTTGTGATTTTATACCCCTTGTATCACTAAACCAAACGAGCCCTTATATGGATTGAGAACTGGGAAAAAAATTCACATTAAAAAAGGAAGAAGAAAAACCTTATAAATATAGGCTAATACGTTAAGGTGTTCGTCATTTTTATGTTAGTTTTGCGTTCGCGTGTCAAGTTATGTTTATCAATTTATACATGTTTACGTGGTTAATATGTGATATTTCATTCAACTCGACCTAAGTATCTAGAAGGAGGGTTAGATACCATATACTATAATGCGAACACTGTTAGCAGCATATCGTATAGTGAAAGGTTTGTTTTGAGTAAAACTATATTTACGAGGGTAGAAAACCCTCTTTTAACAAAGAAAGAATAAAGGCATGTCTATAATTTATAAGTTATTATAGTGATTATAATAAGGCTGGCCGCAACGAAGTATCGGTCGACCGATGTCGATCGAGTCGTATTCGATCGCGACCGTCGCGACAACCGACTGACCTCGGTGGACTGAAGAAACTCGATCCACATGATGATCGGTTTAATGAAAAAAATAAAAAAGAAATTATAAAAAGTGAGACGTGGCTTTGATTATATACTTTTTGGTGTGTTTGACTTCAACGGTGGACTTGATTGATGTGCAAAAAAATAGATATTGGAATGATGAAAAAGAGAGAAAAAAGATCGAGTTTATAGAAAAAGAACCCATTCTTAGAACATCAAAACACATATGTAAAAATTAAGATAAATAAGATGATGATGGATGGGTTAGGAGGTGTGTGCGGGTGAAAGAGGCGACTTATGAATCAATAAAATAGAGTTGAGAAAGAGGCGTTTATAAGTAGATATAGTCGATCTCGATAAGTGTAAAACTTGTTTACTTTTATTATGTGATTAATGTTATTTTATTTTTAATCTGAATATTAGAGTCACATAAATTTAATATTTTCGTTGTCTCTAAATAAATGTCTACTATTGATTTTTGGAGTCAATCTTTTTCAAATTTGACCTTAATTTTTTTTTAAGCCTTCTACTATATAAGAAAATGGATATTGATCAAATTTGTCATAAGTTGAAAAACCAAAACTCATTTTCTTTCTCTCTTATGGTCGACGAACACAAATCCTTACGCCAAGGGATTTGTTTTGAGTAAAAATATATTTACGAGGGTAGAAAACCCTCTCTTTTATTTAACAAGGAAAGAAAGAAAGAAAGAAAGAAGTAAAAAAGGAATGTTTAGAATTTAAGAAGTAAAAATAGTGATTATAATAAAAGAAGATAGGCTAAAGATGTAGAATCTAGAGGTTGTTGTCAGTGAGTCGGTCGGGTGAGCTTTTATATTAGATGGGGGAACCAGGAAACCCTTTTTCACATTAATCTTGTTTTTTAATTAATTAATATATTCGATTTGTATAATACAGTAGTAGTTACTACGTAAAAACTTAAGAAAGAAGAAGAATGGATAGCAGCAGCAGATCTAGAGAAGATGAAGATGAAATAAGGGTGTTGGAATCTGATGAAGACGAAGAAGAAGAAGCTGCGATTATCGAACAAGACTATGAAGATGATGACGAGGATTTTAAACAACTGGATGAACTCATACCACCAAAGGTTACAACTTGGACTGGTGCAAATGGTAGAATCATTCATGGGATTGTCGTGTTTAACGATGACCTCTATGATACCAACATTACTTGTCAAATGGATGCTTGCCCTATTTGTTTTCACGCTTGGACTACTCATGGAAAACATCGAACGTGGTCAGTTTCTTCTCTTCTTTAATTGCTCCTGTTTTTTACTATTCTAGGATTACAAAGCTTCAACAGTCCCTTTTGCCGCCCCTAGTCCTTACTCCCTTAGGCTACTTTTGGGCTCACTGTTATGTTGTGGGTTTTTACTGTATTAGTTTGTGAGCCTATAGGGTATTTAGTTCCAGTAAGTTTGTAAAGTCAGTAGAGACAGAGAAAGCTTCTCTGATGTGGCGCTACACCAGTCCATATACCCTTTCATGGTTATGCTCCCCCTTACTCTTTCATTACTAAAAGATACTATTAATTTTAATGTGCAACAATAAAAAAAGATTCAACCTTTATGTGCAACAATGTCAGGAAAAAACACCATCATTAGTGTTTTTTACTGCAGTACTTTGTTTCAATTGTTTCTGTTAGTATCCAATTTTCTTTAGGATTACAAAGCTTCAACCTTTATGTGCAACACCCTCCCTTTTGCCGCCCCTGAGTCCGTTACTTGGATCACCCTTACATGCTTATGCCCTTAGTCCCCCTTACTCTGCATTCTTTCTTACTAAAGATTATTTATTCAACTTAAAGATGAAATCTTCATCTCCCACCAAGTTACGGATAAGTAAAAGCTTTGATTTTTATCCCCTTCATGGTTTTGCTTTCACTCCTTCCTCTTCTTACACAACTCCTTTTTTTGTTAATTTTTCCTTTATCTACTTGTGTCATTCTAGCTTCTGTCTCTATTTTCGTCTTTTGTATTAGAGATGTCTCTTCTAGTTGGAAATACTTGGTTCAAATTTTATGCGTACAAGTCTATTTGGGTCTTCTTAGCTTAATTTTGACATTGTATCTTGGATAAGCTGTCACACTTTCTAGGTGTTTTTCGTGTTATCTTACATCCTAAAAATGCATCCCTTTATTTTGGGCCTTTACTGAAAACACATAATCGCATAAGCATTATTAACTAGCCCAAACGAAGGAGAAGAATATAAAGAGGCAAATTCTTTTAGTTAGTCAATTATGAAACACTATTAAGTAGGATTACTTAGGTTCAACCTTTTATATGCAACTGAAAATTATATGAATGTGACAGAAGAAAACAAAGCATTGATTTTTACCTTCTTTTTTATGGACGGGTCAATATAGTGATCAGGACATGGTTATGCTCTTGATCCTTACTCTACGGTTGCGACAAACAATGTTTTTTAACATTTGATTTCTCGACTACTCATATCATTCTCTGCATTCTTCTATCTAAAGATGATTTATCTAGCTTCAAGATTTCATTTTGTTGAGTTCAAGCTTTCAGTACTTCCTCTTACACAAAGTGTGTGACTTCTGTTTTTTTCCCTTTTAACTACTCGTGTCATTCCAGCTTGTGTCTCTACTTTTGACTTTTATACTAAAGATGTTTCATTTACCGCAAAGATCTCTTCTAGTTGGAAATACTTGAAAACACAAATCGCATACCCTTGACCTCTGTCTTGGGAGGCAAGGGTGATAACCAACTGATTTGGGCCTTACTGAAAACACATAATCGCATAACCATTATTAGCTTCACCACACCCATGCAAGCGAAGAAGAAGAAGAAGAAGAAGCAATTGTTTTAGTTAATCACTATGTCTTTCATCAAAGAGGATTAATTCACCTGAAAGATTTGATTCTGGTGAGGGTTACAAAGGTTCAGCCTCTATGCTCAACTGAAAATTATATATGTTTGACGAAGAAGACAAAGCATTGATTTTTTCGGGTGTTTTTTTTTTTTTGGATTAGCCAAATAGTAATCATTACATGGTTATGCAACTTTTGTTTTTTCTAATATCATGCTAGTTTTTCTAATACTAATATCATCCTAGTTTTTCTCATTATTTTTTTTAATACTAAAGATTATTAACTAAGGCTATCCTGAGTTTTTGTTTATTTTGTGGTTTTGGATTCAGCTGTCTTCCTTGTGGGCATATGTACGGATTGTCATGCATAAATAAATGGCTTCGTCAAAGTTCATCTTGTGGTAAGGTATGGTGTTCCAGTTTAGCGCCCATAATCAGCTCATTTCACCACTATACTCTTTGTCTTAATTGCCTCTTTCAAACAGTGCCCTCAATGCAACACCTTATGTTCGTACAAGGATGTTATACTTCTTTATGCAACTCGTCTTTCTGGTCAGGATAAGGTAATCTACCTCTTTGTAATAATATAACTTTGAGCTCTTTTTACAATAAGTTGGATTTACAGAACTATTATCATCAATGCAGGCGAGATACTTCCCATTTACGAAATCGGCTTATAAGTTATTTATGGTCAATGAGCAACGTCGACAGCGTGATGCACGGAAGCTGATCCCTCTTACCACAGCGCGGGTGGTACATATTCTGCAAGAAATGCAAGCTGTAGGAGATCAACACACCATCTCCATGGCCCAATGGAATGATGTGAAAAAACAGCTAGAGGAATTGGAACTACCGGTTGAGAATTTTGGAAAGCCGGTTGATGATACATTGGAACAGATTGATGCTTTGAAAAGGCAAGCTGATTCTTTGACACTGCAGATTGAAAAATTGGAACAGCGTCTTGATGCATTGGAACCACGTGCTTGTGCATTGGAACGCCGTCAAAAAGCATTGTACGATCGGGCTACCCAATATCGGCCAAGGTTGAAGTTTTTTTCTCAAATGTACAAGGAGCATCAACTGAAGATCAAGAAGACGACCCATCTATCTAGTGCAGCACCTACCAGTCCCAAAAAGTAATATATATCATGCAATAATGTTATGGTGAATGAGAAAAGTTCCATATAGAACATGCACCCAAACTAGTACTCTACAAATTAAAACGCTTGATCTCAGCCCTTGATTGCAAAATGGATTTGACGGTTGATATCTAATAATGAGGGTATCTTCATAATTTTACAAAATTTATAAACACAACTTACGGGGTCCAAATCAAACCGTATTCAAACCCCAATGCACTACCATTGTCGCACCCGACCGTCACAACACCGCTGTCACACGCACTATTGGTCTCATTCACTTTGGCTATTTTGCGATACTTTGATGTTGTAGTGTTACATAATGTTTAATTGATAAATTAGTTTCTAGTCCCTGGGATTTAGGTTGATGTGATGTGATTTTGATTTCAACTGACAAATTTAGGCACTTTTTATGAAGTCGGTTTCAACTGATTGATTTTAGGTTGAGTAGTTAAATTGTTTAATTATGTTATGATCAAATGTGTAAAGTGGACGAAGAATTAGTTGTTTGAGGATGTTAGGTTATAATAAATAATGTTTGATATCGAGCAACTTCAATTATAGAAGCTTCTATGCATTAATTAAAAAATGTTTAAATTTCTTTTAGCCTCCTGGATCAAGTGTCTGAGCTAGGAAAGAGTTGGAATGTCAACAACATCGACTTAGCGGTTGCAGGCCTTGGTTAGGTTTTTTTAATGTAAAAACTAATGAATCAATACTCAACACAAGATTGAAGCACTCAACTAACTTTGTCACATACTTCTTATTAATAAAAACAATTCAAATAAGTCCATAATTGTGTGTTTATCAACATACAAAGAAAACTAGATCGTCCATCTAATAGATGCGATTTATATACAAATTCACACTACAAGTAATATTACTACAACTCTCAAATAACAAGATCAATACCAGACTATCTTGATCAAGAAGATCAAGATGGATATAACAAACTAATAACCAAACTCAAATAGCAGCTCATAATTCCATAATTACTCATTAGTCCATGCACAATATACACAATACAAAACACCAAAGTAAAGAATAAAAGAAATATTTACATAAACAATCCCTTAAGTATGAGTTTGTACAAATCCATCACAGACTTTCCAACACCCTTCCCCAAACTCATACCTCAAACATGTCATTCAACATAAAACACAGATGTCTATTTTGACCAATGCTCGGACTCTTAGTAAAGATATAAGCTACACTATTAGCTGAATTTATCTTTACAATGCTTATCACACTTGAAGCAACCTTCTCTCTAACTAAATGCACATCAGTCTCAAAATGTTTAGTTTTCCCATGAAACACAATTGGCTCTAGTCTAAAAAAAACAACCCTAATCTCTCTCCACTATGGGCGATTTTTGAAACTCCTCTTTCGTGTGCTTCTTGATTGATCTTGTTTACCATCATTCATTGATTAATGCATGCCTAACGTGAGACTGTCTTTCTCTGATTTCGATCTTGTCGCTATTATATGTGAGTGGAATAGGCTTATGATTCGTCGTTCCCTATTTTTACTGTGATCATCTAATAAACCGGAGATTGTGGTTTGTGTTTGATAGAGATCTGTTAGCATCCCTTAACTGATTCGACGTGGTAGTAAGTTTTTTGATCAGGGGCACATTTTTAGGGTTTCAGTTTCGTTTGCAGTATTAGGGTTTTGTGTTGGTTCTTATTCTTTTCATTTTAATCGGTGTCTTCATGATGGGAACTGGTTAGGGGTTTGCTGTGTTCGTGAAGCCCTAATTTTGTTAGGGTTTTGTTGTCCTTTTCGTTACTATAGTTTTGGAGAGATGGAGAGGTATGGGAAGGCTACTAAGGGTGATAAGGGTGATACCACTAAAATTACTATGAGGAAATCACGTGCTAAGCGTGAGGCTGCTGTTACACAACCTAATAACCCTAACTTGGGTAAACTAGTAGGTCCTTCTAACCTTGAGGAGGGATTGCCTGCTGTTGGAAATGGTGGTCCAGCGGTGCGGGTTGAGAATGTTACTGGGGTGGAGGATGAGGGTGTGCAAATCAAGGAGGTTGGTTCAATGTCGTTTGCTGATGTTGTGTCTACTGAAAACACTAATAGTCCTCAAAAGGTTAACTTTCGGTCGTCATTTAATGATGAACGTATGGAGGACACTGGTTTTGTGTTGCCAGTGGAGAATGTAATGGCGGCCCAGAATAAGTTCAATAATTACTCGCTGGTTGGATCCTTTGTTGGCAACAGTGTGGCATTTCCGCTAGTAAAGAACTATGTTACTAATACATGGGGGAAGTTTGGTTTACAAAAGGCCATGAGGGATGATGATGGGGTTTTTTCTTTAAATTCACATCGATCACGGGTATGGAGCAGGTTTTGGAAAGGGGACCGTGGATGGTTAGAAATCAGCCACTTATCCTTACTAAATGGGAGCCAAATATGAATGTTGTAAAGGATGCAGTGACTAAGGTGCCGGTGTGGGTTAAAATACATAAAGTTCCTGTTGTGGCTTACTCAGCACATGGTTTGAGCTTGATTGGCTCACAAATTGGTAAACCAATCATGCTTGATGCATTTAGAACTCAATGTGTGATGAGGCGTGGGAAAGAATAGGGTATGCACGTGCGCTTGTTGAAGTCACGGCTGATAAAGCCCTTAAGGATGTTGTTAGAATGGCGATTCCTTTTGTTGATGGGTCTGGATACACTAAAGTGAGTATGCCTTTGGAGTATGACTAGAAGCCTCCAATGTGTAATGAGTGTCATGTTTTTGGTCATACGGATGTGTCTTGTCCTAAGTGACCTCACATGGATTCAATTTGGTTACGAATAAGAAGAAGAAGCTGGCTAAAACTAATCCTAGGCAGTTTGAAGGTGTTAAACTTCCAAATACAAAAGCTTCGCTGAAGTGGGGCAAGAGGAGCACGCTGAAAGAGAATACCAATAAGCCTAATACTTCCAAGGAGCCACAAGTGGCCGCTTCTAATTCTTTTAAGGCTTTGTCTAATGGCGATGCTAGGGTTTGGGGTGATGATACTACTTGGGTAAATGCAAAGAATGCTTTGGAGGTTATTAATGAAAGTGATAGCGAAGTTGATGAACACATTATCATTGGGACGCCTAAATCTCGCACTGCTGCCGAAAAGGGGCACACTCAGGAGGCAAGCACTCCCTTAGTTTCTGGTTCCTCATGATTAATATAGGCTCATGGAATATAAGGGGCCTCAATCTCTCCCCTAAAAAATGTGAGGTTAGGCATATGCTATAGGAAAACAATCTTTCGGTGTGTGCTATTCTTGAGTCCCACGTGAATAGCTCCCGACTTGATTTTATTTGTACTCATATGTTTCGTAATTGGAATTGGACGTCTAATGGTGTGGTGTTCGAAAGGTACTCGTATCATTTTGGGTTGGAATTCTAATATGGTGGATGTTGATGTCATTACTCAAGATGATCAAGTTATGCATGTTCGTATATAGATTAGAGCTTTTAAGAAGGAGTTATTTTGTTCATTTATATATGACCACAATCGGTATACCCATAGGCGGCCTCTATGGAGTAATTTGGGTATGCACAAGGTGTATGTTCGAAATCGTCCTTGGTGTCTTCTTGGCGATTTTAACGCTGCCTTGAATCTCGAGGATAAATCGATGGGGTCTTCTTCTATTGATATTATCAATGTGGGAGTTTAAAGATTGTGTGGAGAATATAGAGTTTGTTGATGTTGCTCGGTCTGGCCTTAATTTCACGTGGAATCAGAAACTTAAAGGTTATGATGGCGTGTTGAAAAAATTGGATCGGGTTTTAGCTAATCAGGAATTCCAGGATTCATATGTGGGAGTTCATGCGATTTTCCAACCGTATCGCACGTCGGATCATGCGCCTGTTGTTCTTCGTATTCCTGTTAATAATGTGTCGAATCCGAGACCGTTCAAGTTTGCCAACTTTATTACTTCTCATGGCAGGTTTAGAGAGGTGGTGTCTATGGGCTGGTCTCGTCATGTCAGCGGGTTTTACATGTATGTTGTTGTTCAAAAATTAAAGGGTCTTAAAAATCCTTTGAGGAAACTTGTTTTTGACCAAGGCAACCTTTATAAAATGGAGATGCTAAGGATTGAGCTTGACACAGTGCAGCGGGACTTAGATTTGGACCCTAATAATCGTGTTCTTCGTGAGGAAGAGGCTGTCTACGTTCAAGCTTATAATACTTCTCTCCCAGCGAAGGAAATGGTAAATTAAACTGTATTGGTAAATAAATAGCTAGCAAAGTAGTAAACTGTAATGGTAAATTAATGCCAGCACAAAAATGGAAATTATTCACCATAACATTATTCCATGATATATATAAATGCGTTTTTGTGACAGATAGGTGCTGCAGTACATAGCTGTGTCGTCTTCTTGATCTTAAGTTGATGATGCTCATGGTACATTTGAAGAAAATACTTGCACCTTGGGTTGTACAGGGTAATCCGATCGCACACTGCATCAATCCGGCGTTCCAATGCATGAGCACGGGGTTTGAATGCATCAACACGCCGTTGCAATTCCTCAGCCTGCCGTTCCAAAGCATCAGCCTGCCGTTTTAAAGCATCAGCCTGCCGTTTTAAAGCATCAGCCTGCCCCAATTCATCAACCGGCTTTCCCAATTTCTCGGCCTCCTTTTCCAATTCTTGAAGCTGTTTTTTCACATCATTCCACTGGGCCACTGAGTTAGTGTATTGACTTTGGACAACCCCCAATTCTTTAAAAACAAGTAACAACGGCTTTTCAAGATCAGGGACTAGCTTACATGCATCATTCTGGCGACCCTTTTCAAAAATCTTGAATTCCCCATAACCCTTTTTGGTAAATGGGAAGTATCTGACTGATGATGCCTGCATGAATGATAATAGTCCTTTAAATCCAACTTATCGTGAAAGAGCTCAAGATTATTTTATAACAAAAGGTAGATTACCTTGTGCTGATCAGAAACGCAAAGGCGAGATGTATATAGAAGTATAACATCCGTAAACCAGCATAAGGTGTTGCATTGAGGGCACTGTTTAAAAGAGGTAGTTAATACAAGAGTAGACTGGTAAAATGAGTTGATTCTGGGTGATAAAGTGCAAAACCATACCTTCCCATGAGATGACCTTTGAAATAGACACTTATTTATGCATGATAATCCATACATATGCCCACAAGGAAGACAGCTGAAGCGGTAACCACACAATAAACAAGAAGTCAAGATAACGTTAATTAATCATCTTTAGTAAAAAGGAATACTGAGACAAACTAGATTAAAAAAAAAAGTTGCAGTGTGTGTAGACTGTAGAGGAAGGACTGAAAGCAAAACGATGAGATGATTACACACCAGACCGATCCAATAAAAAGAAAAACGGAACAAAAATCAATGCTTTTTCAACAAAATGAAATCTTGAATCTAAATAAATCATCTTCAGTATAAAAGAATGCAGAGAATGATAAGAGCATAACCATGTAACAATTGCTATATTGACGCATCCATGAAAAAGAAGGTAAAAATCAATGGTTTGTTTTTTCTGTCACATTCATATAATTTTCAGTTGCATATATAAAAGGTTGAACCTAAAACAATTTCTTCTTTCTCTTCTTTTTCTTTGTTCGGGTTAGCTAATAATGCTTATAGGATTATGTGTTTTCAGCAAAGCCCCAAATAAAGGGATGCATTTTTACAATGTAAGATAACACCCAAACACCTAGTCAAAATGCATGAATAATATTTACGATGTATGTATAACCTTTGTAGGTATCAGTTCATCCAGTTCTTCATATTCCATAAAGGTTGAACCTAAAAGAAAAAAAAAACATTCTATAAAGGTTGAACCAAAAAACTATCAGTGATATTCATCAAACCTCATCTGAGCCGCAAAAAAAAAAAACATTCTCAAACCCTAAAAAAAGGTCAGAGTACATACTTAAATCCTCATACGGCTACCGGTCAAATCTGTTAAGATATGGAAATCTCTCATTGATAGCCCTAAATTTATTAAAGGGTTTAAGGCATTTAATAGCTACGTACTTTCTCAAATAATCTATATCATACCTATACTAAAAAAATTGCCAAGATAATACTTGAACTTCCGGTTTACATGTTAATATGGTACCTCAAACTTTTTTCTACCTATTTTACCCTTCAGCCCAATGCCAAATTTTGCATCGTTAGTCCTTTAGCTAACGATCATTTTTTCAGAAAATATTTAACTGAAAAAAAATTATAATCTTTCCAAAAAACATTTAGAGCTAAAAAAAATTCTTTTTACTCTTAATATGAATTGTCTAAATTAAATTTCGATTTTTTTCTTGAAAAAAAAAAGTTTATTTTTTTCGAAAAACTTAACTTTTTTTTTACGTTTTTCTCTTAATTTTTTTAAAGTTATAAATAACTCACATGATTTTCTTCTTAAAAAATTAAAAAATTTAAAAACATATTTGTATATTCCTAAATTAATAATTTTTAGAACATTTTAAAACAATTCAAAAAAAATTTAAACACTTTAAACTATTCCTTTAATGATTTTATTTATATAAAAAAACTTAATTTTAAATAAAAAATTTACGTTTTTCTATTATTTCAATTTACTTCTAAAAAAGTTTATTTGTTTTCGGAAATACAAAAAAAAAATTTAAAAATTTAAATTTTTCTAGAAGAAAATAATTTAGTTATTTTTAACTTTTAAAAAATATTCAAAAAAAAACTATTTTTCTGAAAATATAAACTTTTTTAAAAAAAAGAAACAAGATTTAAAACAATTTGAAATTTTTCTTAAGTAACAAAAGATTTTTGTAACTTCAAAAAAATTTTTAACAGAATTTTATTTTATTTTACATATGTTTGGAAAAATTATAATATTTTTATAAGTTAAAGGACTAACGATGCAAAACTTGGCATTGGGTTGAAGGGTAAAATAGTTAAAAAAAAGTTTGAGGTACCATATTAACAGATAAATAGGAAGTTCAAGTACTATCTTGGCAATTTTATGAGTACAGATATGATATGGATATATTTGATAAAGTACGTTGCTATTAAATGTCTTAAACTCTTTATTAAAAGTTATAACAAACCCCCAAAACAACAACTTCTGCTTGTTAAATATGTTTTAATTGATGAATTAAAATTTGTTTCGGTTGTGACCGATGACACATTCCCTTAACCAAAAGTTTACCTAACCCTCCCTGACCTCGTTAACCTACTTACAGTCATATATTTACTCGATTCCATTAATGGCTTGCTATGTTTTTTTAATAATTACCAACGTGCTTCTCGCGAGACGATAGTTGTGCTTTCGAATCCTTCTGTTGGAAAGCAATGGTATTCATATACCTAATAGTTTGCTTATAAAGGGTACTTATATTCGTTTTGTTGTTTGTCCCGACAACACTTGTGACGGTATGATTGTTAGAATTGATGTTGTTTTTTTTTTGGCGGTGAATCGGGAGGTAAAGGTTTTTAGGTTATGTACTAGTGTTTGGGATAGTTTGTCTAACATTCCTGCAACTATTGAAACTTGTTTGTTGATACCTCATTCTGTTTTTGTAGGTAGGTTTATTTCCTGGTTAACTGACGGGTTTTCATTTCGTTTGATTTCAAAAATTATGAGTTTTGTAAAGTGTGCGTTCGAGATGTGTTACACACTCATACCTTGTGTCTCTTACTATCGAAGGTCCATGAGTCTCTTGGTTTGTTTGTGTATTATAAGGATGACAATACAAGGTTTTTTGTTATATGGATTGGGTAATGAAGGAGGGTGTGTTTAATTACTAAGATACTCAATTTCAAAGCACCGGATACTTGTACGAGGCAGTCGGATTGGGTAAGGTTGTGAAGAAAGAATGGTGATTTTCTATTTGAAAATATGTAAGAACATACAAAGACCAAACTTGAAGTTTATGAACCCTCCTCAGGACAAACCAGTTTGTTGGGATTGGTGTAACTGGATGACCTAAGAGCCATTACACTGAACTCCTACATGGAAACACTACTAATTCTATCATTCCATAAAGACATCACAAGGTAATAAATTTCATATGCTAGTTTTAATTTTTTGATTGTTTTTAGTTGACCATTATACTTTTAAATTTTATTTAACAAAATATGCAACTGAATATTAAAAGTACAATGGTCAAATTAAAACAATCAAAAAATTAAAAGTAGCATTCGAAAACTAATACCTTGTGATGTCTTTAAGGAACAATAGAATTTGTCTTCAAGTAAAATTAGTGTTTCCATGTACGAGTTCACTGTAATGGCTCTATGCCATCCAATTACATCAATCCCATCACTACTGGTTTGTCCTAAGGAGGGTCCATAAATTTCAAGGTCGGTCTTTGTATGTTCTTCCTTAGTTTCAAATAGAAAATCACCATTCTTTCTTAACAATTTTACCCAATCCCGTGATGCTTTGAAATCGAACCTCTTAGTAAACAGACCCTCCTTCGTTACCCATACAGCACAAAACCTTTTATTGTCATCCTTATAATAATCAAACAAACCAAGAGACTCATAGACCTTCGAGCGAAAGAGAGACGCAAGGCATCAGTGTGTAACATACGTGGAACACATACTTTACAAAACTCATAATTTTTCAAATTAAACGAAAGATGAACCCGTCAGAAAGCCAGTAAATAAACCCATCGACAAAACGAGGTATCAACAAACAAGTTTTAAAAGCTGAATGAATGTTAGACACACTATCCCTAACACAAATACTTAACCTAAAAAACTTTAGCTCCTGGTTCACCGGCGGAAGAAAAACAGCATCAATTCTAACAATCATAGGGTCACAAGTGTTGTCGGGACAAACCCCAAAACCAATATAAGTACCCCTCATAAGCAAATTATTAGGTATATCAATAACAACTGCTTTCCCAACAGATAGACTCCAAAGCACAACTATCATATTCACGGTAACACATAGGAAGCCATTAATGGAATCGGGTGAATATATGACTTAGTAGGCTAACAGGAAGGGTTAGATAAGACAACTTTTGGTTAGGGAATGCATTATCGTCCACAATTGAAACAAATTGTAATTCATCATCTAAAACATATTTAACAAGGGTTTTGTTATAATCCATATTTAAGACACAGACGTGAATTGAAGAACTGGACATCGAAGGGTATGTAATCTAACATCTTTTATAGGGTTTGAGAATGTTTTTTTTTTCTTTTGTAGCTTCTCAATGAGGTTTGATGAATATCACTGATTGTTTTATGGAAGGGTTTACATGGTTTGACATTGATATAAAAATTTGGAGTTGCACATAAAGGTTGAACCTTTGTAATCCTAAAGAAAATCTTTTGGATACTAACTAAAACAATTGTGATTAACTAGGGTGGTAAGCTAATAACGATGATGTGTGTTTTGAGTAAACGCTGAAATACACAAATAAAGGCAGGGACCTAAAAAAACAGAATAAGCAGAGCAGAGGTACGAACCACATTCGATGTTTTCCGTGACTAGTCCAATGGTGAAAACAAATAGGGCAAACATCCATTGAACAAGTAATCTTGGTATCATAAAGATCATCATTAAACACGACAACCCCATGCATAATTTTACCATCTGCACCAGTCCAACTTGTAACCTTTGGTGGTATCAGTTCATCCAGTTCTTTAAGATCCTCGTCATCTTCTTCATAGTCTTCGTCGATTATCGAAGCTTCTTCTTCGTCCTCGTCAGATTCCAACACCCTTATTTCATCTTCTTCTTCTTCTTCATGCCCCACTTGTGTTTTAACCATTCTTCTTGTTAATTAACCAATTTAAATTAACTACTGTATTATACGAAGAACAGATCGATCGATTCTCTGTAGGGTTTTTCGTCGTTCTTTTTTTTTTTAATGCGAAAAAAGTTTCTTAGCTATCTCAATCTCATCTAAACTTAAGATTGACCCGACACTCCCAACCTCTTTTCTAGATTCTACATCTTTAACCCATATTCTTATATTATAATGACCATTAATAGTACTATGTTTTTTTTAAGTATTACAACTACATTTTAATGTTTTTTAAATATTACTACATTTTAATGTTTTTTTAAATATAACATGTAATTAGAAATAAATTAAGTTTTTATATGTTGTTTGATACATACTTATTGAAGATTTTGTCTAAAGTTGAATTATCGTACATTACAACATTTTGCAATTACAGTTTGATCGTATCACGATATAAAGTATCATTATTATCTGTTGCTAGGTAATTTTGCTGCTATGTGCGCGTAATTGCCTAATACATAGATATAAAGATGAATGAAATGAATAGTAAACAAACCTGGCAGCATTCATTCCCATAAACAAAAAGATAATAATAAAATAAGAAGAGTTATTTTGGATACCATATTTATTTTTGAAATACGAAAGGACTCATTTTCACCATTCATCTTTACCTCAATTGATAAGATTAAAAGTATTTAATTATTTCAGTTATTTTTATAATATAAATATCTCTCAAACCATTAAGCGTTAAACGGGAAAAAATATACCATCGCGACGAACATTTAATTAGCTTTCTACATATATGCACTATGATTTTTGAAATTTGCGTAAAATATCATATATAATAATAGTGTTTCATCATATATGATATTAGTGTTAGATTAAAATTATTATTGAATCACACACAATGTTTGTTTATACCATATATGATATTGGTTTATATCGTATATGATATTAGTATCATATATGATATTTTTAGACAACGAAAAAAAACATGAAAATAGCAAAAACATAATTTGTCGAAAGTATATCATATAGCATATCTATAGAAAGATAATTAAATGCGTGTCGTGATGGTATTTTTTAGCATAACGATTAACGGTTTAAGAGATATTAATGTTTGAAAAAAGAGGAGAAATGGGTTTTAGGTTTATATTACTGTAAGATATAGATTATTCACTTGATATCCAAAATAAAGTTTAATATCCAAATAAACATAAATATAATAAAATAGATAGCTATCAAAGTACTAATTGTATGATTCACGATCATATAGAAAGTGCCACCATTTTACAAAGTTTAAAAATCCATTCAAAGAATAACATGTATCTTATCAAAATATAACATAAATTCTCGTCTGGGCTACTTTAGAAATTTTACAAGTTTTTATATTTCGCCCTCAAACTTCAAATGTAAAAAATTCTTAAACGAAAAACTTTTAGAAAAACGGATTTCACCATAATATCTTGTTGAAAATTTTAAAACTTCTTTTTTACGTATTCGAGTTTCTTGATGTTTTTTACGTTTTCGGCTTTATTTTTAACCGTAAAAAAGACGAATCATGAAAAACTTCAAACCCTTTACTTTATTCTTTACTCATAAATTTGAATCACTCGAACAAGAGATTATATGAGTGAGATATGACACCTTAAAGTTGATGTTTTAGTCATTTTTGTTGCATAAGATGTTTGATATAATGTCTAACTAAGATTTTTAATATTTAATTACGTTTTTATTGATGAACAACACTTTTTAACTATAAAATTGACCAATATTAAATTAAAATAAGAAAAATAGTAAATATAAAAGGTATAGATTTTAGTTCAATCTTTACACATGTTTTTGAAATATTCAAATGGATGTCATATAGATGAGATATTACACGTTAAAATGACGCTATAGTTATATATTGATGATGAAAATTATGAATTATAAACAACATGGATTGTGGCGAACAATAATAAATTGACGAACAACCTTAACTGATGAACAACATTAACTAGACTAATTGACGAACAAGACAACATGAATCCATATGTTGTTTATAAGTGTTCACCGGTTAGTCTTTTCATCGGTTGATCAGTCTTGTTGATGAATCGATAAACAAGACTAATTGATGAACCAAATAACATCAATTTACATCATTTTCATAAGTGTTCATCGGTAAATCTTGTTCATTCATTTATTGATGAGCTGATGAACAAAACTAGCTGGTGACCAAGACGAACTATCTACATGTTTTTCATCAGTTAGCCTTGTTCATCAATCCATGACCGAAGAACATGACTGATGAACAAGGCTAACTGAAAACATCAATATACATGTTGGTCAGAAGTGTTCATCGGTTAGTTTTTTTCCATCAATTTATCGTTCTATTTGAAGAACTGAAATATCACTAATGATGAACAAGACTACCTAATGAACAAGACTAACATCAATATACCTGCTGTTCATTAATCAAAAAGTTTGTTGATGAACTAATGAATATCACTAAATTATGAACAAGACTAATTAATAAACAATACAAATCGATTAAAAATGTTGTTCATGGATAATATACGTTGTTCATCATTTAAAAGAGGTGTTCATAAAAAAAAGTTATGTTCATCAATTAATCTTGTTCATCAGCCTTAACCCATGTTCATTAGTCTTAAACCATGTTCATCATTTGTTCATCGTTACCCTTGTTAGTCATATTTTACATCATCAACTATGATTAAAACATCATCTTTAAAGTGTGATATCACACTCACATGACATCCAATTTAAGTAATTTAAAAACGTTAGTAAAAATTGACCTAAAAGCTATAACTTTTATGTTTTAGAACTATTCTAGTTCGAACTTAATATTGGTCAAACTTTTAGCTAAACTGAAATATTACGCAATTTGTACATTTTTGTATAAAATTAAAAAAAAGAACATCACTTTTTGAATCTTACATTAAGAAAATGATTAAAGGTGCGTTGTGGTACAAAAAATAGTGTATTTAACATAATTTTAACACTAAAAGTCTAGCTAGATTTTTTATCAAACACCTTATGTACAACAAATATGAATAAAACGTCAACTTTACATGTCATATCTTACTCATACGACATACGATTTGAGTGAATCAAAATTATTAATAAAGAATCACCGAAAACGTACAACGTTTGTATTTTAAGTTTTGTGTATTTAGGTTGTTAAGCTTCACAAAATTAGAGTCGAAAATGTCAAAAATTTCAAGAAAATTAATACTTAAAAAACTGAAAAATAAAATTTTGGGATTCATGTATCAAAATGCATATCAAATTAAAGAGGATTTAATTCTAAAAATTATGGTGAAGTCGTTTTTTCGTAAAACTTTGTCTTTAATAGTTATGTGTGTTTTAAATTTCCGGCTCGAGTATAAATACAAACCAAATTACCAAAGTACCCCTGGTTACTTTTGAAAAATATAGTTGTTTTGCTTCAGTTGACTAGTTTTACTTTTTATATTTTTAAGTGATCATGTCTCCTAATTGTAATTAAACACAAGCACGAAAATGATAGGACTGGTAGATGTTGCAGTACATAGCTGGGTAGTCTTCTTGATATTCAGTTGATGCTCTTTGTACATTTGAGCAAAAAACTTCAACCTTGGCCGATATTGGGTAGCCCGCTCGCGCAATGCTTTTTTCCGGCGTTCCAATGCACTAGCACGTGGATCCAGTATATCAAGACGCTGGTCCAATTTATCAATCTGCCGTTTCAAAGCATCATCTTGCCTTTTCAAAGCACCAGCCTGTCCCAATCTATCAACAGGCTTTCCGAATTTCTCAACGAGTTGATCCAATTCCTGAAGCTCTTTTTTCACATCATTCCACTGGGCCATGGAGTTGGTGTATTGATCTTCTAAAACTTGCATTTCTTGCAGAATATGTATGATACGACTACATTCAAGCTTGTCAATGCCAAAGCAGGACCAAGTCAAGAATAGACATCAAAGGCTAAAACAAGTTATTAAAACAATGAGTTTGAAGAAGTCTAAAGTTGTTTGAACGTGTAGTAGTAGTGTAGTCATGCATTTAGGAGAAAGAAGTGGTTTCCACATTGCATTAGATTCCTACGTTTACACTTTCCGGTCAAGTATTTCCTAGAGTTTAGGTTAGTGGTTGCTTATGTTACCACTATTTATATTCTATTGTTTTGCATGAGATGAAATATAAGAAAATTGTCCCAAGTCTTCTTCTTCTCCCTTGTTATTCTGAGTCTAACCCGCTAAAGGGTATATCAATTGGTGCTTTCATTCTCGATCTCACCATGCCTCCCCACAAAGACACATCAAATGACGACCACCACCAAGTTTCCAGGACCAATTATCCGCCCTCAATGCCAAAGTTGATGCCCTCGTCAATAGCATGACGAACCTTCTCCAAGCCCCACCACCGCCCCCGCCCCCGCCCCCGCCACCACCCCGCCACCACAACCCACTTTATAAATCACCAAAAATTATGTTACCCGTGTTTGATGGTACATCTCCGTTGGATTGGCTTTTTCAAGCCGACCAATATTTTAACTTTTATAATATCCCGTTGGAGCAACGTGTGTCACTTGCTTCCTTCCACTTCCAAGGAGACATGTTAAGTTGGTACAAATACATGCATAACAATCAGCTTTTAGGTGACTGGACAACCTTTACACGTTCCCTTGAACTTCGTTTTGGCCCCTCCTCATTCGCAAACCACCAGGCCTCACTCTATAAGCTCAAACAATGCATCACTCTATAAGCTCAAACAAACCGGTTCAGTCACTGCTTACCAAACTGAGTTCGAACGACTCAATAATTGTGTTGTTGGATTACCCACCACTGCCCTCCTAAACTGTTTTATATCGGGTCTTCGTTCCGATATTCAACAAGAAATTACTGTGTATAATTCCATCACACTTCACCAAACTTATGGTCTATCCAAACTCATCGAGGATAAACTAGCTGCTAACCAATCCCAAGTTGCATCCTCTGCTCGTCCCCCATTTGTAGCTCATACCATCGAAGTCACCACAACTAAACCAACTGTAACACCACCTACAATTCTTCCGAGCCCGGCAAAACAAACTACACCTTTACCAACACGAATACTCTCACCCGAAGAAATACAAACTCGACGTTACCAAGGTCTTTGCTTCCGTTGTTCTGAACGGTTTTACCCGAGACATCGTTGCAATCCACCCCAGTTTCTCTTGCTTGGAAATGATGAACCAATGCCATTAACTATTAACACTGAGACCCTTGCCAACCTAGAAGATCATGCATATGACATACAACCGCCTCAGTACTTAGCCCTTTCTACTACGGCGTTGCATGGCACCACATGCCCACTCGAGCTTCGTATTACCGGTCACATCAACGGACACTCTGTCACCGTTCTTGTAGACTCCGGTAGCAGCCATAATATTATCAAACCTTGTCTCGTTTCAACACTAAACTTACCATCCGATTCCAAACCCTCATTTCCCGTTATGATTGGTGATGGTACATTTCTTCATTGCACGGGACAGTGTCCTAACGTTGAACTTCGGCTTTCGGAAACCCCGTTTTCTATTTCTCCATATGTTTTCCCTATTGAAGGTGTTGATGTCGTATTAGGCATGTCATGGCTAAGTAGCCTTGGGCCACTCAAAGCAGATTTTTCGGTGCCACAACTTACCTTCAATCACCTCGATAAAGAAGTTACCTTGCATGGGGAGTCCTCGCCTAAGTTAGGAACAAGCACCGACCTTGAGGACAAGTTCGTAGTTCAACTAGAGGGTATTAATACGACTACATTCAAGTTTGTCAATGCCAAAGCAGGACCAAGTCAAGAATATACATCAAAGGCTAAAACAAGTTATTAAAACAATGAGTTTGAAGAAGTCTCAGGTTGTTTGAACGTGTAGTAGTAGTGTAGTCATGCATTTAGGAGAAAGAAGTGGTTTCCACATTGCATTAGTTTCCCACGTTTACACTTTCCAGTCAAGTATTTCCTAGAGTTTAGGTTAGTGGTTGCTTTTGTTATCAGTATTTATATTCTATTGTTTTGCATGAGATGAAATATAAGAAAACTGTCCCAAGTCTTCTTCTTCTTCCTTGTTATTCTGAGTCTAACCCGCTCAATGTACCACCCGCTCTGCGGTATGAGGGAGCAGCTTTCGTGCATCACGCCATCGACGGTGTTCATTGACCACAAATAAATCATAAGCTCGTTTTGTAAATGGGAAATATCTCGCCTGCATTAATGATAATAGTTCTTTACATCCAACTAATTGTAAAAAGAGCTCAAAGTTATGTTATTACAAAGAGGTAGATTACCTTATCCCGACTAGAAAGGCGAGTTGCATAAAGAAGTATAACATCCTTGTACGAACATAAGGTATTGCATTGAGGGCACTGCTTGAAAGAGGCAATTAAAACAAAGAGTATAGTGGTGAAATGAGTTGATTATGGGCGCTAAGCTAGAACACCATACCTTACCACAAGATGAACTTTGACGAAGCCATTTATTTATGCATGACAATCCGTACATATGCCCACAAGGAAGACAGCTGAATCCAAAACCACAAAATAAACAAAAATTCAGGATAGCTTTAGTTAGTAATCTTTAGTATTAAAAACAGTACCGAGTAAAACTATAATGTATGAGTATTAGAAATAACAAAAGTTGCATAACCCCATGTAACGATTACTATTTGACCAATCCAAAAAGGGGGAAAATAAATGCTTTGTCTTCTTCGTCAAATATATATAATTTTCAGTTGAGCATAGAGGCTGAACCTTTGTAATCCTCGCTAGAATCAAATCTTTCGGGTGAATTAATCCTCTTTTATAAAAGACATAGTGATTAACTAAAACAATTGCTTCTTCTTCTTCTTCTTCTTCACTTGCATGGGCGTGGTGAAGCTAATAATAGTTATGCGATTATGTGTTTTCAGTAAAGCTCCAAATCAGTTGGATCACCCTTGCAAGGCCGGATGTCCTTTCTTACCATTGGTAGAATTGGAAGCAACCTCTACCTTAGGTAGGGGTATGACTGTTATGTCTCAACCTCCTCCATACATTGTGGAAGACTGTATTGAGACCCATAACCCATGGAAGACGGTATTGAAAATTACTTGACTTTACTTTTAGTAAAGCCCCAAATCATGGGATGCATTTTTATAATGTAAGATAACACACAAACACCTAGAAAGAACGCAATAGCTTATTCAAGATACAATGTCAAAAATTAACTAAGAAGCATATACCAAAACACACACCCAAATAGTCTTCTATGCAAAAAAAATTGAACCTTTTTTTCAAGTATTTCCAACTAGAAGAGATTTATGAAACATCTTTTGTATAAAAGACAAAAGTAGAGACACTGGCTAGAATGACACGAGTAGTTAAAGGAAAAAAAAAAAGAAGTCACGCACTGTGTGTAAGAGGAAGGACTGAAAGCAAAACCACGAGATGATTACATACCAGACCCGTCCAATAAAAAGAAAAAGGGAACAAAAATCAATGCTTTTTCTTATCAGCCATTAGAGGGCAGGGATTCATCACTCCGAGTGAGTGTATTTTGAGGTGCCACGTCATCGAAACTCACTCACCCACTCACACGAAAAAAAGTGGGGAGTCATGGCTTGGAGTGATGGGTGAATGTGGGTCCCACAATACCCTTTTTTTCTTCCACAATACACACACAAAATACACAAAAAAAAGCTAAAACCCAGACTCACGCCAAGTGAGATGAGTCACGCCGCAGACCCACGCCGTGGGATTTTTGGGTTTGGTGAATCATCACAGCCACTGCGACGTGGGTTTGGAACCCCACGGCGCCACCACTCCCTGTGCTCTTAAAAAGAAGTACTAATAATTTTTTTTAGTAATTTTTAACTTTTTATAAAAATATATTTAGTTTTTTATTTCTTTTCGAAAAGTAATACCAATAGTTTTTTCTAAAAGAAGGGGAAATATACTAAATTCAGTTGCAGGTTGAGCCTTTAGTAACGTAATCGACACTTTGGGAAAACTTTAGTAATCATAATGCATATTATCTTACATGGCAATGCAACCGGTTAAGCAATATGTAACCCCTCTGATGAGTAATGGCGGGATACATTTTCTACACCTTTAGTAACAAATAAACCACACATGTATACATGAGTAACTCATCTGTTAGTTTTTAAACTTTAGTAACAAAATCGTTACTATGGAAAACTTTAGTAACCTCCATGTAAATTAACCCCACTCAAAGCTACATGCAAATTTTGCCCATTTTATATTAGATGTTTTTTTCCTCGACATTTAAAAACTATTATTGTTTTTTTATTTTTACATTTTTCTATGTTTTTTGTCCGTTTTAGCCTTCAACCGTTTAGCCGCGCCCGTTTAGCTTGCGTCGTTTGGAATGTCGCCCGTTCAGCCCGCCGCCCGTTTAGCACGTCACCCGTTTGACCCCCTACCCGCGCCCGTCCGGCCCGCCCATTGTGTCACCTCCACTCATAGCTAATGGTGTCATAAATGGTTATTTTAGCCTTTTTATTGTCGATTACATTATGTCGTCTCATACAAACCAAACATGATTAAAAACTATAATTATTCATTCCATTACGTCATGCATTCCATTCCTTAGACATTTCATTATGTCGTACCAAACGCACCCTTAGAGCCAGGGAATCGGGTTGACTGAGCGGCTTTGACGCCACACCAATGATGGCGCGCTATTTTTCGACTGGCGTTCAGGGTCCTGAGGTTTTTGATGCGTGAGGCGAGTTGAAAAAATATGCCCCCTTATAAAAGAAACACGTGATTTTTAGGGGTTTGGTAGACGGCTCATCCTACGCTAAAATTTATTTATAAAGTAAAATTTACGATGCAAAAAATATAATATTTGAATTACAAGTTTCGCCTACATCACCTAAAACACGGTTTTGTGTGTTTCTTGAAGCAAATTCATCAATTATCTTGTCATAGTCAACATTTGCTAAGAACCTACTTTCTAAATTCAATATTGTTGACCCGTTAAGCCTCTTTTGACTCATCGTACTCTTAAAAAAGGCTTCAATATTTTTGTTTTGAAAAAATTCTTTCCGATGATGCTACTGGTTATAATTAACTTTAAGTACACTTTCAATAACATCATCATCATCATGATCTTGAGTAACATTAACATTGTCGCTTTCGATACCATCAACATCAATATTTTCATTAACATCAACATCGACATCATCATTTTTATCAACATTAGCATCGTCACTTTTGGAATTTTCATTCTATAAATATTTTTTCTTCACCATTATTATTATGTCTTTCCTAATGAAAAATGGTTCCAACGATACGAATTGGGTTTTATTAGATTCTTCTTCTTTTTGTTTTCTTTTTCTATTTTGGGCACCCTACAGTTGTGACGACGCAACATGACACTTTCTAGTGTAAATTATCGAATAATATCAAATACTAGTATAATCGCAAGATTAAAAAAAGTAAAAAACCATATAAATTTTGAAAAAAATATCACCTTATTAATTCACGTAAAGATTGGAGAGAATAATGTACGCGTCACTTGTATGCCACTTTGCCCATAATTCTCACATCCAATTGCCAACTGCTAATATCTATTAATATCATAATCGGTAAGAAGACTTTGTCAAGTATGTATAACAAGGTAGGCCCACCCGCGCTTCGCTGCGGGGTGGCTATTTCTCGATTTCTATGTTATCAAAACTATGAATAAAGCGGCGGTCACGTTTTATGTGGCTTACACACATAGGCTCGAATCGGGCAAAATACGCAAAAAGAAGATACACACGCCATAGTTGCAACCTTAACATGGTGCCTTGCCAATATACGGGTGTTCTCACTTTTAGGAGGCCCATTTAAACTCATCATAGCCTCAAAAGTACGGGTCATATCTGTTTAAAAAGGTGTGACTTTCTATACCTGGGTAATGAGATATACATACATAGGCATCATCGTCTCATTTTTCTCGGACCATCAAACTGATTTGTAAAAACCCACACCTGCGCTCTATATATCAACATGGTCTGCCTGTGTAACTCATTGGTCACGTACACAGACACGTGGGAAAAAAATTCCATCCAAAACATAAGAGACTAATAAAATATTATTTATCGTACCAAACCCCACACAACACACCTCCCACAAAGGTATAAAACTATTAATTAGGGGCCGTTTGGTTTGCGGGTTACCTTTGGCTTTTGTATTAAAAAACTAATATTAAGCCGTTTCGTTGTTTTTTGGATGGTGGGTTTAGATTTCTAGTCCAAACAGTAGACGTTTTATAAAAGGAGTGTAATGTCTATACTTTACTAACAAAACACAGGTTTTGTTTTGTTTTTATCTCCATCCCTTTTTGTCTTTTTCTTATATACACATTTTAAATTAATAAAATTATTCAAACCATTTTATATATTTCATCTTCTTCTAAATACAGACAAAACTTATTTATATTTTAATATACTAATATATTATTAAATTATTAAATACCATTTTCTCTTTCTTACATTAAATTTAAATCTAAACATACACAAAATCCTAATCCTACCCAATCCTAAATCATCCACTTTACAAACCCATACTTAAAGTAAAACCCGACTTCAAACCAAACGGACCATTAGTTGTTGTAGCAATTCTTGTGCAATACACTTTAGTAAAATAACGAATGCAACCTTAACACATTGCCGTGCCAAAATCAAGTCTTTAAGCACCCCATTTAAATATGCTCAGTGAGAGCAGTATTCGCGAAAATGGGACACTCTCGCCATGGCTGAAACGCTAGCACGTTGCCCCGCCAAGATACGGGTCGTCTCACCTTTAATCGGACCGTGAAAATTCATCATAGTCTTAATCCCCGTTTCACATATAGCCTCAGATATAAGAAAGTTCACTAAAAAGGAGTCATGCGTCATAGGTGCAACGCTAACACGTTGCCCTGCAAAGGCAACATACAACCTAGAAACTGCAAGAGAGACAACCTAAGAATAGGCTCAGTGAGGGCAACGAAATCAGGTCTTTAAGCACCCCGTTTAAATAGGCTCAGTGAGGGCGGTATTCGCGAAAATGGGACACAATCGCCATGGTTGAAACGCTAGCACGTTACCCCGCCAAGATACGGGTCTCCTCGCCTTTAAATGACCCGTGAAAATTCATCATAACCTTAATTCTCGTTTCACATATAGCCTCAGATATAAGAAATTTCACTAAAAATAGGAGGGATGCGTCATAGGTGCAATGTTAACATGTTGTCCTTCAAAGGCAACAATACAACCCACAAACGGCAAGAGCGGAAACCTAAGAAGGTCACCTAGCCGAAGAGCCGCATATAAATTACAACCTATATTTGTTTTATGTTGCTGCCACAATAGACAATCCAAAACGAAACCACAACCAAACCAATACAGTCACCTTGTATATCATAACCCATGAAACAGATATGAACAGGCTCAGCCAGGGCAATATTCGCAAAAAGAGGATACACCTGTCATGGCTGCAACGGTAACACGTTGCCCTGCCAAGATACGGGACATCTCCCCTTAAAGTGGCCCGTCAAAATTCATCATAGCCTCAAATCACGGTTTACGTGTAGGTTCAAATTAAACAAATTCACTAAAAGATGATGCACGTGTCATAGGTGCATCCCTTACACGTTACCATGCCAACACAGAACCCACAAATAGCAACAGCGCAAAACCAACGCCATGAAACCGATATAAACAAAATGGATAGAGACGTTACCAATTGCATAAAAATATAGGTTCATCGGCAACCTAAGAATGTCACCTGGGAAAAGAAGTACGCAAAAATGATAACATATATGTTTCACGTAGTTTTCGTGACACGGAACCCAGAACAAAACCACCACCAATACAATCAAAACAATCAGACAAGAAAATAAGACAACCCATAGCAAAACTACCACCGATACGATCAACACAATTAGATAAGAAAATATCAATGTTCAGTAGACATATATATAATAAAAACCAGTTTGTTCTTGATAAATAATAGGGTAAACTTCAAATTTCGTCCCTCGATTTTATGAAAACGGCAATTTTGCGACCGAGTGTAAACTTCAATGTGCGAAAACTGCAACATGTGTCTGGCACGTGAGCGCACTTTCGTCATTTCCACTTGTACCTTACACGCAAGCACTCTTCCACCTTTATCTTCGTGCAAAAAATGTCCCTGAAGAAAATGACCCACTTTTCCTTCTTGTCGTTATTACACTGACATCTTTTATTTCGGGGACTTTTTGCACGAAATCAAACTTTTCATCCTGTACATAACCCTATATTAGATTCAAACACATGCACACACACACACACACACACACACACACACACACACACACACACATACACACATCTACATACACACACACACGCGCGCGCATACAAAGGGAGAAACGCGCAAACACACATACAAACTTTCTATCTTCTACATAATGGCTCGATGTGTTGGACTTTGTTTTGTCCAGGTCATTTCGCCTATGTGAAATGATGATAGCCTCGTACCAATCAGATATTGATGAGGAGATCTGGCAGGCAAGAGAATTGTTAAATAACTCTCAACGACTGATCGAGCGGGTGATGCGTAGGATGAGTTGATTATCGAGCTCAAAAATGGAAATCCTTCTTGATGTGCTAGGGAGAATCTCACAAAGCTCAAGGCACTTCAAACTGACGACATGAGAAAGGCAAGGTTGTGATGAAAATCGTCACACATATTAACAACAAGATAATTGACAAGATTGACTTTTCAGCGAGGTAGATGAGATGTGAACCGGTAGTTCATGAAGGTTTAAAGGGTTGTTGTATCTAGATAGGGGTTGCTAATGACTAGTCTTTTGGATTTTTTAATGTTTAGCAAATACTAACTACTGTGTCTTAGTTTTAATTAAGGTGTTATGTTTTAGACTGCACTTTTAGTTAAGGCGTTTTGTTAATTGTTAATCGCGTGTTATTATGTTTGGTAGAGAAGCTAATGATGTTAAGAAGAAAACAGAAATGAAAAGGCTTTTGTTAATAATCAGTTACTAAATAAATAAGCAAACAAGGTGTTAACAAGTAAGGTTAATACGTAGTTACAAAAAATAAGCGAATAAGTTGTTAACAAGTAAGGTTGTAAGTATAAGAGGTCTGCAAGTGTTTATGTAAAAGACCCAAGGGCGCTAACGGTAATTTTTTTGTGTTGTGAGGGTGAGGTCGCAGGTTCGAGTAGATAGTTAACCAATCCTTTTTTATCAGGGGAATAACCAATTACTATTAAGCTAGTAATAAGCACTAACATTCCTTAACGATATGCATAGTAACCAAATACTGTTAACACAGTAATATGCACTAACAAGACACCAATAAGCAGATAATAAGCTATAAGATGTTTTTTATGCAGAGTAACCAAATACTATTAACACAGTTAAATCACTAACAAGACAATAATAAGTAGATTATAAGTTATAAGTTGTTTTTTTAACAAAAAGAGATCCCTAACATTTCTTAACAGTATAATTATCTAGTTATAAAGTATTTAGAATAATCATATACACTATCCCAAACAATCCTTGTAACAGCCATCTTCAGTTCACTAGTGTTGGTCCCTTGTAATTAGTGTTATACTTAAGAATACTATGTATAGACCTAACTCATGGTAAAGTAATGTAAATACACAAGATAATATAATGTAAATAACACAAAAAGTTTTCAACGTTTAACTCTTATTATTTAAAGAGTTATACCCTGTTGTATGTGAAGCTACAATAGGAATAGAATAGACAATGTGTGTGTTTATGATATCCTCACTAACAAACTAAACCAATCCTAACAATTGATAAGCTTGGCGATTAAGACAACAAGAGTTTAGAACTTGATGAGACTGCTTTTATACATGGTCTCATCGTCCAAATCGGGCTTAAAATCAATTAAATATCATAAAATATGCCAAATATATGCTCGTGTTTGTTACTTGTGTATTTTTAGGTACGGATATTGAGGAAATGGCAAAATATCACAAGAATCATTCAAAAACGAACACGGGAAACGAAGCCGCACAATGAACCGGGCCCAAGTTTGGAAAATTGCAAAATGACCCTTGAAGAATTGAAGATTGTCAAGTTTGGTCCCTCATCTTTGAAGAACTTGTCACAATTGACCCTCCAAATGGCAATTGTACAAGTATGGTCCTTAAAGTTTGAAGATTGTACAAGACCAGTCCTTGGAGAATCAAGAATATACATTAAATACCCTTGGAAAAAGTTTTAAAACCTTTTGTGCCATATTTGACAACTTGTCCAAAGTTGTTAAGTGAAAAAGAGGCGTTGACAGCTTTAAAAACAAAGTGAAAGAATGGTGAAAACTTGGGGACCCTTTCTGCCAGTTTACCAAACTTTCCCACCCACTCAGGCCTTGCCACATCACCATAACCCACCCAAATACAAATACCCATAGCCCATTAACCCAACCCGGTTTATTTAATAACCAGTCAACAAGGTCAAACCATTTTCCCACCCAAACACACCTTTTAAATTAATCCTTTCTAAAAACGGATTAAACCCACTCCCTAATCCCCTTAAACCCTAATTAATTCCCAGGCTTAATTGAACCCAAATCAAAGGGATATTCCCCAATTGGCTCCAGATCCCTAATTGCCCTCACTCTCACCTTTTCCCACCCAACACAACAAGACCACATGGCCTGTGGGACCTACCCCGACCCTCCCCTGCTACATCCCTTTCACCCAAAACCCTATAACCCGACCATTTAAACGGTTAGATGAATCCCCTTGGTCCCCAAGTTCAATCCAACGTCCACAAACAAGTTTTCTAGCTGGCATATCACATGTATCACTTTTGACCAAGAATGAAGACAAAGACTTCAAGGGCAAAATCGGATTTTCCATACATTAGGGTTTTCAGCTTGTAATTTTTTATTCCTAGTTCTAGAATAGTCTTTTAGCTCTATAAAAGGTGAATGAGCATGTTCATTTACTTTGTTCCAGTTTTTAGCATTTTTCATCTTGTAATTCCTTTTTTAAATTAATGAAGTTTGGTGTTTGTTAAATACAAGTGTAATTCCTTTTATTAAGTTTAAAAAGTTTGTGTGTTGTGTTAAATGCTAAGGCTGAGTTCCATTTCAATTGTTTAACACTTTGAGTGTTTAATGTTTCAAAAAGGTTTTTAAGAGAAGTTTTTCAAGTTTAAGAAAATCCAAGAGTTGTGAAGTGAAAGTGGATCAATTTTTGGATTTTGTGTCTTGTTCTTGAAAAGAGTTAAGGTTTCAAGGTTTATGAAAAGTTTTTGAAGAAGTTTTGGAAAATCAGAAAGTTTTGTTGCTTGTGTTCATTTTCTGTTTGCAGGTTAAATTGTTGATTGTTGCTGTTAAAGGCTCAGCTCAGGCCCCAGCCTGATTGGAGGTGGTTATTCAACCACTGAGGGACTTGGATGTAAGTCCCTCAAGGTAAAATCCCTTTTCCATTTTTAGTTTTTCTGAAAAATATATGCTATGCATGATTTTTTTTGAAAAAGGTGCTAAGTGTTGTTAAAAGCTTTTGGATAATGCTTAATCTGGTGTAGTATGCATGTTAGGTTTGATTAGAACCCATTTGGTTTAGATTTGAAGTCATTTGCTTTGTAAAATTTGATTTCTGAAATATAAAGGGGCGTTTGGATAAGGGTTTAAGCAGGGGTTAAAATCATCAATTGTGCTTAAAACTTGTTTAAATGCACTTTATAGGGTCTGTGTTAGTTACATGCTAGTTTGTATTCATTTTGTTAGAGTTTTAAAGCAAGTTTGTTGGATAAAAAAGTGAAAGGATAGCTTAAAATCAGAAACTGCTAGAATTGCATGATTTTGTGAGAATTTGAGCCATCCAAGTGATTATTGTGTTAGATCTTAGGGTTAAGTAGGACTGAGTTTGTTTGCATGCTAGTTTGTGAGCTTGGATGCAAAATCTTAGCCTTTGAATCTCCTTTGTGTGCAAGTTGTAAGCCAAAAAACCCCCAGACCTGCTTATTGAATATCAGCAACTTGATATGACCATTGTGTGCTTTTGTGTGAAATTTGTGTGCTAAGTGTTTGTATTTTCTACTTGTCTTGACTCCTTGTGCTCCAAAGAGCACAAGGGTGCCCTGCTTGTCCACAAAACACCACAAACAAAGCAACACCAAGCTCCTCTTGGTTTCTATTAGCACAAGTGAGAATTTCACTTGTTCATCAGAAACAAGCCCTTGTCTGGGCACATTTTGCTCTCAATTTGATTCAATCTTGGTTAAAAGTGATTTGTGTTTGTGTTTTAGTGATTAAGTAGTGTTACTGTTTGTGTTTTAAAAAGAAAAAAAAAGAAAAATCTTGTAAAAAGCATACCCCGCCTGGACTCGAACACGCGACCTCCCGTTTGGAGGAGTAACGTGTTTACCAGTGATCTAGATAGCTTTTTACGTTAAGGTTTCATTTCATTACTTATTTAACCTCTTTTTGTTTTGTGCTTGTTTAAATAAGCCGTGACTTTTTGGCTTATTTGTGGCTTATTCATTAAGTGTTTTCAGCTTATTTGATTTTTCCTAGAATAGTTATAGACTTAGGGATTTTTCTGGCTTAAAACATTATTTTTCTCTTTAGTTAATTAATTATTAGGATTATTTTTAGAATAAATTTTAGAAAGTAATTTAAAAATAGTAAACAGTAATTAAAAAATCCAAAAAAATAATTTTTAGTTTTTAATTAATCTTTTTGAGGTTTACATATCATAAAGTTTTCAAAAACTTTAATTTTTAATTTTATTTAATTTTAGGGTTTTTAGACAACTTTAAAAATTAATATAAAATTAATAAAAAGGGTTTAGGAGCTTTAATTTACGTTTTCATCTTAGTTAGAATATTTAGAATTTTTGAGAATTTTTTAGAATTTATTTAAGAACTTTTTATTTTTTTGATTATTTTAATATTATTTTATTCATAAAAATTCAAAGTTTTATTTTTAACTTTTTTTCATTTTTCCTAGGTTATAGACATTAAATTAGGAACTTTGTCACTTTCCAATTAATTTTTAGGCTTTTCATTTAATTTTTAGAATTAATTTAAGATTTAATAGATTTTAATAGTTTTCAGGAGTTTAAAAATAGTTTAATTTGGTTTTAAAATTTTTAAAAATAGTTTTTGGTTTAATTAGGTTATTTTTGAGGTTTACAAACTATTAAATCTTGTTTAGGGCTTTTTAATATTTAAAAGTGATTTTTAGGGCTTTAATTAGCATTAAAAAGTCATTATTAAATTAATTAAAAGGTTTTGGCAAGTTTGGATTTTTTGTAAACTCTTAGAATTTTATTGTGGGTTTTTAGTAATTTTTAGGAATTTTTAGGTTAAAATTTTAAATTTTGTCGTTTTTACGTTTCTACGTCTTAACTTTCTAGTAGTGTTTTTGCCTATTTTTCTATTTTTTCGTATTCGTCATTTTCTCTTCTCCTTTCTTCTTGTTAATAATCAAAAACAAAATCAATCATTCATTACACAACGCACGTGCCTCCTTGAGAGAACGATCCCATCCCATTAAGGGTCATAAGTGTTTACGTTTTCCTAAACGTACACTTAACGCTTACCACTATTTTACCTCCTTTTCCTAAAGGTGTGTAAAAGAACAACTACATCATTTTGGCGCCGCTGCCGGGGAGGCGTGTTGTGTTTTGATTGAACATTGTTGTTTTCTATAGTAGCCAAAATAGTATTTGTATTAATAGCACTCTATTAATACGTATTATCGTTTTTCGGTTTTTGTGTGAATATTATTACTATATTGTATACGTAGAACAATAAATACACAAGTACTCCAAATACGTGAGCAATCACAACCTTGATTCGGGATTTCATCACTCGATCATTGTATTCGAATCTCAAACCAAAGAAAAAAGGCAAAAATAGATAAATACTTTCGTGAAGCTTAATCTTGATAATACAAACTATAAGGTGGGTATAAGGCGGTTGTATTTCACGACCTAAAGGAAAAAGGCTCTTAAGTGCTTCGCGCCGCCTCGTTTCCTCCGCTTGCTAGTGCGTATTTGATTTTGAGAGTGAATCGAGGGTTTTGCCGCCCAAAGTATTATTACATATCATATATATTTTCTTGGTTTCATATTTGATTAAACCCTCTTGAACGATTTGGTGTTCCACCATCGTTCTAAAGTCATCGAAGGCGTTCACTTCACGTGATCGTTTTCATTCCTTGAGGCCTTTTTAATCAAGAGATTTGATTGAGGAGGAGATTTGTGGACTCATTGTCTACTTAATACATTCACCAATTTCCAAAAAAGTTAATACAATCAAAAACCACAAAAAAATTGAAAAACGCAAAATACCAAAAAGAATCTTCTTTGCTCGTCTCCACGTTGTACGTGACGTTTATGCTCACTCGTAATCAAGCAAAACGTGCACGTAAACGCAAGAACAAAACTCCCACTCCAACTCATTCTAGTGAGGAGTCTCCTATTGACGAACCCATTGTACGAGAAGAACCAACCATGGCGAATCGAACTATGATGGAGTTACTTCAAGCACCCACCGAGGGTTATGGAGAAGCTATTGTGATTCCCGCAATCCTTGCGGAGAATTTTGAGTTGAAAACGGGTTTGTTGTCGATGATCCAAAACAACAAATTCCGTGGTGATGAGAAGGACAATCCCCACAACCATATCCGCCAATTTAATCGTCTTACCGCCACGTGCAAATTTAAGGATGTCTCGAATGACTCGATTAAGATGATGCTTTTTCCGTATTCCTTAGCGGGGCCCGCTAAATTTTGGTTAGAGAAAGAGCCACCCAATTCTATATTGACGTGGAAGGATCTCGTTTCAAAATTTGTGAACCAATTTTTTCCGCCCTCTAAGACTACGCATTTGAAAAATGAGATTTCTAAATTTTCACAAGAATCAAATGAAAGTATTTCTACAGCTTGGAATAGGTTTGAGGAGATGTTACATGAATGTCCTCATCACGGTTTTTCCGATTTGCACCAAATCGACACGTTTTACAATGGACTTAACGATCATGAAAGAGATTATTTAAATGCCGCCGCGGGTGGTAATTTTTTGTGTAAAACGGTTGAAGAAGCTTTGGTCATAATTGAGAATAGGTCTAAAGTTTATAGCCCTCGTCACACACCGAGTGTTGCCAAAAGGGGCTCATCATCGTCTCAAAGTATCAATGCATTACATGATGAAGCAAATGAAGAAACCCGATTTTTTGATAGATTTGCTAACCTTATGTCCCATTGGAAGGCTCAAGAAGCTTCCAATTCCGTTTCGGTTAAAGCGGTTTCTAAAAGTTGTTTGTCGTGTGGGGGAGCTCATGATCTTTCCGAGTGCATTACCGCGGATGGTAACACTTCGAATGCTTTTGTAGCCACGGGAACTTATAACCAAATCGGTCAAGGTTCTCGTTCAAATCAAGCTCCACCAAATCAAAATGCTAATAATTATCGCAACAACAACCAAGTTGGAAATTACCAAGGAAATCAAAGAAATTATAACAAAGGTAATTACCAAAGTGGAAATGGGCAAATTTCAAACCAAAACCAAAACCGTGATTTTCAAAACAATGCCCAAGGTTTTCAAAACGATCACACCAAAAATCTTCAAGGAGAATTTTTGAATTATGCTAAGGCTAATGATGCTAAGTTTGACAATATGCAACGTGAAATGGTTAGCTTAAGATCCGAGTTGAAAAACGAGCTTAAGAACGAACTTGCTAATGAACTTAAAACTCATGCTAATAAAATGGAAGGAAATGTCACACGACTCCAACAAAATCAACAAAAAATGGAGCAAGGACAACATGAGATTAAGCAAGAGTTGTTAAAAGCGGATGCTAGGCAATCTAAGTTTGAAGACCGTATGGCTAAAATGTTTGAAGCTATCATGTGTAAGCCCTCTTCTTCGGGTGGTCTTCCTAGTGATACCATCGTGAACCCGAAGGGAGAATTGAAGGTTATTACTACTCGTAGTGGTAAAACTTTCAAAGAACCCATTTCTCGTCCAAGTACTTCTATGGAGAAGGAAAAAGAGAAAGAACCCGAGGTTGTGGTTGAAAAGGAGCAAATTCAAAGCCCACGAAGTACCGCTCAAACCACACCTACGGTTGAACCTACACCAATCATGGAACCCGAGATTCCAAGGCCGTTGCCTATGCCTAATTTGCCCCAACCCACACCACCTTTACCCTACCCATCAAGACGATACAAGGAAAAGGCACAAGAACGAAATAATTATCAATTTGAACTCTTTATGAAAATGTTTCGTGACTTGCATTTTAATATAAGTTTTGCCGACGCCTTAGTCATGATGCCTCGATTTGCCGCGAACTTCAAAAGTATGTTGAATAACAAAGAGAAATTGCAAAAATCGTCTAATTGTTCATCGGTTTTTCTAAGCCGCATACTTCAAAAAGTCGGTGATCCTGGAAAGTTTTTAATCCCATGTGCTATCCAAGACATGGAAGAATGCTACGCCTTGGCCGATCTTGGTGCTAGTATTAATTTAATGCCTCTCGAGATTTTTAAATCGCTCAATCTTCCAAATCTCACTCCTTCAAGAATGTCAATCGAAATGGCTGATCATTCTACGATTCTAGCTTGTGGAATTGCCGAGGACGTCTTTGTGAAAGTTGGAAAGTTCTACTACCCTGTAGACTTTATTGTTGTTGATATTCCCATCGATCCTAAAGTTCCGTTAATTTTAGGTCGATCTTTTTTGGATACCTCGAGAGAACTTATCGATGTGCATGCAAGAAAAATCACTCTTCGTTTCAATGAGGAAGAACTCGTCATTAATGCAACCCAAAACTCCACTCTTTCTCATGTGTATTCTATCACATCTTTGTACAATGTCAATCCCATCAAAAGCATTTGCAAAAGAATTTCAAATAGAGTTTTAGGAGTTGAGAAAAATGAAGTTCCGTCCCCTCCGCCGGTGGAGGTTAAGAGTGTTAAGCCTATGATTCCAATCTCGAGTGATTCTTCGGATGATGAATACGTTGATCCCGATGGGGAGGTTTTCTTTGTTGACAAAAGATTTGAAAACTTGCCACCACCTAAACCAAAAAGATTTCAAAATGTGAGAATTTTTAGTGTGACTAACATTGTTTTAGATACACCAAATATTTTTGACATAATTAAATCGGGTTTTCACAAGGAGAGTGTAAAAGATGAAAAAGGAAAAGATTTTGAATTTAATTTAAAAGATTTTTCTACAATTCTAACTCCGTCATCACCGCGTTTATTGAGTACTACAAGCTCGTCTTCTCCTTTTGACGATGCTTTGTGTGGACTTAGTGTGGGGGAAGCCCCTTATGTTACCTCCCCTTTCTCCACCGAGGACGAGATATTTGATCCTGGAATTGTTTATATAGGGAAATCTCGGTCTTCCACTGATGCAATAAATGGAAAATCTTTTCATTTGATTGGTGCGAGTCTACCTCGAGTAGCTCAATGTTTTGACTTACCCATTGTCCCACCCTTCTATTTCTTCTCTCCTATTTTCTTCTACCCCATTGGGGTTTGTGTTGAAGAAGCGTTGTTTCGTCTTTCATCTGAAAACGAAGACGCTATCTTTGACCCCGGTATACGTTTATCGGGTTTTTAAAGTACTCCACGTGCTTTTGGGCCTTGTTTATCATGTAAGCCCCACCAAAAATTGACCAAACCATGATTATCCCTAAATGATCACATTTATGGGGATTCGAGTCGAGCTTTTGACTCGGTTATCAAAAACAAGGTGCCTCGTGGGGGAGACCCATGCTTATCCATGTACATATTATTGCTTTCTAATTAGTTTAATGTGAGGGGATTTGTGCCCTTCCAACCTTTGTTCCGTGGTTGTTTGTGCATTGTGGTTTTTAGATCATGATCTTCACGATTGGAGCCTCTCGTGTTTCGTTTTATGGGAGCACTCGATCGTTTGCTTTGGAGGCCTTTCCCAATATCCATATGATATATCCTTTTATGTTCTAACCTTAGGTTTTTAGCACACTTCATAAACGGCTATTACTTATTGGTTACACCCTTTCCATGCTAGATTAGGCATTCGACTACGTCTCTAGTATGGGGGTGTTTGCACCCCTAGACTCGAAACATTGAGGACAATGTTTAACTTTAGTATGGGGGGGTGAATAGATACTTGCCTTGCCAAACCTTCACGCTTTCCAAAGTTTATCGTTTTTGTTGCAAAATAAGGCTAAAAATGGCCAAATTTTAAAATTTTCTCATGTTTTATAAGTGTTTGATGACACGAATGTAGATTTTCCGATGGCGAGAATAAGAGTAATTTTTGACTCGACCGTGCGAGTTGAGCACTTAGCTTTGATTCCTTAACTACACATTAGGCTAAGTCTCTTAAATGAGGACGAGAAATGATAGAGTTAATTATAAGTTACTATGCTAAACGTAGAGTACTCGTATTCTTTCAAAAACTCATGTGTTCTCGTTGTTTGCTTATTCTCCCTTCGCTTGTAAATATTTTTTGCTTAATAAATATTGACTTAGCGGTTTAGTTAGGATTGTTGGGTTTCTAGTCTTTTCTAGTAGCTTCCGTGTAATTAAATTGGGAAGACATTAAGGTATCGCCAGCGTCACGGTTTTGAAGTATTGGCACCCGAATAATCAAAAGCTTCACCCAATAATAAGATTTCAAGTGCTCACCTAAATCTAGCAAACAATTTGAAGCCCCACAAGGCCTAAAATCTATGCAAAATTGAAAGTGAATCAAGCCTTAATCTTTGAAGCTTTAAAGATCCAAAATTCGCTTTAGCGTGAGGATATACGGCTTTGGCTAATAAAACCACCGATGAGGCGGATAATAAAAGGCAAGGCAAGACCGAAGTCATAATAAAAGCTTCATGGCGAAGTTGAATAAAAGATGGAGGTAAACCAAAGATAATAAGGCCCTTCCGTTAGGGGGCGTATAAAAGTCTTGGTAATAAGTCTCATGTTCAAAACCGTTATAAAACCGTGTTTATCGATTCTTCTTGTCAACTTAATTTTTTGACATCGTTGTCTATTAGGAGGGGTTATTGACTTGATGGTCTTAGTTACACCGTTAGGACTCTATTTTTAGACCTAAATCTCTATTATCGCATAAGTCAATGATGTATCCTCGTGAAACATTCAAGAAATCATAAAATAGAAGAGATACAACTTAGGAATAATGGGAGAATAAGTACGTGATTAGGGCATATGAGTAGTGTTAGCATTACTAACTTATAATGACAATGATCTCGTTGCACGCTTGGCATGGAATTGAAGTGAAAATCGAGGACGATGAAATTATTTCTAACGAAGCATTCACGTGTTCTTATTCTATGAACCTAAACGTCCCATTTTGCGATGAAAATCATACATTATGTCTAAAACGCAAGTAGTAGTAATAGTGTAGTGTAGCTAGTTTATCATTTCAATAAAAGTGAATAAAATTAAATTTTGGAGATGCTTTGATACTTTATTCTAGCATTGCGTGAGGGCACGGCAATGGTTTAGTATGGGGGAGTGATGAGACTGCTTTTATACATGGTCTCATCATCCAAATCGGGCTTAAAATCAATTAAATATCATAAAATATGCTAAATATATGCTCGTGTTTGATACTTGTGTATTTTTAGGTACGGATATTGAGGAAATGGAAAAATATCACAAGAATCATTCAAAAACGAACACGGGAAACGAAGCCGCACAATGAACCGGGCCCAAGTTTGGAAAATTGCAAAATGACCCTTGAAGAATTGAAGATTGTCAAGTTTGGTCCCTCATCTTTGAAGAACTTGTCACAATTGACCCTCCAAATGGCAATTGTACAAGTATGGTCCTTAAAGTTTGAAGATTGTACAAGACCAGTCCTTGGAGAATCAAGAATATACATTAAATACCCTTGGAAAAGTTTTAAAACCTTTTGTGCCATATTTGACAACTTGTCCAAAGTTGTTAAGTGAAAAAGAGGCGTTGACAGCTTTAAAAACAAAGTGAAAGAATGGTGAAAACTTGGGGACCCTTTCTGCCAGTTTACCAAACTTTCCCACCCACTCAGGCCTTGCCACGTCACCACAACCCACCCAAATACAAATACTCATAGCCCATTAACCCAACCCGGTTTATTTAATAACCAGTCAACAAGGTCAAACCATTTTCCCACCCAAACACACCTTTTAAATTAATCCTTTCTAAAAACGGATTAAACCCACTCCCTAACTTAATTGAACCCAAATCAAAGGGATATTCCCCAATTGGCTCCAGATCCCTAATTGCCCTCACTCTCACCTTTTCCCACCCAACACAACAAGACCACATGGCCTGTGGGACCTACCCCGACCCTCCCCTGCTACATCCCTTTCACCCAAAACCCTATAACCCGACCATTTAAACGGTTAGATGAATCCCCTTGGTCCCCAAGTTCAATCCAACGTCCACAAACAAGTTTTCTAGCTGGCATATCACATGTATCACTTTTGACCAAGAATGAAGACAAAGACTTCAAGGGCAAAATCGTATTTTCCATACATTAGGGTTTTCAACTTGTAATTTTTTATTCCTAGTTCTAGAATAGTCTTTTAGCTCTATAAAAGGTGAATGAGCATGTTCATTCACTTTGTTCCAGTTTTTAGCATTTTTCATCTTGTAATTCCTTTTTTAAATTAATGAAGTTTGGTGTTTGTTAAATACAAGTGTAATTCCTTTTATTAAGTTTAAAAAGTTTGTGTGTTGTGTTAAATGCTAAGGCTGAGTTCCATTTCAATTGTTTAACACTTTGAGTGTTTAATGTTTCAAAAAGGTTTTTAAGAGAAGTTTTTCAAGTTTAAGAAAATCCAAGAGTTGTGAAGTGAAAGTGGATCAATTTTTGGATTTTGTGTCTTGTTCTTGAAAAGAGTTAAGGTTTCAAGGTTTATGAAAAGTTTTTGAAGAAGTTTTGGAAAATCAGAAAGTTTTGTTGCTTGTGTTCATTTTCTGTTTGCAGGTTAAATTGTTGATTGTTGCTGTTAAAGGCTCAGCTCAGGCCCCAGCCTGATTGGAGGTGGTTATTCAACCACTGAGGGACTTGGATGTAAGTCCCTCAAGGTAAAATCCCTTTTCCATTTTTAGTTTTTCTGAAAAATATATGCTATGCATGATTTTTTTTGAAAAAGGTGCTAAGTGTTGTTAAAAGCTTTTGGATAATGCTTAATCTGGTGTAGTATGCATGTTAGGTTTGATTAGAACCCATTTGGTTTAGATTTGAAGTCATTTGCTTTGTAAAATTTGATTTCTGAAATATAAAGGGGTGTTTGGATAAGGGTTTAAGCAGGGGTTAAAATCATCAATTGTGCTTAAAACTTGTTTAAATGCACTTTATAGGGTCTGTGTTAGTTACATGCTAGTTTGTATTCATTTTGTTAGAGTTTTAAAGCAAGTTTGTTGGATAAAAAAGTGAAAGGATAGCTTAAAATCAGAAACTGCTAGAATTGCATGATTTTGTGAGAATTTGAGCCATCCAAGTGATTATTGTGTTATATCTTAGGGTTAAGTAGGACTGAGTTTGTTTGCATGCTAGTTTGTGAGCTTGGATGCAAAATCTTAGCCTTTGAATCTCCTTTGTGTGCAAGTTGTAAGCCAAAAAACCCCCAGACCTGCTTATTGAATATCAGCAACTTGATATGACCATTGTGTGCTTTTGTGTGAAATTTGTGTGCTAAGTGTTTGTATTTTCTACTTGTCTTGACTCCTTGTGCTCCAAAGAGCACAAGGGTGCCCTGCTTGTCCACAAAACACCACAAACAAAGCAACACCAAGCTCCTCTTGGTTTCTATTAGCACAAGTGAGAATTTCACTTGTTCATCAGAAACAAGCCCTTGTCTGGGCACATTTTGCTCTCAATTTGATTCAATCTTGGTTAAAAGTGATTTGTGTTTGTGTTTTAGTGATTAAGTAGTGTTACTGTTTGTGTTTTAAAAAGAAAAAAAAAAAGAAAAATCTTGTAAAAAGCATACCCCGCCTGGACTCGAACACGCGACCTCCCGTTTGGAGGAGTAACGTGTTTACCAGTGATCTAGATAGCTTTTTACGTTAAGGTTTCATTTCATTACTTATTTAACCTCTTTTTGTTTTGTGCTTGTTTAAATAAGCCGTGACCTTTTGGCTTATTTGTGGCTTATTCATTAAGTGTTTTCAGCTTATTTGATTTTTCCTAGAATAGTTATAGGCTTAGGGATTTTTCTGGCTTAAAACATTATTTTTCTCTTTAGTTAATTAATTATTAGGATTATTTTTAGAATAAATTTTAGAAAGTAATTTAAAAATAGTAAACAGCAATTAAAAAATCCAAAAAAAATAATTTTTAGTTTTTAATTAATCTTTTTGAGGTTTACATATCATAAGGTTTTCAAAAACTTTAATTTTTAATTTTATTTAATTTTAGGGTTTTTAGACAACTTTAAAAATTAATATAAAATTAATAAAAAGGGTTTAGGAGCTTTAATTTACTTTTTCATCTTATTTAGAATATTTAGAATTTTTGAGAATTTTTTAGAATTTATTTAAGAACTTTTTATTTTTTTGATTATTTTAATATTATTTTATTCATAAAAATTCAAAGTTTTATTTTTAACTTTTTTTCATTTTTCCTATGTTATAGACATTAAATTAGGAACTTTGTCACTTTCCAATTAATTTTTAGGCTTTTCATTTAATTTTTAGAATTAATTTAAGATTTAATAAATTTTAATAGTTTTTAGGAGTTTAAAAATAGTTTAATTTGGTTTTAAAATTTTTAAAAATAGTTTTTGGTTTAATTAGGTCATTTTTGAGGTTTACAAACTATTAAATCTTGTTTAGGGCTTTTTAATATTTAAAAGTGACATTTAGGGCTTTAATTAGCATTAAAAAGTCATTATTAAATTAATTAAAAGGTTTTGGCAAGTTTGGATTTTTTGTAAACTCTTAGAATTTTATTGTGGGTTTTTAGTAATTTTTAGGAATTTTTAGGTTAAAATTTTAAATTTTGTCGTTTTTACGTTTCTACGTCTTAACTTTCTAGTAGTGTTTTTGCGTATTTTTCTATTTTTTCGTCTTCGTCATTTTCTCTTCTCCTTTCTTCTTGTTAATAATCAAAAACAAAATCAATCATTCATTACACAACGCACGTGCCTCCTTGAGAGAACGATCCCATCCCATTAAGGGTCATAAGTGTTTACGTTTTCCTAAACGTACACTTAACGCTTACCACTATTTTACCTCCTTTTCCTAAAGGTGTGTAAAAAACAACTACATCAGAACTCAAGTGCTTTTGATCGTATTTAGAAGAGAGAACTGTTTATGAATGTCTAAAGCATTTAGTGCACAAACTTAAGTTCTCTCTTTTACAACCATCCTATTTATAGAAGCAAAGGGTAGATACGTGACAAAGAATTGCCCATGTGCAATTCTTGTCTTATTGGTATAGTGTACCATCGTGTCTTAGCCTATTCTAAGTAATAAGATGTAAGTCCTTTTACAAGGTCAGTACCCTATCTAACCTATAAGGGGTAAGCCACGATAATTGTGTAATGTACAACAACTTATCTTATTTCAACTTATCCCGCCTTTACTTTAGTCTTTGAGGATGCTTGTTCCTTCAGGGAGATCGTATGGGGTTCAGTGAGTCTATTGTCACAACTCACTAAACACGTCACCTTCTTCTTCGTCTTAGTTATATCATTCATTGAACTTCACCTCTCTGAATGCTTGAGTCTTTCTCTTAGACTCAGTCTAAGGTCTTGAAGGTAACTCGTTGAGTGACTGTTCACTCAGTGACTTCTTTGTGTTATAAGGATAATACATTACTTAGGCTGATTGTTATTCAAATCCATCAGTGAGACCATTAGGCACTGAATTGACCTAACAATCTTCCCCTATTTGGATAAAAATAAGCCTAATTAAAATTGTTATAAGTGAGCAAATAGGCTTCTTCTCATAAAAACTAATCTACTGATGAAAAAATTTGTTTTAAACAAAGTACTTCCTTTTTATTCATCATTGCAAAGACTGAATAGTCTGATACAAGAAAAACATAAAAAAACAAAGGATTACAACTCTTCAGCCTTCCATTGCTTCTCTCTTTACTCTTGAGGAGCTCAACACCTTTTATTTATCAGGCCTTCTTGCAATCATCTGCCTGAGCTTCTCATCAAACCTCTTATTCTCCTTAGTCTGAACTTGTCCAACCATTACTAGGAAGATAAGAAGACTCTCGGAAGGACATTTCTCAATGTCACTTATCCTTTGAAAAGCTTGGTCTCCAAATACATCAACAAAGAAGATACCCCACTCATGTTCTTCGATGACCATGTTGTTGACAAAAGGGAGATTCTCAGGGAGAGTACGATTGCATTCTAACCCAGGGATCTTGGTTTCAGCTCCAATCTCCATCCTTTTCCTTTTTCTTCCCTGAGTCTTGCTAGGATCATGTTCAGCCAAAGGAAGATCCTCAGTAATCCCTAACTGCTCCTTTATTTGATTCAACCTCTCATATCTCTTGCTGAGAGAGTTGAGTATTACAGGGACACATTTATTGGTTTTGGTCCTAAAAATTCTACCCATTTCATCCCACTCACTGAGACCAAAATCACCAAACGAAAATTTCTTCATCGCTTCAAAGTTCCTTTCGTCATTGTTTCTGTAAACAGCTACTGAGACTGGGGTGGTGTGAGGAATGATTTGAAGGTTTGTGATTGCTTCATGCCTTCTTCTTTGAGTGGTAACCTGAGTATATTGATCAAATAGATTTTTCAGTTGGGAACTTTGTTGTTGTTGCTTCTTGATCATTTCATCCTGAATGGGCTTGAGTTCCTCCTCTTGCTTCTGAATGTACTCTTGTCGACCCTTCAAGCTTGATAAAGCCTCAGGGTTGCCACCCACTTCCTTAACAAACTCAGTGGACACTTTGAGTATCTCAGATCTTGTTGCCTCACTAGTCTTAGTCGTCTCCATTCTGTCTAAGTACTCTTGAATTTATTCAGGAGCCATCTTGTACATTCTTTCATTAATCTCATAAGGTACCAAGACTGGAGCATCAGGATCAGGCCTCATTTCCCTTAAAGATTTTACAAGCTTCTTGGGGGTGATAGGGTTTCATCAGCAATGCCTTTACCCTTGTCTTTGTTAGAGACTCAAGGCTTAGGATTGGGTGGGATTAAGTTCAAAGGTGTTGGACTTTGGATTTTAGGAACATGAGGTGGTTGTGTCACCATTTCTTTTTGCTCCCCCTCAGGTTGAGAGGGAGGTTCGTTTCATGTGATCATCATTGGTGCAACATTTTCCCCCTGAAAAGTTGAATTGTTAGGCTGACTGATCCCAACTTTTGGTTGTTGTGATGGACCTGAGGAGGAGGTGGTGGATGATCCCTTGAAAACATGAAACATGTCAGTCACCATTTCCTTCATCAACTGAGTGTCATCCTTGATAGTCTGAACATCCAATGGTATGAGAGACTGAGTGGTTTCTATAGTGTGAATCATGGTCCTGAGGCGAGGAATATCTGCTTCCTTAAGAGCCTTGGAGATATCTGATATGTTTGAAGCATTATCCATGTATCCCTTTGCAGCTTTTCTCAGTCGAAGTTCAGCCTCAGGATCCATGTGAACATCCTCATAAATAGCTTCACACTTTGCCTTCACCACATCTAGGTCAGACTTAAGAGAGTCCAACCTAGTGAAGACCTCAAACAGCTTATCTTTCTTAAGCGAATCCAAGAGTTGACCAACCTTGGAAGTGGACTCAGTAGAACTAGAGATCAGTCCATCCAGGGTTGTCTTTAAGGAAACATTTGCTTCAACAGTTGGTAGATGAATTCCATGATTGTTGTTCACGGCACTGATGAATTCCATCTGGTTGTCAACCTGAACTCTCATTTTCTCCTCAGTGATATCAAAACGATCACCATACATCCTGAATTCGTCAAGGAGTTCATCAGCCTTGGAAGAAAGATCTTTGTGGTTCTGAGTAACCTCGGCCTTCAAAGTGGTATACACATGGTTGAAGACACCCCTGAGAGTTTCATAAAGAACTTTCTCAGTGACAGGTTTGGTGTCATCAAAAGTGGATTCCAGAACCACAGTCTGAGTCCCCAATGATGAGGTGTCAAGTTGTGCCTTAAGGGAGGGCTTTTATTTGCCTCATGGGAGGGCTCCTTGTGTTTGGTTTCCTCAGGGGAGTGCTTTGGTTGAGCCTCTGGGGAGGGTTGTATGTCTTCGAACAAAGGTGGGGACTATGGCTTCTGGTCTGATTAAGGAGGGTCCTTACTGTCAGGGTCATCCTCAGCCTCAATCATGTCATCGTCGTCACTGAAACCATGGAGTAGCTCCTCATGCTCGTCAAGTAAATCAATAAAGTCTCCATAGTCCAGTGATCCCTTAGGTTGATCCAGCTCCCCTCCAAAAGAAGGTTTGCCTTTGTTTTGGTCACTCCCTGCCCCAAATCCTGAGGCTTGGGTTTTGGCCAACTGATTCTCAGGGGCAGTTTGTGATTGATCAGGGGTGACAGTGAGATCCCTATCTACGAGTTGATTTACCCGAAGGCGTCTCCCTGAGTATTTGGGGCCAAGAGTAGTTCCCTCATGCAAAGACTTTTGATTTAGTGTGCCTTCATCAGGAGTTGTGGAAGTGATAGGCCTATCAGTGAGTTGTTTTACCCGCAGCCGTCTCCCTGAGTCTTTGGCCTTGGTTGTGTCCTCAAGCAAAGGTTGTGATTTAATAATGCCCTCATCAGACTGCTAGATAGGCAATCCCGTAGCAGAGGGTTGTAGATTTTCCTCCACATCAAGAGGACCAATAGGTTGGCCCGTCGACCCTGAATGTGATGTATCAGGGCCTCCCATAAGCTCTTTCCCTTGGGGTATTTGAAGCTTGGTCTGAACAAGGGAAGTCTTTTTGGTCTTGGCCTATTTAGTACGTGCCTCGGAGGCCTCAGGGCCCTGTGCTTTTGGGTTTGTCTTTGGCACAATCTGAGTCCTCTTGTTCCCTTCTTTGGTAAGAAAGGAATAGGAGACACGGATGATTCATGACTGATCACCTCAGTCATATGAGCCTCAATTCAATGGGGGCGACTTTAGATTGATTCTTTGAAAAATTTGTGGAGCTCAGGATGGGTGTAGAAAACACAGTAAATTTATCCTGAGTGTAAAGAGAACCATATACCCTTCTAAGGCGCAACATATGAACCTTGGGTAAGATACATACTTTTGCCTCGACTCCTTCAAGAGCCTGGTTATGAGATCATTATAAATTATCTCTCATATTTCAATCTTCAGTCCATTAATAAGACTATAGATTAACATCTGCTGAGTAGAATTAACTTGCTTAGTAGATGATGAGTTCCCACCGATCACCTGAATCACAAAAGTGACCAGGATCCTCGAAGCCATGGGGAAAGCAGTTTTGATTAATTGGGTTTTAGTCACAAGTAACTCAGGGACCCTGATTTCTATTAAGCCTTTTTTAACTAACTCTGTGTCACTGTGTGCAACATAATTTCTTTTATTATAATCGAGTCCACTGGCTTGACAAAAAAATTTGAAGTCCAAAATCAATGGTGTCTTCCCATTGTTCACAGTGAACCCAATGACACATCTCTTATGTGACCTGGTCTCAGACCCCTGAGAACCTTCTGGCCCTTGGGTAGTTGGGGTTACAACCACAACAGTATACCAGAATTCCCTGAGATATTCATGGTAGAATACTGAGGGGGTGTTTGTAAAAGCATCAGCCCAATCATAGTTTTTAAGAAATATACAAATTGGTTTGTAGGCTGATACACTACGAGGGTAAATGAAATTTCCCCCGTAGTAGTTTCATGAAAAATGGACACCCCCATTGATGAGATGCTCAACATGAGGGGAATATGTGATAGCCTTGGATAGTGCCATTTTAAGTTATGATTTTTTTTAAAAACTTTGTAGAAAGGACAATGGCACTTGCGGGAATTAAATCAAGACTTGTTTCTTGTTATAATGCAAAGGATGGTCACCAAGTGACTTAATGCAAACTTTTGAAATCAAAACGAAGATGAAAAGAGAGATGTATCACTAAGTAACTGTTGATCCCTTTGGTTGGATCTATATTCTGTTAAGAACTAGTATAATAGTTTGTAATCAAACTAATACACTGTGAGATCTCTTACTTAGCACAAAATAAGTTACGCGGAATCTAACTTATAAATCACAGAACAAACAGAATACTATTAACTATTCGATTCTCTTATTCATCGACATGAATGAGGTACATGAATGTCATCGTACCTATGTTCCTTTTATAGAGTAAGGAACCCTAGAATCCTTAGAATATTCTATAAAGATAACTATATCACAGACGATATATTATATATATTCTAACTATAGAAACTAGAAGGGGGGGGTTGAATAGTTTCTAGTTAGTTTTCAAAACATTTCGGCTTGATCCACTGTGTGCGGTTCCTTATGTGTACCCGCGGTTCTTTATCAATAAAGAACCGCCGGTCCATTTAGGGTACCGCCGACAGTGAACTTAACCTTTTGTTACATGTTAAACTTTGACAATCCTTTGTATCAAATTCTCGATCAAGCTTGACTAGATATGAGATGTGTCTGATTGAAAGATAAATAGTACAAGTAAGTAAACACACAAACACATCAAATCAAGAGTACATCAAGCAATAGTCTAAACACTAAGCACACACGTACTAAGCATAAGCTTTTCCACAACTAGGATGTTTAGACTAAGTGATGTACACTTGACCATAATCTAAACACGAAGCACACACGTACTAAGCCTTAGCTTTTCCGCAACTTAGATGTTTAGATTATGATATGCACACAACACACAACATATAAATACATCTATAATAGTAAAGACATAAATGTAAAGGAAATTACCGACACGATGATTTATAGTGGATCGGTCACGAAGCTCCTCTTCGCCCTACTCCACTCCTCGAGTACGCCTTACTCGAGAGTTACTTCACTAGTCAACAAAACTCCTTTCAAGGCGGAGAAAACCATACACGTCGCTTACACATTTCCGAAACTAAGATAGATGTCGAGTCCTAATCTTAGGTAGGACCAATCTACACAACGTTGCCCACTTCACCATTTAACGACACAAGGCTAGATGTCGAGTTCTAATCGAAAGCTAGAACCAATCTTCATGACTCTTCACTTTGAAGCTAAGTGAGAACTTCACACAACACAACTACTAATCACTTTAAGGTTTAGTGAGAACTCACAAGACACAACCACATCACTTTATAGTTTAGTGAGAACTCACAAGACACAACCACATCACTTTAGAGTTTAGTGAGAGCTACCTAGACACAACCACATCTACCCACTAGTTATGTTTTATGGCCCACCATAACAAACCGTGTGTTTTATGGCCTAAACACATAAACCATATAGATCTAAGCACACAACACTTAGATCTATAACTCTAACACTATATCCAAGTACTAACAAGACTTGGATCTACACAACTAACACCTAATCTAAGGATACCCATCACTTGGATATTCTACCCTTACAAACACATCCAAGTGTACCCACAACTTGGATCTTCTACATATAAATAGTAGGAAGACAATAATCATAAATTGATCTAGAGAGATCTTCATCATGCTATGACTCTAGACACTAACACTTCACAAGGGTGAAAGTGTTCTTCTCATTGCTCTTGATGAGTCAAATGATGAATGGGATATTGGAAGGTTTTTGTGTGATTTTGTGCAAGTAAAATGAAAGAGAATAGGCTTCTATTTATAGCCAAACCTTGCCTTGGAGAGCACCTTTTTACCTAATGGATAAAAGAGTAGACTACCCATTGGATAAAAGAGTGGACTACCCATTGGATAAAAGGATGCACCTTATATTCTTGGAGCCCAAATTCAAAATTTGAAATTTGAATTTATTTTCTTCCCTCCATCTTCTAAAAGTAAATTCAAAATTTTAATTTTGAATTTATTAGTTTCCCTCCATCTTCTAGAAGCTTCCAGAAATCTTGAGTAAGCCTAAACCGGCTTGACTGCCCGCGGTTCTATATCTTCTCGCGGTTCGATATCACTAAGGAACCGCGTGTTCTATAAGAGAACCCCGCGTCCTTCTTGTCTTTCATGACGAATGTAATCTTCAAGGTGTCGAGAGAAGTATACATAAGTATGCTTGAGTGATTACGAGTACCTTACACATTTTACATTATGTATTGCGAGTTATACGTTTGCCATCACCAAACCATGAAGGGATCATCTTGATTAAACATCATAATGTTTGCACTAACAATCTCCCCCTTTTTGATGATGATAAACAAGTAAACCGTAACGCATAGTAAAATGTGAAACGTACTCGTTTACACTTCCTTCTCCCCCTTTTGTCGAATCAAAAAGGTAGTCGTCATTTGAGGAAGAGTAGAATCCACTTTGAGATAGCTTGCATCCAAAAGATATTCGGTTGAGAGGCGAGAATCCGAACCGTAATCCCATCATCCAAAGATATTGAGCTTGCGTCATCCTAGTGAAGTCTTCAATCACCATAGGTTAACCACCTCCATGTCTTCGAGATCCCATAATTCATTACTTGCAAGATGTTCAATGAATGCAATTTAAGTGAGTGAACGATCGCAAATGTAATGAGTTGAACTCTTGAAAATGCTCCCCTTGATATGAGCTCCCCCTTGCTTGAGGCACCAACAAAGCAAGAATAGTGACGAGCTACAAAAATGGGTTAGAAGTATCCTACAAAACAAGGTTAGTAGACAAGAGCATATATAAAAAGAGCATATATTGTCAAGAGGACATACTCCGCTTTAATATCTTGTCAAAAATACCAAACTAAAGAGAGTATGACATGGACAATAAAAACAATTCCACATAGTCGAAAAGAGAGAAAGAAGGACTATGATAAAAAGAAAAATGAGGATGATAAACAAGTCGTTTGCACAAACAATGACAACCATTGAATAAAGAAGTGTGCACGCGATGCTATCAATCCAAAAACAAGTCAAAGGAGGGGATCTTGACAAGATCAATTCACAATTGTTGGAATAGAGGTAGAGAAGAAACATCCATACCAAATGTAATGATAATATGTCAAAGGGCTAAAAGCTTAGAATTTATGAAATCACCCAAGAAAATTCAAGATTTAACCAAAATCCTCTCAAAAGGTTAAAAACTTAGATTTGTTGGAATCACCCAATCCAATTGTAAATTTTAACCTCAAACGAGTCTCAAAAACGAGAAGAACAAAAAATATATAACCAAAGACATTCTAGGCAAGGATGCTTATGAATGTCAACACCAAAAAGATGACTCAATGATATAAAAAAAATCAAATAAGCCAAAGAATATAAATACCAAGATGAATGGTGTTTAGCATACGATAAACTACATGCTCAAAGTTTCCTAGCTCTTCTCAATCAATGTGAATGTTCAAAGAACAACTACATGATGAGAAAAGGGTGAGGCTTGACTCAACTTAGTTTAGAAAGATAGAAGAGAGAGACTCGACTTAGAGAAGCATGATTAAAATAAACCAAGAAAAACTCAATCAAAGAAGTTAAGGATAACTTCACAAATTGATTCATGAATACTATACCTTAGAAGGTGATAGTGAAATCTCGAAAGAAAATGAGAGAAGAAAATCAAAAGAAGCTCAAGAAGACATGAAAGAGTTAGTACAAAATATAACACATCAAGTAAGCACATAGGATAATTCATGCAATGCCTAATGAAGTCTACAATAAACCAATGTAGAGAAGGTGCGCAATTAACACATATGCAAGAAACATGATTACTTAAAAAGAGAAGACTAAGTAAAACATGTTAGCACGTATCATTTAAGGACATGAATGAGTTAGACACATCTAAGAGAATAAAGATCATACAAAGAAAAAAACAAGCCTCAAACTTAAGCATAATTTTAATCTTAGTTACACTAGAATCCTAAGATTTGCTTAAATTAGATGTCTTAGCAATAAGAAATCCACATGCTTAAATGAAAGACAAGGGTGGTGGCGGAATTTGGTGGGTGAAAGGTGAAGTCACCAAGGGTTAAACAAAGTCATTCACAATGGAAATGCTTTGGATGGGTGATGTGGGTGAGTTTGAAGGGGTAAAAGGTGAAGTCACCAAGGTTTTAACAAAGTTATTCCCAATAGGAATGCTTTGGATGGGTGATGTGGGTGAGTTTGAAGGGGTAAAAGGTGAAGTCACCAAGGTATCAACAAAGTCATTCACAATGGGAATGTTTTGGATGGGTTGAGGTTGGGTAGTCACATCCAAGAGAGTACTTGGAGTGAAGGGTGAGGTTAGATCATTCATTCTAGATTCGAATAAAGAGGAGGTAGAACCATGTGAATGGTTGGTACCATAGGTTGAGGTAGTCTTGCATGGAGCAAGAGGTGGTGAGGGTGATGAAGAGATGAGAATTGGAACAATCTCATTCTTGGGTGTGTGAAAGGGTGAAGAGTTAAGTTTGGGTAACTTAATCTTAATTTTGAGGTGCCTCTTTGAAAAGGAGGTTTTGGATGAATTGGAGGTTCTTGTAGAAACCATGGTAGTAAGGGTGGTTTAAGGGGTAAGGATGTAACACCCCATTTTGGAAATGGAAATATCACAGTAATTATGGCGTGTCATCAAAGCATACAAGGTAAAATGTCTAAACATTACTTGACCATATAAAGGAAAATACCGGAATCAAATATCGGTAGTCCAAAAGTAAAGCTCATCACACACAAACATAGTATAGTAAGGAATAAGGACGAAACAATGTCCAAAGCATAAATATCATAGAGAAAAGAAATGCATAATGTAAAGAAGGCTACACAGCTTCCAGTCCATATGCACGTACTCTTATTGTCTACGAGCGTCCCTGAGTACCTGCCGTTTTGGGAACATAGAAAAGGAAAACAGCTGAGCAATACGCTCAGTGCACGGATGTACAATAAAGCATGAATATGATAAGCATATAACATAATAACAGCGGAAGAAACTAAGTCCCGAGTAACCTGGTTAAGTCTTAATAAAACTGGTTTTATAGTTTGAAAGTCTTACGTTTATCTTATAAAAATTGTTTGTCATATTTTACCATTAGCCAATATAGGTCATGAATATCCACCGTGCATGAATAATTGAAGGGGTGACCTCATCATGCAAATTAGAGGGGCTGACTCTAATTTAATATACTGGTTTTATGGGTAGGAGGGATCAGCTCCTTGTGAAGGATGCAAGGCACACACCACATTCACCATGTAATCCTGAATAAAAACGTGTAACTAGGATGCACCCATACGCCCCACATGATAAATATAAATAAATGGCCAAAAGCTGAAGGGACGCCACGAGCAATCACTCCGCCGTGGTGAAGTCATAACATCAGTGCCTCTAATGTTATGGTTATGGTACCTCCATAACTAGATGAAACTGGTCATGCATGTATATGGCTATAGGTAATCATATTTAAACACAAGCAATCAAACTCATACTTATACTACGGGAAAACAGTTGGCTGCATACGGGGAAATCCTAATAAGGAAAGAATGTCCATACTGAAAGGACGGGAATCCGTACCTTATGTCTAGTGAACGAGAACGATGAACTGCGAGAATCCTACTTCCGAAACACTAGTGCTACATAAATACGTACATGAAATAAGTATCTGCTTACTATATACATAACTGGTTTTATATCATGTCTTAGCTTATTTTATGTGTTTTTACTATTTACACTGTTTAAAGCCTTAAACTGTGTTAAATCCTATATTCTGTTCATTCTGATTAAGTATTTCTGATATTTCATGTGTTATTATACTTACTGTGTAATAATAAGTAACTTTCCAAAAATAGCAAGTTTCCTTAAATAGAAAGTTTCCAAAAATAGAAAGTTTCCAAAAATAGAAAGTTATTAAAAATAGAAAGTTTCCAAAAATAGAAAGTTTCCAAAAAATAGAAAGTTTCCAAAAATAGAAAGTTTCCAAAAATAGAAGTTTCCAAAAATAGAAAGTTTCCAAAAATAGAAAGTTTCCAAAAATAGATTTACTGCTTAAAATAGATAAGTTTCTAAAAATAGAAAGTTTCCATAAATAGATTAGCTGCCTTAATTAAATAAGTTTTCATAAATAGATTAGCTGCCTTAAATAAATAAGTTTCTAAAAATAGCTGGTTTCCATAATTAGAAATAAGCTGGTTAAATAAGCTAAGTAATTAAGCCTAAGTATTTTCATGATTATTTTCTAAGTCATATGATATATTATATAGTTTAATAATTATTTCATGTAATTTAATTAAACTATAGGTTATAATATTTAATTAAAGTATGACATGTTTTTAATTAAATATATTATATACTTAGGTTAAAATATGTATTATTAAATATTAATAATATAACCTAAGTCATGTTTAATTAATTAATTATATCCATGGTTTTTAAATAATTAATTAATTATAAGTCTTAATAATATAAATACTTAGGTTAAAATAATTCATGTTTATTAATAATTAGTTAACCTAAGTCATGTTATTAAATTAATTACATCTTATTAATTTAATTCTTAACATAAGTTTATAACATAACAACTAACATAATCATGATCCGGATCTAAGCCTAAAAACATGCATCGGATATGAAACAACACCGTACCCCGAACCAAATCGGGGTACCCCTTGCTGCCGTGGGACCCACACGCACCAACCAAGACCAAAAGGGTCTTGGTGGTGGTCGGCTAAAACAAACCGAACCCCCTTGGGGTCGGTTGTTCCTTGCGGCCCAAAACAAAACACCCCTTTGATCGACCCTTTGATTAATTTATGATCAAAACATGTTAGATCTAGGTTTAATTAATGTGTTTTTATGAAAAACATCACGTGTTCATAATTAAATAAAAGATTAATTAAAAAGAAAAAGATTAAAAAGGTTTTACCGTATTCGTGGATCAAGAGGGTGAAGAACAAACACGGACAAACACTAATTTAACAAGATCCAAGATCAAAGAAATCACCTTGATGGTGATTTGATGGTGGCGGCACACAAAGGAGGAGGAAAAGGGATTTTAGGTTTTCTTGAAATTCTTCTGTAAAAGTAATTTGAGTAGTAAAATTACTTAACCCTTCCTTTTAGTAAAATTGACAATGGGCTTGGCCCATTGTCCTTATTTTGGCCGCGGGTAGGGGCTCCCTTGTGGGGGTTCCCGTACCTCGTTTCGTGTCTTGTAATTTCGTACACATTTATGTTTAATTATGTTCGTGTTTTAAATGTTCTCGTTACGTAAATACCATACACTTATATATTTAATTACGCTCGTATTAAATATATATACGTAATAATAATAACTCGTGTTTTAATTACGCTCGTGATTTCGTGATTGTATGCTCGTGATTAATTATTGCTAAATAATTATTACGTGATCGTGCAAATAAAATATTTATCGTGTTCTAACACGTACGTAATACATAAACTCCTAACATGTAATCATAATCATGCTATATTAGGAAAGTTTTTAACTAGTACGTACGAACTTAAGGTACTATGCATGGTAAAAGCATGCGGGTTTTACAACTCTTCCCCCCTAAAAAGAATAATTCGTCCCCGAATTATAGATAAAGTAAACTGGAAAAGAAGAACATACCCGAATTCAAAATATGAAATGAGGGTAAGAAGTCCGGATAGACTCCTCTGTTTCCCAAGTGGCTTCCCGCTCGGTATGATCCCTCCATAGAATTTTGACGAATGGAATCGTCTTCTTTCTCATGACTCGTTCTTGCCTGTCAAGAACTCGTTCGGGTTCTTCTATAAAAGTGAGATCTTTACGAATCTGTTCTAGTGGATACTGAACCATGTGAAGGGGATGATATTGATACCCTCTGAGTAAGGACACATGAAACACATTGTGCACATGCGAATGTTGCGGAGGTAACGCCAATCGGTAAGATACTTCATCGACTCGTTCAATGATATCAAACGGTCCGATGAAACGAGGACTGAGCTTCCCTTTAATCCTGAAGCGTCTAACACCACGTGCCGGCGAAACCTTAAGGAAGACGTGATCTCCTACGTTAAAGTGTAAATCCCTACGATGCTTGTCGGCGTAACTCTTTTGACGTGACCGTGCCTCTTGAATCTTCTGTCTAGCTACTGCGATCTTCTCATTTGTCATCTCTATGATTTCTGGTCCTTCGAGTGTTCGCTCGCCAACCTGATCCCAGCAGATTGGGGCGCGACACTTTCTGCCATACAACATCTTAAATGGAGCACACTTGATGCTCGCGTACCAGCTGTTGTTGTACGCAAACTCCACCAAACAGATGTATTCGTCCCAATCACCCGTCCATTCCAACGCACATGACCTCAACATATCCTCCAATGTCTGAATGGTTCGCTCCGACTGTCCGTCTGTTTGAGGATGAAAAGCCGTGCTAAGCTTAAGTTGTGTACCCCAAGCTTTCTGCAGACTTTTCCAAAAGCGCGAAGTGAATCGAGGATCTCTGTCTGAGACGATGCTGGATGGTGCACCGTGTAGTCTCATGATCTCTCGTCTGTACGTATCTGCGAGTTTACTTACCGGATCTTCCTTGCGGATCGGTAAGAAATGAGCTGATTTGGTAAGTCGATCAACGATAACCCAAATTGCATCGTGCTTCCTTTTGGTAGGCGGAAGACCGGTAACAAGATCCATGGTGATTTTATCCGACTTCCACTCTGGAATGTCTAACGGTTGAAGGAGACCGCCAGATCGCTGATGCTCGATCTTAACCTGCTGGCAGGTAAGACATTTGGAGACGTAAGTGGCCACATCCTGCTTCATACCACTCCACCAAAAGTACTGCTTGATGTCATGGTACATTTTAGTTGAACCAGGATGTATCGAGAATAGGGAGCTATGAGCTTCTGCTAGCAAAGCTTCCCGGAGTTATTGGTCATCAGGAACACAAAGTCTGGTGCCCTGCCATACGATACCATCTGCATCTACTCTGAATTCTGTCTGCTTCTCCAAATTCTGTATTATCGCCCATATTTCTCCGTCATCCTTCTGAGCTTCCTTGATCTTAGATAGTAACTCGGGTTCTACTCTAAGATTAGCCCAGTAACCGTGTTGTCCACGTACCATGATCTCGATGTCTAGTCGTTCCAAGTCTCTTATGATTTCCTCTTCGATTCTAATGCTGTTGATCATTCCAGACTTCCTGCTAAGGGCATCTGCTACTATATTTGCCTTTCCGGGATGATACTGAAGATTAATGTCATAATCCTTCAACAGCTCTAACCATCTCCTCTGCCTCATGTTCAATTCACGTTGAGTGAAGATATACTTCAAGCTCTTGTGGTTCGTGAAAATGTCACATGATTCTCCATATAAGTAGTGTCTCCATATCTTCAATGCAAACACGACTGCAGCAAGTTCCAGATCGTGCGTGGGGTAATTCTCTTCATAAGGCTTAAGCTGCCGTGAAGCGTACGCGATCACTTTCCCATGTTGCATGAGAACACAGCCAAGTCCCTTCCCCGATGCATCACTGTAGATTTGAAATCCACCCGTACCAGATGGTAGAGTAAGAATAGGTGCAGATACTAGCTTCTGCTTCAGGTCTTCAAAGCTCTTCTCTCGATCTTCAGTCCAGACGAATTTCTCCCCTTTCCGCATCAGTTTGGTCAATGGTAGTGCTAAGCGGGAAAAGTTCTCCACGAACCTACGGTAATAGCCAGCTAAGCCTAAGAAACTGCGGACTTCCGTCGCTGATGTCGGCCTCGGCCACTTAGTGATGGCCTCAACCTTTGCTAAATACATAGTGATTCCTTCTGCTGATACAATGTGACCTAAGAATGCCACCTTGTCTAACCAGAACTCACACTTGGAGAATTTAGCATACAGCTGCTTCTGGCGAAGAATCTGTAGTACTGTACGAAGATGGTCTTCGTGTTCCTCCTTGGACTTAGAGAAAATCAGGATGTCATCGATGAAAACAATGACGAATTTGTCCAGAAATTCATGGAAGATTCTGTTCATCAGATCCATGAACACTGCTAGAGCATTTGTCAGGCCAAATGGCATAACTACAAACTCGTAGTGGCCATAACGAGTACGAAAGGCAGTCTTAGCAATATCCTGCTCCTTGACTCGTAACTGATGATAGCCTGACCTAAGATCGATCTTGGAGAAGTGTTTGGCCCCTTGGAGTTGGTCAAACAGATCGTCAATGCGTGGCAGAGGATATCTATTCCGAATGGTAATCTTGTTGAGCTCGCGATAGTCTATGCAAAGACGCATACTGTCGTCCTTCTTCTTAACAAATAAAACCGGTGCGCCCCATGGAGATGCGCTTGGTCGAATGAAACCTCGTTCGAGAAGTTATTGCAGTTGATCCTTCAGCTCCTTCAGCTCTATGGGAGCCATGCGATAAGGAGACTTGGAGATTGGTTCAGCTCCTGGAACCAGCTCGATACTGAATTCCACTTCTCGTGCAGGTGGTATGCCCGGAAGTTCTGCTGGAAACACGTCTTGGAATTCCGACACTATTGGTTGATCCTGAATCGATGGAGATTCAGCATCCAGGTCGTGAACCGTAGCTAGGTAACCCTCACAACCATGTGACAGTAGTGCACACGTTTGCAGGGTGGATATGATTTGTACAGACCGTCCGGGTATGAACCCATTATGAATGTACTCTGGTGCATTGACATCACTGAAGATAACTCGATATGAATGGCAGTCTATAGTAGCATGATATTTGGATAGCCAGTCCATGCCTAAAATCATGTCGAAGTCATTCATGTCCAGCGGAAGTGCGTCGACAGGTCGAACCTTATCATCAAATTCTAGGGGAAGACTCTTGTATACATGGGTGATTAATACAGAGTCCCTCAAAGGCGTGGAAATAGTAAGCCTATTTTCTAGTGGCAAGGGAGGCATCCTAATGTTCTTAGCATAAGCAGTAGAAATAACTGAGTGAGTAGCACCCGTATCAAAAAGAACACATGCAGCGCGACCATACATATACAAGATTCCAGTGATGGTACCTGTAGACTTGTTGGCCTGGTCTCGAGATGTCGTGTAGACACGCCCGGCAGTAGGAGGCGGCTTGGTATCAGCATGTCCTGATGTACCCTCCAACTCGCCCTTACGGCAATCCTTCATAATATGGCCAGGAAGACCACACTTGAAGCACGCATCAGTATTACGGCGACATGGTCCTGGGTGCCTACGGTGGCAAGTAGAGCAAAGAGGATGAGTGTATCCTCCAGCAGGTGCTCTGGCTGGCTGAGGACCTGATAAAACATTTTACATGAGACATAATAGTTGGGTACAATGAACGAAGCGGATAATCGTAAGATTGAGTACCAGTGATAGCTGGACGGCTAGGCTGCGAACCTCTCTGGTTCTGGTCCCTACCGTTTCCATGGTTCCTGGTAGAATTTTGCTAGTGTGTCAGAATATGAGTTATGACATAAAACATAAGAAATTTCGTAAGTATTAAGACCTGTTGTTGCTGGATTGCCCGGCGTTGTTACGGTAATTGTCATTACCGCCACGCCTATCTGTAGCAGATCGGTCATTAGTCTGACCATTTCCCTTGGGCTGATGAGGCTGCTGCTGAGTAGCCGGCTGAGACCGGTCCCCAGTTTTCTGCCTGGAAGATACATTTAAAGAGATGAATAATTGACATATGGAAGATATACGGATTGATCACCGCTCGAATATGAAGGTTTTACCTCTTGTCGGGTCTTTCAGCTTCCCCGAACTCATCCCTCTCCTGCAGCATCTCCAGTTTCCGTGCTGCATCGGCCACTTGTGCTACAGTATTGAACGTAGCACACACCAGATTGTTTGCGACCGATGTACGAAGAGCCCATCTAAAGTGATGTGCCTGCTCTTCTGGAGTACCTGCTGCCGCACCAAGGAAACCAGCCAAGCGAAGAAAGCGCTGCATAAACTCGTTGCTATTCTCCCCGGCTCTCTGACGGATCCCATGGTACTCTCTCTTGAGTTTGTCCTGCTCAGCCTTGGGAAAGAACTGCTCCATCACCCTGTCCTTGAACTGAGCCCAAGTCAAACCAGCAACCCACTCATCACCACCTTCAGATTGCATCAAAGCTAACCACCAGTTTAGTACATCGCCTTCGAACCGATAGCATGCCAACCTCGCCTTGTATGCGGGGTCACAGCCCATAGCGTTGAAAATCTTCTCAATGTGAGCCAACCAGCTTTCAGCATCGTTGGGGATATCTGTCTTCTCAAAAGCTCGAGGGCGGAGCTTGTTGAATCTCTCCAGCCATACTGCTAATGTCACTGGAGGAGGAGGAGGAGGTGGCTGATTGTGCTGCTGCTGATTGTTGGCAGCTTGAACTTCAGCACGGATATCATTCCTCAGTTGAGGAAGCAAGGCTTGCATGGCAACCTGAATTGCAGCATTGAGCTGCTCCTGTTCGCGTGTGAGAACCATCTGACAGTATAGCAATAAAACATATGATTAAACAGTTCAAAACATAAGATATAAAATATATACATGAAAAAAAAATTCTACTAAAAATTTCACGAGAAAAATTTTATGCAAGAAAATTTTGTATGAATGCATGATGCAGTTTTATGAAAACTTTGGATGCTCGAGAGTGAACGCCTCTGGTCAGTTCACTCAAAACAAAAGACATATCGAGGGGACGCCTATGGGTCGGTCCCAAATCTAAAAGTTTCGATAAAACACATGCGACTAAATAGGGCCAGTCCTGTACCAACCATTACTTAGTCAAAAACCCTGTAACAATGACATATATATGTATGCTTAAAAATGATGAATGCATGAAAACAACTGTCAGTTCTAGGAAGACCGTAGTGACTACCCACTAATCACAGGTCATATTTGAGAGCCTACAGGTCGAAGCCTTGGCTCTGATACCATAATTGTAACACCCCATTTTGGAAATGGAAATATCACAGTAATTATGGCGTGTCATCAAAGCATACAAGGTAAAATGTCTAAACATTACTTGACCATATAAAGGAAAATACCAGAATCAAACATCGGTAGTCCAAAAGTAAAGCTCATCACACACAAACATAGTATAGTAAGGAATAAGGACGAAACAATGTCCAAAGCATAAATATCATAAAGAAAAGAAATGCATAATGTAAAGAAGGCTACACAGCTTCCAGTCCATATGCACGTACTCTTATTGTCTACGAGCGTCCCTGAGTACCTGCCGTTTTGGAAACATAGAAAAGGAAAACGGCTGAGCAATACGCTCAGTGCACGGATGTACAATAAAGCATGAATAGGCTAAGCATATAACAGAATAACAGCGGAAGAAACTAAGTCCCGAGTAACCTGGTTAAGTCTTAATAAAACTGGTTTTATAGTTTGAAAGTCTTACGTTTATCTTATAAAAACTGTTTGTCATATTTTACCATTAGCCAATATAGGTCGTGAATATCCACCGTGCATGAATAATTGGAGGGGTGACCTCATCATGCAAATTAGAGGGGCTGCCTCTAATTTAATATACTGGTTTTATGGGTAGGAGGGATCAGCTCCTTGTGAAGGATGCAAGGCACACACCACATTCACCATGTAATCCTGAATAAAAACGTGTAACTAGGATGCACCCATACGCCCCACATGATAAATATAAATAAATGGCCAAAAGCTGAAGGGACGCCACGAGCAATCACTCCGCCGTGGTGAAGTCATAACATCAGTGTCTCTAATGTTATGGTTATGGTACCTCCATAACTAGGTGAAACTGGTCATGCATGTATATGGCTATAGGTAATCATATTTAAACATAAGCAATCAAACTCATACTTATACTACGGGAAAACAGTTGGCTGCATACGGGGAAATCCTAATAAGGAAAGAATGTCCATACTGAAAGGACGGGAATCCGTACCTTATGTCCAGTGAACGAGAACGATGAACTGCGAGAATCCTACTTCCGAAACACTAGTGCTTCATAAATACGTACATGAAATAAGTATCTGCTTACTATATACATAACTGGTTTTATATCATGTCTTAGCTTATTTTATGTGTTTTTACTATTTACACTGTTTAAAGCCTTAAACTGTGTTAAATCCTATATTCAGTTCATTCTGATTAAGTATTTCTAATATTTCATGTGTTATTATACTTACTGTGTAATAATAAGTAACTTTCCAAAAATAGCAAGTTTCCTTAAATAGAAAGTTTCCGAAAATAGAAAGTTTCCAAAAATAGAAAGTTACCAAAAATAGAAAGTTTCCAAAAATAGAAAGTTTCCAAAAATAGAAAGTTTCCAAAAATAGAAAGTTTCCAAAAATAGAAAGTTTCCAAAAATATAAAGTTTCCAAAAATAGATTTACTGCTTAAACTAGATAAGTTTCTAAAAATAGAAAGTTTCCATAAATAGATTAGCTGCCTTAATTAAATAAGTTTCCATAAATAGATTAACTGCCTTAAATAAATAAGTTTCTAAAAATAGCTGGTTTCCATAATTAGAAATAAGCTGGTTAAATAAGCTAAGTAATTAAGCCTAAGTATTTTCATGATTATTTTCTAAGTCATATGATATATTATATAGTTTAATAATTATTTCATGTAATTTAATTAAACTATAGGTTATAATATTTATTTAAAGTATGACATGTTTTTAATTAAATATATTATATACTTAGGTTAAAATATGTATTATTAAATATTAATAATATAACCTAAGTCATGTTTAATTAATTAATTATATCCATGGTTTTTAAATAATTAATTAATTATAAGTCTTAATAATATAAATACTTAGGTTAAAATAATTCATGTTTATTAATATTAGTTAACCTAAGTCATGTTATTAAATTAATTACATCTTATTAATTTAATTCTTAACATAAGTTTATAACATAACAACTAACATAATCATGATCCGGATCTAAGCCTAAAAACATGCATCGGATATGAAACAACACCGTACCCCGAACCAAATCGGGGTACCCCTTGCTGCCGTGGGACCCACACGCACCAACCAAGACCAAAAGGGTCTTGGTGGTGGTCGGCTAAAACAAACCGAACCCCCTTGGGTTCGGTTGTTCCTTGCGGCCCAAAACAAAACACCCCTTTGATCGACCCTTTGATTAATTTATGATCAAAACATGTTAGATCTAGGTTTAATTAATGTGTTTTTATGAAAAACATCACGTGTTCATAATTAAATAAAAGATTAATTAAAAAGAAAAAGATTAAAAAGGTTTTACCGTATTCGTGGATCAAGAGGGTGAAGAACAAACACGAACAAACACTAATTTAACAAGATCCAAGATCAAAGAAATCACCTTGATGGTGATTTGATGGTGGCGGCACACAAAGGAGGAGGAAAAGGGATTTTAGGTTTTCTTGAAGTTCTTCTGTAAAAGTAATTTGAGTAGTAAAATTACTTAACCCTTCCTTTTAGTAAAATTGACAATGGGCTTGGCCCATTGTCCTTATTTTGGCCGCGGGTAGGGGCTCCCTTGTGGGGGTTCCCGTACCTCGTTTCGTGTCTTGTAATTTCGTACACATTTATGTTTAATTATGTTCGTGTTTTAAATGTTCTCGTTACGTAAATACCATACACTTATATATTTAATTACGCTCGTATTAAATATATATACGTAATAATAATAACTCGTGTTTTAATTACGCTCGTGATTTCGTGATTGTATGCTCGTGATTAATTATTGCTAAATAATTATTACGTGATCGTGCAAATAAAATATTTATCGTGTTCTAACACGTACGTAATACATAAACTCCTAACACGTAATCGTAATCATGCTATATTAGGAAAGTTTTTAACTAGTACGTACGAACTTAAGGTACTATGCATGGTAAAAGCATGCGGGTTTTACAAAGGATGAATGGTTTGAGGTGTGAAGAACATGGCTAACAAGGAGGGTTTAAAAGGGTGAGGGGATGATCCAAACTAGTAAAGGGTTAAAAAAGGAAAGCCCAAGATATTTTGAGAGTGATCAAAGGTTTGAAACAAAGATTCCAAAGGGTGTTGGAACAATTGGGAAGTTTCAGAAAACCCGAATTTGAGAGCTTCTGCCCGCGGTTCTTTATTGTCACACCCCCAATTTATCAGAGTAAGGCAACACAATGGGGTGCGACGGTCATGACTATCAAAAGACATAGATACAAAGAACGACTATTTAAAAGCCGTTTTAATTTAATTAGAAGCATAAAACTTGTTTCGGAAGCGAATTACACCAGATCATAATAAAACATTGTTTCAAAGACTTTAATATTGATCCAAATATCCATACACTAGTCACGACCATTTTCATTTAAAAATCTCCCATGCATAACCACGTCACTCCTCCGTCTTGATACCTGAGAAAAACATTGCTAAAGCGTCAACACAAAGGTTGGTGAGTTCATAGGTTTAGTTACAAAATTTATGTGATGAACCATAAGATTTAATCAGGCAACCGACATATAACCAAAACATGGCTATATCAAAATAGTATATGTTTGTATTCCTACGCCTAAGCTCTTGACACCGAAGCGTTAACCAACCAACAAGATATAATGAGAGCCCGAGCAAATGCCTATCCCAAAGCATTCGTAATGACTCAAATGTAAGTGTATCTAATTTGGTCAAACAACCAACATTAGATAGGGAGGCCAATCCCAATAGATCTATCCATAACATTCGCGCTTACACAAAGTAATTAACGGTTCACGATAGTGGGCTAAAGCATCTAGGGATATCGCTACTTAGACATCATGTAGGCAAACGTATGAGTTTAAGGCACTTATGTTCATCCGTTAAAAACAAGCAATGTTCTCACCCCAAAATAGTTAAATCAATTAAAAGTGGGGCTATGAAACTCACCTCGAGTGGTAGCAAAGATTATAATGGCACAATTTTAGTCACAGAAAACGATGGCTCAAAATAATTCGTAGCCTAGATTAAATAAAGTATGTATCACTATACATGTAAAATGACAATAAATGTAGAATTTGGTCTCCTAGTATGTGCTTGCATTTTTTTTAAAGAAATCAAATATTTTAACACTTGTGAACGTTTAACGTCTAATAATAACTAGTCATTTAATTAGGGTATATTTAGCAGTACCGAATATTTCATTGTCGAGCCAATTTATTTAGTTGGGCCGTTTATTGGGTCAAATATCCTAAATAAATTTTATTAAAAATGTTTTAAATAAATAAAAAGTAGTAAATATATTAATTATTAATTTTATTTAAAAGAAAAAGAAAGTAATATAAAAATATACATGTCTCATGTCGGGTGACATGAGACATAAATCAAATCCTACATTTGAAATGGTATGAAAAATCATAACGCATTCCCTGTTACATTAAAACGTGGCCACAATGTGTTGTTTTCTCGATTCTTTGGAAGAAAATAGCGAGTTCGTTAGTGGCTCGCGGTGTAAACCGAAAGTATCTTTAGAAAGCTAGTCGGGTGGTCGATAAGTAGGTGTTATAAGTTTTACAAAGCGACGTCGTTTGTTAGTTTAAAATCATGTTCAAAGTAAGGGTCGTGAAGCCAATTTAAAGGAAAAGCGTTTATCGATTCATTTTCGATATCGTCTACGGTTCTCGATAACATCTTTTGGGTCGAACCAAAAGTATGCCCATGTAGATGGCATGGCCGTCTACAACTTTTGTTGTTTAACCAACTCGGGGCAAGGTCGTTTCGCTAGTATAAAAAGGGTCGTAAAAAGCCGAGTTAGGACTAGTTGAATATAATTTTTTTTATAAATCTCAAGTTTCATATACCTGTTTTTAAGCAACTGTCTCGCACTCAATACTCGACGATATTAACTAATTCTTTTTGCATTTACAACTTGACACTAGTGGCTATGTAGCGAGCTATCAGTCTCGTCCCATGGCTCACCGCTTTGTCTTATATTTAAGTTCAAAAATGACAGTTTTGTCCGAAAATACAATAACCATTTCATTTCGAAGTAACTTAATCTCAGTAAAGGAGTTTATCTGTTTTGAATCTAATTAGGACCAATGAGAACGTATATACTGTATGCCAAAGGTCCAACACATACTTGACAACTAACTAGACTTATGATCGTGTTACTTTAACCATTTACGTAATGTTGTTTTTGTTTTATGTTCCAAGGCTGAAAGTAACGAGAAGAGTATTATAAGAAAACCTTTAAAACTCTTTGCTCAAATTGTCAAGGTGTGGTTTCTCACCAGAGGGTGTCTTGTAGTATCAAAATATTGGTTTTTCTTATGAAATCTTTTTAGCAAGCAACATACTAGGTTATGCAACATGAAAATATTGTGAAGGGAGTCTTACAAAGGTGTGTAGGGTAAGAGGAAGAACACCAAAAGAATAATGGAAGAAGCCTACTAGTCTCAAACCCAAATCGAAACTCCCATGTTACTCTTAACCATTCGCTATCTTTAACCAAGTACCCAAGTTAACTAGTTTTTTTCTTCTACTTCTAAGTTGCTAAAGATTCAGACCCAATGCAAGATGATGGATGTGTTTTCTGTTTTTTTTTAAGGTGATGAGTGTTGTAAAATTGTGAGATACAATGAAGGGCAAGGGCTGTATTTATAAGATGAAAATGAGTAATTAAGGTTCTCTTATCACTTAGTTAGGATTTTACTTTATAGTTTGCTTGTGACTAGTAATTGTAACTAAGGAAGTACCATAGGAAATTGTGAGATGTTTGGGAAGAGCTAAAGCTTCTTTGTACTCGTCTAGGGCAGAGAGAAAAGAGGGGAAGGTGTACCTATAGTTGACTATCCCTAGTACAGTGATGGTAGTACTAATTTTTAAGGAAAAGTTTAAGAGAAAACATGGGGAGATGAGGGTAACCAAGGGTTTGTATGCCTGTAGAGGAGACAAGAGAGTACAATGCTTTTATTGGTGGGTGAAAGGTACCATATTATGGGGATAAGTATACAAAGGTGGGTTGTGAACAACAATGGGGTCGGTTTGGTTTTGAGGGCAACCACAAAAGATGTTTGTGTTTTTCTTTTACTTTGAGTAAATTTACAAAGGTTTATTTGTTGTGATGTGTAAATGTTGTAAGGTTTAAATGTTTATATGTAGTGTAGAGTTTTAATAGTGGCAGTTCTAAATAATTTGATGAAAAGAGAACAAGGAAAAGGTTCCAACTAAATTGAATCGCGTTGATATAATAACTTATGGTTTTCTTTAGTAAATGGTCTTAACAAGTAACATAGAAGAATGATAAGTCATTCAAGTAAAATTTGGTATGAAAGTCATTAAAAAAATTCAAATTCTTGCACAAAATACGCGTAAACAATCGGGAATATCCATAGACACATAAGTCTAACACGAATCATCGTGTTTCATGTAATTTAAATAAATTCAAAATTCACGATTGTGACATTTATCTCCACCGACGGTTCCATATAGATATGGAGCCGCGGTCTATTTAAAGAACCGCTTACAGAGGCTAGGTTTTGGTGGTGAAGGAGGATTTTCTAATTCAGAAAATCCTAATGTTCTAGTCTAACTTATCATAAAGTTATGCTTAAGAGCAATAAAAACTAGAACACACACAAAGGAAAGATAGGTTCAATTAGCACGTAAGAGGAAAGCTAAGAAAAACCTAATGGCTACAAAAAAAAGAATCCTAATGACATACAAAGTTCATCAAAGTAAACTATCATTAGTCATATATAGGAAGAGCCATTTAGCCAACTTAGAGAATGAGTATGAGACTATCACTAGAGGTGCTCAATTAAGGCTAAACACGACCATTTTTACGAGTTATACACCAACTCAACTTCCCACATGGAAGTAATTCAACGGTTAGGTCAAATTAAGATCCTAGTCCATAAATTCTCTAGTAGTCATTCTCAAGTTAGACAAAATGTAATTCCAACATTTGCCTAATAATGTTTAGCAAGGATGAAACTTGCATGGCCACACAATGCATGGCCTAATGAGGGTTAAGAATGCACCATTGCATATCTTGTCAAACAAATCTAGTTAAGGTTAATTACCTTAATAGAACTTGAGGCCAATAACTTTGAAGTGTATAAACAAAGTTTACACAAACCAAAGGAACACTCTTGATTGGTCTTTCGGAAATGACACATTTATAAATTGCATAGCAATGTAAATTACTTGAGTATTTTAGATGAAACATCCAAGTTATCAAACCGACTCTATTGTGCATTATAAGTAATTATTAAACAAATATGTCTAACAATTTGAACAAGTAGATTAAATATAACACCATCAACACAAGTGTGAGTTATGATCCGATGTATATTATTAATAAACCACATTCATGTCTACACTAAAAAACATGTCAATTAGATTCGATAATGATACCAATCATAGTTTGAATAATGCATTGATATTTTATCGAAATCTTTCTTGATTCCCACAAACACTCTTTTAAGAGAAAATAGCTAAGATTTTCAAAGGGTGTTTCATGTTTTATAGTGAGACATTTATCTACTTGAACTAATAACACAATGATCGAGTAAGACGACCCAAATCAATAGATTTGACAAGATCCCAAAGCTTTCAAACCTAAAAGTGTTAAAGAACATGTCGAGGTGTACAAGATGTTTATGTAACATTTGTAAACCAAGAGATGTTAATCCTATATGCAGTGCACACATAAATAGACAACTAAGTAACACTACTACCAATAGTAATGATCACTTAAGAATTTCCAAGAACAAAAGAAAAAGCACAAAAGCATTCGTCTTTGTTTTGAGTGTTAGATACACCAAAGTATGCATAGCTTGATTTTATTTGAAAAAGGTTTTCGACTCATTTTAAAAATTTAACTAAGTTTAACACTTTGTAAATATATCAATTTTCAAAGATACACCAACAAGAGATGTTCAACTTAGTAGAAAATAGCAAAACACAAGTTTTACGACAAACCGAGACTCAATACTTTGGACAAAGTATATAACTTATAAAACATTTAAATTTTAAAGTTTGAATAAAGGTTTGGAAGTATTTTTAAATGAAAGAGAACTTAATTACGTTCGAAACGCCGGGTGGCACGACTTCTACGGACTTACGGTTGATTTTATATGATTTTTCAAAGTTTGCAAAAATCTGAGTCAGACTGGCCGCGGTTCCTTATTGATAAGGAACCTCGGGGAAGAGATAAAGAACCGCGTCCAGTGGGCAAAAATGGGGTTTTTGGCCAAAATCATTTGGTAACTTTTTGGAAGGACTTAGGACTCTAAAAAAATCATTTTAGACACATAGAACTCGTATTTTTGAGTTAATTATGACATAAAAGATTTTTATACTTCCAAACATGAAAAGATTTAATTCAAGATATTATACAAAGTTTATTTAACACCAAAACTTGTACGAATGAAACAACAAAACACATTTCATAAGTAATCACTCTTCATGAACAATTTGATACAAAGATCATCTCTATTTTTAAAAACCGTTTTCATTTTAAAACCCATTTGTTTTGAAAAAGAGAGCAAAGATCGATCCAAGATTTAAAGTACAATATACTTCAAAGATCTTGAGTAGCCTCTCTCTGACACCAATTGTAGAAACTAGAAGGGGGGGTTGAATAGTTACTAGTTAGTTTTCAAAACATTTCGGCTTGATCCACTATGTGCGGTTCCTTATGTGTACCCGCGGTTTTTTATCAATAAAGAACCGCCGGTCCATTTAGGGAACCGCCGACAGTGAACTTAACCTTTTGTTACAAGTTAAACTTTGACAATCCTTTGTATCAAATTCTCGATCAAGCTTGACTAGATATGAGATGTGTTTGATTGAAAGATAAATACTACAAGTAAGTAAACACACAAACACATCAAATCAAGAGTACATCAAGCAATAGTCTAAACACTAAGCACACACGTACTAAGCATAAGCTTTTCCACAACTAGGATGTTTAGACTAAGTGATGTACACTTGACCATAATCTAAACACGAAGCACACACGTACTAAGCCTTAGCTTTTCCGCAACTTAGATGTTTAGATTATGATATGCACACAACACACAACATATAAATACATCTATAATAGTAAAGACATAAATGTAAAGGAAAGTACCGACACGATGATTTATATTGGATCGGTCACGAAGCTCCTCTTCGCCCTACTCCACTCCTCAAGTACGCCTTACTCGAGAGTTACTTCACTAGTCAACAAAACTCCTTTTAAGGCGAGAAAACCATACACGTCGCTTACACATTTCCGACACTAAGCTAGATGTCGAGTCCTAATCTTAGGAAGGACCAATCTACACAACGTTGCCCACTTCACCATTTAACGACACACGGCTAGATGTCGAGTTCTAATCAAAAGCTAGAACCAATCTTCACGACTCTTCACTTTGAAGCTAAGTGAGAACTTCACACAACACAACTACTAATCACTTTAAGGTTTAGTGAGAACTCACAAGACACAACCACATCACTTTATAGTTTAGTGAGAACTCACAAGACACAACCACATCACTTTAGAGTTTAGTGAGAGCTACCTAGACACAACCACATCTACCCACTAGTTATGTTTTATGGCCCAACATAACAAACCTTGTGTTTTATGGCCTAAACACATAAACCATATAGATCTAAGCACACAACACTTAGATCTATAACTCTAACACTATATCCAAGTACTAAGAAGACTTGGATCTACACAACTAAGACCTAATCCAAGGATACCCATCACTTAGATATTCTACCCTTACAAACACATCCAAGTGTACCCACAACTTGGATCTTCTACATATACATAGTAGGAAGACAATAATCATGACTTGATCTAGAGATATTCGTCATGCTATGACTCTAGACACTAACACTTCACAAGGGTGAAAGTTTTCTTCTCATTGCTCTTGATGAGGCAAATGAGGAATGGGATATTGGAAGGTTTTTGTGTGATTTTGTGCAAGTAAAATGGAAGAGAATAGGCTTCTATTTATAGTCAAACCTTGCCTTGGAGAGCACCTTTTTACCCAATGGATAAAAGATTGGACTACCCATTAGATAAAAGAGTGGACTACCCATTGGATAAAAGGATGCACCTTATATTCTTGGAGCCCAAATTCAAAATTTTAAATTTGAATTTATTTTCTTCCCTCCATCTTCTAGAAGTAAATTCAAAATTTGAATTTTGAATTTATTAGTTTCCCTCCATCTTCTAGAAGCTTCCAGAAATCTTGAGTAAGCCTAAACCGGCTTGACTGCCCGCGGTTCTATATCTTCTCGCGGTTCGATATCACTAAGGAATCGCGTGTTCTATAAGAGAACCGCACGTCCTTCTTGTCTTTCTTGACGAATGTAATCTTCAAGGTGTCGAGAGAAGTACACATAAGTATGTTTGAGTGATTACGAGTACCTTACACATTTTACATTATGTATCGCGAGTTATACGTTTGTCATCACCAAAACATGAAGGGATCATCTTGATTAAACATCGTAATGTTTGCACTAACACTAACTATTAAAGTATATCACATAAGATATACTCTTACTATAAACGATGACATATCTTATACAAAGATATATTCGTCCTAAATATCCTAGCAGTACTAACTTTATAACTAGCAGTACTTACTATGTACCGCGTTAACACTAACGGTACTTGAAAGTGACTAACAATACTTGTGTTTACACTGACGGTACTTGACACTTAGAATAATTCCCAACAATCCTCCCCTAAACAAGAATGATAACTTGTTGTCTTCTTGTTTCTCTTAGTCTTGAATGCATCTGAAAGCATATCTTCAGCCTTTTCTTCAAACTTGGATTGAACTTGGAATTGTTACTTGTATCCAACTGAATGTATCCAAACACCTTAATATAGATCTTCTTCTGATAAGATAACCTTCAAGTCTTTATGAACATCATCTTGATCAATGACCTTCTTGTGTTCTTGTAAACATTCATTTATTTGTGCAGCAATAGTAATTGTCTTCAATGAGTAAACTTGTGAACTCTGAATCATGACTTATGTCTTGATTTGATGAAACAAAAACTTCTAAGAATTTTTTCAGTAATACTTTCTTGCCTGCAACTTCATACCTGAAATAAAACAGTTAACAACAAAAACCAATCTGTATTGGCTTCATGATTTTTAGCAAATCATCAGCTATCAACGGATTTGATTATTCTTTACCAGTTAGCCGTACCCTCTAGAATAGCTAATACTTTATTCATAAAGAATAAGGTGTACTGATAACCCTACAATTATTGGTAAATTGTCAACCATCAACGGATTTGAGAAAGTCTTTACCTAGTACCGTTTGTCTAGGACTAGCCAACTCTTTGTTTTGAAACAAGGTGAGTTAGAACCCTATAGTTTTTAGCAAACTACCAGCTGTCAACGGATTTGAGAAGTCTTTACCACAAACCGTTTGCTTATGGACAAGCCAGTTCTTATGTGTATTAGACATGGTGAACTGAGAACCATTTATGAAGTGTGACTGAAATTCGAACACTTAAGGATCTTTCTCAACTTCTTCCTCTTGCTCCAAATCCTTGATTTGTTGTTTAACCATCCTGATCAACTCTAAAGCACCATCAGACTCTTCTGAAACTTCCAATTGTTGTTCTAGCATCCTTTCCAACAATCTTCTTCCAAAAGGATATCTTTTCTCTTGAAGCATGTAGTATGTAACATCATACACATCCAGAATATGTACTCCACATGACCTATAATATCTCCAGTAACTAGGAACATGATTCTCTAATTCTTTGAATATCTCCTGATCACAATTATGTGGCTCATACATAAAGAGAAATTCCCTGTACAATAGTGACACCTTAGTCTTACCTATATTGGCTTCCTAAGTTAATCTGAAAAGATCTTAAATGTATTGTCTATCAAGTATGTGTAAAATATCTTCTAATAATTTAAACATCCTGGTTGACCCATCTGATCTTTGAATTTCATGAGCTTCTAGTCCTTGAAATGCAGAGAATAACCACTTAACAATAGATGATTTCTTTCCAAGTATCTCTGTATCAATACATTGATATTCAAAATCTACTATCTTCAAGCACTTCCTTAAGCTCTCAACATCACTATCTTATGTGGTTGATTTAGCCTTTTTCTTGGCTTTCAGCTTTTTCTTAGTTGATCTTTTTCTTTTACTTCCTTTGAAAATTTCATCTTGATCTGATATGTCAGATACCTTTTCAAAGTTGGTATGTACCGTTCCTTCAGTATGTACTGTTGACTGTGTATGTACTGCTTGTACATTTTAAGTCTTATCAACAGTTTGAGCTTGTTCTCCTTTATTCATCCTTTGAGCAGTCTCTCTCTCCTTTGAACTTACCTTTTCCTTCACACTTCTCCTAGCATAAGTAGCTTTGATAGGTGGAGATAATTTTGTAGGTTCAGCAGTGTCTGCATCAAGTCTAGGAGTACTTCCAAATTGTCTTTGTTGCTGAAATTACTTCTTAACTTCTTCAATTTCTTGTTTGTCCTTCTTAGAACCTATTTCAACAAAGTTCAATTTTACTCTCTTCTGTTGCTCATACAAAGTCTTGATTTCTTCAAAAGTATTTTTGACAGTTATGTATGAGTGAAACACCTAACTTTCTTGAGATAAGTCATCATCTGACTTCTGATTTACATGGTAGATGGAGGTCTGATCCTTTCCTTTCTTCTTTTCTCAGCAAATTATCTTTGTTGCTCCCTTACCAAGTCATCAATCAAATTTGATTTCTCATCTTCATCATAAGCATTCCTCTTTTCAGCTATTAATGCTTCTACAAGAATTTCACTTGCTTGTAATTCAGTTGCAATTTTGTCATACTCTTGTATGTTCCATTCTTGCTGAACTCTTTTTGCTTCAAGCAATTGTTCTCTTGCTGCATTTTCTTCTTGCAACTCTTCTTCACGAATCTGAGCTTGCATTCTCATAGCAAATTCCTGATCATGATCAATTTGATTAAATCTATACATGACTTTTCCAATATCATCATCTGAATCACTTTCATTTTTAGAATCTGATAGTCTTTGCTTCTTGCCCTTGTCCTTAGGATCAATCTTTGGTACTTTCTTCTTCAGCTTAGAAGACTTATCTTCATACTCATTTGCCTGTTGTTGAATAACAATACCTTTAGTGGGTTGTGAAGCTTGAACTTTCTTACCTTTGGATTTATTCTTTTTGGCAAGAATTTCTTGTTGTGTCTTCTTCTCTATCTCTGCTTGTTTAGCTTTCTCAACTGAATTCTTTTCTTTAAGATCAAGCAGTACATGAGCTAAAGTCTCATATTCCTTTAAAGGAATTTGACTTTCTAGTGAAGGATTATCATCAACGGTACTTGTAGTTGGCTCAAATGGCTTAGCAGTACTTGGATCTTCAACTTTGTCAGCAGTACTTGCAGTTGGAGCAACAGTACTTGGAACTTTAACATTGTTGACTTCACCAGTATTAGACACACTTACTTCTTCAATCACCAGAGTATCTCCAGACACTCTTCCTTCCATTGAAGTAACATTTTCAAGTAACTCCTCAGTCTTATCTGATCCCTGACTCACTCTTGGTCTTGACAGTATTTAGATAGACTGTTTCTTGTGAAACTAAAATTGTCTCTTTGATGGAGTTAAAGTTGTAGATACGGGAAATTAAACATTAATTTCCTCTAATCTCTCATAGAAACTACTCCAGTTTACTTGAATTTGGGGTGATTAAGATTGTGACCCTGGCTGAGTTACCATTGGTTCTTTAATTTGTGGTTCCTCATGAGTAGGTTGTTGTTCTTCTGTCTGAATATCCATATTCACTGGTTCCAAACTAGCTATATCCACACCAGTATCATTGCCATTGCCAGGTGTATTGACATCGTCAGCTCCAAAGTTGATGTCATTCCCAGAAAGTCTTGTTTGAATATCAGAAGAAGGTTGATGTTCTTCATAATTCCTCCCCTTTTTGGTTGCATTCAGTTGCCTTTTCTTGAGGTTCCTAAACTTGTGCTTCATAAGAGAAGCTTTCTGAATAGATCTGTGTTGCCTGATCCAAGGAGATACTTTATTCCTTAGTTTGTTGAGGCTTGCCTCTAAATCAGCAATTTTCCTGTCTTGAACAAACTTCTCTTTTTGTAAGACCTGTACCTGTTTGGACAAGCTAGTACACAAAGCAATTAAATTTGCAACATCCATAGCTTCTGTTGCTTGTGCTGGTGGTGAACCACTGGCAGCAACATCAGAAGATGTGTGGATCATCTCATCAGAACTTGGCTTATTACCAATAGCATGAGAAGAAGAAGATTGAGTATCTTCTGGGGAATCAAGATTTTGGGTAGGAGTTTTCTGAGAATCACGAAGCACTAGAATCCTCACCTTCTTGGTGTGCAGGTTGAGTTAACATATGGTCAAACAAGGGTGTTATAGTCCCTGTAAAGGCATTGCCTCTTTTGGTCAAGAAAGAGAAAGTTCTCTTTATGAATGAAGGAACATCCCAAGTGTCTGTCAACTCTGGTAGGTTAGAGATTTGGTCATTAACTAAAGTTTGAATGAATCTAGGATACATTAAAAACTTTTTGGAGCCTTCCAAATTTCTAGTCATGCCTTCAAAAATTATTTTTGAAAAGTTAAAAACCCTGTTGTTTGCTAAACAAATACCAGCTGATGCTAAAGCAGCAGGAATCTGATCAAAAGAAGTACTTTTGGAGCTTAAACAGTGAATCATAGCATGAAATAGAAATTTCCGTTGGGGTGAAAATAATGCTTTAAAGAAAGTTAAACTTTCCCTACCACCTTCATAACCCATGGCTGTAAGACCATCATGTATCTCTGTGTTATTAAGCATACTAAGTCCATCTACATCATTAAATCTCAAACTAGCTCTTAGCAGTACCTTAGTTACATAAAAATTCCTATGATTTACCTTATCCCTAATGCAAGGTTGATCAAAGTGAGTACCTAAGACAGCAGTATTCCAAAATTGTTCAACAATAGGAATAGAGATAGTTGGACTTACAGTGAGTGCAAAATTAACGTAACTCCGAGATAAAAAGCCTAACATCTCATGAAAACCAAGTGAATCATCATTCTGAGAAAGGTTCGCGACCAAATTATGCTTAGAATTCACTTGTAGAGCAGCCATTGTTGTTTTTCTTGTCTTTTTTTATGATCGATGATTAAAAACGAAGAATGTAGAATCGAGGTGTAAAAATAAAAGATATGGTGAATAAATAATGTAATTGGGGTTAGTATTTATAGAAAGAATTAACCCTTCCACGAAGAAACCGCCAAATTCACAAAATACACCCTCAACGGTACAACGGTTATGTAACGGTACATAGAACATACTCAGTACTTCAAATTTGTCTAGCGGTACTTAGCAGTAAAGCGGCACCTCAAACTTAAGTCCAGTTCTTGCAATCCATCAACATTGTAACCTCTTTTATTAACCTACAATCACATCAAAAACACAAAACAAATACTATACAATCAAATTAGCTTTAAAAATTGTACAGCCGATACCTCCCCTCAACACATGCAGCAATCTATTGGTTTAGCATACCAATATGTGTCACCAAGAATTCAAACCTCTTAGTATCAAATGCCTTGGTTAGCAAATCAGCTACATTGTTGTATGTATGAATCTTCAAGACTTGAATAAGCTTTTTGTCATAGGCATCTCTTATGAAGTGATGTCTGATTTCAATATGCTTGGTCTTGGAGTGAAATACTGGATTCTTGACAATGCATATAGTGCTTTCATTATCAATATAGATTTTAGTGTTCATGAAATTGAACCCATAATCTAACAATTGATTTTGAATCCAAAGCACTTGTCCACAGCAATGAGCAGCAGCTACATATTCAGCTTCAGTTGTGGAAGTAGCAACAATTGTTTGCTTCTTACACTGCCATGATATGAGTCTTCTGCCTAGGAATTGACAACCTCCTGTTGTTAATTTCCTATCATGATTAGCTCTAGCATAATCACTGTCTGAGTAGGCTTCCAATTCAAAGGTTGAGTCTTTAGGATACCATAATCCTAAAGTAGGACTTTTAAGGTACTTAAAAATCTTTTTCACAGCATGAAGATGTGAGACCTTTGGATTTACTTGGAACCTTGAACATGCACATACAGCAAACATAATGTATGGTCTTGAAGCAGTAAGATACATCAATGAACCAATCATTGATCTGTAAAGATGAATGTCAACATCTTCACCATGTTCATCTTTGGATAAAGACTTCTTAGCTTCAAATGGTGTGTTTGTACTCCTTGAATCCATACAAGAAAACTTTTTCAAGATTTCAGCAACATACTTATCTTGACTGATAAATATTCCATCTTTTCTTTGTTTGACTTGAAGTCCTAAAAAGAAAGTAATTTCTCCCATAGAACTCATCTGAAATCTTCCCTTCATCAAAGCTTCAAACTCCTCACACCATGATTTCTTGGTTGAACCAAAAATGATGTCATCAACGTAAACTTGCACAAGTATAATATCCTTGGAATTCTTCTTGATGAATAGAGTTTTGTCAATGGTTCCTCTCCTGTATCCGTGTTCTAGCAGAAAATTGGATAGGGTTGCATACCAAGCCCTTGGAGCTTGATGTAGACCATAAAGTGCTTTAATGACTTTGTAGACTCTATTGGGGAACTTAGGATCTACAAAACCTGGAGGTTGTGAGACATATACCGCCTCTGAAATAGTACCATATAGAAAGGCACTTTTCACATCCATTTGATAGACTATAAAACCCATATATGATGCAAAAGCCAAAAACAATCTAATGGCTTCTATTCTTGCTACTGGTGCAAAAACCTCATCATAGTCTATCCTTTCTTCCTGTCTGTAGCCTTGAGCAACAAGCCTTGCTTTGTTTCTCACAACAACTCCTCTCTCATCCTTTTTGTTTCTGTAAACCCATCTAGTACCAATAACTCTCTTACCTGAGGGAAGATCCACAAGAATCCAAACCTTTTGTAGCTCAAATTGTGTTAATTCTTCTTGCATGGCATCTACCCAACTTTCTTCATTAAGAGCTTGAGAAATATTCTTCTAGTTTGTACAACAGACTTAGGATCTCTAATAATCTGAGTAGTAGGATGGTTGTTGTTGACTCTTTGAGTGGGAATAGAACTGTTTGGAATTTCTGTTTCCAAATTGTTAAAATCAGTTAATGCACCCTGCTCATCATAGGAAGCTTTGGAGAAGATTCCTTCAGCTGGACTTGAAAACATGTCTTCATTGTCCATAGCTTGTAAAGTTTCTTCTAAAGAGTCAGCAGACCTTCCAGATTTTGACTTAGCAGTGCTTGCAGATGAGGTACCGCTAGGTACAGTATGTACTGCTGAGTGTTGAGACTCAAAAGATTCTTCTCCTGAATGCTCATTTGGAGTTGCAGCATTCCTTTCTTGATCTTAAAGCCTTTGAAGCTCTTGAGAGGCTTGATCATCAGTGGATGGCATTGTTTGCTTCTTGGGACTATCAGCCTTAGGAGTTAAAGTAGGCATACTAGGTACATAGATGTGAACATCATCATCTGAACAGTCTTGAGAAGTAGATTCTCCTTGAGTACCTGTCTTAGTTATACCAATCTCCTTACCTGCTTTGTTAGTTTGACAATCTTTTTGCACATAATAGTAATCCATAGAGTTAGTTAGATAATCTAAATCAAACATCCAAGCATGACCTATTCCTGGAACATTAGGTTTATTTTCTAGAAAGTTAACATGGTCATTTTCTTCAACTCTTTTTGATGCCAAGTTATAAACCCTGTATGCTTTACTTTGCATTGAATATCCTACAAGATATCCTGGATCAGATTTACCATCAAACTTTCCCAAGTGATCAAGGGTATTCAGTATAGACACATGACAACCAAATGGTTTGAAATAACTTATGATTGGTTTAATACCAGTCAATAATTCATAAGGTGTCTTATTTTGAGGTTTTGTTATCAAAACTCTATTTAACACATAGCATGCAGTATTGATTGCCTCTGCCCAAAATGTATTTGGTAAAAGAGAATCAGCAAGTATTGTTCTAGCAGCCTCAATTAGTATCCTATTTTTCCTTTCAGCTACTCCATTTTTTGTGGAGTCCTAGGATTACTGAATTGTCTCTTGATTCCTTTAGACCTAAAAAATTCATCAAATTCCTCATTTTTGAATTATGTACCATTGTCTGTCCTAATGATCAATACCTGTTTAGTGAACTGTTTTTCAACTAAAGTGATAAAGTCCTTAAGCAAATCCTTGGTTTCACTTTTAAGAGCTAAAAAGAAAACCCAACTGAATCTAGTATAATCATCAGTTATGACTAGACAATATGTCTTATGGCTAATGCTTCTTACAGAAACTGGACCAAATAAATCCATATGCAAGAGTTGCAAAGGTTTTGTCACAGTATTGACAGTCTTGGTCTTACAAGAAGCTCTATGTTGCTTACCCTTTTGACAAGCAGTACATGTGAAATCATTTTGAAAAGATTTGTTAGGTAGACCTCTAACCAAATTCTTATTCACTAACCTATTGAGATTCTTGAAATTCACATGACCTAGCCTCCTATGCCATAAGTTAGACTTATCATTAGAAGCCTTAGCTAGCAAACATGTTATTTCACCTGTTGGAGTAATAGTATGAAGATTAAAGGTATACATATTTTCTTGCGTGGGTACTTTGACCAGTATTTGAGATTCTTTAAGCATCTCAAAGTCTTTAGAGAGTACCAAGCAGTCTGTATCTATAAATAGCACCTTGTTCTTATTATCACACATTTGTGACTCAGAAAAGAGATTGAATTCATTCAATTCTTTTACAAAGAACACATCTTCAAATTCCAACTTCCCTGTATTGATTTTTCCTTTCCCAGTGATTCTGCCTTTGCTACCTCCAAAGGCAACTGGTCCACCTCTGAATTCTTCAAATTCAGCAAGGAAATCATTGTTTCCTGTCATGTGTCTTGAGCATCCACTGTCTACTATACCTTTGTCTTTTAATTCATCAATTAGATGCCCCTGCACATACACAAAACATATTAGTTTTTAATAGGGACCCAAGCCACATTTGGCTCGGATCTTGTGGGACCTACATACTTAAGAGTTTGATATGTAGTTTTTCCAGTAAGACTACACACACTCTTGTACCTCATGGTTCCAGTTACATAATCAAAGACATAAGTAGGTTCATTGTCTTTTTCAAGTTTTTGCTTAAGTACCGTTTTAGCAGTACTTGTCTGAACACATGATTTTTCCGTTTTAGGGACCCACTTCTTCACTGGTTTGATACTAGGCTTACTTCTAGATGTCACAACCTGTTCATTTACATCCTTAGAAGTCTTTTGGGACTGAAGTTTAGCAGACTTTCCACCAACGGTATTTACCTTTGGCTTAGCAGTACTTGTACTTTTGGATTTGCCAGAATTTGACTTACCAGATTTTAAAGGTACTAGACCTTGTTTCATAAGTACTGCTCTTGGAATAAAGTCTTCAGGGTTAAAGGTTTGAATGGCCTTACCTACGCCTGTTTTGTCCCAATTGCCCTTTTATCAGTGTCTTACTGTTTCCTGTGACCTTTTGTTTTATAATTTTATCTTCATGCAAAGTGCAATCTTTGATAAAATGACTTAAACTACCACAAACATAACATCCTTTACTTTTCAGAGAAGATCCAAAAGGTTGTTTTAACTTAGATTTCTCAAAACCTATTCCACCCTTGTTGGTTTTGCTATGTTCAACATTTTTATCCAATGTCTTGCTAGGAGCTTTTACCTGTTTGGGGTCAGAACCAGTTTCAAAGACATGTCCTTCTGGCACAAATGTGCTCATTAAAGGAGGATAGACAATGTTTTTGGTCACAATAGTTTTATCCTTATTCATTGAACTAGAGCTTAAATCACTAACACCTTTTGATTCATCTAACTCTATTCCTGAATCTTTGCTAGGGGGCATGAAAATTCCTGATAATGGTGGAGGAACTGCTTTCATTCCTTCAGCATATCTATCATTTTCTGGTGTATTATCTGTTTTACTAGAACTATCAAAAATTCCTTTTGATAAGTCTTTGTCGGTTAAGGTTATCCCAGGTTGGTCCTCTATATATCCTAGGCCTGCCTTATCATAATACCCCATTTGTGAATTAATCAACTTGCTTAATCCTTTAGAGGATTTTCTCCAGTGATTAATCACTTCCCTTTCATCGTAAGGATTGGTTTTCAAAACTTCAACTTCTGCTGACACTTTCAACAGTTGTCTTTCATAAGCTTTTATTTCCACATCTTTTTCCCTCATTCGAAGAGTTAAAATTCTAATTTTCTCTTCATAGTTTTGTTGACCCTTTTTATACAAAACTATATTTTCTTCTAGTTTAGTAACACCTTGTTTAAAAGCATTTGCTTCTACAGTTTAAGTGTTGACCTTTTGATACTGTTCATCTAGTTCTACTTTTAAACTATTGAATTTAAGAATACAATCTTTAGAACAGGGATGTACCTCAGTATCTTCATGTGAGAGAGCCATTAGACCATGCTCTTCTTCTTCATCTTCTGTCAAGTCAACCACTCCATCTAAGGTAGTCACTAAAGCTTTGGCTCCTTTGGAATTCCTGTTGTCTCCTTTTGGAACACTTTCAGTAATTTTGGGACTGGTTCTATAGCTGTGTTTTGACTTCTGACTGCTACTCTCAGCCTTGTCTCTGTTACACTCCCTTGCGAAGTGTCCATTCCTTCCACAGTTATGGCATTCAACTTTTGACTTATCATATCCTAATGGTTCATTAGGATCAACAGTCATCTTTCTTCCAGTCTTCTTAAAGAACCTATTGGATCTTACTGAAATCATGGCAGCTTGCCATTTAAGATCCATCTCTTCAACATCAGCATCATCCATTTGAAACAAGTCATTAAGTGTTAGTCTAGGCCTGTTGTCTTATCCAGCAAAGAATGAGAATGCATCATTGTCACTAAACAATGGTGAAGATCTTCCTTGAGGACTTTGAGAGATCATAGGATTACCCTCAGTACTTGGTGAGTAAGAACTGCTTGTATGTCCCCCAGCGGTATTTTGGAAGTAAGTACCGCTGCTTGATCATCCAGCAGTAATTTGAAAGTAAGTACCGCCATTACCTTCTGACACAAAATCCAAGTTAGACTTTGTTGCTGCTGCTGGTTTTGTTACCCCAGTGCTCTTAACATCTATCTCATAAGCTCTGAGATTGTTGTAGAGATGATCAAAAGGAATTGTATCCAGATCATCTCTTGTGATGAAGTGCATAGCCATTGCTTGTGGAACACTTCTTAGGAACTTCAGGTTAGCTTCTTCATTGGGGATTATTAATCCATAGACTGCCAATTGTATTAGTAATTTACTAAATCTTCCATATCTACCTTGAATTCCTTCAACACTGTAAATTGAGAAATTATCAAATTTCCTGTTTGAGAACACTCGTCTTGATCTTCTTAGACTTGGCATTGCCTCCAAATCTGAGCTTAATTTCCTCCCATATAGCCTTTGCATCTTTATAGTGATGAAAGCTAGGTAGAATATCTTCTGAAAGTGCCATAGCTAGAGCAGTTCTGGCCTTTCTTTCCTTGATCTCTGCTTGTATCTCTTCTGTAGTTACAGCAGGAAGAGCGTAGCATGTACCATCAGGTAGCCAGTGCAACTTCTTAGGTGTGTTCCTATTCCTAATAACTTGCCACAAACTATAGTCTGTGTGATTCAAGTAATGTTCCATCTGCATAGCCCATGTCTCATAGTTATCACCTTTGAGAACAGGAAGCTTTACATCAGATAGAGTATGGGAAGGTGTTGTAGTTGTAGGAGCAACTACAGCATCTACGGCTTGAACACCTTGTGGTGCAGGATGCACTACTTGAGGTTGTCCCTGTGGTATTGGATCAGGTTCTGGAATGTCTTCTAAGTAAGGGTCTTCACCGAGTTGAGACATTGAGATGTTTTGGAGTGAGTGGAGTGTTTAGGGTTTCTGTTTTTTCCTTTTCAGAGATTCTCAACAAGCTCTGATACCACTTGTTGATCCCTTTGGTTGGATCTATATTCTGTTAAGAACTAGTATAATAGTTTGTAATCAAACTAATACACTGAGATCTCTTACTTAGCACAAAATAAGTTATGTGGAATCTAACTTATAAAGCACAGAACAAACAGAATACTATTATCTATTTGATTCTCTTATTAATCGACTTGAATGAGGTACATGAATGTCATTGTACCTATGTTCCTTTTATAGAGTAAGGAACTCTATAATCCTTAGAATATTCTATAAAGATAACTATATCACAGACGATATATTATCTATATTCTAACTTTTAAAGTATATCACATAAGATATACTCTTACTATAAACTATGACATATCTTATACAAAGATATATTCGTCCTAAATATCCTAGCAGTACTAACTTTATAACTAGCAGTACTAACTATGTACCGCGTTAACACTAACGGTACTTGAAAGTGACTAACAGTACTTGTGTTTACACTGACGGTACTTGACACTTAGAATAATTCCCAACAATAACTTCGATCGCTGGCGCATATACTATATAACAATAAAACGAGTGATCAATGTGATTACCTTTTGAATAAACACCCTTTGAAACAATCTTCTCACATACACTTTCTTTGAGAGAATTTTTGCAAAGTTAGTTTGCTAAAAATCTTTGTGTATGTGTTTGTGTAATGTATGGGTATTTATAGGCTCGGATGTGAAAGAGAATTTATTTTTTATAATTTCTAATTTTGAATTCTTTTCACATCCGCATTTAATGAAATGTACAAGTGGTCCCCCTTTTTCTCGGCTACTGTTCCGTCTCTGCACTTTTAACGCTTTTTGCAGAGACGACGTGGGGTCATGTGCAGTTGAAAGGACATTTTTGAAACGGATTTTGCTTGAAAATGGAAAGCATTTAATGCTTAGAGGGAAACTTGACATTTGGTGACCCCTTGACTGGTTTATGACAATTATTCAATGAATATTTATTCCTTATTTAATATTGTGACTCACCAACCTAAGACATTAAGTAACTAAATCCTTAGAGCATTTAGTTACATCATTTAATGTACCTTAGTGTCAAGGGAAAGACGATAATATATATTTACTCATGGAGAAAATTAAGAATGTACACTATACTGAACACCAAGTCATCAGGAAGCCTGATTAATCGATGTTCAACATACCAAGTTCATCTATTAGTCTAGTGAACGTTGGTTCATCCAAGGGTTTAGTGAAAATATCAGCTAACTGATACTTAGTGGGGATGAAGTGTAAATCAATATCTCCTTTCAAGATGTGGTCCCTGAGAAAGTGACATCTTATATCTATGTGTTTAGTTCTTGAGTGTAGGACTGGATTGTCAGAAATGGCAATTGCATTGGTGTTGTCACAAAAAATGGGGACTACTTTGTATTCCACATTATAGTCCATGTGTTGACTTTTCATCCAAAGGATGTTTGCACAACAACCATCTGCAGCCACATATTCAGCCTCAGCAGAGGACATGATACTGACTACTCTTTCTTTGCACTCCAACATACTAGCTTGCCACCTAGGAATTGACATGCACCTGAGGTACTTTTTCTATCCATATTGCAGCCAGCATAATCTGAGTCTGAGTATCCTTTTAGATCGAAGCCTGAGCAACAAGGATACCATAGACCAAGTGTTAGAGTACCCTTCAGGCACCGGAAGATTCGTTTAACAGCAATAAGATGTGATTCTTTGGGATCGGTCTGATATCTTACACATAAGATAGTTGAGAACTGAATATCAGGCCTAGTAGCTGTTAGGTACATTAATGATCCAATCATTCCCCTGAATAGGGTTTGATTGACTGGTTTACCAGTGAGATCAGGACCTAAGTTGTTAGGGGGAACCATGGGAGTCTTCACTAAAGCACACTTAGAGATGTCATATTTTTAAGTATTTCTATGGTGTATTTTTCTTGAAAGACTGAGATCCCTTTGTCCCCCTGCTTGATTTTTAGTCCAAGGAAATATGTTGATTCACCCATCATACTTATTTTGAATTTCTTTGTCATAAGTTTTTCAAACTTTCTACAAAGATCATAGTTAGTGGATCCGAATATGATGTCATCAACATATATTTGAACTAGCAGAACATCCTCCTTGGTTCTGAAGATAAAAAAAGTATTGTCTATCTTCCCCCTGACAAATTTGTTCATTATCAGGAAGGTAGAGAGAGTTTCATACCATGATCTTGATGCTTGTTTAAGTCCATATAGAGCTTTGTCAAGTTTGCAAACATGGTTTGGGAACTCAGAACACTCAAAGCCAGAAGACTGAGCAACATAAACTTCCTCAGTGATCTTGCCATTCAAGAAGGCACTTTTCACATCCATTTGAAATACTTTGAAGTTCATGTAAGTGGCATGGGCAGGGAAGATCCTGATGGCTTCCATTCTTGCAACAGGGGTAAAGATTTCTTCATAGTCAATGCCTTCAAGCTGACCACACCCCTGAATAACAAGCCTAGCCTTGTTTTTTATAACAATTCCTTTTTCATTAGTCTTGTTTTTGAGCACCCATTTTATGCCAAGAGTTGATTTCCCCCTAGGGAGAGGAACTAGTTTCCAAACTTTGTTCCTGAGGAACTGATTGAGCTCTTCTTGCATAGCCTCAACCCACCCTGGATGTGTCAGTGTCACACCCTACCATGGCGGAATATGGGGAGCGACGTGTGGATATCATCACAACAATAGCGTGTCTATATAGAGAACTATATGAAATAGAAATGTCATAAAAAGGTGACACAATGTCATGACAATATCTCAAACAATGCAGGCATCTAGGTAAGTAGGTAAGAGGCCTACCTCTTACCAAAGACATTCAAATAACACACATCAAACATATAGGTGTCTAAAATGTACCACTTGTTCTAACATTAAATAAAAACTAAGAGGAAATGATTCCTTCTAATGTAGTTCCAGCAGTCTCTAAACTCTATCCAGTTCTAACACCATCCTTCATAACTATCTCACCTGAAAATGACACTAAAATTTGTCAACATAAAGTTGGTGAGAACGTAGGTTTAAATTATCTAAAACATCTTAAGAACCCTTAACAACCGCTATAAATAGTTGAAAAAAACAAGTTAAAGCAATGGACCATAATGTGATAATCATGTTAAATGCATCTACAACAAATCTCAATGCAACTACCAATCACATCTACAATTCACAAAGCACACTATAACAATCAAGAAGTATCCCGTCACACATAAAAGAACAATGCACCACACTATCCGGATCTTTCCCACACCACTAGTGGAAGATGAACCATATCCCCATCGAGATACCTTACCTCCGAAGAGACGATGTACAAGTACTCAGAACACATGTACTCAGAACCAAGAACTCAGGACAAATCGTACCCCACGCTCCACACACATCACAATTGGTCCCATAGACACCCATACATCTATGTACTAATCCCAATCATAACACAATGAAGATTCATATATCAGAACACAATTCAGAACACATAAGCACGCAAGTCACACAATAGCACATTTATCCACACATTTTAAAACATAGTACTAAATCATTTTAAGAACACCACAAGTGTCATCTCCATTCCATACTAGAAGAAAACATTTAAAAACTTAGTGAAAATGGGACTATGAACTCACCTGATAACACAGCAAGCTAGCACTACCGCAAACCAATAAAATCATACACGACACCCTTAGCTCAGTTCTTAACACCCAAGTTAAGTAACAATCAAGGAGATGAATCTAATCCCCCAATCCCCACTATCTAGTTCTCCCACTACAAGTCATTCTATACGTAAAAATCTAGCTTTTCCCCGGTACTGTTTACTAGCCAATAAACGACCACATGAAGTGAACCTAAAACCACACATGACTCCTACCCTACTAGAGTTATGTTGTTCTATGATCTAAGAACTCCAAAAACCAATTTTACTTTCTACTTACACGTTTAACCCTTCGTTTAGTCTCTACGCCAAAAGTCGTTTTCACAAAGCTGATATTCTGTACATGCTAAATGTTTGACCCAAATATTCCGACCTAAACACCATAACTTTTATTGAAAACCTCAAGTCCTTTTATATACATTATAAAGAGTTTCCAAATAAAAAATATTTGTCTATCTCATCCGTTTGGTTAGGTTTTGACTCAAATTCCCGAAATCTAAATTTACTCCTAAACAGCGCATTGTTTTTGTAAAAATTGTTTGACGACCTTCCCGAACTCCATTTTCGACCAACCTTACATTTTTTGAAAAGTAGACTCTCTGAAATTAATTTAAAAAAAAATAAACTCGACAAAAGGTGCTACCTACTGCCCGAAACAGTCAACACAAGACAGCCCTAAAAATCAGACTGTTTTACGCCTTTATGCACCAACCCTCTAAAAATCATTAATTATCCCTAAATTCTTAACACAAACCATAAAATCATTAATCGGTCTTAATTACTATATTTTTCCATAAAATTAATAAAACCCTAATCATGTCAATGATGATTAATTAACATTACAATCATGATTAATTAATAAAAACATGAATTATATTAAAGTTAAATTGATCACTTACCTTGAATCAAGAAAAAGTTATGAAACCCTAAAAAAATATTGTTGATCGTCGATTGAATTCTCCATGGATTTTTTATCTGTTTTGATTTTAATAAAATCCTTATATAGTTTAAGTAAACAAATCATAGCCCAATTATACTTAACTTTTTTTTCTTTTTTTTTCCACCATCCTTTATAAATTTTTTTACCAAAAATAATTTTTTTGTTAATTTTATTATTAAATTCATTTTTAATAATTATTTTTTTATTAATTCTTTAATTAATTACTTATACCTAAACCTTTTAACTAGTAAATTAAACCACTACACTAAAACTACAAATATTTTCATTTCTAAACAAATTCCTTCTTTTAAAACTCCCTAGCTTATAACTCTTAAACTACTACAACTTATAACACTAAATGCTTACATATATATTTACGTAATAACATTACGTACACAATATTAAATACGTACACTCGAAAAGTAAGATAACACTATAATACCCACAGCTATTTCCAAGTGAACTAATGAGAACGGACTAACCTCATCTCAGCACCATATACTGTACTATGAACTACATGTACGATGTCTAACATCCAATCAAAGGCTCACATATTAACATATTGCACATAAACGCACACTAAGAACAAAATTGAATTCAAACAGTCGTAAGTGACAAACTCCAAAATATAGGGTTGTCAGAGTCAGGGCCTCTGAAATCTTTTTGGGTTCAATTTCAGAGAGAAAGTCTACGAATAGACATTTGTGGGATGAGGCAGCTGAGAGTTTAGCAGCCTGACTGCGTGTGAGCATCCCACCAGATACATCACCAATTATATTTACAAGCTCTATATGTTGTTGTCTAGACCATCTGTCATGAGGACATGGATTGGAGCTTGTAGATAGTTGGTGATTATAAGGGACAGATTCTTTAGTACATGATACTGTTTGATTGTTTCCCACTAAAAGATTTTGAGTGAGCGATAGGTCATAGGTTCATCATTTGTCCCTTCAGTATCTCCTTGGATGAGGGAATCAATTGATTCTTCAGCTTGGGAAGTAATAACTTCAGGGCATGGTGATTTGTAATCAAGTTATTGATTGACCTATTGTGAGGTGGTATATGGAAAGATATGTCAGCATTAGTTTGATACTGTTCTGAGGGATTATTTTCATACTCATCAGGAGGATATCTTAATGAGTCATTAATCCCAATCTCTTCCATTGATTGATTTTAGAAATTAATGGCATCCATACTTTCATCAAATGTGATATGAAATGATTCCTCAACTTTTTGTCTTCTTGTGTTAAAGACCCTGAAGACTTTGGAGACAAAAGAGTTTCCAAGGAAGTATCCATCATCAGCTTTTGCATCAACTTTACCAAGATGGTCCTTTTGATTGTGAATGAACACAAGACATCCAAACACATGAAAATGGCTGATATTTGAATTCTTTCCCTGAATATTTCATGAGGAGTCTTATCATGTATTTTGACAATGATACTTTTATTCTGAGTATAGAAAGCTATTTTTACAGCCTCATTCCAGAAGTGTTTTGAAAGATTGGATCCATTGAGCATGGTTCTTTGATGAGATGGCTTTTATACATGATCTCATCGTTCTTTTTGGGCTTTAAATGTACAATACATCATCAAAAAGGCCATATATATGCTTCTGTTTGTTACATGTGTATTTTAGGTACGGATATTGAGAAAATGACAAAAGATCACAAAAAATAAGAAAAACCAAACACGGGAAACGAAGCCAAAGCCGCACAATAAACCAAGCCCTAATGGTGATTTTCCAAGAATAATTCTTGAAGAATTAAAGATTGTACAAGAAGGGTCCTCCAATATTGAAAAATTGACACTCTAAACCCTTGTATATTCATAATTACAAGTTTGGTCCTTAAAGTTTGTCAAATTGCAAAAAGGACCCTCCACTTTGAAGAATTCGCAAAAAGGGTCCCTCATAAATGAATACTAGTCAGTATTAGTCCTCTAAAAGTCAATCATACAAGTCAAGACCATAAACTTTGAAAATTCCAAAACAGCCCTTCAAGAATCATCAAATGGCAATAAATACCCTTGAAATACTTTTTGAAACGTATTTGGGGCAAAAGTGTGAAAAGTAAAACTTCATAACAAAGGGAATTCGTTTTTGTGCTATTTAAACTGAAATGATAAGAGAAAGAGAGAAGAAGGGTCCATTCGTTTTTGGGACTGCTTCTATAGCTGTGTTTTGACTTCTGACTGCTACTCTCAGCCTTGTCTCTGTTACACTCCCTTGCGAAGTGTCCATTCCTTCCACAGTTATGGCATTCAACTTTTGACTTATCATATCCTAATGGTTCATTAGGATCAACAGTCATCTTTCTTCCAGTCTTCTTAAAGAACCTATTGGATCTTACTGAAATCATGGCAACTTGCCATTTAAGATCCATCTCTTCAACATCAGCATCATCCATTTGAAACAAGTCATTAAGTGTTAGTCTAGGCCTGTTGTCTTATCCAGCAAAGAATGAGAATGCATCATTGTCACTAAACAATGGTGAAGATCTTCCTTGAGGACTTTGAGAGATCATAGGATTACCCTCAGTACTTGGTGAGTAAGAACTGCTTGTATGTCCCCCAGCGGTATTTTGGAAGTAAGTACCGCTGCTTGATCCTCCAGCAGTAATTTGAAAGTAAGTACCGCCATTACCTTCTGACACAAAATCCAAGTTAGACTTTGTTGCTGCTGCTGGTTTTGTTACCCCAGTGCTCTTAACATCTATCTCATAAGCTCTGAGATTGTTGTAGAGATGATCAAAACGAATTGTATCCAGATCATCTCTTGTGATGAAGTGCATAGCCATTGCTTTCCATTCTTGTGGAACACTTCTTAGGAACTTCAGGTTAGCTTCTTCATTGGGGTTTAAACTGGCCAACATCCAAACTTACCTAGACCTGTAAAGAGGTGACACGTGCCCCACTAACACAAATGAGCCAATCAAAAGCCAGCTTTTAGCCACATCACACTCCACTCACCAGCTTTATAACTAATTTAATTAGTTATACTAGTTTGGCGCTAAACATAACTTTTAAAACCCAAAACGGATTAAACACCCACTATTCATCATTAAGAACAATATTGGGTTTTCTTTGATTGCTTGTAATTAAGCCATGATCTTCTCCAGAACCTTGATTAAGGTGGTTCTAAACATAACCCAACTTTCAAACCTCTAGCCACATCATCCCACATGCCACATGGGACCTCCCATGCTACAAAAGTTGAGAAAGATGCCAAAGTTGCCAGAGAATCCAACGTGCCACAAGATAGCTTGAAGCTTAAGCTCATTATGGGCCTTTGGATCAAATTCCACCAAATTTCCACCAACATACAGCCAAGAATCCTTCACATGTTAGCAAAATTCAAAAATCTGCAAGGGCAAAAATGGAAGTTCATACACTAGGGTTTTTAGTATTTCAGCTTTCTAGAATCATTGTACACCCTCTATATAAAGGGTTTAGGGTTTTACTTTACAAAAGGCTCTTGGTTTTTCTTTGGTCAACAAATCTGTAAATCCTAGTTCAAGTTTAATGAGAAGCGTTTCATATTGTGTGACGAATTCCAAGTGCCAATCTTTATATTCAGTTGTTATTGATATATGTTTGTGATTTAGAAGTTCCAAAACTATTTTTAAAGATTGTGCAAGAAATTGCACAATTTTCCAAAAACTTGATATTTTGCTAAATCTTGGTTCAAACCCTGAAATCTTTGGGCTATAAGTGGTCTATACACCCTGATAAGAAGATTATCAAGGTATTGTGAGCTTGTGGTTTGGGGATATTCAAGGAAGTGGGAACAAGTTTGCATTAATCAAGCTTTTTTTCATTTTTTCCCCATTTTTCTGTTTTGATATAAACTGCTACTCACCTTGTTGTTGTTAGCAGCTTTGATTATGGGATCTTGTGTCTTGTTGGGCTAGATACATAAGCTCAAAAATTCGTGAGTGTGGATGTACATTCAAGAGGTTCGAGTCACTTTTCCCAAAAATCTGTTTAAGAAAGTGTTTGAAGTGATTTTGTGAATCTGCTATTGAATGTGTTGTTTTATGGTCTAAATCTTGTTGTTACTGCATGTTTATGTTGTTTTGATACTTATGTATGCATGTGATAATCTGAATCACACTTTGGATTTGTTAATCTTGATTTGAACAAGTTTAAGGGGTGTTTGGGTCTACCGCATATTGTAAGATTGAACCTGTTTGAGTTAGTGTTTGCTTGTGTATTTTTCTTGTTCTTGTTTAAGTATTATAAGAGAGTGATAAACTGCATGCTTTGAGCTTTTGAACACAAAAATCAAACAAGTGCTTATAAAATCTTGATTTCTTGTTGTTTTGGACTGTGGTTTTGAGGACACTTAGTTATAGGGTTAGACTAAGGCTAACAAGTGCTAAAACATAGTATATGCAACCTGTTTAATAGATTTGAAGTCTTAAAATTGGATTTGTGGTCAACTAGTTTAGCAAAATGGAATTGTGTTTGCGTGCTCATATCAGAAACCTGCTTGTGCTTGAATCTTGCTTAAATCTTTGAACCAGTTTTATAAACAAGTTAAGTTGTGCTTATCTAAGTCTAATATAGCTTGTGTATGCATTTGGTGCAATTTGGTTGGCTAAATCTTGCTAAATCAGCTTTTCAAGTAAAACAGCTTAAGTGTTCATGTCTGTGTCAGATCTGGTGATGTTTTGATTAAACTGTAGTAATTGGCTTGGTGAAATTGTGATTTATTTGTTGTTATTGACTCCTTGTAATCCACTGATCACAAGGGTGCCTTGTTTGTTCACTGAATCCAACAATTAATCACTAAAGACAAAAAGTCAAATTGGTCAAGCAGGGGGAACCATTCCTATTGATAAAACTCAAAAGTTCCCACTGATAGTGTTAAATTTCAAACAGCTTATTCATAAGCTATTCTAGCTTATTAGGACTTGCAACAACTTTGTTTTTGTAATCAATCTTCCTTATTTGACCCATTTAGTAATTCTGGAGCTTTCTGGACTTTGACTTTTAGGTTTGACTAGAAAACGAACTTAGTTGACTTTTACAAATTAGCTTTTTGCTTATTCCAGCTTATTGAGTGGTTTTTTTGAAAAAATTTTTATTATTGAGCTTAGTTAAGCTATTTGTGACTTATTACAACTTGAATCAGCTCTTGAAACAGCCTAGAACTCAAAAACGACTATTTTATCATTTTGTGAAGAGAGCTTTTGCTTATTTCAGGCTTATTTCTTGGGCTTATTTCAAGTTTCTCTTTGCAAATAGCTTATTTAGGTCAAAAGAAGGACGTGTGTCAATTTATAGCTTATGGCATCAGCTTATAGCTTAACGGGCCAAAAAGCCCATTAAGAATAAGTTCTTTTGAAATAAGCTGAGATAAGCTCATTTTCAGCTTTTGGGCCTTTGTAAAATTGTGTTTAAAATTGGATTTTAAGCTTGACTGGAAGTTTTGGGCTCATTTGGACAACATTTTTCTTATTGGGCTCAAGCCCCAAGGTAGCCCATTAAGGGGTCTGTTTGGCCTTTTAGCCCATTTGGAGGCCCATTAGGGGTATTTTGGTAATTTTAAGTTCATTTTCTGTTTACTTAGGTTACATTAAGTAGGTTTGCAAGTTTTTAGAAATTTTTACAACTTTTGAATTTTTATTATTATTATTATTAAAATATTCATTTTTATTTTTAATTAATATTTTTCACTTTTAATATTTTTCCTATGTTGTAGACATTAAGTTAGGATTTTTAGAGCTTTCCATATATTTTTAGCACCTTTTAATTATTTTCTAGGATTATTTTAAGATTTTTAAAGTTTTTAAGCATTTAAAAATAGTTTTTAGTGGTTTTAAAATTTAGAAAAATATTTTTTAGTTTAATTAAGTTATTTTTGAGGTTTACAAACTATGAAACTTAATTTGGACTTTTTATTAATTATACTAATTTTTAGGGCTTTAATTAGCATTAAAAAATTAATATTTAATTAAATAAAAGGTTTGGTGAAGTTTTGATTCTTTGTAAACCCTTAGTTTATTTTTGTGGATTTTTAGTAATTTTTTAGAATTAATTTTTATTTTACCCATTTTTACCATTTTACGTCTTTTACGTCTTTAGTGTAATTTTCTCGTATCCGTCTTCATTTTTCTTTTATTTCCTCATAGTATTAATCACAAATAATTAATTCAAATCCTAACACACATAACACACTAGCCTCCTTGAAAACGATCCCACCTCGCTTTGGGTCATTAGTATACGTTTTCATGAACGTGTATTAAATACTTACCCTAATTACACTCCTTTTTCCTAAAAGGTTGTTTACACTACTATCATTTTTGGCGCCGCTGCCGGGGAGGCGTGTTGTGTTTTGATTTGGACAATTGTTGTTTTTCATATTATCCATAAATACTATATGTGTGATTAGCACTCTAATCATACGTATTATCGATTTTCGTTTTTTGTGAATATTATTAATATATTGTATACGTATCACAAAAAATTAACAAGTACTCCAAAAGTGTGAAAACACAACCTTGGTTTGGGATTTCATCACTCAATCATTGTATTCGAATCTCAAACAAAGAAAAAAGGCAAAATAGATAAATACTTTCGTGAAGCTTAATTTCAATTAACACAAACTATAAGGTGGGTAAAAGGCGGTTGTATTTCACGGCCTAAGGGAAAAAAGCTCTTAAGTGCTTCGCGCCGCCTCGTTTTCCCCGCTTGCTTGTGCGTGTTTTGAGAAAGAGGGATAATCGAGGGTTTGTCACCCAAAGTATTATCTACGTATCATATAAATTTTCTTGGTTTCAAAGATTAAACCCTCTTGAACGTTTTGGTGTTTCACCAACGTTCTAAAGTCATCGAATGCGTTCACTTCACGTGATCATTTTCATTCCTTGAGGCTCCTTTAATCGAGAGATTTGATTTGAGGATAGATTTGTAATTGGTCTACGTAATACATCACAAAAATCCAAAAAAAGTGAAAAACAATCAAAAACACAAAAAAATTGAAAAGGTAAAAACACTAATAACTAGATTTTATTAAGTTCTTTTTCGACTCACGAATCTTTTCGAATTGATCACGGTTTAAAGTGGAGTTATTGTTCTTGGTAACTAAAAGGGGGAGCTTTTGATCTATTTCTAATTAAAAGGGTAAATGCGCAAAGTAATAAAAATAAGTTAAAAACAATTAACTAATAATAACGAAACAATTTAAAATAATAGAACGAGAATTAAACTAAAACAACTAATAAAAATAAAAATAAAATAAAGTTAGTAAGAAGGCTGGTTGAAATTAACTCGTTCGGGAAAAATGCTTGTTCGGAATATTAAACTGGTTCAGGAAAAAACACTCGCTCAATAAAGTACACTGGTTCGGAAAAATTGCTTCACTCGGGAAAATTACTCATTCGGGATAATTTGTTTGTTCAAAAAAATCTATTCGTTCGGGAAAAGTATGTTGGTTCGGTAAAATTTGCTTGTTCGGGAAAAAGGAAGCTGGTTCGGTAAAGAAGCTTCGTTCGGTAAAGAAGACTCGTTCGGAATAAACGACTCGTTCGGGAAAACTGTTGGTTCGGAAAAAGAAAGCTCGTTCGGAATAAATAACTCGTTCGGTAAAATTTAAGCGTGGTTCGGGAAAATCGTTTGTTTCGGGAAAAACAAGCTCGTTCGGTAAAAAGGCTTTGTTCGGGAAAATGGCTGGTTCGGAATAAAACTGACAGTGACGAAAAAACAGGGGAAAAACAAGAACACGAATTTTATCCAAAATCAACCAATTTAAATCCAAAGATTAAACCCAACTAACCATTAAACATCAACTAACAATAACCAATCAATCCAAATCAATAAAAACACAAAACCCACTTGATTTTAGAAAACCAAAATCAACCAAGAACAAAACTTAAAAACTTAGAATCAAAAAGAAAAGAAGAACAAGATTAATAAGAAGCTTTTATTAAAGATTAGGATTCAAAACAAATAAAGGTAAAGATTAAACTTACATGACTTGGATTAAAGGATGAAAGGAGGTTCCAAACACCTAGAGGTGTCGACCCTAAAAGACAAAAAACTATAAAAATGAAAAACTCTTCTAAAAATGTGAAGGGTGGCCACTATATATAGTTGTGATGATGGGTTGGTCAGTGGGCTTTTTTTCCTTTCTTTTTGTCTTCTCGCCTCTTTTTTAAAGTTGACGTTTTCGACTTCAATTCAGGATTTGTCGATGAATAAACTCAACTCGTCTTTTAATTTCTTCATTTAATATACTTGAGTTCTTCAACATATATAAATCTTCCGTCTTTGGTCCTTTTCTTCGATAAATATTGAAATAGGCCCATTGACTTCAAATCTTTTGCACTCTTGGACTTTAGACTTCGTCTTTCGTCTTTTTCTTCGATAAAACCCGTGCAATCCCGTGTTTTCTTCAATATTTATCCGTTTGGCTCTGAAACACAACAAAACACAAACAACGCATAATTCCAAACAAATGACATTAAATACGCGTTTTGGTCTCGTTTTAGCAAGCAATAAGTGGTAAAAGGATGAGTGTTTTCACACCTATCAAATCCCCTACACTTAACCATTGCCATGCCCTCATGCAATGTTATAGATTAAGGCAAAAACTTTACATTTTTCTCATAGTCAATTAACCTTGTCCTTATTAACATAAACTACTACTACTAGAAACAAAAATTTAACCACTATAAAGAAATAAAAGCTTAAGGGAAACAAAAAGGATAAAAAAATAATTTTCACTTGGAAATTGCTACATGGAAATAACTCGCAAAGAGATCTAAGACTTACATTAGGGCTTTGGTGTTATGAAGATTTATCATCCTCAAGTTTCACGTTCCCCAAACTAAGCTTAAAAACGAGATCATTGTTATTATAAGTTAGCAAAACAAACACTTACACACATGGCTTAATTATACACTTAAACTCCCTTATTCTTAGGTGTATCTCTTATATTTTATTTTTGTCTTAGAATGATCATGAAGATGCATTTTTTGATTTATTTCGATAATTTATTAAGCCAAAAATAAAGTAGGACGATTTGATCAATAGTTAGCTAAAGGACAAAATCTCTTAAAACTGCTTCTCGAGACCTCAAAAAGTTCATATCTTGGCATAACTCGCTTCACGATTTGAGACCTTACTCGGACCGATATTTGGCATGTACTTCATACTTCGAATCTTGAGAGACATTCTTGAAATTATGTCTTCTCTTCATTTATAGAATTTCTTCACTTGGAGTATTTTGAGAGATACTTCAACTTTGTTGACCACAACTTCATCATTATTTCTTCAATCGTTATTTGGGATTTTGAAATACAACGATCCCCCTCCTTTTCAGACTTGGATCTATTTATCCTCATACCTTGTTAGGGTCTTTTCGGATAGACTTCTCCATGATGTTTATGGGACTTGATTGCTTTTCGTCGTGCGTCTTGATCCTTCATATTGATTTTGGGAATAATGCTTTTCACATCATCTTGGATCTTTAGCAATAAAATGGAATCCTCATGCCTTGTTAGGGCCTTTTTGGACTCGCCAATCTTCGCGCCCCACTTCAATAAGTTATGCCTTGGCTATGAACTCTTATCATTACCGAGCAACTTCTAAACGATTTTGGGCTAGAAGCTAAGTAACTTTTCAAACCGTACGACCTTACTTATTTCATTTATTCATTTAAGGTGATGGGAGGAAAAGCTTATACTTACACCAAGTGTGCTTATGCAAGAATGCCGACTTATAATTGACTTCTATCATTTCTCGTTCTCTACAATTTAAAATCTCAAGTAATGAGACTCGTGGATTCTTAGCCTAATAAACCAATTAAGGTCTACATGGTTAAGGATACTAGCTAGAATAAACTTAGATAAGTCTATTCGGGTTGAGTCAAAATAATCACAACGGGCCTAATATATCAAAGACTTCTATACTTGCTGAACCACTTTATTATTATTTTTGATTTTCTATATTTTTGCCTTTATTATGGGATATATACAAATGATAGCAACGATAAAAGGAAGGAAATGAAAGACAAAAAAATTTAAAAATTACTACTACTTGGCTAAAGTTAATTAAAAATTTGAAAAATGGCGAAAAAGACGATTTTCCGGTTAAGAGGACATTTTAATGGAAAAGCCCACATATTACTTCGATAGAAGTCTCCCCTACACTTAATATAAACATTGTCCTCAATGTTTATGTATGTGGGAAAAGGCTCCCCTACACTTATGACATTGTGTCCATTGGTTAAATCAAGCTAAGGAAGAGACAACTAAAGTGATCAATTTCAAGTTTTATATATGTACAAAATTGAATCAGAATAGTAAAGATAGAACAGGGTTTGCGGATAACACGGGAGCACGGTTCTTCAAAGATTCCAAAAGTGCACTTATCCCTGCAATCACATCACCACACAAACACAAACAACCTATATAGCTCCCCTACACTTAGGATGAAAAACGGAAAGGGACGGATAGATACTCGGGTTGCCTCCTGAGGAGCGCTTGTTTTTGTTAACCGAGTCACGAGCCTGGCTCGGTCCCGAATTAATTCAAAGGAAAGGTGGAGAGGGATGGAATCATATCATGCGATATGTCCTCTCCTAAGTAAGATTTCACTCGTTGGTCATTCACCTTAAAATTAGGTGCATTAGGCTGAGCTAGCTCGATAGTTCTGATGTAGTGTTTTTGCTACCCTTTAGGAAAAGAGAGCAAAAGTGGCAAGTATTAAGTGTCGGTTTAGGAAAACCAAGCACTAATGACCAATTAAGTTCGTTCTCAAGGAGGCTAGTGTGTTATGTGTGTAATGATATGGATTAATTTGTGATTATATTTGAGAAGGAAAAATAGAAAAGGGATTAGAAGAGAATGACGGTTATGAAGACGGATTAAACTAAGTCTAAAAAGGCGTACACGTAAAGTCGTAAAAAGTACCAATATTAAAATTTTAACCTTAAAATTCCTAAAAATTACCAAAAATCCCTAATAATATTCTAAGAGTTTACAAAAAATCTAAACTTGCAAAAACCTTTTAATTAATTAGATAATGACTTTTTAATGCTAATTAAAGCCCTAAAAATCAAAATTAATTATTAAAGAGCCCTAAACAAGATTTTAAAGTTTGTAAACCTCAAAAATACTCTAATTAAGCTAAAAACTATTTTTCAAAATTTTAAAACCAATTAAAACTATTTTTAAACAATTAAAAACTCCTAAAATCAATTAAAACTTAATTTAATTATAGAAAATAATTAAAAGACCTAGAAAATATTTGGAAAGTTGCAAAAATCCTAATTAAGTATTTAGAACCTAGGAACAATATAAAACCCTAGAAAATCAGACTTTTAATTTTTAATAATAAAATAATATTAAAATAATATTAAAAATCCAAAAATTATAAAAAATTCTAAAAACTTGCAAACTAGCTTAATTTAACCTAAATAACTCAGAAATGAAAGTGAAGTTACCTAAATACCCCTATTGGGCCTAGAAAATAGGCTAAACCCAAAACAGTCCACTTAATGGGCTAAAAGAGGCCCAAAAATCTAGAGTCCACCAAATAAGCCCAAAACTTCCAGTCTAGCTTAAAATTTGATTCTTAACAAAAAATTTCAAAGGCCCAAAAGCTGAAATGTAGCTTATCACAGCTTAATAAGCACAAAGCTTATTCTTAATGGGCTTTCTGGCCCATTAAGCCATAAGCTTGTGCCATAAGCTGAAAATTGACACACATCATTCTTTTGAGGTAAGAAAACGTTTTGCAAAAAGAAATTTCAAATAAGTCCACTTAATAAGCCAGAAACAGTTCACAAACTTATTCACAAAACGACAAAATAGTCGTTTTTGTGATCTAGACCACCTCAGAAGCTGATTCAAGTTGCAAAATGTTTCTTATGACAAAACTAAGCTTAATAATCAAAAACATACTCAATAAGCACACCCAATAAGCTGGAAATTCAAATAAGCACTTATGTTAAAAGTCAAAGTAGTTGGTTTTCTAGTAAAAAGTCAAAGTCAAAGTCTCATAAGCTCCAGTTTACTTAAATGGGTCAAATAATGAAGACCTATTACAAAAAATAAGTTGTTGCAAGTCAGAATAAGCTAGAATAGCTTATTGATAAGCTGATGACAAAATTGCCCTAGCAGGGGCTAGTTTTGGATGTTGAGCGGTGGAAACTTTTTCCACTGCTTGACTATTTTGACTTTTTGTCTTTAGTGACTTTTTTGGAGATTCAGATTTCACAAAGGCACCCAAATGATCTTTGGATCAAAAGGAGTCAATCACAATCAAAATAACACAATCACTAACACCCAATTGATACAGTTTAATCAATTAATCATCGGACATGATACAGACATGAACAATAAGCAATTGAGCACAAATAAGCAGTTTTAGCAATAATCAGCCAGCCAAATTCAACCAAATGCACACACAAGCTATTATAAACTCCAATAAGCAAGTCTAAACAGGTTTCATGAACTGGTTCAAAGAATTAAGCAAGATTCAAGCAATGAAGGTTATTGATGAACACTAACACATGCAGTTTTTACTTTTGCTGATGTATTTGACACACAAGCCAATTTCAACACTTCAAATCTTTCAAACAGGTTATATTGATGATGTTTTAACTGCTTTTATCCCTAAACATGCATAAACTCTAGGTTTTCCCAAAATTTTAGGTCAAAAAACAGTCAACTCAACAAGATATAGCAATTTGTTTGATTCAAGGTTTCAAACTCAGAAACTTGCAGCAAAACACTCTCAAACAAAGGTAGAACAGATATTAAGCATAAACAACACAAACTAACACCACAATAACAAGTTGCAAGTACAAACCAGTAGACCCAAACACCCCTTTAACTTTTCCAAATCACAATTTTCAAAGGCAAAGTGAGATTTCAGGCCAACCAAGCATCAATTAACACTAAAACAAGTAAGATAAACAGATTCAAGCAAGAACAAGCCACAAAATTCACAAGAACACAAGTTTCATACAAATATCACCAAAAATCACAATTTAAGCAGATTTTGAGATTGAGTATGCAAACCTCATGGATGTACATCCACACCCACGAATTTTGAGCTTATGTGCTAGTAATAACAAGCACAAGCTTCCACAATAAGCCTGCTAAGATTGAACAAGGTTAAAGCAAAATATCATAAAAATCAGAAACTTTGGAAAAATTGATTGATGCAAACTTGTTACCCCACACTTGATTATCCCCAAGTTATAAGCCTCATCACACCTTAACCAACTCAGTTAGGATGCTATTATCAGCCCTATAGCCCAAGAATTCCAAGATTGGAACAAGACTTAGCAAAATATCAAGAAAATGAGAAAATGTGCAAACTTTTGCACACTCCTCTTTTGAAAACAGGTTTTGAACTTCAAGAACTAACAAGCATATAACAATAGAAAGTAGTAATAAAGATTGGCCAATGACTTTTCTTCAAGATTTCAAACTCAATTTCATTAACTTTGAAAATGGGATTTACAGAAACTTGAACAAGGAAAAATCAAAAGCAAAGTCTAAATGTTGGAACCCTAAGCCTTTATATAGGCATACAATGAACTACTAGAAAGCATAAAAACGTTGCCCTAATGTTGATGAAGTCCCCAAAATGCCCCTTTTGCCTTGTTTGAACTTGGAGAATCATGTGACTGCATTTTGGTTTGTAGCATGAGTTGGCATGTGAAAGTGTGATCAAAGGGTGTAGATGAAGCTTACAAAGTAAGCCAAAATATGGGACGTTGGATTGCTGGCACTGTTTTGGCATCTTCCTCATGTGTGTAGCAGGGGAGGTCCATGTGGGGCATCTCAAAGGTGTAGCATGTGTTTTGGGTGTTGGGTTATGATTAAGGGATGCTTAATCATGGTTCTGGATAATATCATGGCCTAATTACAACACAATTAAGAATGCCTAATTGTGTTCTTGAGGTGAATAGTGCCTGGTTTAATCCATTTTTGGTTTGGATTATGTTTAAAAATTTGTTAATGGCGCCAAGATTAATTTAATCTTAAACCGGGTGAGTGGGGTGTGACATGGAGGAAGGAAGGCTTGTGATTGGTGGAGAGTGTGAGTGGGGTGAGGTGGCACAAGCTGGTTGGTTAAGGTAAGTTTCATGTCTGGCCCCTTTTGGTCCCTTGTTTCCTCTTTTGTTGTCTTTTCAGTTTTAAAAACTATCAACGCCCCAACTAGTCTTAACAACTTTTGAACTTTTGCATTTTTGGCCCAAAAACTTTTATGGAATGAATTCAGGGGTATTTCTTGCCATATTTGAATTCTTCAAGGGCTGATTTGGTAATTTCTTCAATGATAATGGTCTTGACTTGTTTGATTGGTATTTTGGAGGGCTGAAATTGCCAATTCATAATGATTGAGGGACCATTTTTGCCAAATGTTGAAAGTTGAGGGTCCTTTTTGTAATTTTGAGATTTTCAAAGGACCAAACTTGTCATTTCTTGTACTTTGAAGGACCTCATGATGTATTTGACTTTGTGGATGATATTGGTTGACAATTTAGCTTTGTTGAGGGGCTAAACTTGCCAAATCTTCAAAGTGGAGGGCCCTTTTTGTAATTTTGACAAACTTTAGGGACCAAACTTGTAATTATGAGGATACAAGGGTATAAAGTGTCAATTCTTCATAATTGGAGGACCCTTCTTCATAATTCTTCTAATCTTCAAGGGTTGATCTTGGGAAAGTCTTCATTAGGGCTTGGTTCATTGTGCGGCTTCGTTTCCCGTGTTCGTTTTTGCATGATTCTTGTGATCTTTTGTCATTTTCTCAATATCCGTACCTAAAATACACAAGTAACAAACACAAGCATATATATGGGTATTTTGATGATATTTAATGCATTTTAAGCCCTTTTTGGAAGATGAGACTATGTATAAAAGCAGTCTCATCACTCCCCCATACTAAACCATTGCCGTGTCCTCACGCAATGCTAGAATAAAGTATCAAAGCATCTTCAAAATTCATTTTATTCACTTTATTGAACGATAAACTAGCTAAACTACTATTGCTACTACTACTTGCGTTTTAGATATAATGTATGATTTTCATCGCAAACTGGGACGTTTAGGTTCATAGAATAAGAACACGTGAATGCTTCGTTAGAAATAATTTCATCGTCCTCGATTTTCACCCTAATTCCATGCTAAGCGTGCAACGAGATCATTGTCATTATAAGTTAGTAATGCTAACACTACTCATATGCCCTAATCACGTACTTATCCTCCCATTATTCCTAAGTTGTATCTCTTATATTTTATTTTGTCTTGAATGTTTCACGAGGATACATTGTTGACTTATGCGATAATAGAGATTTAGTTCTAAAAATAGAGTCCTAACGGTGTAACTAAGACCATCAAATCAATAACCTCTCCTAATAGACAATGATGTTAAAAAATTAAGTTGACAAGAAGAATCGATAAACACGGTTTTATAACGGTTTTGAACATGAGACTTATTACCAAGACTTTTATACGCCCCCTAACGGAAGGGCCTTATTATCTTTGGTTTACCTCCATCTTTTATTCAACTTCGCCATGAAGCTTTTATTATGACTTCGGTCTTGCCTTGCCTTTTATTATCCTCCTCATCGGTGGTTTTATTAGCCAAAGACGTATATCCTCACGCTAAGGCGAATTTTGGATCTTTAAAGCTTAGAAGATTAAGACTTGATTCACTTTCAATTTTGCATAGATTTTTCGGCCTTGTGGGGCTTCAAATGTTTCGCTTGATTTAGGTGAGCACTTGAAATCTTATTATTGGGTGAAGCTTTCGATTATTCGGGTGCCAATACTTCAAAACCGTGACGCTGGCGATACCCTAATGTCTTCCCAATTTAATTACACGGAAGCTACTAGAAAAGACTAGAAACCCAACAATCCTAACTAAACCGCTAAGTCAATATTTATTAAGCAAAAAATATTTACATGCGAAGGGAGAATAAGCAAACAATGAGAACACATGAGTTTTTGAAAGAATACGAGTACTCTACGTTTAGCATAGTAACTTATAATTAACCCTATCATTTCTCGTCCTCATTTAAGAGACTTAGCCTAATGTGTAGTTAAGGAATCAAAGCTAAGTGCTCAACACACACGGTAGAGTCAAAAATTACTCTTATTCTCGCCATAGGAAAATCTACATTCGTGTCTTCAAACACTTATAAAACATGAGAAAAATTTTAAAATTTGGCCATTTTTAGCCTTATTTTGCAACAAAATGATAAACAAAAATATAAACTTTGGAAAGCGTGAAGGTTTAGAAAGGCAAGTATCTATTCACCCCCCCCCCATACTAAAGTAAAACATTGTCCTCAATGTTTCGAGTCTAGGGGTGCAAACACCCCCATACTAGAGACGTAGTCGAATGCCTAATCTAGCATGGAAAGGGTGTAACCAATAAATTAATAACCGTTTATGAAGTGTGCTAATAACCTAAGGTTAGAACATCAAAAGGATATATCATGGATATTGAGAAAGTCTTCAAAGCAAACGATCGAGTGTTCCCATAAAACGAACACGAGAGGCTCTAATGGTGAAGATCGTGATCATCTAAAGTTCACAATTCACAAACAACCATGGAACAAAGGTTGGAAGGGCACAAATCCCCACACGTAAGCTACATTAGAAAGCGATAATATGTACATAGGATAAGCATGGGACTCCCCCACGAGGCACCTCGTTTTTGATTACCGAGTCATGAGCTCGACTCGATCCCCTCAATACTAATTATCATTGGGGAAGGTGATTTGGTCGAGGTAGTTCAAGGATGGAACTTCCCCGCCAAAGTAGTGCTTCAACCTATGTCCATTCACCTTGAAGTTAGGACCATCATCTTGAGCTAGCTCGATGGTCCCATACGGAAACACTTGAGTCACGGTGAATGGACCGGACCAACGGGATTTTAATTTACCGGAAAAGATTTTTAATCTTGAATTAAAAAGCAAAACTTGATCCCCAATGTTAAAAACCCGGTTTTTAATTTTAGAATCATGCAACTTTTTAGTTTTCTCTTTATAAATCAATGAATTTTCATAAGCAATATCTCTCAATTCATCCAATTCATTCAATTGCATTTTCCGGTGTTTCCCCGAGGTCTCCATATCATCATTACAATGCTTTAGGGCCCAATAAGCCTTGTGTTCTAACTCGATAGGCAAATGACAATTCTTTCCATACACAAGCTTATAGGGAGTGCACCCAATGGGTGTCTTATGAGCGGTCTTAAAGGCCCATAAAGCATCGTCCAACTTATCCGACCAAGTTTGTCGGTTTTCCCCAACGGAACTCTCCAAGATCCTCTTCAACGCTTGGTTTGAAACCTCGACTTGCCCACTCGTTTGTGGGTGATAAGCCGTAGAAAGCCGATGTGTAACCCCATATTTCCTTAAGACTCTTTCGAATTGGTCGTTACAAAAATGGGTTCCACGATCGCTTATGATAGCACGAGGGGTTCCAAACCGGGAAAACAAGCTTTTCAGAAACTTGACTACCACACGAGCATCATTGGTGGGCAAGGCCTTGGCCTCCACCCACTTAGATAGGTAGTCAACCGCAACGAGAATGTACTTATTACCACGAGATGATGGGAACGGCCCCATAAAGTCTATACCCCAAACGTCAAAGATCTCACACACTTGGATGATATTTTGTGGCATTTCATCTTTTTGTGAGGCTTTTCTTTGTCGTTGGCATGCATCACACGACTTCACAAGATCTTGTGCATCTCGGTAAATAGTAGGCCAAAAGAAGCCGGCATCAAACACCTTTTTAGCCGTGAGATTAGCACCGTGGTGACCACCCGTGGGTCCCTCATGGCAAGCTCTAAGGATATTAGAAGCTTCGGTGCCAAATACACAACGTCGGATGATTTGATCCGCACAAGTTCGAAACAAGTAAGGGTCGTTCCAAAAGTAGAACTTGACGTCACGAAAGAATTTTCGTTTTTCTTGAGTCGTCATACCCTTAACGATGAAGTTACCCGCATGGTAATTTGCAAAATCCGCAAACCATAGGGTGGAAGGATCAAGCTTAGAATTCACTACACCAAGTGTTTCAAGCGGAAATGTTTCGGTGATTTCCTTGGGCTCGTAAACACTTTGGTGAGGATCTTCCAAACGAGAGAGATGATCGGTCGCTAGATTCTCGGCTCCTTTTTTGTCAACGATGGTGTGATCAAATTCTTGAAGGAGGAGAATCCAACGAAGTAATCTAGGCTTAGCATCTTGCTTTGCCATAAGATACTTAATAGCCGAATGGTCCGTATACACTATGCATTTCGTCAAGACGAGGTAAGGTCGGAACTTCTCAAATGCATACACCACGGCAAGGAACTCCTTTTCCGTTGTAGTGTATTTTAGTTGAGCCTCGGTCATCGTCTTGCTAGCATAGTGAATAGGCAAGAAGTTCTTATCATGACGTTGCCCCAATACGGCCATAATAGCGTAATCACTAGCATCACACATAAGCTTAAAGGGGAGGTTCCAATTAGGGGCAACAAGAATGGGAGCTTCGGTAAGTTTCCTCTTAAGGATTTTAAAGGCTCGTACACAATCTTCTTCAAAGACAAAACGTGCCTCTTTTTCAAGAAGATGTGTAATGGGTCGAGAAATCTTTGAAAAATCCTTGATGAATCGTCGATAAAAGCTCGCGTGGCCTAGGAAACTCCTAACTCCCTTGACGGTTTTGGGATGAGGTAATTTGGCGATGACGTCTACCTTAGCTTGATCTACCTCAATCCCCGCTTTCGAGACATTGTGCCCTAAGACGATTCCCCTCCTAACCATAAAATGACATTTTTCCCAATTGAGCACAAGGTTGGTTTCCTCACAACGTTTTAACATTCTCTCAAGGTTCGACAAACACGAAGTGAACGAATTACCAAACACGGAAAAGTCATCCATGAAGACTTCCAACGTCTTCTCGATCATGTCATGAAAAATAGCCATCATGCACCTTTGAAAGGTTCCCGGTGCATTACAAAGTCCGAATGGCATTCTACGATAAGCAAACGTTCCATATGGACACGTAAACGTAGTTTTTTCTTGATCACGAGGATCGATGGGAATTTGGAAGTAACCAGAAAAACCATCTAGAAAGCAATAGAAATCGTTTCCCGCAAGACGCTCCAACATTTGGTCCATGAAGGGCAAGGGAAAATGGTCTTTTCGAGTGGCTTCATTCAACTTTTGATAGTCAATGCACACTCTCCATCCGGTCACGAGTCAAGTGGGAATCAACTCGTTGGCATCGTTTGGCACAACGGTCATCCCTCCCTTTTTAGGGACACAATGAATAGGACTCACCCAAGGGCTATCGGAAATAGGGTAAATCATTCCCGCGTCAAGGAGTTTAAGGACCTCCTTTTTGATGACGTCGTGAATTTTGGGGTTCACCCTTCTTTGACTTTGGATTGTGGGCTTGAAATCCTCCTCCATTAAGATTTTGTGGGTACAAAACTTGGGATCGATTCCCTTAATGTCGGATAACTTCCACGCAATTGCCCTCTTGTGGTCCTTTAGAACATCGACAAGTGCGGTTTTTTCATCATTCGAAAGATCCTTCGCAATAATAACTGGCAACTTGTCGTCCTCCTCCAAATAGACATATTCGAGGTGAGGAGGTAAATCTTTCAACTCAAGGATAGGTGGTTCCTCAAGTGAAGATTTGGGCTCGATACTCATAACCTCCTCGGGCGGAGGAAATGGGAAATCGTTAAGAAAATCCTTGATAATCGAGAAGTCCTCATCGTTGTCGAGGTCTTCGTCACAAGTACGTGGAACATTGCATTCTTCCAACGTAAAACCACCACCTTCAAAAGGAGTGAAGGTTGGTGTCGAATTATCAAGAATTGGATCTAACATAGTGGGATTGCCACTGGTTTCTTCATCACCAAAACCTAGAACTTCTTGTGAAAATTCCTCGCAAACCACGTCAATCATATCAACGAGGTTTATGGTTGCAACGGAATAAACATGAGAAATTTGAGAGTTTTGAGTTGCGTTTATAACAAATTCCTCGTCGTTGAAACGTAAGGTGATCTTTCTAGCATGCACATCAATTAAAGCCATAGACGTATCTAAAAACGAACGACCTAAAATGAGAGGAACTTGAGGATCCGTGGGGATATCAACAACGATAAAGTCTACGGGATAGTAGAACTTCCCCACTTTCACAAAAACGTCTTCCGCCAAACCACATGCGGGAATCGTGGAATGGTCGGCCAACTCGATAGACATTAGTGAAGGAGTAAGATTAGGAAGATTTAGCGACTTGAAGATTGCAAGTGGCATCAAGTTAATGCTAGCACCAAGATCGGCCAAGGCGAAGCATTCTTCCATATCTTGGATTGCACAAGGGATCAAAAATTTACCGGGATCACCGACTTTTTGAGGTATGCGATTAAGATAAACCGACGAACAACTAGACAATTGGTGCAATTTCTCCTTGTTGTTCAACATACTCTTAAAGTTAGCGGCAAATCGAGGCATCATGACCAAAGCATCGACGAAACTCACATTAAGGTGCGAATCACGAAACATTTTCATAAAAAGCTCAAATTGGTAATTGTCGCGCTCTTGACGTTTCTCCTTCCTAAGTCTCGATGGATAGGGCAAAGGTGGTGTGGGTTGAGGCATAGTAGGCATAGCCTTTGGAATCTCGGGTTCCAATGATGGTAATGGGTCAACCGTAGGTGTGGCATGAGCGGTACTTCGTGGGATTGGGACATGCTCCTTTTGGACCACCACCTCGGGTTCTTCCTCAATTGCTTCCTCCGTAGAAGCAATTGATTGAGGAGTCGGTTCCTTAAGTGTCTTACCACTACGTGTGGTAATCACTTTCATCTCTCCCTTAGGGTTGGATATGGTGTTGCTAGGAAGACCACTTGACGACGGTTTACACATTATTGCCTCAAACATAGACGAGATTTTATCTTCAAAATTAGATTGCCTCAATACGGCTTCGGTTTGCCTTTTCTCGGCCTTAATCATCTCTTGTTTAATCTCATGTTGCCCTTGTTCCATCTTTTGTTGGTTTTGTTGCAACCTAGTGACATTTCCTTCCATCTTGTTGGTGTGGATTTTAAGTTCATTAGCTAACTCATTTTTCAACTCTTTCTTCAAGTCGTTTTTAAACTCGGATCTTAGGCTAATGATTTCTCTTTGAATGTTGTCAAACCTAGCATCATTCCCACTAGCATATTCAACAAACTCACTTGGAATATCTTTCAATGTTTGCAAACTTTTGTTGTTATTTTGAAAATCATTTTTGTTTGAAACTTGATTATTAGCCCCTTGATTCCCATAGTTTCCCTTGTTGTAATTGTTTTTAAAACCAACTTGATTGTTGCGATAATTGTTGTTAGCATTTTGATTTGAACCGAAACCTGGTGGAGTCATTTGATTAGAGCGGGAAACTTGACCGTTTTGGTTGTAATTTCCCGTGGCTGCGAAGGCACTCGAAGTGTTACCACCGTTGGTAATGCACTCGGAGAAATCATGACCTCCACTATAATACATGCAAGAAACCTCAACCGCTTTAGCCGTAGCGGGAGCACTTGGTTCACCAACTTTAAATTCAATCAAAAGTCCTTTCAACTTATCAAAAATCTTGTTTTCCAAGTTCGCCTCAATTTGGCAAGCATCGATGGTAGTAGACAAAGAAGGTGAAGCCGAAGACGAAGCCTTACGAACACTAGACGTGCTACGAGGACTATACACCTTAGATCTATTTTCAATTATCCCCAAAGCTTCCTCAACCATTTTACACAAAAAATTACCACCCGCGGCGGCATTCAAATAATCCCTCTCATGATCATTAAGTCCATTGTAAAACGTGTCAATTTGATGCAAATCGGAAAAACCGTGATGAGGACATTCATGTAACATTTCCTTAAACCTATTCCAAGCCATTGAAAAACTTTCATTAAATTCTTGTGAAAACTTTGAAATCTCGTTTTTCAAATGCGTAGTCTTAGAGGGCGGAAAAAATTGGTTCACAAACTTAGACACGAGATCCTTCCACGTCAATATAGAATTGGGTGGCTCTTTCTCTAACCAAATTTTAGCGGCCCCGCCAAGGAATACGGAAAAAGCATCATCTTAATCGAGTCGTTAGAGACATCCTTAAACTTGCAAGTAGCGGTAAGACGATTGAATTGGCGGATATGGTTGTGTGGATTGTCCTTCTCATCACCACGGAATTTGTTGTTTTGGATCATCGACAACAAACCCGTTTTCACCTCAAAATTCTCCGCAAGGATAGCGGGAATCACAATAGCCTCTCCATAACCCTCGGTGGGTGCTTGAAGTAACTCCATCATAGTTCGATTCGCCATGGTTGGTGCTTCTCTTACAATGGGTTCGTCAATAGGAGACTCCTCACTAGAATTGTTGGGAGTGGGAGTTTTGTTCTTTCGTTTACGTGCACGTCTTGCTTGATTTCGAGTTAGCATAAACGTCACGTACAACGAGGGGACGAGCAAAGAAGATTCTTTTTGGTGTTTTGTATTTTTCAATTTTTTTTTTGTGGTTTTTCATTGTATTAACCTTTTGGAATTTGGTGAAATGTATTAAGTAGACAAAAATCTACAAATATCCTCCTTAATCAAATCTCTTGATTAAAGAAGCCTCAAGGAATGAAAACGATCACGTGAAGTGAACGCCTTCGATGACTTTAGAACGATGGTGGAACACCAAATCGTTCAAGAGGGTTTAATCAATAGAAACCAAGAAAATATATATGATACTTAGTAATACTTTGGGCGGCAAAACCCTCGATTAGCTCTCACAATCAAATACTCACAAGAAAGCGGGGAAACGAGGCGGCGCGAAGCACTTAAGAGCCTTTTTCCTTAGGATATATTTTATAATATCCGCCTTATACCCACCTTATAGTTTGTATTTTCAAGATTAAGCTTCACGAAAGTATTTATCTATTTTTGCCTTTTTTTCTTTGGTTTGAGATTCGAATACAATGATTGGGTAATGACCTCCCAAGTCAAGGTTGTGATTTCTCACGTATTTGGAGTACTTAAGAATTTATTGTTCTACGTATACAATATATTAATAATATTCACACAAAAACCGAAAACCGATAATACGTATTAGTAGAGTGCTACTAATACAAATACTAATTATGGTTAGTATAAAAACAACAATGCCAAATCAAAACACAACACGCCTCCCCGGCAGCGGCGCCAAAATGATGTAGTGTTTTTGCTACCCTTTAGGAAAAGAGAGCAAAAGTGGCAAGTATTAAGTGTCGATTTAGGAAAACCAAGCACTAATGACCAATTAAGTTCGTTCTCAAGGAGGCTAGTGTGTTATGTGTGTAATGATATGGATTAATTGTGATTATATTTGAGAAGGAAAAATAGAAAAGGGATTAGAAGAGAATGACGGTTATGAAGACAGATTAAACTAAGTCTAAAAAGGCGTACACGTAAAGTCGTAAAAAGTACCAATATTAAAATTTTAACCTTAAAATTCCTAAAAATTACCAAAAATCCCTAATAATATTCTAAGAGTTTACAAAAAATCCAAACTTGCAAAAACCTTTTAATTAATTAGATAATGACTTTTTAATGCTAATTAAAGCCCTAAAAATCAAAATTAATTATTAAAGAGCCCTAAACAAGATTTTAAAGTTTGTAAACCTCAAAAATACTCTAATTAAGCTAAAAAATATTTTTCAAAATTTTAAAACCAATTAAAACTATTTTTAAACAATTAAAAACTCCTAAAATCAATTAAAACTTAATTTGATTATAGAAAATAATTAAAAGACCTAGAAAATATTTGGAAAGTTGCAAAAATCCTAATTAAGTATTTAGAACCTTGGAAAAATATAAAACCCTAGAAAATCAGACTTTTAATTTTTAATAATAAAATAATATTAAAATAATATTAAAAATCCAAAAATTATAAAAAATTCTAAAAACTTGCAAACTAGCTTAATTTAACCTAAATAACTCAGAAATGAAAGTGAAATTACCTAAATACCCCTATTGGGCCTAGAAAATGGGCTAAACCCAAAACAGTCCACTTAATGGGCTAAAAGAGGCCTAAAAATCTAGAGTCCACCAAATAAGCCCAAAACTTCCAGTCTAGCTTAAAATTTGATTCTGAACAAAAAATTTCAAAGGCCCAAAAGCTGAAATGTAGCTTATCACAGCTTAGTAAGCACAAAGCTTATTCTTAATGGGCTTTCTGGCCCATTAAGCCATAAGCTTGTGCCATAAGCTGAAAATTGACACACATCATTCTTTTGAGGTAAGAAAACGTTTTGCAAAAAGAAATTTCAAATAAGTCCACTTAATAAGCCAGAAACAGTTCACAAACTTATTCACAAAACGTCAAAATAGTCGTTTTTGTGATCTAGACCACCTCAGAAGCTGATTCAAGTTGCAAAATGTTTCTTATGACAAAACTAAGCTTAATAATCAAAAACCTACTCAATAAGCACACCCAATAAGCTGGAAATTCAAATAAGCACTTATGTTAAAAGTCAAAGTAGTTGGTTTTCTAGTAAAAAGTCAAAGTTAAAGTCTCATAAGCTCCAGTTTACTTAAATGGGTCAAATAATGAAGACCTATTACAAAAAATAAGTTGTTGCAAGTCAGAATAAGCTAGAATAGCTTATTGATAAGCTGATGACAAAATTGCACTAGCATGGGCTAGTTTTGGATGTTGAGCAGTGGAAACTTTTTCCACTGCTTGACTATTTTGACTTTTTGTCTTTAGTGACTTTTTTGGAGATTCAGATTTCACAAAGGCACCCAAATGATCTTTGGATCAAAAGGAGTCAATCACAATCAAAATAACACAATCACAAACACCCAATTGATACAGTTTAATCAATTAATCATCAGACATGATACAGACATGAACAATAAGCAGTTGAGCACAAATAAGCAGTTTTAGCAATAATCAGCCAGCCAAATTCAACCAAATGCACACACAAGCTATTATAAACTCCAATAAGCAAGTCTAAACAGGTTTCATGCACTGGTTCAAAGAATTAAGCAAGATTCAAGCAATGAAGGTTACTGATGAACAATAACACATGCAGTTTTTACTTTTGCTGATGTATTTGACACACAAGCCAATTTCAACACTTCAAATCTTTCAAACAGGTTATATTGATGATGTTTTAACAGCTTTTATCCCTAAACATGCATAAACTCTAGGTTTTCCCAAAATTTTAGGTCAAAAAACAGTCAACTCAACAAGATATAGCAATTTGTTTGATTCAAGGTTTCAAACTCAGAAACTTGCAGCAAAACACTCTCAAACAAAGGTAGAACAGATATTAAGCATAAACAACACAAACTAACACCACAATAACAAGTTGCAAGTACAAACCAGTAGACCCAAACACCCCTTTAACTTTTCCAAATCACAATTTTCAAAGGCAAAGTGAGATTTCAGGCCAACCAAGCATCAATTAACACTAAAACAAGTAAGATAAACATATTCAAGCAAGAACAAGCCACAAAATTCACAAGAACACAAGTTTCATACAAATATCACCAAAAATCACAATTTAAGCAGATTTTGAGATTGAGTATGCAAACCTCATGGATGTACATCCACACCCACGAATTTTGAGCTTATGTGCTAGCAAGAACAAGCACAAGCTTCCACAATAAGCCTGCTAAGATTGAACAAGGTTAAAGCAAAATATCATAAAAATCATAAACTTTGGAAAACTTGATTGATGCAAACTTGTTACCCCACACTTGATTATCCTCAACTTATAAGCCTCACCACACCTTAACCAACTCAGTTAGGATGCTATGATCAGCCCTATAGCCCAAGAATTCCAAGATTGGAACAAGACTTAGCAAAATATCAAGAAAATGAGAAAATGTGCAAACTTTTGCACACTCCTCTTTTGAAAACAGGTTTTGAACTTCAAGAACTAACAAGCATATAACAATAGAAAGCAGTAATAAAGATTGGCCAATGACTTTTCTACAAGATTTCAAACCCAATTTCATTAACTTTGAAAATGGGATTTACAGAAACTTGAACAAGGAAAAATCAAAAGCAAAGTCTAAATGTTGGAACCCTAAGCCTTTATATAGGCATACAATGAACTACTAGAAAGCATAAAAACGTTGCCCTAATGTTGATGAAGTCCCCAAAATGCCCCTTTTGCCTTGTTTGAACTTGGAGAATCATGTGACTGCATTTTGGTTTGTAGCATGAGTTGGCATGTGAAAGTGTGATCAAAGGGTGTAGATGAAGCTTACAAAGTAAGCCAAAATATGGGACGTTGGATTGCTGGCACTGTTTTGGCATATTCCTCATGTGTGTAGCAGGGGAGGTCCATGTGGGGCATCTCAAAGGTGTAGCATGTGTTTTGGGTGTTGGGTTATGATTAAGGGATGCTTAATCATGGTTCTGGATAATATCATGGCCTAATTACAACACAATTAAGAATGCCTAATTGTGTTCTTGAGGTGAATAGTGCCTGGTTTAATCCATTTTTGGTTTGGATTATGTTTAAAAATTTGTTAATGGCGCCAAGATTAATTTAATCTTAACCGGGTGAGTGGGGTGTGACATGGAGGAAGGAAGGCTTGTGATTGGTGGAGAGTGTGAGTGGGGTGAGGTGGCACAAGCTGGTTGGTTAAGGTAAGTTTCATGTCTGGCCCCTTTTGGTCCCTTGTTTCCTCTTTTGTTGTCTTTTCAGTTTTAAAAACTATCAACGCCCCAACTAGTCTTAACAACTTTTGAACTTTTGCATTTTTGGCCCAAAAACTTTTATGGAATGAATTCAGGGGTATTTCTTGCCATATTTGAATTCTTCAAGGGCTGATTTGGTAATTTCTTCAATGATAATGGTCTTGACTTGTTTGATTGGTATTTTGGAGGGCTGAAATTGCCAAGTCATAATGATTGAGGGACCATTTTTGCCAAATGTTGAAAGTTGAGGGTCCTTTTTGTAATTTTGAGATTTTCAAAGGACCAAACTTGTCATTTCTTGTACTTTGAAGGACCTCATGATGTATTTGACTTTGTGGATGATATTGGTTGACAATTTAGCTTTGTTGAGGGGCTAAACTTGCCAAATCTTCAAAGTGGAGGGTCCTTTTGTAATTTTGACAAACTTTAGGGACCAAAATTGTAATTATGAGGATACAAGGGTATAAAGTGTCAATTCTTCATAATTGGAGGACCCTTCTTCATAATTCTTCTAATCTTCAAGGGTTGATCTTGGGAAAGTCTTCATTAGGGCTTGGTTCATTGTGCGGCTTCGTTTCCCATGTTCGTTTTTGCATGATTCTTGTGATCTTTTGTCATTTTCTCAATATTCGTACCTAAAATACACAAGTAACAAACACAAGCATATATATGGGTATTTTGATGATATTTAATGCATTTTAAGCCCTTTTTGGAAGATGAGACTATGTATAAAAGCAGTCTCATCAAGTTCCATATGGAAAAATATTAGCAACGGTGAATGGGCCGGACCAACGAGATTTCAGTTTGCCCGAAAAGATTTTCAACCGAGAGTTAAAGAGTAAAACTTTATCACCAATTTTGAACTCTCGGTTCTTGATCTTAGCATCATGAATGAGCTTGGTCTTCTCCTTATAGATCAATGAAGTCACATAAGCTTCATTCCGAAGTTCATTTAACTCATTGAGTTGGATTTTTCTTAAGTCACCGGCTTTGATGATGTCAAAATTATCCTATTTCAAGGCCCAATAAGCCTTATGCTCCAACTCAACGGGGAGGTGGCATGTTTTCCCGTACACAAGACGATAAGGTGTACAACCAATCGGCGCGGTACGGAAAGCCCACAAAGCATCATCAAGTTTATCGGCCCAAGAGGCACGATGCTCTCCCACGGTTCTTTCCAAGATTCGTTTAAGTCCACGGTTGGACACCTCGGATTGGCCATTAGTTTGTGGATGATACGCGGTGGAAAGTCGGTGATTGACACCATACTTAGCCATGACTCTTGTGAATTGATCATTGCAAAAATGAGTCCCGCGATCACTAATAATAGCACGAGGCACACCGAATCCAGCAAATAGTTGTTTCAAAAAGTTCACAACCACCCTCGCATCGTTAGTGGGTAAGGCTTTTGCTTCAACCCATTTTGAAACGTAGTCAACGGCTACGAGGATGTATTTGTTCCCTTTAGAAGATGGAAATGGCCCCATAAAGTCGATGCCCCATACATCAAACATTTCACATTCTTGTATGAAATTTTGAGGCATCTCATCTTTATGTGTGATCTTGCCTTGTCTTTGGGAAGCATCACAATTTTTAACCATTTCGTGAGCGTCACGATAAATGGTGGGCCAATAAAATCCCGAATCAAACACTTTCTTCGCGGTGTAGTTGGGACCAAAATGACCACCGGTGGGTCCATTGTGGCAAGCTTCTAAAATATCTAGAGTTGCGGGTCCGTCAACACACCAACGAATAATCAGATCAGCGCATTGTTTGAAGAGATACGGGTCTTCCCAAAAGTAATTCTTAACTTCTTTAAAGAACTTCTTCTTTTTTGGGATGTTAACCCGTCGATGAGAATTCCACCCGCCAAGTAGTTTGCAATGTCTGCAAACCACGGGGTCTCATCAAGATTCGAATGGATAGACATTAATGCCTCAAGGGGAAAAGAGTCATTGATCTCTTGATTCGGATGATCCCCTTGATATGGATCCTCAAGTCTACTTAGATGATCCGCGGCTAGGTTTTCGGCTCCCTTCTTGTCACGAATTTCAATTTTAAATTCTTGAAGGAGCAAAACCCAACGAAGAAGTCTTGGCTTAGAATCTTGTTTGGTCAACAAGTACTTCAACGCGGAATGGTCTGTGTATACGATGGTGGTGGATAAAACAAGATAGGGCGAAATTTTTCAAAGGCACAGACAACAGCTAAAAGCTCTTTTTCGGTTGTCGTATAATGCAATTGAGCCCCTGTCATTGTTTTGATAGCGTAATGGATCGGTTGGAAATGTTTGTTTATCCTTTGTCCCAAAACTGCCCCAATAGAAAAGTCGCTAGCATCACACATCTACTCGAAAGGTAGCTCCCAATTAGGGGTAACCAAGATCGGTGCCTTAGTTAGCTTGTCCTTAAAAAGATTGAAGGATTCAATACACCCTTTAGAAAAGATAAAAGAAGTATCTTTTTCCAAGAGGTGGGTCATCGGGCGAGCGATCTTAGAGAAATCTTGTATGAATCGACGATAGAAGCCCACATGCCCGAGAAAACTTCTCACACCCTTCACGGTTGAAGGTGGAGGTAATTTGGCTATGACATCAACTTTAGCACGGTCCACTTCAAGACCAGATTTTAAGATTTTATGTCCAAGCACAATGCCTTCTTTTACCATGAAATGGCATTTTTCCCAATTTAGAACAAGGCGAGTGTCTTCACAGCGCTTAAGCATGCGTTCCAAACTGGCAAGGCAAGAAGAGAAGGAGTCCCCAAATACCGAGAAATCATCCATGGAGACTTCCATGGTTTGCTCAACCATGTCATGGAAGATAGCCATCATGCACCTTTGGAAAGTCCCGGGAGCATTGCATAAGCCAAAAGGCATTCTTTTATAGGCAAATATTCCGTATGGACAAGTGAATGTTGTCTTCTCTTGATCTTGGGGATCAATGGGTATTTGAAAATAACCCGAGAAACCATCTAAAAAGCAGTAATATTCATTACCCGCTAGACGTTAAAGCATTTGGTCCATAAAAGGAAGGGGAAATGATCCTTTCTTGTAGCATCATTGAGCTTGCGATAGTCTATACAAACTCTCCACCCTGTAACGAGACGAGTAGGAATCAACTCGTTGTTTTCATTGGGCACAACGGTGATTCCGCCTTTCTTAGGCACACAATGGACCGGACTAACCCATGGTGAATCCGAGATAGGGTAGATCATTCATGCATCAAGAAGTTTGATAACCTGTTTTTTGATAACGTCATGGATCTTGGGATTCACCCTTCTTTGATTTTGAATAGTGGTTTTAAAGTCGTCCTCCATGAGAATTTTAAGTGTGCAAAAGTGAGGATCAATTCCACGAATATCGGAGATTTTCCAAGCAAGAGCTTTTTTATGCTTCTTGAGAACTTCAATGAGACGAGTTTTCTCATCGGCTTTTAAGTCCTTAGCAATGATAACGGGAAGTTGATCAATGCCCTCTAAGAAAACATATTCGAGATGAGGAGGTAAGTCCTTAAGCTCGGGAGTAGGAGGGTCCTCAATAGATGGTGTAACTAGCGATGGATCATAATTAGTCACCTCTTTAGGAGAAGGAGGAGAAAAAGAGTCCTCATTTAGAAGTTTCTCAAGGGTACGAATATCTTCTTCCCAATCGGTGGGAGAATCATCATATTTAAGATCAATTGTACCTAAGCTAGCTTCAAATTCATCCAAAAGAAAGTCACTTTCTCCAAATGGAGTAAATGACGGAGCAATTGAGGCAACGGTCTCAACATTGGGAAGAGAAGAAAGACTACTTTTGCAAGCATCATTAAAGTGTTCCTCACAAGCCTCATCAAAAACGTCAATACAATTAACACTCACGTATGAATAAGGTTGTTTAGAAATCTTACCCATGTTGAAGACAATTTGATCGTCACCAACTCTCATGATAAGTTCGCCTGCGTCTACATCGATGAGAGTGCGACCGGTCCTCAAGAATGGACGTCCTACAATCAATGGAACACGTGGATCCATTTCATAGTCAACGACAACAAAATCCGTCGGAAAGGTGAATTTGTCAACGCCAACGAAGACGTCTTCGGCTATCCCCACTGGATAAGCAACCGTACGGTTAGCTAATTCCAATGTCATTTTGGTGGGGACTAGCTCAGGGAGAGATAATTGCCTCCAAACACTTAATGGCATTAAGTTTATACTAGCACCTAGATCGGCTAGGGCCATGCAATTCTCTACCCCGGGGAAGTTGCAAGGAATCAAGAAGCGACCTGGATCACCAAGTTTTGTTGGTAATTTCCTTAAAAGAACCGCAGAGCAATTCTCATTAAGATGGGTCTGAGAAATTTAAAGAAGCTTCTCCTTGTCACTAAGAAGATCTTTAAACATCTTCGCATATTTGGGCATGTGAGCGAGAGCCTCAGCAAAGGAGATGTTAAAATTCAATTGTTTAAACATTTTAATAAAGTTCAAAACTTGAATATCATCCTTGCTTTTTAGCTTCTCTTTCCTCAACCTTGAGGGATAAGGTATATCTGATGAAGAGGAAGGCTTTAGAATAGTAAGATCACTCACAGCCTTGGGTGGTTGGGGAATGCGTTTAGAAAGTAGAGGGGTTGAGGTAGGTTGTTCAATTTCCTTGTTCACAATCACGGGAACCTTTTCCACTACGAGTAGTGATTGCTTTCATCTCCCCTCTTGGGTTAGCAACGGTGTTACTCGGAAGAGAACCCGAAGAAGAGGATTGATTACTTTGGAAAACGAAGCCATCATATCGTGTAAGTCATTCGTTTGATTGCTCAACGAAGTTCGCATGTCGTGCTTTAGCTCGGCTCTGATATCGTTCCCTTGTTTCGCCATCTCGCCCTTCAAGTTAATGAATTGGCTTTGAAGATTGGTCACCGTCTCTCTATTGGTCCTCATGTAAGTTTCGAGGTCTTGGTTCAATACCGTGGGTTGATTGAGAGGTAGGGTTTGGTAAGCTTGAGTATTTCCTTGAGGTGGATATGGGTTTCTTTGGGATTGATATTGATTGGTAGCACGAGGCTAGCTTTGATTGTTTCGGTTATAGTTTTGTTGTTGGTTTTGGTTTTGAGGAGGAAAACCGGGTGGGGAAAGAAAGTTGTTTGAACGGTAACTTAGCAAGTTACGGTCTCCTTGAGGGCGAGCTTGATAGCCTCCCGTAGAATAATTACTGTATGCCGCGTTAACGTTTTCACAAAGATTTTCTTGGGTTGAAGGACAATCATTGTACGAATGAGGACCACCACAAGTCTCGTAAGAAGGTGTCACAGCTTTCACTTGTTGAAAGTGGTTTGTAGCCATGGTTAAGTAATGTTTGTTCATCTCAGCGATTTGGCGTGTGAGTTCGGTTATCTCGGGGTTGAAGGATGTTGAAGAGACATTGACTCTCGGGTTTGATCTTGAGGATGCGGATGAATCCCAATTCTTGTGGTGAGTAGTCATGTTTTCAATTAACTCTCTACACTCCTCCGGTCTCCTTTTCATAAAAGTACCACCGGCGGCGGCATTAATCGTATCACGATCACGAAAAGTGAGACCGTTGTAGAAAGTATCAATGAGAGTGACGGGGAGCATGTTATGATTTGGACAACGGTCGATCAAAACATTGTAGCGTTCCCAAGCATCGAAAAGTGATTCGTCATTTTCTTGAGTGAATCCACTAATTTGGTTACGAAGGCTCGTTAGCATGGATGGTGGAAAGTAGCGCGACAAAAATCGTTGTCATGTCGTCCCATGTGTGAATTGAATTCTTAGGGAGACGGTCAAACCATTTTTCGGCATGGTGGGATAAAGTGTGTGGAAAGAGGTGAAGGCGAAGATAATCCAGAGTAACACCGGGAAGTTTCATGCTTTGGGTGACGGTAATGAATTTTCCGAGGTGTTTGTTGGCATCATCATCCGGTAATCCGCGAAAAGGACAAGTATTTTGCACTTGTTGGATCATGTGATGCTTCAACCAAAATTCGAGAGCCGTGATTTGCATCGGCGCAATCGGTCCTCCGCGTCCATTCATCGTAGGTTGGCAAAGCTCCTCCATTGTACGAAGGTCGGGTTGGGGGTTGTTATTATTCATGTTGGGGTGAGGTGGATTATTATTATTATGCACACCGTCCATATCTAAGTCTCTACGAGTCTCGGTCTCAGGATAAGACGTAGATCGAGTACGCATACACTAAAGAGAAGATGCAAGAAAATATTTTTGATTTTTAATCTTTTTATTTTTTTGAGTTTTTTGAAAATTTTTATATTTTTTAGGATTTTTTGAAATTTTGTAAGCTTTGAAAATAACGTTTCCAAGAGAACGGATCCCAAAATACAATCTTTCTCACAAAAAACCGTTAATCTTTACAAAAAGAGCCGGCAACGGCGCCATTTTAATAACTAGATTTTATTAAGTTCTTTTTCGATTCACGAATCTTTTCGAATTGATCACGGTTTAAAGTGGAGTTATTGTTCTTGGTAACTAAAAGGGGGAGATTTTGATCTATTTCTAATTAAAAGGGTAAATGCGCAAAGTAATAAAAATAAGCTAAAAACAATTAACTAATAATAATGAAACAATTTAAAATAATAGAAGGAGAATTAAACTAAAACAACTAATAAAAATAAAAAAAATAAAGTTAGTAAGCAGGCTGGTGGAAATTAACTCGTTCGGGAAAAATGCTTGTTCAGAATATTAAACTGATTCGGGAAAAAACACTCGCTCAATAAAGTACACTGGTTCGGAAAAATTGCTTCACTCGGGAAAATTACTCATTCGGGATAATTTGTTTGTCCAGAAAAAATCTATTTGTTCGGGAAAAGTATGTTGGTTCGGTAAAATTTGCTTGTTCGGGAAAAAGGAAGTTGGTTCGGTAAATAAGACTCGTTCGGAATAAACGACTCGTTCGGGAAAATTGTTTGTTCGGGAAAAGAAAGCTCGTTCGGAATAAATAACTCGTTTTGTAAAATTAAGCTTGGTTCGGGAAAAAAATTTGGTTAGGGAAAAACAAGCTCGTTCGATAAAAAGGCTTTGTTCGGGAAAATGGCTGGTTCGGAATAAAACTGACAGTGACGAAAAAACAGGGGAAAAACAAGAACACAAATTTTATCCAAAATCAACCAAGTTAAATCCAAAGATTAAACCCAACTAACCATTAAACATCAACTAACAATAATCAGTCAATCCAAATCAATAAAAACACAAAACCCACTTGATTTTAGAAAACCAAAATCAACCAAGAACAAAACTTAGAAACTTAGAATCAAAAAGAAAAGAAGAACAAGATTAATAAGAAGTTATTATTAAAGATTAGGATTCAAAACAAATAAAGGTAAAGATTAAACTTACATGACTTGGATTAAAGGATGAAAGGAGGTGCCAAACACCTAGAGGTGTCGACCCTAAAAGACTAAAAACTAGAAAAATGAAAAACTCGTCTAATAATGTGAAGGGTGGCCACTATATATAGTTGTGATGATGGGTTGGTGAGTGGGCTTTTTTTCCTTTCTTTTTGTCTTCTCGCCTCTTTAATAAAGTTGATGTTTTCGACTTCGATTCGGGATTTGTCGATGAATAAATTCAACTCGACTTTTAATTTCTTCATTTAATAGACTTGAGTTCTTCAACATATATAAATCTTCCGTCTTTGGTCCTTTTCTTCGATTAATCTTCAAATAGGCCAATTGACTTTAAATCTTTTGCACTCTTGGACTTTAGACTTCGTCTTTCGTCTTTTTCTTCCATAAAACCCGTGCAATCCCGTGTTTTCTTCAATATTTATCCGTTTGGCTCTGAAACACAACAAAAACACAAACCACGTATAATTCCAAACAAATGACATTAAATACGCGTTTTTGTCTCGTTTTAGCAAGCAATAAGTGGTAAAATGATGGGTGTTTTCACACCTATCAAACACCCAAAAGAATCTTCTTTGCTCATCCCCACGTTGTACGTTACGTTTACGCAAACTCGCTCTAAAGCAAAACGTGCACGTAAACGTCGAAACAAAAAGGAAACAACTCCAACGTTTTCTAGCGAAGACTCTCCCATTGACGAACCAATTATAGAACAAGAAGTCACCGTGGCTAATCGTACTATGATAGAGTTGCTTCAAGCACCCACCGAGGGTTATGGAGAGGCTATGAATTTCGAGGTTAAGACGGGTTTGTTGTCCATGATCCAAGCCAACAAGTTTCGTGGTGACGAAAAGGACAACCCCTATCACCACATCCGCCAATTCAATCGTCTTACGGCCACTTGCAAATTTAAGGACGTCTCGAATGACTCGATCAAGATGATGCTTTTTCCGTATTTCTTAGCGGGGCCTGCAAAAATTTGGTTAGAGAAAGAGCCACCCAATTCTATATTGACGTGGAAGGATCTCGTTTCAAAATTCGTGAACCAATTTTTCCCGCCTTCTAATACTGCGCATTTGAAAAACGAAATTTCAAAATTTTCACAAGAGTTTAATGAGAGTTTTTCAACGGATTGGAATCGGTTTAAAGAGATGTTACATGAGTGTCCTCATCACGTTTTACAATGGGTTAAATGATCATGAACGTGACTATCTTAATGCCGTCGCGGGTGGTAATTTCTTGTGTAAAACGGTTAAAGAAGCATTGACGATAATTGAGAATAGGTCTAAGGTCTATAGTCCTCGTAACACATCGAGTGTTAACAAGGCTTCGTTTTCATCCTCACCATCGTCACGTACCATTGATGCTTGCCAAATCGAGGCGAATTTGGGAAGCAAAATCTTTGATAAGCTTAAGGGTTTATTAGTTGAGTTTAAGGTTTGTGAACAACCCGCTCTCGCTACGATTAAAGCGGTTGAGGTTTCTTGCATGTATTGTGGTGGAGCTCACGATTTCTCCGAGTGCATTACCAATGGTGGTAACACTTAGAGTGCCTACGCGGCCACGGGAACTTATAACCAAAACGGTCAAGTTACCCGCACTAATCAATTGACTCCACCGGGGTTTTCACCAAATCAAAATGCTAATAACAACTATCAAAACAATCAAGTGGGTTATCAAAGGAACAATTACAAAGGTAACAACTATGGGAATCAAGGGGCTAATAATCAAGTGCAAAACAAAGATTTTCAAAACAACAACAAAAGTTTGCAAAACTTGAAAGATCTTCCAAATAAATTTGTTGAATATGCTAATGGGAATGATGCTAGGTTTGATAAAATTCAAAGGGAGATAATTAGCCTAAGATCCAAGTTTAAGAATGATTTGAAGAAAGAGTTAAAAACCGAGCATGCTAATGAACTTAAGATTCACACCAATAAAATGGAAAGCAATGTCACTAGGTTACAACAAAACCAACAAAAGATGGAACAAGGCCAACATGAGATAAAACAAGAGATGATTAAGGCCGATAAGAGGCAATCTATGTTTGAGGATAAAATTTCATCTATGTTTGAGGCTATAATGTGCAAACCGTCTTCGAGTGGTCTACCTAGTAACACCGTTTCGAATCCTAAGGGAGAGATGAAAGTAATTACTACTCGTATTGGTAAGACTTTCAAAGAGCCGATTCCTCAACCAATAACTCCTACGGAGGAGCCAATTGAGGAAGAACCCGAGGTTGTGGTTGAAAAGGAGCATATCTCAATCCCACGAAGTACCGCTCATACCACACCTACGATCGACCCTTTACCATCATTGGAACCCGAGATTCCTAAGGCTATGCCTATGCCCCACCCAACACCACCCTCTTCCTTTGAACCATCATCTTCTTTACCCACACCACCATTGCCTTACCCTTCGAGACTTCGAAAGGAAAAATTGCAAGAACAAAGCAACTACCAATTTGAGCTTTTTATCAAAATGTTCGTGACTTGAATTTTAACATAAGTTTCGCCGACGCATTAATGATGATGCCTTGATTTGCCGCTAACTTTAGAGTATGTTGAACGACAAGGAGAAATTGCAAAAATTGTCTAGTTGTTCATCGGTTTATCTTAATCGCATACCTCAAAAAGTCGGTGATCCCGGTAAATTTTTGATTCCATGTGCAATCCAAGATATGGAAGAATGCTATGCCTTGGCCGACCTTGGTGCTAGCATTAATTTGATGCCTCTTGCCATATTCAAGTCGCTCAATCTTCCTAATCTTACTCCATCAAAAATGTCTATCGAAATAGCCGATCATTCTACGATTCTCGCATGTGGGGATCGAAGACGTTTTTATGAAAGTGGGAAAATTCTACTATCCCGTTGACTTTATTGTTGCCAATATTCCCACGGATCCTCAAGTTCCTCTCATCTTAGGACGTTCATTTTTAGACACATCGAAAGCAATTATCGACGTTCATGCTCGAAAAATCACTTTACGATTCAACGATGAGGAACTTGTTATACACGCAACAAAAAACTCTACACTTTCTCATGTTTATTCCATCGCGTCTATGAACGATGTTGATATTGATATGATCGACGTCGTTTGAGAGGAATATTCACAAGAAATTTTGGGTTTTGTTGACGAAGCAAATTGTGGCAATCCCACGATGCTTGATCCCATTCTTGATAATTCGACACCTTCGTTCACTCCAATTGAAGGAGGTGGTTTTACGTTGGAAGAATATGATGTTCCACGTACTTGTGACGAAGACCTCAATGACGATGAGGACTTCTTGATTATCAATAATTTTCTTAACGATTTCCCATTGCCTCCGCCGGTGGAGGTTATGAGTATCGAACCTACATCTTCAATCGAGGAACCACCAACCCTCGAATTGAAAGATCTTCATCCACACCTTGAATACGTATTCTTGGAAGGAGACGATAAGTTGCCGGTTATTATTGCAAAAGACCTTTCCAATGATGAAAAAACCGCACTTATCGATGTTCTAAAGACTCACAAGGGAGCAATTGCGTGGAAATTATCCGACATTAAGGGGATCGATCCCAAATTTTGTACACACAAAATCTTAATGGAGGAAGACTACAAGCCCGCAATCCAATTTAAACGTAGGGTGAACCCCAAAATTCACGACGTCATCAAAAAGGAAGTCCTTAAACTCCTTGACGCGGGAATGATTTACCATATATCTGATAGCCCTTGGGTGAGTCCCATTCATTGTGTCCCTAAAAAGGGAGGGATGACCGTTGTGCCAAACGATGACAACGAGTTAATCCCCACTAGACTTGGGACCGGTTGGAGGGTGTGCATTGACTATCGTAAGTTGAATGACGCCACTCGTAAAGACCACTTTCCCTTGCCCTTCATGGATCAAATGTTGGAGCGGCTTGCGGGAAATGACTTCTATTGCTTTTTAGATGGTTTTTCCGGTTACTTCCAAATCCCCATCGATCCTCGTGATCAAGAAAAAACTACGTTTATGTGTCCATATGGAACGTTTGCCTATCGTAGAATGCCATTCGGACTTTGCAATGCACCGGGAACTTTCCAACGGTGCATGATGGTTATTTTTCATGATATGATCGAGAAGATGATGGAAGTCTTCATGGATGACTTTTCCGTGTTTGGTAGTTCGTTCACCTCGTGTTTAGGAAACCTTGAGAGAATGTTAAGACGTTGTGAGGAGACCAACTTAGTGCTTAATTGGGAAAAATGTCATTTTATGGTAAAATAAGGAATCGTCTTAGGGCACAAAGTTTCAAAAGCGGGGATTGAGGTAGATAAAGCTAAGATAGACGTCATCGCCAAATTACCTCATCCCAAAACCATCAAGGGAGTTAGGAGTTTCCTAGGCCAGGCGGGCTTTTATCGACGATCCATCAAGGATTATTCAAAGATCTCTCGACCCATTACACATCTTCTTGAAAAAGATGCTCCTTTTGTTTTTAGCGAAGATTGTGTACGAGCCTTTGAAATCCTTAAAAGGAAACTTACCGAAGCTCCCATTCTTGTTGCTCCAAATTGGAACCTCCCCTTTGAGCTCATATGTGATGCTAGGGACTACGCTATAGGGGCCATTTTGGGGCAACGTCATGAAAAACAGTTCTTGCCTATTCACTATGCTAGCAAGACGATGATCGAGGATCAACTTAAGTACACCACAACGGAAAAGGAATTCCTTGCTGTGGTTTATGCATTAGAGAAATTTCGACCTTATCTCGTCTTGATTAAAAGCATAGTGTATACGGACCACTCGGAAATCAAGTATCTCATGGCTAAACAAGATGCAAAGCCGAGATTGCTTCGTCGGATGCTCCTCCTGCAAGAATTTGATGTCAAAATTCTTGACAAATAAGGAGCCGAGAATCTAGCGGCCGACCATCTCTCTCGTTTAGAAGATCCTCACCAAAGTGTTTACGAGAACAAGGAAATCACCGAAACATTTCCTCTCGAGACACTTGGTGTGGTGAATTCTACGAAAGACTTGTCCACCTCATGGTTTGCGGACATTTCAAATTACCATGCGGGGAACTTCATCATTAAGGGTATGACAAAAAAAGCAAAAATTCTTTCGTGACGTCAAGTTCTATTTTCGGGAAGACCCTTATCTATTTCGGACTTGTGCGGATCAAATCATTCGACGTTGTGTTTTTGGCACCGAAGCTTCTAATATCCTTAGAGCTTGTCACGAGGGACCCACGGGTGGTCACCATGGTGCTAATCTCACGGCTAAGAAAGTTTTCGATGCCGACTTCTTTTGGCCCACTATTTACCGAGACGCACACGCACTTATCAAGTCGTGTGACGCATGCCAACGTCAAGGAAAGTCCTCACAAAAGGATGAAATGCCTCAAAATATAATCAATGTTTGTGATATCTTTGACGTGTGGGGCATTGATTTTATGGGGCTGTTCCCATCGTCTCGTGGAAATAAATACATCCTTGTGGTCGTTGACTACCTATCCAAGTGGGTTGAAGCTAAAGCTTTGCCCACGAACGATGCTCGTATGGTAGTCAAGTTTTTGAAGCAACTATTCTCTCAGTTTGGAACCCCTCGTGCTATCATAAGCGATCGTGGAACCCATTTTTGTAATGACCAATTTGAAAAGGCTCTTAAGAAATATAGGGTTACACATCGTCTTTCTACGGCTTATCACCCACAAACGAGTGGGCAAGTCGAGGTTTCAAACCGAGCATTGAAAAGGATCTTGGAAAGATCCATTGGAGAAAACCGACAATCTTGGTCGGATAAGTTAGACGATGCTTTTGGGCCTTTCGTACCGCCTACAAAACACCCATTGGTTGTACTCCGTATAAGCTTGTGTATGGGAAGAATTGCCACTTGCCAATTGAACTCGAACACAAAGCTTATTGGGCCCTTAAGCACGCTAACTTTGATTTAATGACCATGGGGGATCACCGGAAAATACAATTGAATGAATTAGATGAATTGGGAGATATTGCTTATGAAAATTCATTGATTTACAAGGAAAGGACTAAAAAGTTTCATGATTCTAAAATTAAAAACCGGGTTTTTAACATTGGTAATCAAGTGTTGCTTTTTAACTCTCGTTTGAAAATATTTTTCGGTAAATTGAAATCCCTTTGGTCTGGTCCGTTCACCGTCTCACAAGTTTTTCCTTATTGGACCATCGAGCTAGCTCAAAATGATGGTCCTAACTTTAAAGTGAATGGACATAGGCTTAAGCACTACTTTGGTGGGGAAGTCCCTTCTTTGGACGACCTTGACCAAGTCACCTTCCCCAATGATAATTAGTATTGAGGGGATCGAGTCGAGCTCATGACTCGGTAATAAAAAACGAGGTGCCTCGTGGGGGAGATCCCATGTTTATCCATGTACATATTATCGCTTTGTAATGTAGTAACGTGAGGGGATTTGTTCCCTTCCAACCTTTGCTCCGTGGTTGTTTGTGACTTGTGGCTATTAGATCATCACCATCTTCACGATTAAAGCCTCTCGTGTTCGTTTTACGTGAGCCTTGATCGTTTGCTTGGAAGAATTTCCCAATATCCACATGATGTATCCTTTGATGTTCTAACCTTAGGTTTTTAACACACTTCATAAACGGCTATAAATTTAATGGTTCCACCCTTTCCATGCCAGATTAAGCATTCGACTACGTCTCTAGTATTGGGGTTTTCTACCCTTAGACTCGAAACATTGAGGACAATGTTTAACTTTAGTATGGGGGTGAATAGATACTTGCCTTGCTTACGTCTTCATGCACTCTAAAATTTTTGTTTTTGTCTCTCGTTTTGTTGCAAAATAAGGCTAAAAATGGCCAAATTTTAAATTTTTCTCATGTTTTTATAAGTTTTTGGTGACAGGAATGTAGATTTTACGATGGCGAGAATAAGAGTACTTTTTGACTCGACCGTGCATGTTGAGCACTTAGCTTCGATTCCTTAACTTACATTAGGCTAAGTCTCTTAAATTAGGACGAGAAATGATAGCGTTTATTATAAGTTACTATGCTAAACGTAAAAGTCGCTCTTCTTTCAAAAACTCATGTGTCCAAATTAATTGCTTATTCTCCTTTCGCTTGTATATAAATTTTGCTAATAAATATTAACTTAGCGGTTTAGTCTTAATTGTTGGTTTCTAGCTTTTTCTAGTAGCTTCCATGTAATTAAATTGGGAAAACATTTGAGAATCGCCAGCGTCACGGTTTTGAAGTATTGGCACCCGAATAATCGAAAGCTTCTACCAAATAACAAGATTTCAAGTGCTCACCTAAATCAAGCAAACAATTTGAAGCTCACAAGGCCGAAAAATCTATGCAAAATTGAAAGTGAATCAAGCCTTAATCTTTGAAGCTTTAAAGATCCAAAATTCGCTTTTAGCGTGAGGATATACGTCTTTGGCCATAATAAACACCTCATGGCGAGGTTCAATAAAAGGCAAGGCAAGACCGATCCCAAAAGGTGAAGGTAAACCTATGATAATAAGGCCCATCCGGTAGGGGCGTATAAAAGTCTTGGTAATAAGTCTCATGTTCAAACCGGTTCTAAAACCGTGTTTATTGAATCTCATTGTTAACTTAATTTTTTGACATCGTTGTCTATTAGGGGAGGTTATTAATTTGATGGTTTTGATTGCACCGTTTCGTTTCTATATTGGGACCTTAATCTCTATCATCGCATAAGTCAGACAATGTATCATCACGATCATTCAAGACATGAATAAAATATAAGAGATACCACTTAGGAAAATGGGAGTCTAAGTACGTGATTAGAGCATATGAGTAGTGTTAGCATTACTAACTTATAATGACAATGATCTCTTTACACGCTTAGCATGGAATTGGATGAAAATCGAGGACGATGAATTTATCTCTATGAGGCACTCACATGTTCTTATTCTATGAACCTAAACGTCCCATTTTGCGATGAAAATCATACATTATATCTAAAACACAAAGTAGTATTAGTGTAGTAAGTTTACCTTTCAATAAAAGTGCATAAAATTGAATTTTGGAGATGCTTAGATACTTTATTCTAGCATTGCGTGAGGGCACGGCAATGGTTTAGTATGGGGAGTGATGAGATGGATTTTATACATGATCTCATCGTTCTTTTGGGGCTTTAAATGTACAATACATCATCAAAAAGGACATATATATGCTTGTGTTTGTTACATGTGTATTTTAGGTATGGATATTGAGAAAATGACAAAAGATCACAAGAAACAAGCAAAAACGAACACGAGAAACGAAGCCGCACAATGAACCAAGCCCTAATGGTGATTTTCCAAGAATAACTCTTGAAGAATTGAAGATTGTACAAGAAGGGTCCTCCAATATTGAAGAATTGACGCTCTAAACCCTTGTATATTCATAATTACAAGTTTGGTCCTTAAAGTTTGTCAAATTGCAAAAAGGACCCTCCACTTTGAAGAATTGGCAAAAATGGTCCCTCATAAATGAAGACTTGTCAATATTAGTCCTCCAAAAAGTCAATCATACAAGTCAAGACCATAAACTTTGAAAAATGCCAAAACTACCCTTCAAGAATCATCAAATGGCAAGAAATACCCTTGAAATACTTTTTGAAAAGTATTTGGGGAAAAAGTGTGAAAAGTAAAACTTCTTTTCAAAGGGAATTCGTTTTGGTGCTATTTAAACTGAAATGACAAGATAAAGAGAGAAGAAGGGTTTAAACTAGCCAACATCCAAACTTACCTAGACCTCTAAAGAGGTGACACGTGCCCCACTAACACAAATGAGCCAATCACAAGCCAGCTTTTTGCCACATCACACTCCACTCACCAGCTTTATAACTAATTTAATTAGTTATACTAATCTGGCGCTAAACATAACTTTTAAAACCCAAAACGGATTAAACACCCACTATTCATCATTAAGAACAAAATTGGGTTTTCTTTGATTGCTTGTAATTAAGCCATGATCTTCTCCAGAACCTTGATTAAGGTTGTTCTAAACATAACCTAACTTTCAAAGCTCTTGCCACATCATCCCACATGCCACATAGGACCTCCCCTGCTACAAAAGTTGAGAAAGATGCCAAAGTTGCCAGAGAATTCAACGTGCCACAAGATAGCTTGAAGCTTAAGCTTATTATGGGCCTTTGGATCAAATTCCACCAACTTTCCACCAACATACAGCCAAGAATCCTTCACATGTTAGCAAAATTCAAAAATCTGCAAGGGCGAAAATGGAAGTTCATACACTAGGGTTTTTAGTATTTCAGCTTTCTAGAATCATTGTATACCCTCTATATAATGGGTTTAGGGTTTTACTTTACAAAAGGCTCTTGGTTTTTCTTTGGTCAACAAATCTGTAAATCCTTGTTCAAGTTTAGTGAAAAGTGTTTGATATTGTGTGACGAATTACAAGTGCCAATCTTTATATTCAGTTGTTATTGATATATGTTTGTGATTTTGAAGTTCCAAAACCTGTTTTTAAAGATTGTGCAAGAAATTGCATAATTTTCCAAAAACTTGATATTTTGCTAAATCTTGGTTCAAACCCTGAAATCTTTGGGCTATAAGTGGTCTATACACCCTAATAAGAAGATTATCAAGGTGTTGTGAGCTTGTGATTTGGGGATATTCAAGGAAGTGGGAACAAGTTTGCATTAATCAAGCTTTTTTCATTTTTTTTCAATTTTTATAGTTTTGATATAAACTGCTACTCACGTTGTTGTTCTTAGCAGCTTTGATTGTGGGATCTTGTGTCTTGTTGGGCTAGACACATAAGATCAAAAGTTCGTGAGTGTGGATGTACATTCATGAGGTTTGAGTCACTTTTCCCAAAAATCTGTTTAAGAAAGTGTTTGAAGTGATTTTGTGAATCTGCTATTGAATGTGTTGTTTTTATGGTCTAAATCTTGTTGTTACTTCATGTTTATGTTGTTTTGATACTTATGTATGCATGTGCTACTCTGAATCACACTTTGGCTTTGTTAATCTTGATTTGAACAAGTTTAAGGGGTGTTTGAGTCTACTGCATATTGTCATATTGAACATGTTTGAGTTAGTGTTTGCTTGTGTATTGTTCTTGTTCTTGTTTAAGTGTTATAAGAGAGTGATAAACTGCATGCTTTGAGCTTTTAAACACATAAATCAAACAAGTGCTTATAAAATCTTAATCTCTTGGTTTTGAGGACACTTAGTTATAGGGTTAGACTAAGGCTAACAAGTGCTAAAACCTAGTATATGCAACTTGTTTAAGAGATTTGAAGTCTTGAAATTGGATTTGTGGTTAACTAGTTCAGCAAAAAGGAATTGTGTTTGCCTACTCATATCGGAAACCTGCTTGTGCTTGAATCTTGCTTAAATCTTTGAACCAGTGTTAGAAACAAGTTAAGTTGTGCTTATCTAAGTCTAATATAGCTTGTGTATGCATTTGGTGCAATTTGGTTGGCTTAATCTTGCTAAATCAGCTTTTCAAGTAAAATAGCTTAAGTGTTCATGTCTGTGTCAGATCTGGTGATGTTTTGATTAAACTGTACTAATTAGCTTGGTGAAATTGTGATTTGTTTGTTGTTATTGACTCCTTGTAATCAACTGATCACAAGGATGCCTTGTTTGTTCACTGAATCCAACAATTAATCACTAAAGACAAAAAGTCAAATTGGTCAAGCAGGGGGAACCATTCCCACTGATAAAACTCAAAAGTTCCAACTGATAGTGTTAATTTTCAAACAGCTTATTCATAAGATTTTCGATCTTATTGGGACTTGCAACAACTTTGTTTTTGTAATCAATCTTCCTTATTTGACCCATTTAGTAATTCTGGAGCTTTGTGGACTTTGACTTTTAGGTTTGACTAGAAAACGAACTTAGTTGACTTTTACAAATTCGATGTTTGCTTATTCCAACTTATTGAGTGGTTGTTTTAGAAATATTTTTTATTATTGAGCTTAGTTAAGCTATTTGTGACTTATTGCAACTTGAATCAGCTCTTGAAACAGCCTAGAACTCGAAAATGACTATTTTGTCGTTTTGTGTAGAGAGCTTTTTCTTATTTCAGGCTTATTTCTTGGGCTTATTTCAAGTTTATTTTTGCAAATAGCTTATTTAGGTCAAAAGAAGGACGTGTGTCAATTTATAGCTTATGGCATCAGCTCATAGCTTAATGGGCCAAAAGCCCATTAAGAATAAGCTGTTTTGAAATAAGCTGAGATAAGCTCATTTTCAGCTTTTGGGCCTTTGGAAAATTGTGTTTAAAATTTGATTTTAAGATTGACTGAAAGTTTTGGGCTTATTTGGACAACATTTTTCTTATTGGGCCCAAGGTAGCCCATTAAAGGGTCCGTTTGGCCTTTTAGCCCATTTGGAGGCCCATTAGGGGTATTTTGATAATTTCAAGTTCATTTTATGTTTATTTAGGTTAAATTAAGTAGGTTTGCAAGTTTTTAGAAATTTTTACAACTTTTGAATTTTTTATTGTTATTTTATTATTAAAATATTCATTTTTATTTTTAATTAATATTTTTCCCTTTTAATATTTTTTCTAGGTTTTAGACATTAAGTTAGGATTTTTAGAACCTTCCAAATACTTTTAGCACCTTTTAATTATTTTCTAGGATTACTTTAAGATTTTTATAGTTATTAAGCATTTAAAAATAGTTTTTAGTGGTTTTAAAATTTATAAAAATATTTTTTAGTTTAATTAAGTTATTTTTTAGGTTTACAAACAATAAAAGCTTAATTTGGACTTTTTACTAATTATATTGATTTTTAGGGCTTTAATTAGCGTTAAAAAATTAATATTTAATTAAATAAAAGGTTTGGTGAAGTTTTGATTCTTTGGAAACCCTTAGTTTATTTTTGTGGATTTTTAGTAATTTTTTGGAATTTTTAGAATTAATTTTTATTTTGCCCATTTTTAGCATTTTACGTCTTTTACGTCTTAGTGTAAGTTTCTCGTATCCGTCTTCATTTTTCTTTTCTTTCCTCATAATATTAATCACAAAAAATTAATTCAAATCCTAACACGCATAACACACTAGCCTCCTTGAGAACGATCCCACCTCGCTTTGGGTCATTAGTATACGTTTTCCTAAACGTGTATTAAATACTTACCCTATTACACTCCTTTTTCCTAAAAGGGTGTTTACACAACTATCATTCTTGAAGCTTCAATGAGAGTTCTATTCTTCCTTTCAGCCACACCATTTTGTTCAGGTGTGTAGGGAGAAGAGAAGTTTTGAGAAATTCCTTTCTCATCACAAAAACTCTCAAGATCTTGGTTCCTAAATTCTGTCCCATTATCAGTTCGTATTTGTTTGCCTTTGGTGTCATTTTGATTTTCTACTTTCCTGATAAATGACATAATGAATTCAGGATCCTGACTTTTCCTTTTAAGAAAGTATACCCATGTGTATCTAGAGTATTCATCAACGATCACAAGAGTTTATTTGTCATGATTTATGGACATTGGACTGACAGGCCCAAATAAGTCCATATGAAGGAGATGGAGACACTTCCCGATAGAAAAATTTTGTTTTGGCTTGAAAGAAGCTCTCTTGTGTTTACCTTTTTCACAGGCTGAACAAGGTTTGTCTTTTGAGTACACAAGAGAAGGTAAGCCAAGAATTTTGTTTTGTTTTGCAAGTTTGTTTATGTCTTTGAAATTGAGATGTGACAGTCTCTTGTGCCAAAGCCAATTGAAAGAGTCTGAGGCTTTAGCGAAGAAACATGCTCCTGAGGAAGTTACAAATGACATGTCCAAGCCATATACATCATCAAACTGAACGATGTACTTAGCATCACACAGTTGACTGATACTTATGAGATTATACTTTAGACCATTTACAAACGCCACTTTTGAGAACACTATTCCACCACATTTTATCACCAAATACTACCTTAGGACCTGGTTGCTCCACGTATTTGTGCAGATAACTTTTGACCCCTGTCATACTTCTTGAACACCCACTGTCTAAGTACCAGACATGCTCCTTGAAGTGTTTCTACACAAATAACGAGGTTGATTAGTTTCTCTTGTGAGCCCACTTTGTTGCAGGCTCTTTGGATCTAGGAGCCTAACGTCTTTCTCCTCGTCTAAAGTATTCAAACTCAGCCTGACCTGAGGTGGAATGAACATTGCTTCCACATGTGTTGCAGCTTAGTCCCACTGAGGATTCAGTATTTTGAGATGACTTAGCTAACATGCCTCTTCTGACCATAATTATCCTATTGTGTCATGAGGTAGTGTGATCATTTCTTCCACAAATTCCACACTCAGGGTAATATACACAATCATCAGGCATATGATCAGAGATGCCACAGTGTGTGCAAGGTGGAAAAGGCTTAGTCTTGGATCTCTTGATTTGTTTCGAGGCAGGCCCATAGTTAAAAGGATGAGCATTATATCTATTAGCATTTCTAATAGAGGCCATGTGTACCTCATGATATGTTGTCTTGTGATCTCCACTTTTACACTTCATGCAATAGAGGACTCTATAGCAATTATCAGTGGTATGATTTGTGCAGTGACATAATTCACATGATGGTTTCTTTGTTTTAACCTTCTTGGAAGACTTAGGTCCAGTTTTGTTACTTTTCGATGATTCAAGCTGTAAGGACACATATGTTTCACCCTGAGCTTTAGAGGCTGAGTTTAGCTTCTCTTCCATGAATAGTTGTAACAATCTACTTAACTCCTTTTGATTTACAACAGGAGTGGAGTTGATTGAGTCTGTGGGAGTCCCTGAGGGAGAGATAGGTTTGGTTGTTTTCTCAGTGACAGTTCCTGACTCAGTGTGACATGATGTCTCTTTTGAGTCAGGCTTTGTTTGTTCAGGACAACCTACTCCAGCTCTTCCTCTAGGTGAGTGTTCTTGATAAGATAATGGAATTAGTTTAGAACAAGGACTTGCCCCTTGAAGAATTTTCAAAGGAGGCAAAGGAGTCTGAATGTCCTCAACAACACTTAGTGGTTCAGTGTTACTGGATTTATTAGGGACATCATTCTTCTCATTAAGACCAACTAATTCATTAACAGCCTGAGATTCAGGTATTAATATCTTTCCAGTATCAAAGTTAGGTAACACACTCTCAGGATTTGATCTTTAAACCCAGTCTTATGAATTTGGTATCATTTCATGATCAAACCCTACTGAGGCTGGAAGAAATGCTTTTTCACTCATTTCCTTAGTAAGTGGTTTCTCAATGAGTTGGCGTGTCCCAAGAATTTTCTTCTTTTGGGCAGGGATTTGACTGTTTATACATTGAGAAGCTAAGGAAGAGCTATTAGTCCAATTATCATTGATGCGCTTTTCTTCCTTAAGTTGTTCTTGAAGAGCATGATTAATTTTAGTAAGTTCAATATTCTGAAGTTGGCAACTTACTGCTTCAAGTTTGGCTTGTTTCAAAATTAGGAGATCATCTCTACATTTGTTTAAATCAAAAATAAGTTTATTCTATTTTGAAAGAAGGTTTAATCTATGCTCTTCAACAAACGATAAATCAATATTTATATACTTAAGGAACCTTTGCCAGTCAGACTCTTCATCCATAGAAAGAAGCAGGTTTACCTTTCTCATGGTGATGTCAACCCATTCTCCATTTCTAACATGACTTTTTCCAATAGTTCATCATCAGCTAGAGCCATCAACACTTGATATCTTACTTCTTCATCTTCCGAGGATAGATCTTCATCATCCCAATCAAAGGTTTCAGCTATCAACCCTTTGGCTTTGTTCTGAGGAGGTTTTTGAGTCTGAGTATTTGAAGGTCCCGCTTCTAAGAGTGCCATCTTTTCTTTGACCTTCTTGTATTCTGACCTATAATCCTTCTCAATTTTCTTACTATTCTGAAAACTTTGGTTGGTTGGAGGAGCCTGAATCAGTTTAGGTGTAAACTTTGGTTGAAAATTGTCATTTCTTGATGATGAATTTCGACTTTTATACGAGGCCAATGGAGTTTTGAAAGACAATATTTTGCAAAATACCACATCTATAGCAATCCACTCCTTCAGTGGATTTATTTCCAGCAAATCTAGTTCTTTTGATATAGCGTTTGGTATTTGCCAAAAGGGCTCTTTCATGATACTCCTGATTCAGATCCCTTATATACTCAGTACTAGATCTTTCATCAACCTCATCATCTGAGGTATCCTGAAAATCTTGAACAATCGCATTTGAGTAAAAAGCAGTTGATATAGGTCCATGATTAACAGGGGTTGGTTTGGCTGAGGTGTCTGTTATTAAGGCCTTCTTAGACTCAGGATATCTTCTATTTATAAGATTATCCTCATAGATAAATCTGTCATAGATATCTGCGAGATCCTGAGTCTGAATGTGATTAGAATTTCTCAGTCCTTGAGAAAAACCAAGCCATTTTTCAGGGAGACTGTTCACAAAGCCAACATTAATTTCATGTTTAGACAGTTTCACCCCGTCATTTGATAGCTCATTGAGCAAGGTATTATATCTGGTGTAATTCTGAGGAAGAGTTTCAGATGGTTTGGCCCTGAAAGTGTTATATTCTAACTTCAGGTCCATAATCCGATTTCCTTAGTGTCGGATGGTCCTTCGAAACTGTGAACAAGATATGTCCAAGTCTCTTTGGCCGTCTCACACACGATGACAGCTTCCATAATATCGCCAGGAAGACAAGATATTATGATTCTTTTCAAACGTTGGTCTTGATTAACCATTTTCCTTTCATCGTCTGACCACTGGTTTTCAGGTTTGTCATCACCTGCTGTAGTTTTTGGTTTGAAAAGACCATCCTTAATACAAGTAATGTAATAAGGTTCCATTCCCATCAAATAACACACCATTCTTTTCTTCCATTTATTAAATCTTTCAACTTCCAACTTAGGAGCGTTAACAGAGTAACTTGCTCCCTTTTTGTTGACAAGTTGAGGTACATTACTTTCAGCCATAATGGATCAAGGTTTAAAAACTTTGAGACGGTAATTAAAAGTTTTATAAACCTACCTCTCTGATACCACTTGCTGGTCCCTTGTAATTAGTGTTATACTTAAGAATACTAAGTATAGACCTAACTCATGGTAAAGTAATGTAAATACAAAAGATAATATAATGTAAATAACACAAAAGTTTTTCAACGTTTAACTCTTATAATTTAAAGAATTATACCCTATTGTATGCGAAGCTACAATAGGGATTGAATAGACAATGTGTGTGTTTGTGATCTCCTCACTAACAAACTAAACCAATCCTAACGATTGATAAGATTGGTGATTAAGACAATGGGAGTTTAGAACTCAAGCGCTTTTGATCGTATTTGGAATAGAGGATTGTTTTTTAATGTCTAAAGCATTTAGTTCACAAGCTTAAGTTCTCTCTTTTATAACCATCCTATTTATAGAAGCAAAGGGTAGATATGTGACAAAGAATTGCCCATGTGCAATTCTTGTCTTACTGGTACATTGTACAATCTTGTCTTAGCCTATTCTAAGTAATAAGACGTAAGTCCTTTTACAAGGTCAGTGCCCTATCTAACCTATAAGGGGTAAGTCACGATAGTTGTGTGATGTACAACAACTTATCTTATTTCAACTTATCCCGCCTTTACTTCAGTCTTTGAGGATGCTTGTTCCTTCAGGGAGATCGTATGGGGTTCAGTGAGTCTATTGTCACAACTCACTAAACCCATCACCTTCTTCTTCATCTAGTTATATCATTCATTGAAATTCTCCTCTATAAATGCTTGAGTCTTTTTTAGACTCAGTCTAACGTCTTGAAGGTAACTTACTGAGTGACTGTTCACTCAGTGACTTCTTTGTGTTATAAGGATAATACATTACTTAGGCTGATTGTTATTCAAATCATCAGTGAGACCATTAGGCACTGATTTGACCTAACAAATATTTTTCCACATATGTTGGTGCTCTAAGACCTAGTACGCAAATCGTGATCTTAAATCTTGATACACATATAGCTTGTTAGGAGCTCCTACACCAAGCACAACAAACCTTTTTATATGACCTTTATTTCCAGCCACATTATCAACAGAAGCAGAACCCTTAACATTCAAACTATTTTTATACCTACTCCTAACATTCATAGATCCACCCTCTTTAATTAAAATACCAATAGACCTTCGTAGAGCACCAACATTTGGGTTAAAACCCGAATCCTCTTCAACCATGATCCTTTTACCATTTTCTAAAGCTCTATTATTCTTCACCAATAAAGTGTCAAGCTAAGTCTCACTAACACCCTCACTCATATTTTGTTTCCCTTTTCACGTACTCGTTTGTTTCCTTCTTCTCTTTTCCCTTTCCATCACTGTTTTGTTCTTTTGTTACGACAACCGGTCTCTTCAATCTTTTGTTTTTACCACCTTAAGTTGGGTTGCTATTGTTCCTCTTCCTTTTATGAAAAGGATGTTCAGTTGAAAACGGATTTGAATTATATCAATGCAACCTAGCATCATCTTCTACCCATCCAAATAATCCCCATCTGCATCCTCTAAATCTATATCAAGGTTCTTGAAATAATACTAACATAGTCTCTGTTTCTTGTGAACAACATACAAATCAACTGAACCATTCCTACAAGCCAGTTCCAACATCGTATGCACCTCATTGTCAGTGTAACTTAACTTCGAACCTTCTTCTAGTAATTTGTTAGGCAAAAAATAAGAACAAAGCCTATTTTTCCACATCGTCAAGCCTTTCAAAGATATGATTTAGGACAATTTTAAATATCCTGCCTCGGAACACAACCCATAAATTTGGCTACGATTTCCATTTACATACCTCAATGTACCATGTACAAAAGACCAACTATTGTGAATTTCGAAAACGACATCTTTCTGATACGCCATTGGAGCTATTTGATAAGCAATTGAATCGAGATTTGGGTTGGTTGTACGAATTTAAGTTGAACCAATATTATGGTATTTAATGTCGAGATACTAGTGAAAGTTTCAATGTTGATGTTGAAAATTTAGTGCTTGAAAGTACTGGCGGGAAGCTATAGTGGAAATAAGGTTTAATAATGACGGGAAGGAAAGGTGGGTCATTTTTTTCGTGGACGCTTTTTGCACGAAAGTAAAGGTAGAAGAGTGCTAGCGTGACTGGTACGAGTGGAAATGACGAAAGTGCACTCACGTGTCAGACGCGTGTGGGAGTTAACGGAGGAAAATGGCGAAAAGTAAAAAAAAATAACTTGAGGCTGTTTTGCACGATATTTTCAAGTATAGTGGACGAAGTTTGCAGTTTACCCTAATTAATAAAAAGCAGGGGTACATATACTCCAATGATAGATATAGTAGCATCAATAATGCTAAAGGCCATAGATAAAAAAATAACTCCCTCATTCCATTTACGTAAACTAATGAAAAACCAAGATATTCTTTTTCCAATTTGACTATTAAAACTTCGAGTCGCTTCTGTGAACTGTGGTGGAAGGTACTGGTTGACGTTGAGGTATTGCGGTCGTAGCCACCACTTTTGATATACGGGGTTGAATGTCATCTTTCCTTGTTGCAATCATATGGGCACACTCACCCCACATTTAGGCTACCCACTTCAATCTATATTGCCTAGGTTGTTGCTTTAACGACATTTTTTTCCTAGGTTGTTATTGGAGCATTTTATTAATGAGTGTTTGGCAAGTCAGCTTTTTGAACTATGACCCACACTAATGACTATTACTTGCGCAATGGTTAATTCAACCTCTAGAGAAGTGTGAACTGTGTCCCATATTTCTGATAATCACACCAAGTACCAACAGCCAATGCCTGCTCTTGCTAATGACCACTTGACTTCTGAGCAACAAAGGAGGAAAACAAATAACAAACTATATTGTTATAATTTATACATAATAACAAAATCATAAGAGAAATTAATATGTCTGCAATGGTGGCCCCTCACCCACCATCATTTCATTGATTTGATAAGATATTTTGAAATCCTATTAGACAAAATATTTGTAATAAGATCACCATCGTTTGGGTATACCGGAGATTGTAAAAAAGTATGACCGAAAAACAAAATCTTATAATTTGTGTTCATATGATCAATTTGTTGTATGGGGACACAGACTCAAACATACAAACTAAAAACACACCATAGAAACCCACCTTAAAAAATTAAAAAAAAAAAGAATATTTCATCTTTCTTTTTGCTCTTCTCCACGTAACTTCCATGTGAGTATATTGGTGCCGAGCAAAATGGCACTGGTTCCAGTATGGTGTTGCCAAGTGGTGGTGCCATAAAGTTTAATCAATCGTATTGATAAAGCCTAAAAACAATTTAATTGACAAGATAATAATATACCTTGAAGAGTCTTACATCATTCAAAATACCAACTTCTACAACTAATGCTACATTCGCCAAGTGGTTTTGTTTTATCTCTAATGGGTAAACTCCTCAAAAAGGCGTGACCAGTGTTGTGCCTTTAGACCAGGACCAGTAAGGATGATATACACCTATCGGTTAGTAGCTGCGAAATCACCTGAACCTCCACTACCTACACACACCACAACCATTTCCATCTTTAGGATCAGTTGGACTAATGGAATAGATGAAATGCAAATACAAAAGTTACGGATGAGATATGTTGTGATTAGATAGAAGTTAAAGGGTGTACGGTTCAAAAATTATTACAGGTTTTTTAGGGGTGAGCATGGTTCGGTTTGGTGCGGTTTTTGACTGAAACCGAACCGCAACTCGCACTTGCGGTTTTTATAAAAATAGAAACCGCACCGAACCAAAAACCGCGGTTTCGGTTTTGCGGTTTTTTTGCGGTTTCTATGGTTTTGCGGGTTTTAACCGCACCAAACCACTACTTGTGACTTATATAATAATTGTGGCTTTTTGCGGATTTTTGTTTAAAATGTTGATTCTTTTCGGTTATAACAATGCATATATTGAATCTAACAAACACTTTACTAATAACTTATACGAATATCAATGATAATATGCACTAGAAGTTTTATAACTCGCATAAAATAGTCGATGTGGCGTTTTTCAGTATAAAATAATTATGGCGTGGTGCGGTTTGGTTTTGCGGTTCGGTTTTACGGACGAAAACCGCAACCGAACCGCATTTGCGGTTTTTCCTTTTTCTTAAAATCAAACCGTCGGTTTTTGTCGTGGTGCGGTTTCTGTGGTTCGGTTTTTGCAGTTTTGCGGTTCACGGTTCGGTTTCTGCTCACCCCTAGGTTCTTGGCAAACACGCATATTTTAAACCCTCGCCTAGGCACTATTTTATAATTTGGCGTCATGATATTACTTGGCACGTTATTTTAGAAGCATGAAAGTGGCTTTTCTCTATCATATTTACCTCACGAGCAACAAAACTTAGCTATGTCGACTTTAGCAGTTGGGATCACATGACTCATTTCATCTTTATCTAAACGGCCTTCACTGTCAGGTTTGTACCATGGCAACAAAATTTATCCATCCTTATTAGAAGAGTCTGACTGTAAAGGTAAATCTTTATCTTTTCTTTTCATAGACACTTTATGTGAAATTGCATGCATCAACCCATGAGCATTGTCTAGTATTATTTCGAATATCTTTGATTGTACCCCTGATTCCTCTAATTTGGGCTTCCATGATCACTTCCTTCTAGACTATCTTTATATAGACTACTTTCAGGGTTTGACCCGTTTCTAGATGGTTGTCATCCATAATTGGTTTACTACCCTCGAGGCTTTCATCAGTGCTACTCAAGCCATTCAGGTATGTAGAAACTAGAAGCAGGGAGGAAGGGGAGGGTGAATAGTTTCTCTTGTTTAAAGTCCTAATTAAAATCCTTTCAATTAGGTTTGTCCCAAAATCACCTTTTACTTGAAAACTAGTTTCATAGTTATTAGGTTCAATTCTATTGCATTAACAATATATAGTGACAATGAAATACAATGAAAGAATGTAAACATAAGTAAGGAGTAAGGAAATAAGCAACCTAAGGTAAGACACCAAGATTTATAGTGGTTCGGCAACGAAGCTCTCTCTTCGTTCTTACTTCACTCCTTGAGTACACCTTACTCGAGATTTACACTATATCCACAAGCTCCCTTCTTGGCGGAGAAAACCTTACAACGTCGCTTACATTATTTTCTAGCACTAAGTTAAATGTCGAGACCTAATCTTTGCTAGGACCAATCTACACGCGTCGCCTACTTCACCATTTTCCGACACAAGGCTAGATGTCGAGTTCTAATCCAAAGCTAGAACTAATCTTCATCGCCCATTTTCTTTTCTGACACAAGGATAGATGTCGAGTTCTAATCCAAAGCTAGAACCAATCTTCACAACTCTTCACTTTGAAGTTTAGTGAGAACTCACAAGACACATACACACATCACTTTATAGCTTAGTGAGAACTAACATACGAGACTTATTACAACTCAATAAGACATATCCAAGTATACATATGTAACTTGGATCAACACAAGACAAATACAAGTATACACATGTACAATGGATTTACACAAGACTAATCTAAGTATCCACAAATACATTGGATTAACACAACACTAATCCAACTATACATAAATACATTAGATCTACACAAGACTCAACTAAACATAATGATGACCATGACTAGAGCTAAGAAAGGATGATCTTCATAAAGCTTCATCTTTAATCACATCATAAATGTGTGAGTGATTTTCTCTTTGGACAAGTAAAGAAGAGGATTAAGAGAATAATCATAAGTAAACATACTTAACAAATTAAGTGATCATTTGTTAATGATTGGAAACATAGAAAGGAGATAAGAAGTAGAAAGATTTTGTCCAAATAGGTTTTTGGAAAATGAAGACGTGATCCACTATTTATATGAGACAAAGTATAAAGGCTCTCTGAACACGGTTCATTAAATGGCATGTGGTTCCATATCACTACGGAACCGCACACCTATTTAAGGAACCGCGACTCATATAGTCCGCTCCTTTTTGTCCTGTAGTAGGTAAATATTATCCGGGGTAGTTTAAACCAACAAATGATATTCATATGGCATTTGGAATATGCCATATTCAAATTTTCATTTTCTGTTTAAAACATTTTCTTAAAAATAAATTTTATTAAAATATTTTCTCACATTTGTATAAATTTGAGTTTTGAGGTTAATCACTTTCTATGATCACTAAACATGATTGAGATATTTTTGTGTAAGACTTAAATGATTATTACCTCGATGATAGTGTTTGTTAAATAATTTTTCATTTGATTATCTTTGACAATAATTACACTTTGTCGTGATCAAAACTAAGAAAGATTAGTTAACACTAATAATGTTTTTAGGCATCAGTTGCATTTACAAGGTATGTTTCAGATCTTTTGCTACTGCTCACTGACTCTTCGGTACTAACCCGATTCTTCCCCTTTCTTTGCTCATATACATGTGTTACTTCAAGATCCGGGTGGGTGGGCGGGTAGGCGGGTGGTGTACCCCCGCTTCTTGTTTCCCTTCGACATTAATCGCTTCATAACAATTAGTTACTGAATCTTTAATTTTTTAGGACTTTTAACAAAAACGTCTTCGTTCTGGAATTCAGTCTTTAATGTATCAACATCGCTCGGTTGTTTAAACATTTTGTCTACGCCTAGAATAACTTTTATATCAAGATGTCATCTTCCTGTTTTGAAGATCTGAGTGGTAACTACATTTCATATCTCTCGCCATCTTTGAAATCAGTAATCTTTACACAAAATTATACATTTTACCAAATTATTATATCATGTCAAACCGAATCCTATTATAGAACTCAATCATGATCAAGATTCTTAGCAGTTCGCCCATTAGCCATGTCTACTAAAAAATCTAAACATTTATGAAGCATAAAGTAAAAACTTCTATTATTATGAGCATGTAAGTTTGTTTAGCTAGGGATTTGGTCTATTTGATTTTGTGCTTATGGTTTATTTGGTTTATATTACTTGCTTATGGCTTATTTGTTTAAACTTATTCATTTATTATGGCTTATCTTACTTGCTTATGGTTTATTTGGTTTTGTGCTTATGTTTCATAATCTCACTTTATTTTAAAGCTTTTAGGCTTATGTATTTTATAAGCTGATAAGTTTCAAAATAAGCTACAAAAAGTGAGCTTACGAAACATGAGCACAAAACCAAATAAGCCATGACTCGGCTATATGAACCGAAACAAACAGCACACACAAACCAATTTATATCCAGTTATTCACAACAAATATGAGCAACCTCAAAACACCCATTCCAAACTGGTTACTTCAAAATGTAATAAAAAAAATACTCATTTGCAGTTGCTTTTAACTACTTATATGGGATGGAATATTATATCACCACAACCCTTCAAATATCAAATGGTAGAAATAACAAACACGCATGAACCATTCAACCAGCTAATTAACAATAAAATAAAATTAATTAGATAAATAAAATTACCATTTTGAGAATATACCGCCAATACTATAATTACTAAAAATTCAAAATAATTACTAAATTTGTTTGTTTAGAACTAAGAGCATCCACTATGGTAGTTTAAAAATAGGTCCAAAAAATTATGAAGAAGTTTAAATTTTGTGTATCATGGTGAGGAACCATTTCAAGTCTATGTGGCATGAAAAAGTCAATGATTTTAAAAAAGTTTATAATTTAATGCATTACATGATTTGACAATTATATAAACTAGCTAAAAGGCTTATCTATATTGGTAATAGATTTATAGTATGATAAATATTTATAATTAATGACATTTGAGGATGAGGCAATATTATAAACTATCTAACAAGTTCATCATAATGGATGCCCTAAGAACATATCCGTGTATGAAAAATTTTCCACAATAACTAACCAAAACAAAAGCAACCCAACCAATGCTCCAAAGTCTAAACCATAACCATCAATTATAATAATGCAAAAGCCTAATTACCATATCTAAAACCAATGCTAATAATATATATCTAGATTACTATATCAAATCACCAAAGCCCTCTAAAGATTAAAAAAATAGATATTAAAATCACCATAACCTTAGACTATTGAAAGAGTTTTTGTTTTTCAATAGATATCATAACATTTATATTCTGCAATAATAACTGATTTCAATCAGAGTCTCCAAATTTATGATTCAAGGCGAAAATTTAAATTTCGTAATATATTATTCGCCAAATTTTATTGATTCGTCAATTTATATTCTGCAATAATAACTGGCTTCAATCGTAAATCTGGCGAAATTTTATTTTTTTATGATTTAAGGCGAATCAATTTTTTTAATTCGCCAAATTTATATTCTGCAATAATAAATGGTTTCAATCATAGATTTGGTAAATTTTTATTTTTTTATAATTCAAGGCGGATTGATTTTTTTGATTCATCAAATTTATATTCTGCAATAATAACTGATTTCAATCATATATTTGGCGAATATGATTGAAATCCGTTATTATTGCGGAATTAAATATGGCGAGCCTTGAATCATAATTTTGGCTCGATTGGGAAAAGGGGGTTGAAAGTACAAAAGTTTCAGAAGTGTGGCTAGACTACGGTTTACTCTGGGTTTTGTTTATCTAAGTTTAGGTTTAGCCCCTAGACCATTGGAAGATTGCGCTTTTTTTATATTTTTAACACAAACCCAATTCTTTTTCTGTTGTCATTGGACACCCTAAAACTTTTTAATAGTTATGCCCGTTTTTTCAGTTTTTTTATTTTAATTTTTGACACAGATACTTTTATGTGTATTTTTTCCCAACATGTAACTAAAAACGAAGTTTTAAATTTTTTTTACCAAACTAAGTATAATAATTAAATTTTTTTAATTCAAAAAATTAATAATAAAGGAATAAATCAAAGGATTATTTTTATTAAAGAAATGTTCTCTTGAAAAGTTCTTAGTTTGAGTTTGTTTTACAAAAAAAAATGTACGAGTGAATCATATATATCGGTACAATGTGTATGCCTTAGAATCCTTAATGAAGAGGTGTAAACCTATAAACAAAGAAATACGAAACAAAATATATATTGTTTGGTTTACAAAATACCTTGTAGAAAGAATTGTAAATTTTTAAAAAAGAATTTAATTGATTATGCAATGGCAAAGCTATCATTGTGCTAAAAAGTAAGAGAAATAAAGTTGTAATAAATGCGTTTTCTTAACTGTGTGTTTTTATTGGAGAAAAATAATTGTGAGACACGAGCACTATTTTAATAAGAGATTAAGGGCCCGTTTGGTTTCCGGTAATGGATTGGCTTTACGAATTTCAAGATAAAAGAAAATGTTTGGTTGGTCTCCAGGGTTTAAAACAATACCTTCACACCCTTACTGCAGGGATTACAGAAAAGGGTACCCTCTAGTCATCTTTAGCACTGTAACAATTTTTTTTTTCACTTGCAATTTCTTTTGTCTTATTCTTTTATTTAAATATTAAATCATTAATTAATATCAAAAATATATATATTATTTTCTAAAATAATAATATTTAAAATTAAATATATTTTCTCTCTCTTCAACATTAAACCTAATCCTATACCACTTACTTTATAAATCACACCTAAAGTCAAACCCGACTTCAAACCAAACGGGCCCTAAGTTGTCAGGGTTGTGAATAAAATAGCATAAAAGGGTTGATTTGCACCCTCAATGTACAAATAAATATAGCTTATCATACAAGTATCTGATGCATAGATTTTATTTTTTATTTTTTTTGTAACCGTGATTTCCGACTCATTGGCCGACTAATTCACGGGGTTTGAGCCCACCGCCACACAGACTCAAACCAGGTAAAGCCCTCCCTTTTCAGGAGGTTGGCGTGGCCACTTCAAGGTTGTTTGCACCTAGTGGGAATTGAACTTAAGACCTCACACACTTTAGAGTGATAGCCACAAATCTTTTTTGCCACTAGGTCACCCTTGAGTGGCTGTGATGCATAGATTTTAGTGTCACAATCAAATCTCTCCCGTTCGTGATATGCCTGAATTTATAAAGGTTGTTTAGGATTTGTTATGTAAAATAGATTATGATGTGTTTTGCAAAGAGATAGATAATTAATTTAAAAGTGAGCATTGAGTGAAAACCGAATTAGACCGAGACCCAATTAGACCAAAACACTGGTAACTAAAAGTGCAAAAATGGTAAACCAAAAATATGATTTATGCATTTTACTCTTAGTCTTAACTTTTAAAATGGTAGAAGTGCAAATTAATCAACTAGCACACGAGTGAAAAGTCAACTGATTCTATTTTGCATTACAGTACTCCATCCGTCTCAAATTAATAGTCCCCCGACAAAAAAACACATTGTTTTAGAAAACATCACTATCATTGCATTCTCTCTTTTACTTTTTTTGCAAAATGACAATCTTACCCTTATGCAATTAATTAAAACTTTATACATAGTTTGTAATTTCTAGTACCAATAGGTGCAATATGGTAAATTCGTTACATTATTTACATCTATTTTAGAAGGAGAATATAATTTTAGGACGTCCCAAAATAGTATAAAGGAATATAAATTTGGGACAGAGAGAATACTATTTTGTGGGGTCCAAAAAGGCAAAAACAAGTTTTTTAAAAGGTTACAATGAAGTCTTTAGAGGACTTTTTGATATTGTAGTAAATGCTTTTTAAATATCTCAAGTCATCCTTCAAAATGCTTCAAATCAAGACTTTCATATAATAAAGCTGTGCATATATAAGCAAGTCAAGTCAATGGTTTTCACTCGGAGACAGTGTACATATACTCTCCGTCAATGTTTTAAAACCCGGTTTTTTAGTTGACTAGTTTATAGGTCAACCGGTTCAACCTGTTGAACCGCTGGGTCAACCCGGTTTTATATATATGTATATTTTTTTATATTTAATATGTATTATTGAATTATCTTATAATTTATCTTTCGTTTAACTATACGGATGAAAAATACGTATTCTTTACTCATGCTTTTTAGTTTTATATTCATAACATTATAATACAAGTATGCAAAAATAATTAATTTGTAGATATAGTTTGTAATGAGTTAAGATCTATATAAACACTTAAATTAGCATAAACCTATCCAACCAATCATAATCACCCATTTTTTAAAAAACTCACTTCCCACCACTTTTTTAAAAATTAAATATCTCACAAACGGTAAATCGTCAAACGAAAAAAAAATACACAATTATGACGAGAATTAAATCATCTATCTATCGAGGGGCACATGTATATACTTTCGACGAACTTTTTTTTGACATTTTTTTCTTAAGTCACGTCACGAATCATATATGATTCTCTCCAGACGTGACTTAAGAAAAAAAGTCGAAAAAAAAGTTCGTCGAAAGTATATAGATGTGCCCCTCGATAGATAGATGATTTAATTCTCGTCGCGATGATATGTTTTGTTTTACGTAACGATGAACGGTTTGTGAGATATTTAATTTTTAAAAAATAAGTTTTTTTTTAAATGATAAAAATAGATTGTTGTGATTGGTTGGTTGAGTATATGCTAAACTAAGGGTTTATGGAGATCTTTTTTCAGTTTGTAATATATCATAATAAAAGAATATTAGTTAATATTTTATGTTAATTTTGACTTTATTTTAACTAGTATTAATTACTATCAATTTAATTTATCATTAAAAATTAAAAATATTTATGAAAAAAAAATTTTGAATTTTTTTTTATATTAAAATTCGTGACCCGGCTAGGTTTATTAAACCGGGTCAACGAAAAACCGACGGTTCAATCCTGTTCTCAAACAAGTAAAAACGTGATTACATCCGGCCCGATCTCCGAGCCGATTCACGATTCAACCGGTTCAACCGGCCAGGTCAACCCGGTTTTTAAAACATTGCTCTCGGTTACATTTTAACACATGTTCTTTTCTTTAACTATCTACGTAGTATTTTATAACATATATAACTTTGAACAAACTATGAATCTTTGCTACTATGTTACCCATAGTTATGTCATATTGTGATGGGTGCGTTATACGATAATACGATATATAATATGTTTTCAAAGTACTAAATTACATCCTTATGCATAAAAATACATTATTATCTCGCATTCAAACCAGTTCACCATCAGATTACTTTGATCGGGTCAACTTTGTAAGATAATATATTAGATAATATATTATCCCCTATTAATTGTGACATGATAATATCAAATTAAATATAATTGATTTACTCTTAATGGTATTTGATATCTTTCCCGTTTTAAGTGTTAGTATTGATGGACATGCTAACCAAAAAGTCCTTATATAAACTATGTCCTCACCCTGCCCTAAAAACACACAAAAAGAAAACACCGTAGAATTATTTGGCTCTCTATCAAGCTCTCTACAATAAAGTGGGTCAAGGGTGAGAAACTAGTTTATGCTTTAAGGTGTTCTCTACACCATGTCAATACCATCTATGGCTTCTGGTATGTTATACTCTTTATTATTTATGTGGTTATTATCTTATTCTAAGATCTTGTGACATAATGTTTTGATGTGTAATCATTTATATATTTGATGTTAATGTTTACACATAATAATTACTAACATGTGGTATCTAGAGCTAAAGTTTTGAATAAGATTGTAATCCTTAGTTTATTGATCATAACGAACTGTATATCTATATGATTTGGTCACATACGAAATTTTTTTTTTTTACACTGTTTAGAACAAATGAATTAAGAATCATATTTACAAATGAATTAAGAATCATATTCTAACATCAAAAGGAATATGAGAAGCCAGTTATTGATTTATAAAAGTAATATTGGACTGTCATTGTTTAATGAATTAATAACTCCGCATTAATTGAATACATTCTCTAGTAATGATTAGTAAAATTTTTTTCCCCCTGTTTTTTTTATATCACGTTCAAATAAAATGTTACAGTTTTTTTTTTTTCTTGTTCTTAATTTTTTGTTTTCTGTGCTATAATGCTAAGATATTTAATGTGGACATAATTGTCTTTTATGCATTAAAAGGTCAACTATTGTATATGATCACCTTTGACTTAAGACATACATGCCTCTATGAATTAGCTGAAAACAAATAATCTGATTTAATCTTAAGTGCTATTTTTTCTTTGGTTCAATGTGTACTGGTTTGCTGTATCAGTTTGCTATAACTAAGAATACATCTTTGTATATTTATTAATGGATATTAAATTAAAACGAATGAACACTCATGTATTTAAAACATGTTTTATTTTATAAAGATAAAGAATGATGTATATTATTTTACAATGATCATTGTTAACATAATATGAAAGTTTTTATGCTAACTGTTTCAAAGATGAAAAGCCATTTTTTTTAATTAAAAGTTGCCATACAAAATAAGTAATTAATGGCACAAATATTATGGCCTTATGAATTTGATGTCACATTGAGTTATACGTATCCTGGTAACATTTTGTTTTTTTTCCATTCAAATCTCATTCGATGACTTTCTAAGGTTATTCATTTATAAGTGATCAAGTTAATTTTGAAAGCATAGTCATATAATCTATATTTTAAAGAAAACTCATTATATGATATTAAGAGAAATTAAATTGTTAGTCACCAAAGTGGCCAAGTTGATTTCTAGTTTTAGTCATATGATTTATTTATATAAAGAATGCTATTATAGTTTTTTTTTTTTTTTTTTTTTTTAGTTGATAGAAATTATAAATTTTGCCCAAAGGTAAATTTTGAACTTCTATAACTAATAAATTGAAAGTTGAAAATTGATACACTTTTGTCATGTGTGTGTAGTTATCCAAAGATGCTTTATACAAATGGCAAAGTATATTATATTTTCTTGTAAAGTTTTACTGCATTCTAATAATGATAATGATATATTGTTGTGTTTACCCAAAGGAAACCAATAATATATATTTCAATTATTTATCTCAATTTTTTTTAACTAGTAAGCATATACATTTTTGCAGCAATTAACCTTCACTCTCAAGCTTCTTCTGTTACCTTGTTTACCGGTGTGAATTTCTCTGAATAGAGCGAACAAGTCACTTTCCATTTAGGTGCTTTGGATCTTGACTTGGCGCTAATGGAGGATAAGCCTGCTGACCTTACTGATAAAAGTACAGAGGCTCAAAAATCATATCATAAGGCATGGACAAGGTCTAACAGACTTTGCTTGAACTTTATGCGGATGTCAATTGCCAACAACATTAAGTCTTCTCTTACTGACATTGAAAATCAGAATGCTAAAGATTTTCTTAAGTTAGTGGAAAAGAAATTTCGTTCTGCTGACAAAGCACTAGCAGGGACACTTATGGCTGAACTCACTACCATGAAATTTGATGGTACAAAGAGTATGCAGCAACATGTCCTTGACATGACAAATAACGCGGCAAGACTTAAGGCACTGGGTATGAATGTGGATGACTCTTTCTTGGTGCAATTCATTATGAATTCACTTCCTTCTGAATATGGACCGTTCCACATTAATTATAACACACTAAAGGATAAGTGGAATATTGATGAACTATCTAGTAAGCTTATTCAAGAGGAGTCAAGACTAAAGAAACAAAGAGTTCATTCCGTTAACTTGGTGAATCAAGGAGTTGACAAGAAGCTCAAACCAAAACCCAAGAATTTTAAGAAGAAACAACATGGTACAACCTCAAAGTTTGTTAATGTTGAAAAGAAGGAACAAAAGGACGACAAATGCAAATTTTGCAAGAAAGAGGGACATTTCCAAAAGGATTGTCTTAAGCGTAAGGCTTGGTTCGAAAAGAAAGGTATACATTATGTTTCTGTATGCTTTGAATCAAACTTGTCTGAAGTTCCTTCTAATACTTGGTGGTTTGATTCTGGTGCTACTACTCACGTTTCTAATATTATGCAGGGATTCCTTACAATCCAAACCACAAGCCCAACTAATAATTTTCTCTTTATGGGGAACCGAATGAAGGCCCCAATTGAAGGCGTAGGGACTTATCGACTGAAGTTAGATACTGGATTTCACTTGGATCTAATGAATACTCTCTATGTACCTTCAATTTCTAGAAATTTAATTTCTATTCCGAGACTTGATGTTAGTGGTTATACTTTTGGTGGTGGAAATGGTCGTTTTAATTTATATAAGAATAAATCCTTTATTGGTTATGGTATTCTTATTGATAATTTATATAAATTAAAGCTTGATGATGTTTTTTCTGAATCTCTATTTACTGTTGAACATAATGTTGGAATGAAACGTAGCATGGTGAATGAAAATTCTGCATTTTTGTGGCATAAACGTTTGGGTCATATATCCAAAGAAAGATTACAAAGATTAGTGAAGAACGAGATTCTACCAAATCTAGACTTCACTGATTTTGGCTTATGTGTGGAATGCATTAAGGGTAAGCAAACCAAACATAGCAAGAAAGGTGCCACAAGAAGCAGCAATCTCCTTGAAATTATACACACTGATATTTGTGGACCATTTGATACTCCATCCTTCACTGGAGAAAAATATTTTATCACTTTCATAGATGATTTTTCACGTTATGGATATGTCTATTTGCTGCATGAAAAATCTCAATCTATAAATGCCCTCGAGGTATTTGTAACTGAGGTTGAAAGGCAACTAGATAGAAAAGTGAAAATCGTAAGATCTGATAGAGGTGGTGAATATTACGGAAAGTATGATGAATCTGGACAGTGTCCTGGTCCCTTTGCAAAGTTCCTCGAAAGTCGTGGCATATGTGCTCAATATACTATGCCAGGCACACCACAACAAAATGGTGTGGCAGAAAGGCGAAATAGAACATTAATGGAGATGGTTAGAAGCATGATAAGTAAAACCTCGTTACCCAAAAGTTTGTGGATATATGCACTTAAAACCGCAGTGTATCTATTAAATAGGGTTCCTAGTAAGTCAGTTCCAAAAACTCCTTTTGAGTTATGGACTGAAAGGAAACCTAGTCTGCGACACCTGCATGTTTGGGGTTGTCCAGCAGAAGCACGGGTTTATAATCCACAAGAAAAGAAATTGGATTCTCGAACAGTTAGTGGTTACTTCATGGGTTACCCAGAGAAGTCCAAAGGGTATAGGTTTTATTGTCCCAACCATAGTTCTAGAATTGTTGAAACAGGCAATGCCAAATTTATAGAAAATGGTGAAGTTAGTGGGAGTGTTGAAAATCAAGTTGTGGATATTAATGAAATAAGGGCTGATGATCCATCTCCCATACATGCTCAAAAATCCACACTTGCACCAGATGTTGTTCCTGTATCTCAAATTCAAGAACAACATTTGAATAATGAAGAAACACCTCATGAAGAAAATAACTTACCGACTCAGACAAGTGAACCAGTTGGAATAGCTTTAAACAAACCAACAAGGGTTAGAAAGTCAGCTATCCCTGACGATTATATTGTTTACTTGCAAGAGACAGATTTTGATATTGGTATTGATAATGATCCTGTATCTTTTTCACAAGCCATTAAGAGTGATAAGTCAGAATTATGGATTGACGCTATGAAAGAAGAGTTAAAATCAATGGCTCAAAATAAAGTCTGGGATCTTGTAAACTTGCCAGAAGGTTCTAAACGAGTTAGGTGTAAATGGGTCTATAAGACTAAACGCGACTCTAAAGGCAATGTTGAAAGATATAAAGCTAGACTTGTAGCCAAAGGTTGTACTCAGAAAAGCGGCGTTGATTACCATGAGACTTTTTCACCCGTCTCAAAGAAGGATTCATTGAGAATAATATTGGCATTAGTGGCTCATTTTGACTTAGAGCTACATCAAATGGATGTGAAAACCGCCTTTTTGAATGGAAATCTTGAGGAGGAAGTTTACATGGAACAACCTGAAGGGTTTTCCGTTGATGGTAAAGAAACTATGGTGTGTAAATTAAAGAAATCAATATATGGACTTAAACAAGCTTCTAGACAATGGTATATTAAGTTCAATGATACCATTACATCTTTCGGTTTTGAAGAAATCATCGTTGATCGATGCATATACCGCAAGATCAGTGGGAGCAAGTTTATATTTTTGGTTCTATATGTTGATGATATCTTGCTTGCGACTAATGACTTTGGTTTATTGCATAAGACTAAAGAATATCTTTCTAAGAATTTTGAAATGAAAGATATGGGTGAGGCATCCTATGTGATTGGAATTTCTATATTCCGTGATAGATCTCAAGGTATATTAGGATTGTCTCAAAAGGCCTATATCGATAAGATTCTTGAGAGGTTCAATATGAGCAGATGCTCGGATGGTATAGTCCCTATTCAAAAAGGAGACACGTTTAGTCTTAAACAATGTCCAAAGAATGATGTGGAACGAAAAGAAATGGAAAACATTCCATATGCTTCAGTTGTGGGCAGTTTAATGTATCTACAAACTTGCACTAGACCCGACATCAGTTTTGCGATCGGGATGCTTAGTAGATATCAAAGTAATCCCGGTATTCATCATTGGAAAGCTGCAAAGAAAGTATTGAGATATCTTCAAGGAACAAAGGATTATATGCTTACTTATAAGAGGTCTAATCACTTGGAAGTGGTTGGATATGCTGATTCTGATTATGCTGGATGCAAAGATAGCGGAAAGTCAACGTTTGGCTATGTGTTCCAACTGGCTGAAGGAGCTATTTCTTGGAAAAGTGCCAAACAATCTATCATTGCTGCGTCTACTATGGAAGCAGAATTTGTAGCTTGTTATGAGGCTACCATTCATGCATTATGGCTGCGGAATTTTATTTCAGGGCTTGGGGTTGTCGACACTATAAGCAAGCCGCTGAAAATGTATTGTGATAATACCGCAGCAATTTTCTTCTCTAAGAATGATAAGTACTCCAAAGGTGCAAAACATATGGATATTAAGTTCTTTATCGTCAAAGAGGAAATTCAGAAACAAAGAGTGTATCTAGAACATATTAGTACGGATCTAATGATTGCAGATCCTCTTACCAAGGGTTTACCACCAAAGGCATTTATGCAACATGTTCCTAGGTTGGGTCTTGGTTGTATTGATAACTAATTATGATGTTCTAAACACTTTTGAGCTCAATAAATTGTTTCTGATTTTATTTCTTATTATTTATGTTATTATGCATGCATTTGTGTTTTAATAAGAAATGTTTATGAATTATCATAACAATTATGTGGACTGTATGATTGTTTATATATAACATATGAATCTAACATGATGTACTCATAATGTTGTGATTTATGGAAGGGAGTATACGAATATACTGTGTATGACCGCCATAATCCTCACTATGTAGTTAGTTGTGTCAAGATACTTATGATGTATAACGGTTTTAAGATTAATTTGCTAGTCTTATGTTATACCATTAATAAGTATCATGTCAAGTGGGAGAATGTAAGATAATATATTAGATAATATATTATCCCCTATTAATTGTGACATGATAATATCAAATTAAATATAATTGATTTACTCTTAATGGTATTTGATATCTTTCCCGTTTTAAGTGTTAGTATTGATGGACATGCTAACCAAAAAGTCCTTATATAAACTATGTCCTCACCCTGCCCTAAAAACACACAAAAAGAAAACACCGTAGAATTATTTGGCTCTCTATCAAGCTCTCTACAATAAAGTGGGTCAAGGGTGAGAAACTAGTTTATGCTTTAAGGTGTTCTCTACACCATGTCAATACCATCTATGGCTTCTGGTATGTTATACTCTTTATTATTTATGTGGTTATTATCTTATTCTAAGATCTTGTGACATAATGTTTTGATGTGTAATCATTTATATATTTGATGTTAATGTTTACACATAATAATTACTAACAAACTTGGCAGTGAAATCCCAGAGTCTCTTAGCCAATTCAGGGTCTCGAGCAAACCCGCTTGCTTTTGACAAGTTGCTATCAGCAAAATATTGGCCACTTATGCCCTTGAGTTGTGGGTGCAACGCGACGTAACATGTAGTTGCAGCTCCCTGAATTCACAAATGACCGCGTACGTTTAGTACTCTTGATCGATTCTTATTTAAAGATTTGATCTAAAACGAACAAATTAAAACATACCTGTGGGATGTTCTTCAAGAAACATTGAGCCGCGTTTACAAATACAGCTGTGCCAACAAAAGTTTAAAATTATCAGCACAGTAAAAGATTTCGCGGTAATATTTGGTATATAGAAATGTGACGGGACGGGTTAGTTGACACATACAGAAGAAGCCACCATGACGCGCGAGATTTGTTCTAATAACTCCAGGGTGCAGCGAGTTTGCAGTTATGTTCACTCCCTCAGCCTGCAAAATAGCCCGAAAAATAATAGATTAACGAAAAGTCATATATATATTTTTCTTGTAAAAGTGGTGGGTCCCCCTTAATCTAGGGACGACTAAGTCGACCCTAGAAAAAGAGCGTCCCTAGGTTCAGTATTGTTGTAGTGTAAGATTACCTGTAGTCGCCGTGTGAGTTCATTAGCGTATAATACAGCGGCAAGCTTTGATTGCCCATAAGCATACATGGCGTTATAGCTTTTTTCGTCGTTGATTTTGTCGAATCTGATTCCTTCTTTGTAAGTCATCTTATGAACCTCAGACGAAACGATAACAACCCGTCCTTCTTTGCCACTTTCTTTCGCGGTCTTTTTCATTGTATCCAACAACAAGTTTGTCAAATGGAAGTTACCTAGCCAAAAAACAAGGTTTTTTCATGGATACAACGAAAACTACATATAAAGAACCTAGTAAAAGATGACAGACATACCAACATAATTAGTCGCAAACTGCAATTCGATGTTGTCTTTGGTTAGAGTGAAAGGAGGAGTCATAATCCCTGCATTGAGACTTTTTCGAAACAAAATATCGATTAAAACCATATTGGTATAAGCTAATAAAATGAACTAGCTAGCCTTACATCAAGATGTTTAATGGAAGTCCCTTTGAGTTATATTCTGTAGCGAATTTTCGGACAGAGTCCAACGAGCTAATATCTAGCTGCATCACCTCAATTCTCGCATTAGGGATTTTCTCAGCTATGTTTCGTTTCACTTGATTACCAGATTCGATATTTCTAACTGGCATAACGACATTTACACCGCGTAAGGCAAGCACGCGTGCTGTTTCAGTGCCGATACCACTTGTTGCCCCTATAAGTCACATTAACAACAAATTTTAGCAACCACGCGTTACTAAAATAAATCAACGAGTATAAAAAAAGACACATAACTAAAATAAGTGGCACAACTAGGACTTAAAGGATCGCGCGTAAATATTTTTTTTGAACAGGAAAAACCTCGTCCGTTTACTACACGTAAAAAAGTATACCAGTAACAATGGCAGTGAGACGAGTTCCATCGATTCCTTTAGTAACATCTTCGGCTGTTGACGAAGCTGCATATCCCGACTTACCAGTAAATATTGATATCCATGTCATTTTTTCTAGTAGTATTTTTTTTTTTACTTTGTGTAAATAGTTTATAAAGATTGTTTGTAGAAATGGTATTATTTTTTGGAATGTGATTAATTTGATCAAAAACCAACAACTATTTATATAAATAAAGTCACTCACAAGTTACAATTATGAAGAAACAAAAGAGAATAATTCGTGGAAAGTGGGACTAGAATCTCGACTTGTTAAAAATCTAGAAGAATAAAATTTTATGCTTATGACTACTAACTATTACATATTATCAATTTGTACCTTTAAATTTTGTAATTTAAAAAATCGTAACTAAAAAATTTTGGTTTCGTCAGTTATGAGTAAAGATCGAAGCTTATGTGTTAATTTAGTACGTAGTATCAAATTATGGACTATCTAAGTACCTTAATTCAGGGTCGTCCTAGAGCTTATAGTTATCGACTTACCGGTAACAAAAAAACAACATACGAATGGATTATGTAGTGATCAGATTATGATTTTTGACAAAATTTACACCATCTAAAGAAAATCCGTTAAGTCCGCCTTGCCTTAATTACGAGATGAATGCATATAGAGGTTACTTTTACTTTACTGAAAATATTTTGTTAATATTTGTATGTGTTATCGACGTTTAAGCAAATACTGGTTATGCTTGCGGTTTACTATCTCACGGGCAAATGCAAAACAAATTAGTGCGTAACGCTGAATTTCACTCGGTCGTTTGTCACAAATGAGTTTTTCTTTTTTGTTTGTTAAGGTTGTATAATACTATAATCTATAACTCTTTTAAAGTACATGTAAACATTTGGTAATAGTTAAAGGACCAAAAGTGTAACTATAGCACACGTCATTGATGATTCAGCGTATACAGGTCTTTGAAAAAATTTCAACGGGTCAAATAAGTTATTGGAATAATTTGACCTGTAATGATCCATTGTCAACAGTATTTTTGTGAGCCAAATGTCCAAAACATAAATTATACTCCCTCCGTTTCAAAATTATTGTTCAGGTTACTATTTTATGACGTCTCAAATTAATTGTACACTTCCAAAAATAGATAAGAAATTTGTATTAAGTTTACTATATCACTCACACTTGAAGGTATTATTACAAACAATAAAAAAAATGTAAATTAACTGGTTAAGGGTAAACTGTAATTGTATAAAAAGTAAGAGATAAACCTGAAAGAATAATGTTTTTATAAATTACATGTTTTTTGTCGGTGGACAATAATTATGAGACGGAAGGAGTACTTAAAAGTGATTGTTTTTTACAAACTTCTCGACTTAAACACAAAGGCGGAGTCAGAAAATTTGACTCGAGGGGTCAAACTTTGATATTTTTTCTAAACTACATTATAAAATGGTTTTTAGGGGATCAAATTATTAAAAAAATCCGAATATTTTCGAAAATTTACACTACAATTTTTTCGCTCGAAAGTCAGACGACCCTGTTGACCCCTCCCTGCCTCCGCTACTGCTTAAACACCTCGTGCAATATTTCAAAACTCGAGTTGATTTAGTTAAGGTTGAACCGTGATTCGTTTGGATGATCGGATTATAATTTTGAACGAAAAACACGGTTGAAAATTATAATCCGTAATACAAAATAAATTTTTAAAACATGGATTGTATATGCTTAGAGATTAAGGTGTGGTTTGACGTTACAATGTGGTGCTGTGGGAAAAGTAAGTGTCACGTTAACAAATTACTCCGTAATACAAAAAACTTGCCTTTTTGGTTAACACCAGATTTCTAGTATTATAATAATCTCACTTTTAATAAAAAAGTAATAATTTTTTAAAAAAAAAACAAAATTCACGACGCTAGTCTATAACGTGAGCGGCTGTACAGTTCTCGCGCCGAAAACTCGCGTTATGACCATCATTTTAAGCTAATAATTACGGCGCAAGATGTCATGGCACGAAAAAAAAATGTAATGTTTGGCATTTTCATTCTGACGTTATGGCCATGGCTCAAATCATATGCTCATAAAAACTAATGCTCGTGCAGTATTTTATGTTCACATGTGTAATTGTATTTTATGCCGTCTTTATAGAATATAAAAATCATCGTCTTATTTTCGAACGTTAAATTACATCTAACAAAACAAAATATGTCGTTTAGTACGAGATTTTTCACACATAGTTGATAGTTTTAATAAATTTATGTGCACATAACTTGTCATATTCCTAGGAGAAAATAATATATTCCTAGGAGAAAATAATAACTTAGCAACCAATCTTGACCAAAAACATGAACATAATATTTGTTTATATATATATATATATAACTATTGTTTCATCCAAAGCTACAAAGCATTCTTTCAAGTGTTCTTCAAATTCACGTAATAAAAAAAAATGACATGGATATCAATATTTACTGGAAAGTCAGGATATGCAGCTTCTTCAACAGCTGAAGATGTTACTAAAGGAATTGATGGAACTGGTCTTACTGCCATTGTTACTGGTATTACTATGTTTTTTTTCTTACTTGCTAGGGTTTTCTTTTCATATATATGGTCATGTTGTGTATGTTACGATCCTACATCGGTCAAGTATGAGAATGGCTGATGGTTTATGATGTTTATAGGTGTTTTCTCCTTTTTAAGCTAGCTTTTTGAAGTGAGTTCTACGCTTAGCTTATAAATGATACGAACTAAGTATGGAAGATCTTAATCAGGATTTTTTTGTTAAAAGAGGCTGACCATATATAAGGCAAAAGGTTATAGTGATTAGGGGAGGCTTGACGTAAAAACTAATAGAAAAACGAAGTATAATACACATATATAATGAATGAAATAGTTTAATTAGGGGAGGCTCAACACCCACTAGTCCTCGCTCCGCCCTGAGTAGATTGGAAAGAAAGTGAAACTTATGATATATATATATAGATTCATTGTTTTTTACATAGATGAACTAGTTAGGATACTTTATCTTTAAGTATTGGATTTAGTACTTTTCAAAGCTCAAAAACTAAGCTGTAATGGAGTCAGGTCGGCTCGAAAGTTATAAGGTAGGTTTGAGTTTGACCTGATAATTCAACGAGCTTTAATCGTTCATGTTTGAGGTCGGCTAAACTAAGTCTCAAGGGTGCAAAAATCATGAATCGTTAACCGGGGGTTAATCATTTTGTAGTTTGTAATCGGTCAATCGGATTGACATTTTTGACAAAATTTGATATTTTCCACAAGTTTTGTGTACTTCCGTTCAGTTTTTGATATTATTGGCTAGAGTTTTTCTAAAAAAAACTTGTAGTAATAGATTTAAATAGATAATATAAGTGATAAAAAAAGTTTGCGGTACGTTTTAGGTACTTCCGGCAAGATTAGAAGGTTTTCGACAGGTTTGACCACTTTTGATCGTCGTTGGCCATGGTTGACCTATTTGTTTGACCTTGTTACATTAATCGGCAAGGTCAGTGGCCTTGTAACGCGTAATCGACGTTGTAAACCTTTGTTTGCGCTCGAGCAATTTATTAGTAACTAAAGAAGATGTTTATGTGAAATTTCAGGAGCATCAAGTGGTATCGGCATAGAAACAGCCCGTGTGCTTGCGCTACGTGGGGTACATGTGGTTATCGCAGTCAGAAACCTCGAATCTGGTAACAAAGTGAAAGATAGCATAGTTGAGGAAATCCCCAATGCGAAAATTGATGTGATGGAATTGGATATCAGCTCTTTCGAATCAGTACGAAAATTTGTATCACAGTATTGCGCGAAGGGACTTCCATTGAACATCTTGATGTAAGACTAATTAACTCATTTGAACATATAAACGGTACTACTCGTGTACTCGGGATGTTATAACTGGACTGATTTGGTGAAACGTTTGTGTCGAAAGCCTCAACGCAGGAATCATGGCTCCTCCCTTCTCACTAAGCAAGGACGGCATCGAATTGCAATTTGCAACTAATTATGTTGGTATGTCGTCTTTTACTAAGTTTCTATGCTGTTTTCTCGCTTGACAAACAATTGACGAAAACTAAAATCTTTCGTTTGTTAGGTAACTTTGTTTTGACAAACTCGTTGTTGGATACAATGAAAAAGACCGCTAGCGAAAGTGGGAAAGAAGGAAGGATAGTGATGCTTTCGTCTGAGGTTCACAGGGTGACATACAAAGGAGGAATTATGTTCGATAAAATCAATGACGAGAAGAGGTACTAATAAACCTTAAACGTATTGCAGTCAGTATTCAATTATACTCGGGTAATTATAAAATCCATCTAATCTTTGTTATGGTTTTTCAGCTATAGCGCGTTGAAAGCTTATGGCCAATCAAAGCTTGCTCCTATATTGTACGTCAATGAGCTAACAAGACGGTTACAGGTAATCTGAACTAAATATCTAACATGGTTCTTGATTCATACTATAGACTTTTGACCTTTTCGCTTAACGTTCTGTGTCCGGGCCGTTTTGCAGGAAGAGGGAGTCAACATTACGGCAAATTCGCTTCACCCTGGAGTTATTAACACAAACCTTAAACGCAATGGTGGCTTATTCGGTATGCACAAGAATGTGTTTCTGAAATTTGACACTAAATTAGTAACTTTTTTCAATGCTGATTATGTTAAACTCGTGTTAACGCAGCTATGTTTGTAAATGCGGCTAAAAGCTTCTTGAAGAATATCCCACAGGTTTGTTTAATAAGATACTTGTTCAAATTTTCATCGTTTTTTCTTTGGTTAATGATAATGTAAGACTTATAACGTCCGTTTTTTTGTGTATCCAGGGAGCGGCAACTACGTGTTATGTAGCACTGCACCCACAGGTAAACGGCATCAGTGGCCAATATTTTACTGACAGCAACTTGTCGAAAGCAAGTGGATACGCTCAAGACGCTGAGTTAGCTAAGAAACTTTGGGACTTCACTGTCAAATTGATCGAATCAAAGTAATCTGGTCGTGAATCATCGCTGTCTTTGCAATCTTTATAAACACAATAATGATGTAAGATCTTTGTAGTGAAGATATGTATGCTGTAACAAGAGTCCTAAATGTTTTACATAGTTTTATTCCGTGAATGTACCCTATGTGAAAACAGGTTCTTATAGATGTTAATCAACATAGTTATGTTTTCGTATATGGGATCTTGGTTCTTCTTTTCGACATTTCTTTAAGTGAAGGATAAAATGATATGAACAATGGTCTATGAAGCTTAAGCCGTCTCAAATTTGACACGTTCGACCAGTAACATGTTTTGAGCCATGACCCGACTCGACACATCCAGCTTATAATATAAGCTCCAACAACACCTCTGGCTTATTTCATCAACATACCTTCCTTATGTGAGCACATTTTTCTTAGTCATGTTCCTTAAGCATTTAAGCTCAATAAGAAATCTTTAGGCCCATATATAAAAAGGCCCAGGCCTACTTAATTGTTAAACATGAAATTATAGGCTACCCACAACGGTGAGAAATTCGATCGATCATCACACCGTCACGACCGAGTCGCATCGTTGCGGCTAATCGGTCGCCAAAGTCGACTTCCCGAAACCGAGCGTACCTACGACCCAATTCACCAAAACAATCTGCTTTCTTCTTTCTTTTCATTTTTTGTTTTATATTTCTTTTGATAAATTTATATTAGATTTAACTATGTTTTAATTATATAAAATTTAAAAAAATATTCAAATTTTAATATATTGAGTTTTGTTTAATTCCCCACAACATATATTAATTTAATAATTTTTGAGTTACTTTTAGCTAATGCATTTTACCCTGTTTACTTCTAATTAATTCTTTTTTTTAATTATTTTTTAACGATATTTAAGTATAAATATTATTGTAATATTTTTTATTTTATTTAAAAAATTATTTGAAAAAAAATAATTATATTAAAAAATTAAATTAGGTCGTCTTGTTGGGACAAATAAGTCACAATCAGTTGCAGAAGAGAAAAAACTGACGTGTCAAGATTGTTGTGGGTCGGTAGGATGCAAGACATGTTTATTCTTTTTTCGGTTTTCCTTTATGTATTACTACTATAATCATCAAGTTCACTTTAGCAGTTTCATCAAGTTTTGGATTATAGAATAATAGACTTTAAAGACACTAATAAACTAGAAAAAAAGTAGTTTTTTGTTTTAAGATAACTAAAGTATTCAAGAAACTTGGTCATCTTTTTAATAAAAAAATATACAACGTTTAAGAAGAACATAGTCATAAAAACTCGGGCAAAGTAGAATAGACTAGATTAACGAGATCATTTTCATCCGAACCCCATCTTGTTTTCTCTCTCGCATCGATTCTGCGTCAGATAATGGGCCCATGCGCAAATTTTCTCGTTGGCTGGATGAGTCACAACTGGCCGGGAAGAGGAGAGATCAACGACATAGCTACTAGCTGTAAAGAAAAGGACAAGACCACCTTCCGTGCATTTCTATTGATCCAGACATTCGAATAGTAAGCGAAAGAGCAGGAGATTGGATCCGATCCCCTCTGTCTCACACATCTTTCCAGAAGCAAGTGTAGTTCACCGGTTCCACCGAATGCTCCTATCTATTGGCAAAGTCTAGTTATTTGCTTGTTGATTATGATCGTCGACATTCTACAATTCTTGCATCTTTCTCATACGGCATTAAGTATTGTTGTCGTAAATAACTACTCTATTGGATCGAAGGGCAATGCATGAACTCGTCGTAAACTAGCTAAGAAACCATTTTAAACACAAGCAATTGTTCAAGTATATTTGGATGAGAAATCTTTTTGAGCTCAAACATGTTCATTCGATAGATAAAAAGTGACCACAAGAGTTTTGAACTTAGCTTGAATAAAACACGAACTCATGGCACGACAGATAGATAATGTATACACATCGGTCAACCAACGCTAAAACGAAACACTAGACCCCAAACATTCGGGCTAATAACAACAACATCAATCCGTAGACAAATAAATTAAGAAATACAAATTTAAGATCTGCTCTTGAAAGGAATAGCTCGGATGACAATCACGTGGTACAACGCGGCTAGTGCAGCTCCAATGAAGGGACCGACCCAGAAGATCCACTGCAAAAAGAAAACGTAAAACATAATTAGCCATTTTACTACGTAGTAGTACTAGTTTATCAGACGAAACATAGGACTCACTTGGTCAGCCCATGCATGGTCCTTGTTGTAGATAATCGCCGCTCCAAGACTTCTTGCCGGGTTGATGCCAGTTCCGGTAATGGGGATGGTAGCCAAATGAACCAAAAAAACCGCGAACCCGATGGGGAGAGGAGCCAAAATCTGCATACATAGTTCATTCATAAGTACTAAAGCTAAAGTCAAACACAAGGTAAATCCAATGTACTTACTTTCACTTTTTACAGCTTTTACAGCATGGGATACCTTATTATTTTTGGTCCACTATAAAGTACTTTAGTTTTTACATTGACCAACTTTAGATAAAAATACAATTTCCAATGATCATATATATACAAACAAGTCTTTTAAAAAGTTATGGCTCTAGAAAAGTCCAAAATGAAATTTACCAAAATACCCTAATCATAAATTTGACAAACCATGGCCACAAAAAGCACTATCTAGCAAATACTATTGCACATGGAACCAAATCATTTCCACATGCATATGCCATATTCCAAAGACAACAAAACAATATAGAGACATATAACCTAACCCTACCTACTCTTGCATCATGCATTTATCTAAAGGGAAAATTAACAAAAAGTTCCGTTGGCTATTATTCTCTTTTAAAAAATACCTAAAAATTTTTCTTTTTAGAAATGGTCTGTCTTTTTGAGCAATAGGACAACTGGGTACAGAATGCGTCACGTGTCCTTTGTTGCCTTATATATTGGGGTAATCTGTCAAAATTGCCCCATTTCTTTGGACATTTGTCAAAATATGAAGGATTGTTGTCCTATATTCTTGTTGCCCTGGACCGTATCAAGAAAAACATATTTTTAGACTCAATCACGAATTGGTCAAAATTGTAAGACTCTTTTGATAATTAACCTTATCTAAAAGAGTTATTTATAAATTTGTACATGGTTTGTCGGGTTTAACGAATTTCGTATTTTCAAAAAAAAAATTAACGGATCTTTTTTCGTGTCATTTTGACCCGTAATGAGTTTTGTCCCTTCAGAACTAGTTTCGCTTCGTCAGAGACTAAACCCGATACGAAACTAGTGTCGAGGGACCAAAACTGATACGGACTTAACAGTTAAGAGATCAAACCAGATACGGGACTATTTTAAGTTAAATGATTATAACTCTATTATTTTCATTTTGTCACTCTAGCAAATTTCATTTTTTACCCAATAGTAGTACATAGACTGTAGTAAATGGAGTAGTGAATAGACAAGAGAGGGAAGAGAGTAGACATACAGGAACATGTGAGTCTCTGGCACTTCTTTTGGCATCAGTGGCAGAGAAAACAGTGTAGACAAGCACAAAGGTGCCAACAATCTCAGCACCAAGACCATCACCTTTGGTGTAACCAGGGGCTACAACATTAGCTCCACCACCCAAAGTGGTGTATTGGTTTTTACCTTGGAACCCTTTGACCACACCTGCACCACAGATGGCTCCAAGACACTGCATCACCATGTAGAATAGTGCCCTGGTTAGGGATAGTTTTCTAGCCAGTAGCAAACCAAATGTCACTGCTGGGTTGATGTGTCCTCCTGTTTTAATACCAAACACATAAACATATTTAAAAAACTGAATAATTTATACATTTCAAATCAAAATTCTATGTAAAAATTTTATATAAAAAAGTATTCCTTGTTATGTGAGTGATTTTTCACCTTAGTAAGTTACTAGTATGGCTTTTTCAACTTAGATCTAGAGTTGTTTGTTTAATTTTTTTATTAAGTTATGTTAAATTAAAGTGTCTGTTAAAATAAATGTTGTCTGTTTGTAGACGGATATATAACTGTTTGTTTTGTGTGCTGAATATAATGTCTGAATTAGATAAATTTACTATTATGTCCTTTTAAATTAAATAAATGAAAAAGTTAGATGGTAAATATATAAAATAAGGCTAATAAGTCATGACTTAATATAAAAAGTCTCCTCATACTGGCTTTTTCTAGAAAGTCGTTGATTAATTTTAAGCACAAAACAAACAAGTTACTTATGACTTAATTTATATACCTATTTTTCGATTAAGACTCTATAAGTCGTTATCAAACACTACCTAACTTTATTATGTAAAAAACATGTTTAAATTATAAACAAATTACAGAAACACACTTGTTAAGTCCGTCCTAAATTATTGTCCATAAACAAGAAATACATAGCTTAATAAAAATGTATTAATTACTGTTTTGATTTTTACGAAAACACAAAAACAACAGTTTTACCCTTCCATAATTAATTGTTGTTTATTTTATTTTTGTAAATACTAATTTGAACTAAAGGTAACATAGTAATTTTAAACAAACCGAACTTTTATTTTTAGAAATGGACAATAATTTTGAGACAAACGAACAATAAATTTTTATTTTTTTTTGAACAGGAACAATAATTACTAAACATGTAAATAAAAAGATAAACATGGTAACAAACTTAATTTACTAGATAGAATTCACATACTAGTTATACACATACACTTAGGAAGCTAAGAAAAATAAACAAATAATAGAAGTTACCTAGTTATATGTAATATGTGACTTCCATAACTAAAAACATGCATATATTACATAGATCTAAAGCAACTAAACCTTGAATGTTACAAATTATCTAGTTTATATTTAAAATTATGAACATAGGAGTGTTAAACAAGCATAAAAATTAAAAAGATGAACATGGTAACAAACTTAATTTACTTGATAAGAAAAATAAACATATACTATAGAAGTTAAGTTACCTAGTTATATGTAATATGTGACTTTCATAACTAAAAACATGCATATATTACATAGATCTAATGTATCTAAACCTAGTTTTAATAAAAATTATCAACATAGGAGAGTTAAGAGTATAGATATACTACCTGAGATACCAGCAGTACAGTAGACAAGTGCAAAGATCATACCACCAAAAGCCCAAGCAATCCCTTGGATACCAACAGTACCACACTTTGTAGGAGACTTAACCACACCCATAACAGTCAAGACAGAGATGTACAAGAACAAGAAAGTGGCTATGAACTCAGCAATACCAGCTCTGTAGAAAGACCATGATGACAGCTCACCTGGCTCAAACCAAGGAGCTGGTGGTGGCTCTTTGTAGTCTTTGTCAGTTTGAGCTGAGGTACCTATTGGTTGCCTCTCTGTGAACTTGTTTGCTCCTAGCTTAACATCTTCTTCCTTACCCTCCATTGGCTTTTACTAGCTTATTTGTGAACTTTTGGTTTGGTTTGGAATGTGAGTGTGTTTTTGTGTGGTGAGAAGATAGGTTTAGTGGGGTTTTATAATGGGGAGGTGCTCATTTGAGTTCATGACTTTAAAGGTTTTTTTAAAAAAAAAATTTAAGTTCTAATCATTGGGGCTTGAGTAAACATTTGGTAATATTGCACTCCTTGTTGTCTCTATGGAAACTATAATGAAAATGAGTTGTACTTTCATACTATTTACAAGAGTTGCAAAATGAAAATACTTTAAATTAAATTTGGATAACTTTTAGAGCACAGAGTACGGGCTAGTTGCTGGGCTGGTAGGACTTTAACGTTAGATCTTACACCATTCCTTGATTGGTGCCGCGCAAAACCACCAGCCAGCGCCAAAAGATTTATTTTTTAATTAAAAAAATGAGTATTTATGAGTACATTATACCTCTTTAACACTAATTTTTTTCATGTCAATCACTCATCATAAATGTGATGCTAAAAATTTCTAGTGCCAAAATCCTACGTAACAGTCTTAACACCACTTTCTGACAACTCTCTTAAATTGTTCACCACACAAATGATAGCTTCGGCAACACTTACATACCTATGATAAATTTCACGTTTTTTTTCCGAGTTAACTAGGGACAATGACCTAGTTGAATACGTAAACAAGTTTATCATAAACAGAAACATTTCACTAGGTCATCTAAAAAGTTGAGTTTTTATGATGTACGCGTCTTAACCAACATTAAACCAATGTTTTCAAATTTGGGTCGACTCGATTTGTTCAACTGGATAACCTAGTTTCGGTCAAAAGAAAAACGGGTCGATCATATTGACCCGAGTTTCATATATTTTCAAAACCAAGTTAGACCCGTCAGGTTTTGAGTAACCCGGGTTTTTTTGAAAAAAATATGTAAATTTTATGTATTTACGATAAAATTTTACTTTTACGTATTATATTAGTTGATAAATAGTATATATGTTCAATACACGAAAATTTTCATAATTTTATATATAATTATTGTTAATTATTAAAATATAAAAAAAAATTAAAAACCAGATTGACTCAGAACCGATAACTCAATCGAATCGATTTAAAAACCGATTTTCAAAACATTCCATTAAACCCAAGGAGATTAAACCTTGGACCTAGTTGAACATGATATTTTAAAAATTGATTCTTAAATCGATTCGACTGACTCGCTGAATCATCGAATTAACTGGATTTTCTAAAAAAATATAAAAAAATTATATTTGTAACGATAAGATTAAAAGAAAAGTATATACATAAATCATAAAATATTTCTTACATTGAACATATAAATTTTTTATTAACAAATATAATACTCTGTATATAAAAATAAAATTACATTGCAAATATGCATAATTTAAGTTCTTTTCTTCAAAAAGACACGAAAAATTAAACCCGGTCGGGTTACTTCAAATTCGACGAACTTAGCCGGGTTTTGAAAATATAGAAACTAGTTAACATGATTTGTTTTTCCGAACTAAATCTAACTGGTTGATCCGATCGAATCGAGCCGAGTTTCAGAACATTGCTTTTAAGTTTCGACATACTCCGTAATAAGTTTAGTGACGAGTTGAATTTGAAGCTAGCTGCTAAAAAATTATGTGTTCTGTAAAGGATGTTGACAGATTCTGAATGTTTTGTTTGTTTATATGTTGTGTTCTTATCTACTACAGAGTGTCACTATATATTGTTACTATTAAATTATTATGGCTGGCTTTTTATTTGTTAATGTTATCTGTAAACCTTGATGAGGTGTTTAATTAACCTAATATCATTACTTTTCTTAATTATATGCTTGGATTAAATAATTTATCATACAGTAAGTATCTGTGCGATTCGACAGTGGGTATCTTGTGATTAATCGAAAAAAAGTAAATAAAATGATTCCGGCTAAGTTTAGTTTGCTTATTTGCAAGGTTTCAATCATTTTTTTAAATTTTCGATTAAACCGGTTGACCTAATCTGATTTTAAAATCTATGTTTAACTTAAAGAAAGTTAGTGACATATACTATAAATTTTATCATTTTAACCGAGAAAACGATAAATTTTATCACTTGAAAAAAGTTCGTATGAGAATTACAATCAAATTACCAGTTTTTTTCTCGTTTAGTTGTTGCGATATTATAGTCGTAACTTTTTTGTAGGAACTTAGAGGAAGAGGTATGATGGAGTGGCAATATTCTTTCACTCTGACTTAATGTTATTACATCAACGTCATATCACAATAAAACAAGTAAACTAAACACCTTCTTATCATTACATTTCTCTTTTCTCTTTCCTTTGCACAGATTCACTAACTTTATTCTTTTTATTTTCATTTTTAAACAAATTTACATTTATTTTATTCAAATAAAAATTACAATAACGTAGATAAAAATAAAAAAAATACAAAAATTACAAAAACACACAACAAAAATAAACTACTGATTTTGGGGTTGATTACGTTCCCACACATGCTCAATAAGACAGCGTTCAATCCTTGAATGTGTTGCTCTGTCACAAAGTTTTTTTTGTTTTCGCCGACAAATAACACATTGCTCGAACCATGTCCTTAATATATTTTATTGTGGATAGATGTACATTTCAGCCGCTTCGAATATCGCGTATCTTTGATTTTCCAAAATTATGTTATGAAATATGATGCACGTGTACATGATTTTTCATAACTTGTTGACACTCTAAGAACGCGTTGGTTGAGCAATAATACACCATCTTCCTTTTGGGACACCAAATGCCATTTCAATATCTTTTCGGGCACATTCTTGGCGGCGTTTAAACAAAACATTTTTTTCATCGTGTGCAATAGTGAATGATTTCACAAACGTTGACCATTATGGGTAAATCCCGGCCGCAAGTTAATATCCTCTTCGAAATGTTTGCCTGTATATAACATATGGGCCCTCTGCTTCGTTTTCACCCAAAAGGTCGTCAAACAAAAGAGAATGATGCAAACCATTAATATCATTATTGGCACCTGTAACTTCGAAAAATGCATGTCAAATTCACAAATCTTATTATGCAACAGCTTCTAGTATTATGGTTGGTTGTTTTTTTATCTCCCTTACCATATTAGCGCGCCATGCTCTCATACAGTTAACCCATTCCTATTGCATACAATCAATACTACTAATCATTCTAGGAAACCCATGAATCCTATTATGTGCAACATATAGGTTTAATGTCAGCTAATTTGGGTTTCCTTAAAAACTCGGGCTGAAACAAATTCATTACGCACATCGCAAAATTATCTATACAATCGCGTGCGCAATGTTTTCCATTGACAAGTATTCATCTAACGCATCCGGTGTCATACCAAACGTCAATTGGCGTATGGCGGATGTGTATTTCGTAATTACACTAAAACTCTTTAACCCTGTTGTATTATATCCAATAGTAAGAAATGAAAGTGTTTGAGTAAAGGATTAAATGTTTGAATCTAATTTTCAATACCTTGTACTATTTCTAAAAATAGTGAACGGTTCATGCGATGTCGCTTTTTAAAATACTCCGTCAGATATTTTGAGTACGGACCAAAATAATCGGCCTATATGTGTTTCATATCATGTTCACGATTGATGTATTTACGCGTTCGAACAACTTCAACTACATCTTATTCGTTAAGTAGCATTATCATTTCTAAATCGCCCAACATCGGAAGAATCGGAATAAGATAAGTCACTCATTTTTTAAATGGATTTTTAGGTTGAGAAGAAATATTATATTGGATGTATATAAGTTGTGAGTTTTAGGATTTTTGGGTTGAGAAGAAATATAATCGAGTTTTTTGATTAAAACTGACGTTTGATCATTCGACCGGATCACGATTTAACCGGTTCAACCCGAGTTTTAAAACAGTGATAAACATGCTAGAATCATTATTGACTTTAAGCAACATTATAAATAATTAACATTAGTAACATATTTTGTTGGGTAATTAATTGGATTGAATTAGTAGTAGTAGTTTAAAAATGGGATGATTACATGGTGTAGGTTGTTGTTAATTTAAGCAAGTGGGTCTCACAACGGGAAAAGAATGAGTGGCTAGAAAGAAGTGGGCGGTTTTTTGCATTTTTAATCCGACCGTTGTGGAAAGCGACTTCATTTTACTTTCAACTTTTTTATCCACAAATTAAACTCAATTTATTTATTACTAGTAGATAATTATTTTCAGTTTTTAACTGCTCATTCAAAATATTTAGGTTGGGTAAAAATTTCTCTAATTTTCATTTTCTAGTTTAATTGAAAATAGAGGAGTTATTTTTTCGAGTAAATAAGTAAATTGTATAAATCGACCCTAAAGTTTGGCCAAAATGTATATTTTGTCCTAAACGTTACGAAAGTGCAAGAATTATCCCTATTTGGAAATTTTAATGCAAGTATCGTCCTTATGGGGAAAATTCTTGGGACGAAACACGCAAAATGGCCAAAATATTTGGGACGAAACATGCAAGATAGCAAAACCTCAAGGATGAAAATTTGCAAAATAGTTTAATTTTAGGACCATATCAGCACTTTCAAAATATTTGGGACAAAACCTTTAAAATGTCCAAACTTCAGGGACGATTTATGCTGTTCTCTCTATTTTTTCTCTAGAGAACCCATGAAAACTTGTTCAAATGAATTTCAGGTTTTCCAATTTTAATAAAATTGAAAACATGTTTAAATCTTATTGTTTTCTATCGCTTTTTTAGTTAATCGATTATATTATACTCTTATAACAAATAACAATTCTGAAACGAACAATTTCAAAGCAAACAACAATTCAAAGCAACAATTGAAATTTTAAAACATTTTAAAAAAATCACAAGCGAACAACATAAATATCAACACTATTTTAGGCTAAATTTAAGAAGGTATATCACCATAACAATGTCATATATATTAAGTTATTAAAACTATTTAATATTTCATTAGTCCCAAAATAAGTGTTCACATTTGACTTTTAAATTCTTTTTCCGAAATTTTGATTGTAAATATATTTGTTATACTTGATAAAATATATCAATACAAAATACATTTAAAATTCTATCCATCCATATAATTTTCAACGAGTATCATTTAACGCACACAACAATAATTAAGGTAAAAAAAGACTTCGAAAGTTAAAAATGAACACTTATTTTAAAACGAATGTAGTAACAATATACATATTATCAATAAAAATAGTTTTTTAAATAAAAATAGAAAACTTTGACTTATGTTGAAAAAAGAAAAATATGAAGAACTCATAAAAGTAGTTTTCTAAATATTAATTATACATGTGAAAAATAGGTTTTCTGTTTTTCCGAGAAAAGTTTTAGAAAAATATCAATTTAAACACCTTTTTTATTTTCAAAGAAAATCTCTCTAAAAGACAATCATTTTTCCATTAATAAACACAACCTTTAGAGTTCGAACTATTTCAAAGCCAAGATTAAGAATTTGAAATAAACTGTAAAATAAAGATAAAACCTTATGGCAAAAACCCAAGCCGACCCGATCCCGACACGGACCCGCATAAGTTATTTCGAGTCAGGTTAATCCGATGAAAAGTTTATACAGGTTATTCCGTTCAACTCGACTTACCCGAATACAAAATATGGTGAGTTATTAGTTATGAAAATTTTGACTAACTCAGGTCCGGGTTAACTAGATTGCCCTAGCTAATTTTTTATTTATTATTTTAATATAAATTATATATATTTTCTATTGCAATAGAGATTTTTTTTTTTACATTTTACTTAAATATTAATCTTTATTTACCCGATCCGAATTGACCTAACCCAAAATAATTCAAATCCGAGTAAATCGAGTTCAAATAAGATCAAATTCAAGCACATAATTTTTTTGTCTTGATCAGACGTTAACTGATCTAACTCGAATTAATCCAAACCCGACCGAACTTACACCCCTACCTACACTGACTATGACATACCTATGAGAGTAGTCGCGTTTGGATAATCGACACTCAATGTCAAATAAAAAACTCATGTAACAAAAAATTAAAAAGTAAACTAAATAGTCGAATGTTCAATCTTTCGACACGAATCCTTCGACATCACATTTTTGCTAAGAGGCATGTTAGGTTTGTGCCCCTCCGTGTCTTCGCACATGTAAGACCTCATCGTCCCGTCCCTCGAACCGGTTTAGGTTACATGATATGAACCTTGACACCTAACAAATGATGAATTTTTAGAATATAAGAAATTACTAGAGGTATCAAATGGATTGGTTTGGTTTGGTTTGGTTTGGGTCATGGGTCAAATGGGTTATAACTTATAACTCAAATGAGTTATGGGTCAAATAAGTTATCATTTAATAATGAGTTTAATAAGTTATGAATCAAATAATTTAGGTCAGGTCAACCCACTAACTTACAAATTACTTTATGAAATTAGAACATTTCCACTAACATGGCACTATATGTTTTGTAATTTAATTGTTCCAAGTTTGGTGTAGATGGCCCAACGTTAAATCAATCAAATCATAATGCATCATTAAAGAATACCATTGACAAAAGTAACAACATGTATCGACATTCATTAGACTATTTGTAAAGAAAATAAAAACAATTTAAAGCTAGTTTTTACTATATGTAGGCCCGTTAACTTGCATGTCGATGAAAAATTTTGAAGTTGAAAATCCATATTTATAATATTGGGCATTTTTTTTATAGTAAAGAAAAATAAAAAGCAGGAATTTCACATTTCCAAAAAAAGAGATTGGTTTCTTATTAGAAAATAAGCTCTTACAGAATTACTACCTCCGTCCTATAATAAATATTTAATTTGATTTTTCTCGATTTTTTTTATTCAACTTTAAATATAAATATTTTCTTTTGTGTCATATAATATTGGATGAAAATATATGTATGGATTGAGATTTAAATGCATTTATATTAAATATATTTTTCATCTTGTATTATATAACACAAATAAAGATATTTATGGTCAAATTTAAAAAAAAAATCGAAAAAATCAAAATAGACATTTATTATGGGACGAAATGAGTATTATTTTTATTTAAAAAAATAATTAAATTTTCTTTTTATTTGACAAAAAAATTTATGAATTTTTTCGTTATTATAAAAGTTGGTGGATAAATTATAATATATATAAGTATTGCATTTGTGAAAATTAAAAACTTTAAAATAAAAGAAGTAATTAACGAAATTTTAATAATCAAATTTTAAATAAGTTAAATAAAGTTAAATAACACTTATAATTTTTCATATATCTTTTCGACTTTACATTTCATACATTCAAAATATATAAAATCTATTTAAATTAAAAAAATTAAAATAAATTTCATCCATATGTAAACCACGTGCGTGGACGTAACTACTACTCTCTCTTCGTCCCAATTCACTTGTTCATTTTAGATTTTTAGTTTTTTTTTTTTCAAATTTGACAATAAATTAAATTTTTTGTGTTATGTAATATTTGATAAAAATTATACTTATAAAAATACATTTAAAACTCAATTCATTTATATGATTTTTATCAAGTATTACATAACATAAAAATTTTAATTTAACATTAAAGTTGATAAAAAATACTTGAAAAGTAAAAAATGAACAAGTAAATTGGGACGAAAAAAATAGTATATATATATTTTTTTTTTTAAAAGGTGTATTTAAAATATAATGAACTATATCAAAAATACAATTCTTGAAAATCAGGTACATTTAAAAAAATCAAATTATATTAACAAAATTAACATTACAACACAAATATTATAAGAGCATTGCTAAATTCTCTTATAAAATCATCATACATATCCTCTTACACACACAATTATAAAACATATTCCACTCATTATCTCTCTAGATCTAAACCGCCAGTTCTGTTATATGTCATAATCCTATGTATAAGAGGATTTGTAGAAAGATTATATAGGAGAAATTAACATATTATAAATGTCCAAAACCCCTTCAAACTACCTCTAGTTTAGTCCCTGTCTATGATTAAGATTTGAAAACATAAATAAGCATGAAGGTTACACTTATTAACAAGACAGCTATCTTTTGATGTGTGGATGATTTATACAAAATATTTGTTACTATTATTTTTTTAAATAAATATGGTAAGACAACTCATATAAAAGAGATGTCCATCTGGTATTGGCCTACTTCATCACATGCACCCTTTTGCCCAGTCACCCTCATTATCCTCATTCTCTTTTCTGAGTTTCTCGATACATGTCAAAATTCAAACGTTGCTGAAATAGGTTATATTTAGGGCAGGGGTGGACCCAGGGGTTCCCGGATTCACGGGAATTCGATAGTAGTTTGTCACGTAGTGTAAAATTTTAGCAAAAATCGTTATTTATTCAAAATGAACCCGGTGCCAAATATGTGTGTTATGTAAAAAAACATTTGTGCACCTGATGGCTTATTGTTATGGGTCTGCCCCTGATTTAGGGACGACTTTGGTAATAATTTCGTTTCGAAGTTTCGAATCCGTTTTGATTTAGTGGTTTTGATTTTTTTTCCTATTAAAGAATTATGTACCGATTTTGTACTGAGCAGGATTTGGAATTGGTACCGGTACGAGTATCGATACCAAAAAATCAAAATTTTTCTGTTTTTCTTTTTAATTTCTCGACTTAGTACCCGTTCCATACCGAATTAATAGTTTCTATCTTTCATATTTTTTCATGGTCCTGGTGTCGTACGAAACGAGATTCAAATACCGATAATCGATACGGTTTTAATTCAGTTTCAAAATTCAGAACGAAATACTCATATTATATTTTTAAAAACCAACATAATTTTTAAAAACAAATTTGTTGGTTTAGCTGTACATAAGCAGTGCCGTGGCTAAGTAAAGCTTGTACAATAACTAAATACGATAATTAAAAATATATTATATCAAATTATAAATAATGAAAATCAAATTATTGTATTTTGATAATATATCTTAAAATTTAACAAATATTTGTAGGATAAGATTGTAAAACTGTTATAGTTTTCGTTGTAATTGAATTTTGAGGTTCTAAACATATAAAGCTATATTTATTGAGGTTTTCGCACATTTTAAAATATATTTCTTTGCATATAAGCTTCTCTTAGAACACATATAATGGGTAAACTATCTAAAAACATTTTACTATTTCAATAAGTGTTTGGAGCTAGTTTTCACCATTGCATCAACAACTTTTCCTAAAGCTTTTTTGGATGACTTGAGAAATACCAAGTCATTGCTAAAAGCTTTTACAAGTTCATTTGTTTTACATTAAATGCATTTAATGCATCAAGTCTTTGAAAACTCGATACATTGTAGATGCTCTTAGGTTGGGGAGCAATACCAAAAAACTTATTTTCCGTTTCATCGTTACCTCGGTTTTTATTAACTCACAAAAATTCACCATTAAACCGTAATAAGAAAAAAAAACTCATCTTTACATCACCTTTATTTATATAAAATATATTTCATTAAATACCCTGACACACTCACTTTCATGTTAACAACTTTATAATTAACATCTTACAGCTTACAGTCAATTTACCAAAGATAACCGTATTTTAAAATATATGGTACAAAAGGTGAAAAAACTCGTAAAAAGTCAAAATGGGTTAAAAAAAATAAATATAATAAGGCCTATCTGTAACAGCAACCTTGTGCGACCTTAATTTTTTTCTGTCACGTCAGTTTTTTTTCTCCAGCGACCGAGTGCAACTGCTTCAACAAGGCGACCTACTGCGACCGAGTTCAATTTTTAATATATATTTTTTATTTAAATAATTATTTAAATAAAATAAAAAATATTACAATAATATTTATACTTAAATATTATTAAAAATATACTAATTAGAAATAAGAGGGTAAAATACATTAATTAAAACTACCTCTAAAAATAGTCAAATTAATATATGTTGTGAAGAATTAAACAAAGCTCAATATATTAAAATTTGAAATTATTTTATAAATTTTATGATTTTATCTAATTAAAACTTTATTAAAACTAATATAATTTATCCAAAAAGTATATATAAAAAAAAACCAGGACCGAATAGATAAATGGGTCATGTGGGCGAACTAGTTGAAGGATTATATCGATCACATCAAATCGTCGCAATGGAAGCGACCTGCTTCGAATTCGGTCGATCGAACCGTTGCGGGTAGCCTAAGAAAATGTAGATTTTACGTAAAATGTAAAAAAAATAAGTAAACAGGTCACAAGGGGGTTTAAGCCACGGTACCGGTTTCTTTTATAAAGAGGGGTTCATAGTGCTTCGCATAGGTGATGTCACATGGGACGGTCAAATCATGGTTAATAAAGGGGCGGGGGGTTCATAGATCATTTTGACCCTTTTTCCACTCGACCAGTTAACGTTGGCGGGCATGGAGCCATTGCACGGTTGCATTTCTAATATATGACATAGAAAAATCCATGACATAAATTTATAGAAATCTTTTATATATTTATATTTATATAATAAAAGAATTAGATTATTTAAAAAATTTAGTGAAAAGTGAAGGTTGTAAAAAAAACAATTGAAACAAATAAATTGATTGATTTTAACTTATAAGCAAAATCGAGTGATGTGATTGATTGAAAAAAGTTAAAATTTAATTTAATTTAATCAAAATTAAAAAATTTGGTGAAATTTTCTAATAACACAATAAAATATATGTTTCAAATTTGTGAAAATAAAAACTTATAAAAAGAGAAGGAAATTAATAAAACTTTAATGGTTGAAATTTAAATAAAAAGAGGAGAAGATTAATAAAACTTTAGTGGTTGAAATTTAAATAAATTAAATGGACTTAAATGTGAACTTATAATTTTTCATATTTTTTAGTAACTTTAAAAAATAAACTAAATACTCTCTTAAACTTCATACCATCTATAATTTATATTTTAAAATACAACAATATATTATATTTAAAAAAATCAACAAATCACATGATTATAAATATTCAAATAAAAACTTAAATTATATTTTGACAATTAACAAAATCAAGCAATGCAACTTACGTAATTTATTATTAACATAAATATAAATATTAAAATGAATGCAGGACTTCAGACATCGACGTGAGATGAAATAAATAAACGAGATTTTATATATTACAAAAACATATATTTTTTTAAGGGTTGTTATGTGTTACTAAATACATAATATTTAGAAAATGATAGTTAACATTTCAGTTAAATAAAGTGAAATCCTTTATACAACAAATAGTTATGCAAAACATCAGTTAATATGATCACATAATGAAAAATCATGTAAAACTCGTGGTCCATGAGTATTGTAACTATTTAAATATTAAAATTTTAATATTGTTTTATAGAATAATATTAAGCATTACAGAATTATAAATTTATAAATCGTGTACGTGTAATGTTGATGTAAATAGTTTATTGATTAATAATTAAGATAAAATTATATAGAATAAAAATATCAAAAGTCAAAAGAGTATGTAATTCGAAAAATAAAATTTGAGGTGAGTTTATATTAATTTATACGATCCACAATAAAATAACAAAATAATCAAACAATAAACATTAAATGTTTTTAAAACCATATATAATATACACAAACATCGCAAACAAAATTATTACTTAATTTATCGTTTATGTATTTATCGTTTATGTTCAAAGCCTGTGCGTACACGGGCATTAAAACTAGTATATTTATAGTAAAAAATATAAATAGTTTGATTTTTAGTACATTCTTCGTATTAAATTACTTATAAAAAGAATTAATCAATTATTATATTCGTTTACATTTATTGTCTTATTTTGGCTTTTTAAAATATGTTTTTAATAGTTTTATATGTATTATATTATACTCATGAAAATTATAGTAATAAGAATACATTTAAATATCACTTTGTTAATGCAATAATGCCTAAAAACGTTACTTGCATTTTTTGGTCTCTTTTAGTTTTGATTACGACAATATGTAAAAACAAGCATTTACGAAAACAACGAAAAATGAATTCTTGAGTTCAAATATTTTTCATTTTACCCTTTTTCACTTAAGGTATGAATAAACAAGGACTAACCTTAATCAAGTGATCAAGTGATTTAATCTTTTCTTAAAACTCACTTTTTATTAAGTGTGACAAGTTTTTAATTAAACTTTCTTTTTAAGAAAATGTTTTATTAAATTAAATATTTGAAAATTTGAAAATGGCATATTCCCTTTTGATTTGGAATATGCTTTCTAGATATTTTAATAATCAGATATGACCCCCACCACTAAAGGACAAAAAGGGAGCGGAGTCTAGTCCGACGGTTCCTTAGCGTCTAGGCGGTTCCTTATCGATAAGGTACCGCCGGCTGAGATAAGGAACCGCGGACAGATATAGCCGTTGGCCCTTTGTCCTATAAATAGTGGACCTCTCTCAGATTTTTAATTCACCTCTTTTGCACACAAATTTCCAGATTCAAACATACTTCTTAAATAACTCAAATCCTTGATCATTTGATTGATTACTACTTGTTTAGAAGTGAATATATCTCATCCATCCATTCCTCTTCAAGTGCAAAGAGAAGAACACTATCATTGTGAAGTGTTGAGTCTACCACCAAAGATCCTTTGAAGATCAAATTTTATACATTTGTTGTTGTGTAATAGTTGTGAAGATCCAAGTAGTTGTGTCTATTTGGAAGTTGTGTATGTACTAAGTATAGTTGTGTAGATTGGTCCTAGCTACGATTAGGGCTCGACCTTTAGCTTAGAGTCGGAAATTGGTTAAGCGACGTGTACGATTTTCTCCACCATAAGGAGCTTGTTGTGTAGTGAACTCTCGAGTAAGAAGTACTCGAGGAGTGGAGTAGGAACGAGGAGTGAGCTTCGTTGCCGAACCACTATAAATCCTTGGTGTTTGGTTTGATCTTTCTTTACCCTTAACCCTTTACATTCTTTATTCTTTATGCATATATATTAGTTAGTATTAGTTTTAAATTACACTATCATTGTTCATATTGTGCATAAGAAGATTTCACTTATTTCCTTAAATCTAAGTTTTTGAGAAAAAAGATTTTTTGAAAACCATCATTTAACAAGTAAATATAAGAAACTATTCACCCCCCCCCCCCCCCTCTTCTAGTTTCTACAATTGGTATCAGAGAGGGTTGCTCAAGTATTTTTAAAGTATATTGTATTTTAAAACTTGAATCGATCTATGGATTTCAACAAGTACCTAGAAGGGCAATCTATGCAAAGACCACCACTTTTTGAAACCGATAGTTTTATTTATTGGAAAAATAGATTTGAGACTTATGTGAAATCAAAAGATTTAGATCTTTGGCATGTTATTACCAATGGTGATTTTTTACCTTATCAATTTAATGAAGTTTCTAAAACAAAGGAATTGGTCACTTTTGACAAAGCTAATGATGACACTAAAAAGAAACTTTCGAAAAATAATGAGGCTAAAATGGTGATTTATAATGCTTTACCTAAGAAAGAGTATGAAAGGATTTTTATGTGTGAAACCACTAAAGATATTTGGAACACTCTTTTAGTAACCCACCAAGGTAATAGCCAAGTCAAAGAAAGAAAAATCGATCTTCTTGTCCAACAATATGAACAATTTGTCATCTTAGAAGATGAAGCTATTGATAGTGCTTTTGCTAGATTTAACACTATTATTACTAGTCTAAAAGCACTTGATGAAGGTTTTTCTAGCAAGAACAATGTTAGGAAGTTTCTAAGGGCCTTACATCCGAAGTGGAGAGCAAAAGTCATGGCGATCGAAGAATCGAAAGATCTCTCAACTTTATCACTCGATGAACTCATAGGCAACTTGAAGGTTCATGAGATGATAATTTTGAAGGACTCGGAATTGGTAAAGACCAAGAGTGAAAGGAAGTCTCTTGCACTCAAAGCCAAGAAGGCACAAAGCGATCATGATAGTTCCTCGGATAGTGATGACGAGGAGTATGCATTGGCGGTGAGAGATTTCAAGAGGTTCTTCAAAAGACGAGGTCAACACGTGAGGCAACCCAACAATGACAAGAAACCATTCTTAAAGAATCGGTTTGCCAAGAACGAAAAGGGTGATAGGAATTTCTTTAGATGTGTTGATCCAAATCATTTCATTAATGAGTGTCCAAAGCCTTCACGCGATAAGAATCACACGACATTCGTTAGTGGTTCTTGGAGCGATAGCGTTGAAGATGTTGATGACAACCCCAAAGAGGAGAAATGTCTCATGGCTCACACTTCTAAAGAGGTACATTCCGAAACCGAATATTATATCAATGATAGCTCCACCTTAGATGATATTGAATTAGAAGGCCAATATGACAATTTACACAAACTTAGCCTTAAATTCATAGAAAAGAACAAAACACTAAAATCAACTAAAACTAAGCTTGAAAATGAGATTAATGAACTTAGGGAAAAATTAGGCAAGCTTGAGAAAAATAAAGAAGTTGATATAGGTTGCTTAAGTTGTGAGAAACTTAGGTTAGAGAATGCAGATCTCAAGAGCACCTCCACTAAACTAGAAAAGTTCATGAAAGATACTAGTGCTCTTGATGATATGTTAAACAAACAAATTCATTCTAAGGAAAGACTTGGTGTAGGTTTTAATTCAGATAAAGCATCAACTAGTGAACCTAAACAAGTCCGATTTTCAGAAAAACTATCTGCTGTACGCGGTCCCAAACTGTATAGGACGGTTCCTTATCGATATGGAACCACCACCATAGATAAGGTACCGCGGGCAGAAAGTATTTTTGATGAAAATCCTGAACTTTCTGAAAAGTCAAATTTAGGTGAACATCCTAAGCATCTTATTGTTAACAAAGTGAAATTACCCATACTTGACGACAATGTCGTTGATAAGTTCTATAAGCCTTTGAGTAAACCTCTAATGGGAAATAGAAGTTTATTAAGACCATCTTCTACTCCACCAAGAGTACGGAATGAGTCTAGGCCTAGAAGTAGAACGACAACACCTAGAAGAGATAGTCAAAACAATTCACGACCTAGAAGTAAAACTCCAACACCTAGAAGGAATGACCATAACTCTAAACCAAGATCAAATACACCTAGAAGAAATAATAAACAACAAAATGGTTATATGAATTATTATCCTCCTCCATTTTGTTCCCCATGTGGAAACCCTCCTCAATTCATGCATCCCAACCAAATACAAGGGATGTTTGGAACTAACAATTTTGGACCCATGAGATATTGGGGACCAAATGTTTGATAGTGTATGTTGTTACCTAGATATGCTTGGGAATTGATTTGGAACCCGACGAGTGGATTAAGGATAGTGGTTGTTCTAAACACATGACGGGTAATCGAAGTTTGTTCTCACTGTACAAAGCATATGATGGAGGCAACGTCACATTCGCTAGTAGTCTACGTGGTAATATCATTGGCAAAGGTACGGTTTCTCTTGACTCCATGACTATTGAAAATGTTGAGCACGTAGATAATTTAGGGTTTAACCTTTTAAGCATAGGTCAAATTTGTGACAATAAGTGTAAGGTCATCTTTTTGGTAAATGACAGTGAAATCGTAAAAGATGGAAAGGTCATTGGAAAAGAGTTTAACCGAACGGATGTGGTGTTGCGTGGTTTTGAGGCGACAGCGAGACCTCCATGGTCTCGGTGGAGTTCTTGAGGGGTTCGGTTAACACCAAACACGCACGGGGGTGTTTGGCAAATTTTTATAAACATGTAATTTTAGTTTATTAATTAATTTAATTAAATAAAACATGAGTAAATTAAATTAATTAATTTCCATGACTTAGGATATAATTTATTTAAATAAAAACCATGGTTTAATTATGTCCATTTTATTTAAATAAAAGTTATGATAAAATAATTATTAACTTAATTATTCATGTGCATTAAATTAATTAAAACTTAGCTTAATTAATTTATATCATTTTAAGGTAAAGTTTAATTATATTAATCATGCAATATTATTAATTAATAATAACTTATAATGACATGTTATATCATTATTAATTAATAATTATACGTTAAGACTAAGTATTTAATCATTATTAAACTTTAGTATATAATAAAACATGACATATAATATGCTTATTTAAACTATATGCTATATCATTTTATTTATTTAATAAGGCTATTATTAATTGAAATACATTAAGTATGGAAACATGCTATTTATGGAAACATACTAAATATAGAAACTTTCTATTTTTGGAAACTTACTATTTAAGGAAACTTGCTATTTGTGGAAAGTTACTATATATGGAAACCTGCTATTTTTGAAAAGTTATTATATATAAAACCTGTTATTTTTAGAAAGTTACTCATTATGTTATAAAAGTACTATAACACTTAAAACATGAATTACACTGATCTAAAACACAACATTAAGAATCACATGATTAAATAAGAACAAGTATAATAAGTAAGAACGCGTCAAGGAAACTAATAACGAGTATGTATAAGTAAAACAGACACTTATTCATGTCCCTTTATTATGTAGCTATCGTGAAGTCGGAGTGATCTTCCGCATTCATTTTTTGTCTTCATTTACTGGACATAAGGTACGGATATACCGTACTTCAGTAAGGACACTTTTTCCTATATTAGGATTTCCCGTTTGCAGCCATCTGTTTTCCCCAGTAGTTTACGTGTCTTAAACAATTTCAGTATATGTTATGTTTATTTCAGATTGTCTGAGCTATATACATGCATGCCAGTTTCACCTAGTTATGGGGGTATCATAACCATAACACTGGAGGCACTGGTTTTATGACTCTTCCGCGGTGAGAGTGATTGCTCGCAGCGTCCCTTTCAGTTGTTTGGCCTATTATATTATTATCATGTGGGGCGAATGAGTGCATCTCAGGACAAGTTTAACAAGATTACATGGTAACTGCGGTGTGTGCCTTGCATCCGTTACAGGAGCTGATCCCTCCACTCTGACTATAATAATTAGAGGCAACCCCTCTAATTGCATGATGAAGTCACCTCTCTAAGTATTCATGCACGTTGATACCACATGACCTATATGGGCTCCGGGTATATTTAAAATACAATTTTCAGTATAAACTAAACATGAGTCTTTCAGAAGTATAAAACCAGTCTTATAAACTTAAACCAGGTTTTCCAGGACATACACTTATTCCGCTGTACTTTCATTTTATTACTTGCTTATGTTTATGCTTTACATTTCATTGTCATATATCCGCACACTGAGCGTATTGCTCAGCCGTATTTCTTTCTATGTCCCAATACGACAGGTAATAAAGGGGAAAGCTAGGATTCAAGAGTATGTGCATGGGATGGAGACGCCTAGTCTTCTTTCTCTTTTAATGCATTTACATACTTTTCCTTTGCTGGACATTGTTTAGTCATTTCCTTACATTCTATACTTATGCATTTGTGTGTGCAGGTTATGTTGAAACAAATGTTTATTTCCGGTTTCTTTTATGGTCATTTAATGTTTTAGACATTTAGCTTCATCCTTTGATGATACGCCTTAATTACTGCGTAACGGTCCATTTATCCAAATAAGGTGTTACAAAAACATACAAAGAAAAAGCATCCTATTTTCTCAACAAGCCAATTGAGAAAAAAAAAAAGACCCGAGACAAAAACCATTTTACAACTTGATCGTACTCCGATCTAATTCATCTCGACGGTCGCATTTCACTCAATCACCTCCGATCAAGTAGAAATCTTCTCTACTGTGATCAGCCTAACATAGTTTGATACTGAAAACTCAATTATGCAACAAAATAATTAACCTGAAAATAAATTTTCGAAACTACATTCGTATCCGCAAATCACATAAAAACAAACCAAATTATACCAAAGTACCAATTTTTTCAAATTATAATAATCATGTTTCTCAATGAAATTTGTATATAGACAAAGCTGATTATTCTACATAAGACACCAAAACATATAATAGTTATAAGTCCATGGTCGGTTTGAGTGATTTGACAAATAATGAAATAAATGTAGCAAACATAATGTTAATTTATAAAATTTAAGTCACTTTCAATATGCAAAAAATGTCATATAAATTTGTAATGTGACGTTGAATAATTAAATATGTGTAACAGGTAGGGATGAAAGCATGGATGTTAAGAGAGCTGGGAGTCGTTGGCACGAGAAGTTGGTGTCAAAGGCGTCACCTATGATTTAGGGCTTTGGCATCAAAAATCCGTTGGTATTACATTTACGGAGTGTGGTTGACACGAGAAAAAGTGGTGCTAAAGGGGTATATTGAGCCCACAAAAACTCCCCTTTATTACTAAAAAAAAAAAAAAAAACTTGTTGGCGCTGGCTGTTGGGGTTGGCGCGAGGCCCGTTGGTGCCAACGTCGGAAGTGCGCCAATGAAAAGTTGATGCCAAAGTTTTAACAACCAAGGTTTGGCGCCTTATTCCCTTTGCTCTAAATAAATGTATATGGTTGTGGTCTTTATGTTTTATGTTTGTAATATTATTTAATTTATTATAAAAGCACGAAGAATGATAGTTGTTGGCTTGGTATAAAAGCTACCAATTATGGTTTACAAATGGCGCATTATAAGGCTGGTGGGAGTGGTGGCTAAGCCAAGAGTGAGTTATATAACTCACGGGTGAGTCCTACTCTCCCCATAAAAGTCATGCGCGAGTTAGTCTCTAGAAGAAAAAAAAGAGGGTCAAACTCACCTGGGTGAGTTTAAGTTTTGTGGGCCCAAAGTGTTTTTATTTTTTGGGTTAGGTTTATTTGTAGGTGTTTTTTGTGAGTGAGATGTGTTTAGATAATAAAAAATACGTATAAAAGGTGAGTGTGTGTGAGTGTCATTATCTCCGTGAGTGAGTTTCACCCCACTCTCACCAGTCTAATTAGCTTGGTGTCAAAAATGCCCGGCTGAAAAATAACAGTTAACGTCAACAAATTTATTTATTTATTTATTTATTTTTTTAATAAAGTGAGATGTATATGAATTTATGATATCATACTCTTATATTATCGAGATTTTTTATTTTTACTTTTATAATTTAGTATATATTATAAAATGAGAAAGCTGAAAGTAAAAAGTATTAAACTAACAAAAACTACAAAACAGAATCTGATAAAAAAAACTGAGGCTAGACTGTAAATAAAGAACAAACACAAGTAAACAACGTCTTAAAATTAGAGTCTCACTTTGACATTCTCGGTTTATTTTCTCTAATTTTAACCTTAAATATTTTTGTTTGTTTTATATAATACTTATTGAAAAGTATATGAATAACATATGAATTGATTACTTTTTAAATATATTTCCATAGTTATAATTTTATCTAGTATTATATAAAAAAACAAATACTTAAGGTTAAAGTTGAAAAGAAAAAACCAAAAAAATTAAAGCAGGACTATAATTTTAGGACGGAAAAAGTTTTTTTTTTTTTACTTTGTATGCGGATCGAATACTCTGTTCCCGAGTTTATATTTTGGAATGAAAAGGAAAGTTTGAGATGTAAATAAAAAAATTTGTGTTTATGATATTTTTAGGAGAGAATTAGAAAATAAAAAAAAGTAAATTACATCAACTTTATTCTCTAAATCTTCTTCTCAAATTATAATAAAATGAAGTGAAGTTAGTTTTTAAAGGGTTTTTTAATTACCTTTTCTTTTTTCAACTCAGAAACATAATATAAAAAATAATTTCATATAACAGCACCCAAATAAACATTATAAACTTCTTTATAGTTTTATGGTATGTTGTCATTTCAACATATTTAATAATGGCTTTTAAAGAACAAGATATAATTAAAAATACGTGGTTGATAACATTTCAAATTTTAAAATTGTGGCATCAGAAACCCGTTGGTACCACATTTACAGGGAGTGGTTGACACGAGAAAAAGTGGCGCTAAAAGGGTATATTGGGCCCACAAATACTTCTCTTTATTACAAAAAAAAAAAAAAAAAAAAAGAAAACTTGTTGGCGCTGGCTGGTGGGGTTGGCGCGAGGCCCGTTGGCGCCAACGTCGGAACCGTGCGCCAATGAAAAAGTTGGTGCCAAAGTTTTAACAGCCAAGGTTTGGCGCATTTGTTCCCCTTGCTCTAAATAAATGTATATGGTTATGGTCTTTATGTTTTTATGTTTGTGATATTATTTAATTTATCATAAAAGCACGAAGAATGATAGTTGTTGGCTTGGCATAAAAGCTATCAATTCTGGTTTACAAATGGCGCACTGTAACTAGCTTGGTGTCAAAAGTGCTCGGCTGAAAAATAACAGTTAACGTCAACAAATTTATTTTTTATTTTTTTAATAAAGTGAGATGTATATAAATTTATGATATGATACTCTTATATTATCGAGATTTTTTATTTTTATTTTTATAATTTAGTATATATTATAAAATGAGAAAGGTGAAAGTACGAAACGGAAATTATAATGTTTGATAAGTAAAAAGTATTAAATTGACAAAAACTACAAAACAGAATCTGATAAGAAAACTGAGGCTATACTGTAAATAAAGAACAAACACAAGTAAACAACGTCTTAAAATTAGAGTCCCACTTTGACATTTTCGGTTTATTTTTTCTAATTTTAACCTTAAATATTTTTGTTTGTTTTATATAATACTTAATGAAAAATATATGAATTGATTGCTTTTTAAATATATTTTCATAGTTATAATTTTATCTAGTATTATATAACAAAAAAACAAATATTTAAGGTTAAAGTTGAAAAGAAAAAACCGAAAAAGTTAAAGCAGGACTATAATTTTAGGACGGAAGAAGTATTTTTTTTACTTTATATGCGGATCGAACACTCTGTTCCCGAGTTTATATTTTGGAATGAAAAGGAAAATTTGAGATGTAAATAAAAAAATTTGTGTTTATGATATTTTTTAGGAGAGAATTGGAAAGTAAAGAAGAGTAAATTACATCAAATTTACTCTCTAAATCTTCTTCTCAAATTATGATAAGGAGTGAAGTTAGTTTTTAAAAGGTTTTTAAATTACTTTTTTTTTTCAACTCAGAAACATAATATAAAAAATAATTTCATATAACAGCACCCAAATAAACATTATAAACTTCTTTATAGTTTTATGGTATGTTGTCATTTCAACATATTTAATAATGGCTTTTAAAGAACAAGATATAATTAAAAATACGTGGTTGATAACATTTCAAATTTTAAAATTGTGGTCAGGTAACGTTAACCTATACTTTTTTTTAATTATATTCATATGATGTACTGTACTTTTTTTCTAAGTAATTATAACAGATGTCACTAGGTTGTAGATTGTTGACTTATAAATGTTTCTAGTAAATTATTGCACGACAATTGAAGTGGATATTACTACATTATCGACACAAATATTTTATGGACTTAAAAGCTAAGAGCATCTCTTATCATAAACTTTTCTAGAGGTCTATAATATTAATTTACAAAAGGTTTTGTTTTATAAACCTACTTTCATTATGTATAAACCTTTTTTAAATTTATAAACCTCTTAATAACTCACATTTATTAAATTATGAAGAGGTTCAACATTTTAGACTTCTTCATGCCACATAAGCTTGAAATACATCTCCACTATGTTTTACAAGTTTTTAGACCTCTTCATAACTTTATAAACCTATATATAAACCACCACAGTGGATGCCCTAATGATAGAAGCTTATGATTAATAAAAAAATGGTAGCATAATATAATTTTGATTTCAGAAATTCATGAGTTATTTGTGAGATTCTGTTTTGATAATGTATTCTACTGATTTTAAATGAAAGGATTAAGTTGTATAAAGATGTATCTCTACTATTTATAAAGGAAAAACTACTATTTCTTAAAAAGTAAAATGTAAAAACTTAAATTTACATAAATAGATTCACTCATTAATTATAATCAAACTTTTTTCATAATTTCAATACTCCTAATTTCGATTACCGGGTCACGGGTCGACCATCGAGTTATCAGTTCGATCATCGGGTCAACTTGATCGAGTTACCCGGTTACCGGTTCGTCCTTCGGGTCAACCCCATAGGGTCTAACAGGGTTTCGAAAATATAAAACCGGGTTTTAATTTGACCCTTTTTTTAACTGCTTGAACCGGTCGGGTCAAACTGAGTTATTAAAATATTTGGGTTAGCGGGTCAAAACATGTAACTTTACAGCGAGTTATGAATAGTATTTTAAATTTTTTATGTTGTTTTGCTTTAACCCAAGGTAAACAACTTGATATTTTCACGTTTTATTTTGAATGTTACACGAAACACTCACCACAATATCACATATCGTTAATTTCTTGCCGCTACGAATTTCCGCCGTTATGCGCGGATAATCGTCTAGTTATTTTAATACGTGAAGTATTATTTATTTTTTTAATATGACAAATTTTTAATTTTTGTGTTACTTTACACCACGATTAACTTGCTATCATTAAATAAATAAACAGTTTTTAACTCATACTCGAGCTCGTTCATTATGCGTTTTGAGATAGGTTTATTTGGTTTTAACTCGTACTCGAGCTTGATAAAAGCTTGACTCGATTAAGCTTGTCAATCTTGAGCTCAAGCTTGAGTTGCTCGATGAAAGTTTGGCGTATTTGCCACCTTTAATCTTAAATAAAACCATCAGAAGGTCAAAAAGCTTGCTAAACACAAGAAAAATGACTGCCGATGACGATCGAGTTAACTTAGCGAGACAATTCGGAATCAGGTGAGCGTATATGTGCCTCACATAGAGCCTGCAATCCGAGTCAACTCGGTTAATAGACGTTCTATAACAGAACCCTGAATCACCATCAAGTTAGCGTCTCAGTGAGCGGACACACGAATCATGATAAATTTCCTTTACACAATTGCAAGCCGCGTTAACTCGATGAGTTGATTCCACGTGGGAAGGCGAACATAGATATCGCTAGATAACATATACACAAGATTTCTTAAATCATTAAAGTTGGGCTAAACGAACAACAGCCGCAACTTTTACTAACTTACGCAGGCCATGATCTTTACCACTGGCTTTTTTACAGCATAGATTAACACTCGACGCCAGTAAACTGTAATTACACATCATATATAGCTCATTTCTACTCATTCGGCGCGTGACTTTGCCCGAGCCTAATATGTGGACATTCCCTTTCGGGTTCACCACTCGACCATAGAATCTTGAGATCCCCTCTCTTCTTTCCCAAGGACAGAAAGGTTCCTGCATCATGTGTCCAGCTCGTTATGCAATATGCGCAGATCAGAAGATTGATTAAGATCGAGTAAAATAATAATCTATGACATTACCTAGAGTAAAGGGAACAATGTATAGTAATGCCGGTTGACCGTGACCATCCATCAGATTCAACGCGATATAAGTTACAAGAAGACCTATGTTTTCATAAAGATTTTATTAACACGTTAGACAACCGATAAATCTATAAAAAGCAATGGTGATTTACTTTTTTTGTTATTAATCTATCTTACCAAATCCGTAAGCAAACATTGCCCACAAGAAATATCCAGCTCGGATTTGCTTTTTCGCCAACCAATCATACCTGCATCATGTGTTTAAAACAAAACTAATCACTCGACAGGAGTGTAATCTCGATAGAAAAACATAAAAATCCAATCTTTAAATTCATAGCTGGCAAAATCGATTAGATAAAGGGTCAACGGGTTCGGGTCAAAACAAGTAATTCTATATCCACCCCACGGGTCAAACCTGAGGGAAAATGCGATTAGTAAACCAGGTAAGAGAATGTCGCCAAAGCCAATGATGCTAAATCCACCCCACGGGTCAAACATGCGAGGTATTTTCAGTAGCATTGGTATACCGTCCTCCCCACTTTTATCACCACGAGCCACCTATAAAGAAAACAATTATCGACCGAGTTATTAGTTTAGCACCAAAACTAGAAGTGCTCGACTAGTGACAAATTAGGAAAAAGGTTGACATACCACGATCATCACACTTTCGTGGAACAATTTCTTAGAAAGGAAGACCCAAAATATGTCGTACAAGAAAGCACAACCTAGTAGAACCGTCCCGACCTGAGCCACAAAACACAAAAACAGTTTTTAAGTGTTCTGATATTTGAAAAATATCTAAAGTAAAACCCTTAAATAAAGATGATTTAACCTTGAGATTAGGTACATGGACAATCTGAAGTACGGTAATTATTAGCGCGATACCCTGAGAAATGAAGGATAACAAAAAGATCATTATTTCGGCTTTATAAGAAATTATATGATGTTTACGTATAGAGTTGACTTACAAGTATATCTTGACCGATCCAAGCAAACTTTGTTTCACGATACACTGCCCAAAGAACGGCAAAGACTATGCAGAATGGCATGACAGCAATTGTAAGATATGAAATAGCTCCGTAGAACGGTACTTTGATGTAAGATTGTGCAGCGTGTTTGAACCACCTAAAAAAATTTGTTAAAAGATAATTTTTAGTCGTCACGGGACCCAAAAGCTAGATTAGCAATCGTAAATCTCATTATAGTATGATTAAAAACAGAATTAGGAAAAAAAAGGTTGCACCTTGACAGCAACGCGCAGATGCAAGTTTGCAATCCCTGCATGTAACAAACCAGTCTTTGATCAGATTTTATGAAATAGACCTGATAAGTTACGGGTTTTAAAGGGAGACCAATACCTCTACGCCTCCTATGCAGAAAATGACCACCAAAAGTTCGATGAACCATGCGGACATCAACTTGTAAAGGAGAACCAAGAAGCAAGAAGCAACGATGACAAACAAGATTGCTGACTTTGTATTCACTTCCACAATCCCGCTTGTTCCAACAACTTTTGTATTTGAAAGCTCCTCTGAAAAATCCTACAAGATCCAAAAACCTCATACGTTAATGCACACTACGTAGGACAAACAAGTTTCAGAAAGGGAATAATAACACTATTAGGACCTGCAGTAGTTTATCATGTTCTACAGCTGCTTCGCTCGCACTCCACGCAGACCAATAAGAGGCACATAAGATGGTACCAACTGCCATCAACCATAAAAATACTTCGGCTATGTCTACCACTGGTCTTCGCGGTGAGTATAACTGTACGGAGACTAGAGTGTAGTTGAATAATACATTTAGAAAAGAGTGGCGTGATAATGTAAACTAAACTAGATTACAAGGATCGTCCATGTGGTTTGCTTGAATTTAAAACCGTCTCCAAAAAGATAATTACACTGTCCATCCCTCATTGCAACTTTGTAGTACTTGTATACATGAGCCTCTAGGTTTAACGGCCCACTTGGTAAATTATGTAATAGCCATATTACCCTTTCAACGAGTAATACTAAAATTTAACAGATGGCTGTTAAATCTAGATGCTTAGGGACACGAGTGTTACAAAGTAGCAACGATGGATGGGCATAGCAATTACTTCTTTTTACGGACAATTCAAAATACCGAGCAAATCACATGGAAATCTTTGTAATGACACACTAACAAATTTAGAAGAAAAATGTCTTTTGGGTTTATGACCGACGCTGAAAAGGACTTGGTGACTTACTAGATGATCGATTCGACAACATTCTCTCTAACTCGAGACCAGCATCTTGTGGTAGCATGACGGTGGGTATGTGTATGTCTAGATCAGTTTCATCAGGCTCACAAACCATCTTGTAGAGTTCTGAGGAATTACAAAGTAAAACAATAAATGTTCGATTTTAACTTGTTGGCAGTTCTTAATGAGTTGCCACATATAGGGCTGATATTCGTGTAAACCTGACCTGAAGAAGCCTTATTTCCGTCGGGTTGATCGGGTTTTGGGGAAGAAAAACCTTACCCGTACCCGTCACTAATAAGTTTTAGGTTATTCGGGTTCGGGTTAACCCGGATAAGCCAAATTTAACATAAAAGTAAGAAAAGTGGGTAAATTTTTATAAAAAACCAAAGGATTATGTGAAAAAAAGTTTAGAAACCTCTTATGCGGGTTAACCCAAAACAGAATAAGCTCAAAAATCTCACTCGAAACCCGACCCTAATAAGAGTTAGGGTTAACCCGAATAAGTTTTTTCAACCCGTATAGCCTGAAGCGAGTAAGCTTATGCGGGTTGCATTAGCCACATAGCTAATAGCCTAAAAGTAAACTGTTTAGCTACTCATAATATGCTGAAATACAATCTGGTAAGTCGAATAATGATTTTTTAGAAACACGTAAATATGATAAAAGGGTAATTGTTGTCACCTCTTTGGTTGTTTATAATAAGGACTGCCGAAGCACCAGCAGCTTGTGCAATGTTTGCCTTTGTTGTGAATTTGCAGCGCCCCCGGGTCACCATGATGACATCACCAGTAAGCTACCATAAGATGTACGGAGTACAAAACTAGGTTAGTCACTACTGTAGATGAGCACGGGTGACGACTAATAAACTATTTATCAAAGAAACGCAATTCAACCTTTTTTCTTGGTGGACTGCAACAATCACGAGGGTCTGATTGAGTAAGACGAGTTTGGTTTGCATTCTTCTCCTTTGATACGATGGTAGTTCCAAATCTAGCACCAACACCGACAAACTCGGGGCCTTCCACACCACTAACCCATGTTTGAACTTTTACCTAGAAAAAACAACAATCATCATACAATGGTGATCAAAACTCGATATACAGAGAAGGGTTGGATTCAGTCCCGGGATTAACCCGGTGAGGGTACATTCGAGTAAAAAAGGCTCGCCCTCCCCAAGTAACCTGAACAGGGAAGCCACATCCGTTTAACCGAAATCACTTAGAATATCTAAATGTAACATATGATCAAAAGTTATAAGCCTATAAGCACACTTTAAGTCTCTATATATCGCAATCTTGCTATTCAAATCTCTAACAATGACATACATCTATTGCATCCGTACATACATATGACGTAAAGTCAAGCTATAAACATACGAATCAAAGCTATTATCTCACATTCTCACTTCTTTGCATCGGGCATTTTGGAAGTGATTTATATTGCATTTTGACGTCACATGTAACAACTTTCCAATGTTCGGGTACTGTCGTCAGAATGATTCTAATGATCTAACTATGTATCGGTCATTTTACATTACAGCTTAAAACAGCCGAACCACATCCAAATCCAAACACTACCTCTCGTATACCATTTCACGCCGGATTTCGACTATTCCATCAATATAACATACATGAAAGCTAAAATTTACTTAAAATCAGTAACTACATCATGCAATCAAACTAAAATCTCAGATCAAAGAAACCTTAATCACATATAAAAGAAAACATTTTGACATATCGTACCATCAAATCACCAAATTAAGACCCATACCCATTTCACGAATCACACTAAAACGTACGAAAAAACACAAATTTACCTCAATTACCAAATAAAGAACCCTACCCATATTGCATTCGGCAATTTGGGAGTGATTTACATTGCATTTTGATCTAACTATTTACTGGGTCATTTTACATCACAACTTCAAACATCCGAACCACAAGCAAGCCCAAACACCACCTCCCGTATACCATTTCGTGCCAGATTCTGACTAATTCACATAGCAAAACCACTCAGAAAACGCGACACACCCCCTTTATTTAATCCATCAAATAATATTCAATGAAGCTACTAAAATCTCAGATCAAACTATTTACTGGTCATTTTACATCACAACTTCAAACATCCGAACCACATCCAAGTCCAAACACTAATACCATTTCGCTCCAGATTCTGACTAATTCAGCAAAACCACTCATAAAACGCGACACACCCCCTTTAATCCATCAAATGATAATACAATGAAGCTAAAATCTCAGACCAAAGAGCTAAATTACTAAAAACCTATGTCACTTACAAACACATAAATCAACCAAAAAAACACTAAAAAACATTAAAAAACACCAAAAAAAGACTAAAAAACACTAAAAAAACATTAAAAACACTAAAAACATTAAAAAAAAACACATAAAAACACTAAAAAAACACTAAAAAGACACTAAAAACAATAAAAAAACACAATTTAGCTGAAATTGAAAAAGGGTGATTCTGTAAATACCAGAACAAAGTCATTCTCACAACCAGGCTTCTTGGGGGCAAGCTTATCATCATGAACAATGTCACCAGCTCTAACCACTGAAGGGTTTTTTACTAAAACAAAAACCAATACTAAAAACCAACAAATTTTGTAAAAAAACCCCATGACAACAACAAGTGTTCTTGCTCACTGCTGCTTCATGATTAGTTCCAACATATGTAACAGAACAGATCTCTTGGTTTTTTAAGGAGTGTGTTTGTTTTTGTTCACTGATGTTGAGTGGAGTGTGTAACCCGGAATAACCGGTTCATGTTTGTACTTTACTGTCCTGATAAAGATATTTAATCGTTTTAATCGGGATTAATCGGCTAAGTTTTTTATAAAATTTTAGATATTTTTGGCAAATTTTGGATATTTCTAACGAGTTTTATGTATTTTCGACAATGTAATTCTTAAAATCCAACTTATCATACATCATACATATAACTAATTTTTATAAATGATAAACATAAGTATACAGTGAGTTTTCGATATTTTTAGCAAGATTTGTAGGTTTTCGAAAAGTTTGACTTTCTTTCACTATCATTGAGCACAGTTAATCGCTGTTAATCGTCTTTTGCATAAGTCGGCAAAGTTGATGGTCATGTAATGATTAAGCGACAAATAATGGACTTTGTAAACTTTTTTTACAACATTGGTGTTTAGTAAAAATCGAAATTTATAAAAAAAAAACTCTTTTTGTCTTGTATTAAATGTATATTTTGATTTTTTTTTAAATTGTTTTTGTTTGCGTTATGAAATTATTGATGTATATAGCATATAAATGTTATCTGTTTTAAAATGTACATTTTATTGATATAGATTTTATCAAATATTATAAATTCATGTTCGCGTTACTTGAAAAAAAAAACCTTTTTCACTATGATGTAAAATGTTTAACCTGATGATAGTTTCAGAAATTTTATCGACTATTTCAAGATGTATGACTTCATCGTGAGCAATGTTTATAAACCCGGTTTCTTAATTGATCCGGTCGAGCCACTGAGTCAAGATTCAACCGGTTTAAGCGGCAGTTCAACCGGGTTTTTTGGTTAAAACCGTTGTTTGGTCACTCGACCGGATCACGGTTCAACTAATTTAACCGGCAGAGTTAACCCGGATTTTAAAACACCGATCGTGAGACCATCTTTTAAGATGATTCCTTATTCACCTATGTAGCATAAAAAAACATATTTTTGTCATAATCTTGAACAAAGAAAATAAGATGAAAATATATAAGAATCTGATTTACATTCGCACAGCAACAATCAGTTTGCATCAACTCCAAACAACCTCCAAGTATACAGCAATAAAAACGACAAAATAATAAGAAGTAGATTCCATGACATCTGCAGTTGCCAATCTGCTCATGAGAAATTATCGATCATTATCCGGTTCATATGGTGACTAGTTATAAGGAGTTAACTGAATTTGACAATTCCTTGAAGCCCTGGGAGACATAGACAATTTTGCATTTAACCGCTCTCTCCCTTCATGAGAGACGAGAACACTATTGTACCTGACTGTTAGCTTCTTTAAGTCCACTGCATGTTTCAATATGAACTTCAGGTAGTTTACTGTTTCAGAATTGCACAACCATTTAGTGGTATCGGTATATTTCACCGTAACGATGTTCTTCAACGTTGAGGTTGGAAAATACGTTGGTTTCATCCACGGACCTTCATGTTCCTTTTGTTTTAACACAGATAAGATGGAGAAAAAATCAACATTATACACATATACAAAGAAGTAAGATCGAAAGCATAAAATAGGACTATCTCAAAGTTTCAAAATTAACCAAAGTACCTTTTTAACGGACAAGTGTTGCAGCTGCCGATTCCTTTTAAGAATTTGAGGGATTTCGTTCAGATTGCGATGATCATGACCCACTAATACCAGTTTCTTCGCATGTGGAAACTCTGGAATATGTTTGAATTCATCTCCTTCATTACTCTGATATTATAAGGTTTTTAGTGTTACAAATTGATAGTTCAATTAAAAAAGAAAGCAATACACTGAATATTTCAAAAAGAGGAAACTTATTATTACCTCGGCATCTATACTCAGGTTTCTAACTTTACTCAACCCTTTTAGCAGCTCAGCCCACAGATGATCTTTACATACCCAACATGAGACTTTTGCCTTAACAAGAGATGACAAATCCTCCATCACATAAAGCGAGCACATTACCAACTCTTCAATGTGAAGGTATTCAAGATTAGGGACGTTTAAAACAACTTTGTGGATATGTTTTGTAGAATAATACCAGAATGCAAGTCTCAGTCGCTTTAAAGTAGGTGTCTTGAAATAGAAGTCTTCTGTATTACCGGGCATATGTATTTTGAGAGATAAATCTTCAAGTAATGGGCAACCATGGATGAGTTTGAATATATTGTCACAAGATATGGAGTTAATACCGATGTCAAAATTTTTGAAGTTATCAGTGATGTCAAGGGTTTTCAGATTAGGAAGATAGATGGAAGGTGGGCACTCCCATGAAAATTCATTATTGACTGGATCAAGTAACTTTAAACTTAATTTTGAGAGTGTAGTGCAGGTGAACAAGCTCAAAGGCAGCCGAATATTGCTAGTCATCTGTATGTCAAGTTCACTAACATTTAGCCTAACTGCTTCACTGATCCACTTTGAGACAGTCATTGGATTTGGAACATGGGTCTTGCAAAAGTGCACCCGGAATGTTTTTACACAAGTTGATTTGTGAAACATAAGTACCCGATCCACATGCAAATATGACTTTGATGGAATATCATCAAATTCAAGGTTATGTGTCAACGTCCAAGTGTATCTCCATCTTTTGGATAAAATGCTAGTTCGTACAGCGAACTTGGTAGGCATACAGGAAACTATTTCCGAAAAAACATCTTCAGGCAAGCTGCTAAACCTATCTACTTCCTTACAACTCCGACTCATCTTTTAGCAGCCTTTTCACTCTGTAGCATAAACACAAAATTTCATTATTATCCTAAGACTTTTCAGACATGCGTATCATTCAAATCCGAACTAGCCAAAATGGTTGAAACAAAGTTCTTACAAGAGATATTTTTTCAATATGAAGGTACGAAAGTGTAGTTTATTTGAAATCAAGCTTTCATTCAAAAAGAACAACTATCTTAACAAGTCACAAGGTTTGGTGATGCTAACTCACGTAACTAAAGCATTACCTACAATATATGAGTACGAACATTAGCGGGTTATAACTATGCAGGATATCAATTATATGAGTACGAACATTAGCTGGCTCAACCTTCAAACATAAAACAAATTATTCTCGAATCAATGAGCTAATTCTAAACGTTACATGCTTAAGCGTATTACCAGCTAGTCAAAAAACTTACAGGAAACTAAAGAAAGACAGTTAAGGTCATCTACGTCAGGTATGTAAAAGGGGTGTTTGTTTCGGCTTATATGTGGACTTATAAGATTATTTGATTTCGGCACATATTTCATAAGCCCCAATTTTCCTGCTTATTTTGAGACTTGTGAGCTTATATAAGTTTATTACTATACGATAAACTTATATAAGCCCAGAAAACCCAAAATAAGGCAGAAAATTGGAGCTTATGAAATATAAGCTGAAACAAGCACTCCCTAAGGTATAATTCTTAATGCTATACAAGGTTTTTTTGCAACAGAACATGATAAACCTGTTATTAAGAATTGTGACACTCATTTCCGTGAATACATAGATAGACTATTCACACAAGTTAGTGAGGAGAAATACTTGTTATTCACATAATTAGTTGTGAGCGGAGGGAAGAAGCTGCACACTGTAAACTGTGGACAAGAGTTCAAAAGTCCACACTTAACAAGGGGCACATCTGATTGTCTAAGATTTCATATATAATCAGACACTTTCGTCTAACTTAGCAAATGCGTATGATTGCTTATTTGAAAAGCTTATATGCTTACAGTGGGTTTTTAAAAAGCAAATGCGCAGAAAACAGAAGCTAAAGTAAGCATCTACTTATTTTACAGTGAAATTAGTTGTTTGAATAAGCTAAATATCTGTTTGTGTGTGTAAGGTGTTAAAGGCAATCCCAAACACTCCCCTAAGATAGTGGTAGCGTAACCGATAAAAGTTCATTTAGGGGCATGTTCAATGAAAAGTAACTAAAGCGATAATAGTGCACAGCTTTAACAATCGAATGTAACGAATACAACAAAGGCGAAGATGATAGCCTAACTATATTCCGCAAAAGCATTTAATTAGTGCGCGTAACTATATCTATAAAACGAGACTTAAAGCATTTCATCAAACAGGTGGCAAACAACTGATAAAACAAACCTAACTGAATTTAATTCGAGCATTTCATTAATGAAAATATTAATTCACAAAACAGTTGATTGCTATATTGTAAAATTTAAATGAAAAATTATAAAATTAACAGAATCGTCGTACCAGAATTGAATCACTTTTATCGAAACGCAACCCTAATTGAGCTCTGAATGGATTTTTGTTTTAAGTCAGGACTTATTTTTTCTATTTTAATCTAAAACTATTGCTCACACTTTTATGTATTACATACAGTATGTTTTTATACTTTTTTACATTCTTATGTGTCAATTTTTTTTAACTTAATTTATAAGGTGTAGTTTTTTAATAAAATATTTGATATATTACATGTTTGATTTATGATTTAAGTTTATTTGGATACCAAACTTATCGAGGATACGGGAGGATTAACCTCCACCCTCCAAAGCCCGATTCGCATCATTATGCTCGATAAAAGGAATGAGGGAAGCCCCAATAAAAAAATATTGGAAGGAAAAAATACTTTGAAGATGAACCTGTTCCCATGCAATAGTCAGGGAATTCTTGACGATATAAACAACATGTTCTTCATGAATAACCTGATATAAGGCCAAAGAATTTCCGCCGCTACCATATAATATTCATCTTTACCTGGTGATAAATAAAGCATCCGTGTCCCTTTTGATCTCTCAGAAATTTTATAAAACGGATTTTCTAGAGACCCCCAACGACCAATCTTCGCATGAATTGCTAAGGATCCAATAAGTTCAACATTTATTCCTTCAGACGTGTCAATTGGGAAAATACGCCCATAGTGACTAGGATGAATATCTCGTATTGGAAAGGGATTAAGTCGTACAATAGCAACGTACTTTCACATATGTACCATCTTGGTACATGAACTATTTTTTGTTTCATTCAATGTAACGTACTTTCAGATTTTGTGTCGATTTGCACACTCAAACTTATTTTACCGGGAACATTACATTTTTTTTCTTTTTTTTTCCTTTTTTTATTTTTTTACAAAATTACTTTTTAACTAAAGAAGATTTTTCTTTGAAACTTTTTTGGTAAAAAAAAAGGTTGAAAATAACTAAACGTTTTTCTTCGAAAAATTTAAAATTTAACACTTTTACAATTTTTTATCTTTTCTTTAGATAAAACTAAAGCTTTTTAAAAAAAAAGTTTTAAATTTTACTTTTGTTTTGAGAAAACATAGAATGTTTTATAAATTTTAAATTTTTTGGAAATATTTTTTTTCTTAACTTTTTGATAGTTTAAATTTTTTTGGAAATATCTTTTTGTATGAAAATTTAAATTTTCAACTTTTTCTGAAAATTTCTTATACTAGTAGTTCTTTTTCTAAAAATACATCGCTTATGTATTTAAAAAAATTATAGAAAAATCAATTTTTTTAACTTGTTTTTAATCTTTCAATTTTATATGTTTAGAAAAGCTTTCAAATTTTTATAATTTTTGTAAAAGTTATATTAAGTATAAAAACTTTATAAAGAAAATTCATAGTTTTAAATTTTTGGTTTATATTTTAAAAATGAGTTTTTAAAAAAATTGTAGTTTTAACAAAGGATTCTTTTACCCTTTCTCGTAAATTAAAAAATATTTATAGAATTCTATGTGATCTTTTTTTCTTAAATTTTTGATAATTTTAAATTTTTGGAAATATTTTTTTTATTAAAAGCTAAATATTTTTTGAAGTTTTTTCGGAAAATTTCTTATAGTTCTTTTTCTAAAAATACATCGCTTATGTATTTAAAGAAATTACAGAAAATTCAACCTTTTTAACTTGTTTTTAATCTTTCAGTTTTTTATGTTAAGAAAAGCTTTCAAATATTTATAATTTTTCGTAAAAGTTATATTAAATATAAAAACATTATAAAGAAAATTTGCAGTTTTAAAATTTGGGTTTATAGTTTAAAAATGAGTTTTTAAAAAAATTTGTAGTTTTAAACAAGGATTTTTTTTTTATCTTTTCTCGTAATTAAAAAAATATTTATAAAACTTTTTTGTAATTTCAAATTTTTTAAAGTTTGTAATTTCTCATAATTAAAAAAAAGTTCACGTATCTAATCGGTATATTTGGAAAAGTTCGTTGCTATTATACGACCTAATCCTTTTAAAATATATGCCTTTTAGAATCTTTTTCCGGTTTCTAAATTTTTTAACTGGTAGCCTGTAAAACTTGGTGCAAATCGACAAAAAATATGAAAGTACGTTGTATTATGTGAAACAAAAAATAATTCACGTACCAAGATGATACATTTGTGAAAGTACGTTACTATTGTACGACTTAATCCCTATTGGCAAAGTAGCAGTTCGTGCACTCAATCCCCCGGGCCCAATTAACTCAATTTTCTCCTATGAACTATTTGGGTCAAAGGATATCTCGGATATGCGATTTATATGCTGAGAATTATGAGTAACAAATAATTGTTGTGATTTGTTACCAAATATTGTTTTGGGTAAACTACTCATACTATGATTGTTATAGATGTTGTCCAACATGATAATCAAATTTCGGTTTTGGTTTATCTTAAATAGTTTGACTAGAAATTGGAGATGAGTTTCGTAAAAGGAAGAAAAACGCCAATTGTGGTGGTTTAATCTTTGTGTCGAAATTATATGGACAAAATTGTACACATATTTAATGTATGTATTATGAATAGATTATTAATCACACTTAAGTAATTAATTGTGATTGAGTATTCTTTCCTAAACACATTAAATGTATAAAGATTTTGATGGTCATATTTTAAATTAAAAAAATTGGATATGTATGAACTATTTCTTGAATGACTACTTGAGGAAGGACTTAAATAATCGAAATGAGTTTATTACTTCAAAATAAATCTTTGAAAAAGTACAAAATGCAATTATCCATTAATGGATAAAAGCATGCATCTAGGAGATTATTCTTATGTTTAATTTGAAATCCAAGATTGGACTTAAATTTGAATAAGATGATTTCTGAGTATTCCTAAAAGCTAGTGGGGGTATTATGGTTATTTTCATGAATTATATGTGTCAAATAGACATATAAGAAAGTAAGATTTCATTCAAGTTAAATGTTGATTTGGTTTAGATTTGAGATGAAACTTTACTTTGAAGATTTAGAAAATAAGATGTACCTAATCTTGGAACAAATAATATTGTTCATTTATGCGGTGAAAATACAACACAATATGCCATGTAGTAAGTTTACATGGATATTTAGGACATGAAGAAATCTAAATCTGGTTTGAGAAATTCTCATGTGTGTCGTGTTGTATTTATATCATGCTTAAAATGCATGATGATTTGAATATATTAATTTATTTAAGAAGTTATTAAATAACTTGTGTAATGAATATTATGAAGGAATATGTTTGGAAATAGAATAGCATCCTAAATCTTGGATCAACTTCCATATTCAATGCATGAGTAATTTGTCAATAATTGTGCAAATTATCATAGCCAACAAACTTGGAGGTTTGGTTGGAATCAAACATTACATAATAGATATTAAAAGGTAACGTATTCATATCTTTTATGACAAGTTGTAAAACTTGAAAAGATATAATTGAGGTAACACTCAATATTAGTCATGTGATCTTTTGGAGATGACATGTTGATTAAAGTTGCATTATACATTAAAGAATTAGAATACTTTGAACTTCAAATGTGTTTTGGAAGTTGTTGGGTCCACTAGATGTGGATCTTGCAGCCTGTCAGGAACGGTGAACGACTTCTGTAATCACAAGTCTATTCACAGAGAGACTCTATACACAATATAAGTGCGGAATACAAATACTATAAAGAAGAACAGAATAACTATAAAGACTTGATCCTTTCTAAGGATTTCTAATATTGATAATGACTAGAATTACGTTTGATGAAAGTGTGTATAACCCTTCTGCCTAAGGTTCCTTTTATACTACAAGGAAACCCTAATACATCATTAAACAAAACGTGTAAAACTGATATGCATATCCTTTCCTAATGTAAAACCCGTATTTAATTACAAGTATATTAAATATGACATGACAAGAAATAACACGGAATTAAAAATTTATGAATATGAACACACGAGAAAACAAGTGATGGCACGAAACGATTAAAAACAAACTATGAAAATCGAATCTACTTATTTAAGATATAGACAAACATTTGTATTTATGAGTACATAATAATAATTATTTATTAGATGACAACGAATGGACATGATAACCATTCTGATATTAATGAGTGGTTAAATTAGCTAAATTTATAATTGTCTTTGGCCTAGTAAAAAGAAAAAGAAAAAGAATTTGATTCTGAATCCCGTGTTTTACGGACACATTACGGCATATTTACAGCAAAGCAAATACTACTCATTATGGGTTATTCCTTAGTAACTATCTATGGGCCTAGTAAATTAATCCTTTCTTTTTCTAAATGGTAATTATATAACCTAGCCTGCCTATCATAACCTAATTTATAAACAACTTGAAAAAAAAAAAGAATACAACGGTGACACCGTGGTTCAAAGTTTTGGCTATTTGAAATACATTCACAAGCCATTAATTTGTCAAAACTGAGCGGTGATTGATTCGTGTTCGGTAAAGGCGTTTAGTTCATCCGTTGGTGGCTTATATAAGTTTTAACAGAGCTGAGTTTTGAGGTTCTTCTATTCCTATGCATACTGAACGCCGACAAGGAAGTATTTGCGTGGGTTTTACTCGAGTTCCCCAACATACAAGAGTGTTCGAATTTGTTATAGTCGTGATTGGTAAATGTTCGCGTTACGGGATCGCTAGTCGATCAGGTCACATGATCAGTTTGTGTTTCGGGAAAAAGGCTTTTGCACCAAGATTCGAGTTCTTGTTTCAGGTCTGAATAAGGGTCTCACCCCTTATTGTTTACTGTTCGTGTTTTGGGTTCGGGTTATGATCGTTCATGTCGAATCTTGACTCGGGTGTTCGAGTTTCTATTCATACACGTTAGATACTGATCTCAATACTCGCTTGGGATCGGAGGTAATTCTTTTTGAACTATAACAAATATTTATCATGGGTCATTTCTAATCTCTTTTACTATATATATTTAAAGTTACACAATACACAATCAGCTAATGAAATAAGGCATCAAAGTTATGGTATGGAAGAAAGTCAGAGTTACATACGTAATGTTCATGGATATAAAATCTAATTTACATATTTGGTCCCTTCTTTATTAAACTATTTACAATTGAATAGTCTAGAATTACAAAGTTACACTCTTGGCCCCTTTCCATCTTATTCTTTATGAAACTAGTCCAAAATCACAGTATACTTGTTTTGTCTTTCATAAGATGTACCCTTAAATTTTATGATTAGTCTAATCATCGAAATGTATATTATATCATCATGGATAACATACTATTTAGGGATAATTTCATATATACCCAATAAAACTTCATAAATTACATATATCCCCATAATACAATTTTTTGATGCATAATGTACAATACTAGTAAAGCATGTTTTGGGGATATATGTAAATATGGATGTTTTGTTGGGGATATATGTAAATGCCCCTACTATTTATAATATTACATTAATCAAGAACAATAAAATGTATAACATTAAGAAAGACACGGTAAACCATCAAAAAGTAACTCAAACAATGAATAAATAACTTATACAATGCACAAGCAACTTATACACGTCCTTTATTATGTAGCATTCGTGAAGTCGGAGTAGCACGTTCCGGCTTTCATCTTTCATCGTTTACTGTACATAAGGTACGGATTTCATGTCCTTTCAGTAAGGACTTTCTTTCTATGCATAATTAGGATTCCCCGTCTTCAGCCAAATGTTTTCCCCAGTATATGTTTAAGCTTATCAGTAATCATGTTAATAACTAAATAAATTGCCTGAGCATTATATACAAGCATGATTAGTTTATGTACTAGTTACGGAGGTACCGTAACCACGGCACTAGAGGCACCGGTGCCGTGACTCACATGCAGGAGAGTGATATCCTGCATCGTCCCACTCAGCTCAGCTTGGCCATTTTATCAGTATTATTAGTGGGGCGTATGGATGCATCCTAGGCTTATATGTGTTACAAGTTATCAGGGTGAATGTGGTGTGTGCTCTACATCCTTCACATTGGAGCTGATCCCTCCACCCAGCACAGTTATTTAGAGGTCACCCCTCTACAGCATGACGAGGACACCCCTCTATGTATTCATGCAGCAGTTGTTACAGCACATGACCTATATAAGCTCTTGGCAATTAAAATACAGTAAATGCATGTTATACAGATTTAACAGATAACAGTTTAGCTTCATTATTGATAAATCAGACTTTACAGATTATTTATAGATTTCCGCTGTAACTTTACTTATCAGTCTTACAACTTCAGTATTTATCATCTACTTCATTTCAGTAATTCCTTATCATGCTTTATATTCGTTCACTGAGCGTTATGCTCAGCCGTAGTTCATTTCATGTTCTAACGGCAGGTACACCAGGACGCCTTTAGGATTCTAAGAGCATGTGCATTTGGATGGAAGCTATCCAGACTTCTTACTTTATGCATTTCTTACATTATTCCGCTTATTTGGACATTGTTTAGTCCTTTCATTCAATATTTTATTTTTCATGTTTTGGGCTTATGTTTGGATTGCCGATGTTTGATTCCGGTATTTCCTTTATGGTCAGTTAATGTTTTAGGACATTTACCTTATGCTTTGATGACACGCCATAAATACACGTAACGGTCCACTTGTCCAAGTGGGGTGTTACAATTATGGTATCAGAGCTATAGGTTCGACCTGTAGGCTCTAAAACTTGACCTGTGACTAGTGGGTAGTCACCAGGAACTTCCCAGATTTTGGCGTTGTTATCTTTCATGTTTCTCATGGATTATTCAAATCAGTTTTCTTTATTTATCAGTCAGTTTTCTTAAAGTTTTGACTAAGTAAAAGGTTGGTACATAACTAGCCATATTTAGTCGCATGTGCTTTTTAGCGAATTTTCGTTTTGGTGAGCTGACCATAGGCGTTCACCCTTGCCGTTCAGATTTTGTATTGGTAAACCGACCATAGGCGTTTACCCTTACTCATGACAGATTCATGTTTTCAGTCAAATATCACTTGGTGAACCAGCCATAAACGTTCACCATTTCTCAAGTCAAATTTCATGCTTTTCAGTCAAATGATGTTTTGTGAACCGATCCACAGTTGTTCACCTTTGTCATATCAGGACATTTCATAAATTTTGACAAGTATGGATTGAACTACAGCCATCCATATTTAGTCCGAGATTATAAATTTCTATACATGACAGTTCTCAGAAAATTTTGACCAGTAGGGATCGAACCAGAATAGCCCATACTTAGTCTCATGTTTTCTTCTTTGAATTCTGTGGATTGAACCATAGCCGTCCACATCAGTTGATATTACACCTCAGTTGATTTGACTTTTTATGTTCCTTGTAACAGTCAAATTTTCATACCCTCACGTTGATGTCATCTACATGATGATTTAGTTTCATGTTTCCTTACAAGTATTATGTTTTCAACAGAATGATAATGTTTCATGCTAAGATACAGAAGGATTACAGTAAAATACTATTTCATGATAAATCATGTTTTGGTCTTTAACAATCATGTCTTTATACTAAATGTTGCTGAAAATCCGTTTAGTCATACTTTTTAGCCTCTATACAACCAGCATTAAGTCTACGCAGAAATCATCAGCCTATCATGATTAACCATTTCAGTTCAGTTTGGTAACCAGTTAAACCAATTTAAGCCTTGATCATGTCACACAAGTGACACCAGTATTGATCACTCCATAAAATTTCCACCAGTGCCCCGTATAGTATTCCATATATACCCATGTACAGTTTCTCAGTTATACTCCATGTACAGTGATCCAAGTGTACTCCAGGTACACTACTCCATGGATATTGCTAATCGATCATCAATCATCTCAGGTGTTTCCACTTGTCGATATTCTACCAGGTGCTGATGCTGCTCGTGAGTTAAAGTTTGCTAGATGCTGATGCGCTAACACTTTGAAGAACTCACAATTGCTGATGTTGCCGATACTTTGGAGATTTCTCAAGATGCTGATGCAGTTTATACTATGAAGACTCTGCAAAACAAGGACGAAAACTATAAATTTGAAATTTCTGACAAGAGTAAATTTCAACCATCGGACACTACCATTCTAGTCCATGCCTTACTTCCTCAGTTAGCTGTCACAGGTTACTCAGCTAACCGTTCATTCAGAAGAGTGGGAGTCGGAAACCAGCCGACTACTCAGCAAAATAGTTACAAGAATCACGGTCATGATAATGACCGTCATAAATTGACAGAAAAAGCAGTAGTGACAACCACCGTGCTTATAATTTATCAGTCGGTAACCATCGGAACCCCGGAACGGACGTGACCAGAAATACAGAGGTCAGTAGTCTAACCGGTCCCCCAATCCTAGTAGTTACCAAAATTTTTAACCTTGTTCAGATTCATCTACTAAAACACGTGTCAAGATATCAGTCAAGGCATAGGCCTCAGGTATCTTTTCGGAAGACACATATTAGGACACCAGTCATGGTACACGTCATACGAATCTTTCCTCAAAATACGAGTCAGAACTCATAACTCTAGTATGTTTCTAAACCAGGCCCTCAGAAATTCAGGGTACCCTTCAGAAAGGGGTATACCCGTTCTATTATGCCACGCATGAATCAGATCATTAAAATTCAATCACCACACTAGATTATTATTCAGATTAAACACACGGTAATCATTATGTGAGGTTACAGACGAACACATTTGGTGAAAAGTCGCCATGTTTACTTCACGTGTTCCTATGTTAGCTTTATCTCAAACCAGGTAGTTATCTGCCTCTCACCCAGAAAGGACTCAACAGTATCACCATATTTATTAAAGTACTCCTTTCAGTTAACGACGAGATATGTCTTACTAAATTCTAAATATATTATTATACTTTCTGCCAAAAAAATCAATACAAATTACGTCTACCTTACAAGCATGTGGCTTGTCAGTCCATAGCTACGAAGACTTTTACCTACCTGTTATTAATTCACTTCTGAAATTCCTTAAATTCATGATCAGCAGATTATTCCAGAGTTCCAGATAATTTCAGAAAGTTTTCAAGAAATTCCTTCCTAACCACGAGACAGAAATTTAACATCGAGCTAGTCTCAAGAACAGAACCTGTTTTCAGAACTCTTGATCACAGGGCTTCAGCTAAGTTAAAAGAGTTGCAGCAATTGCTGCAAGAATTACTGGAACGAGGCTTTATTCGCCCTAACGCACCACCAGGAGGTGTATCGTTTCTGTCTATCAGAAAGAAGGCCGGTACCATGACATCATGTATCGATCACCGAAAATTTACGAGATCGCCATTCATAAAACGATACTCATTCCACGAATAGGAGGTTATCTGACCTGCTACGATGTCTTAAATATTTTCCAGAACAATTCGCGATCATGCCACCAACAGTGGTGAGAGAAGAACATGATGTTTTCCAGATTGCTGTTGAACATGTTATAGTCTCTCTAAAATATTGAATTATACTTCTGAGCTCCCTAATGCTCCAGCTATAGCATGAAATTTATGAATAAATTTTATTATGACTTCGCAGACAAAATCGTCAGTATGTACTTTGATAACATTTTGATCTTCTAAATTCTAGAGAGGTACAAGATAATCATCTTCTCACAGTTGTATAGATTCTCCGATAGGAGAAAAATTATATACGCAGCCTTCTCGATATGATTCACAGTAGAACAAGGTGGCATTTCTGGACCACACTATTTCAGCAAAAAGGAATTTCAGACAATCGTGCGAAGGTGAAGGCCATCACCAGATGGTCACGACCGACGCCTGTGAACGAAGTACAATTTTCTAGAACCCAATTGACTACTACCGCAGAAATTGCCGATAGTTCTCACTAAAAATGTTTTATGACTATTCAACCAGATTTCCACCAGAATGTTCCATAATCCCAGACAAAACTTTAATAGAATCCGCATCACACATTGATGCAGCTATGTTCATATCTAGATGCCTGACCTACTGCAGGTTCAAGATAGAACGCCGTCATGTTAGTGAGTTACTACAACCCTTAGAAATTTCTGAACCGAAATGAGAAGAAATTCCATGAAATTGTTATCAGCTACCACAGGCTCAGAGAAAGTATGATACTATCTAAGTTATCGTCAACCATGTAATCAGCCTGCGCGTTTTTTTTTCATCCGAAAGGATCACGCAGTAGCAGATCTACAGAAAATTTTGAAATTCAGCAGTAAATCGTACGAATTCAAGGCATTCCATCGACCATCATATCAGACAGAATTCATGTTCACGATCAAGTGTATGTTTACGCCCACTTTAAGTTCATGTTTATTTTCACTTTCACGTTTACGTCTCATTCGCGGTATGATGTTGTTTCAGTTCATCTTTTATGCTACCTCATGATTTAAGCTCACGTTAGCGTTCATAACATTGTTCACGTTCAAGTTCGTGAGCCATTGCGCGATACACGTTTCACAGTTTATTATCGAATACGGTTACAGAAAGCTTGAGAACCCAGACTCAAATTTAGCACAACTTTCCAATAACCAGGCAGACGTTTCACATCTCAGACCTTATCGTTTGGCATTCCTTCCTCAGTCAGCATACGTTCATGATGTGTTCTAGTATCACGTTCACAGTATGTTTCACGTATCCCATTCACGATATACTTCATGCACAACGTTCCTTATATAATCGCGAACCACGTTCACAATTGCTCACGTAGCACGTTCACAATTGTTCACGTAGTTCATCCCTATATATTTTCAGCATCTTGCTCAGAGATATAAATGTTATCTTTCCAGGATAATTGTACGTGCCGTTTGATGTACCTTACATGCTATAACTTATTCATTCTATCAGATTCAAAAAATCCATTTTAAGTATGGAACCAGAAACTATTCAGCATCATCAGGATAGGGTCATCAGGACCATTATTTTTATTATTATTATGTTTAGACCTTGAAGGAATCGTTTCGAGCGGGAGACCACTCGAACGGAGGAGTCCATCCGGACCTCTCATACTTTTCTTCAATAAATCCAGTTAAGTTCTTTCAGTCAGGTTACGTTCCATGTCCTCTTCAGCCATGTCACGTTGCATGATCACTTTAGTCATGTCATGTTTATACCTATCAACAGCATTGTATCTTAATTAGAAGACGAATTATCCTTCAGCTTATTTGTCCTTTCAGTTTACGTGCTCTTTCAGTTCTTATAGCTTCAATAGTTTATTACCTTTAATTCGAGGACGAATTTCTCCTTTTTAGAGGGGAAGAATTGTAAAACCCAGTATGGTCGTATCCTTAATTCGGGGACGAATTATTATTTTTAGAGGGGAAGAATTGTAAAACCCGTATTTAATTACAAGTATATTAAATATGACATGACAAGAAATAACACGGAATTAAAAATTTATGAATATGAACACACGAGAAAACAAGTGATGGCACGAAACGATTAAAAACAAACTATGAAAATCGAATCTACTTATTTAAGATATAGACAAACATTTGTATTTATGAGTACATAATAATAATAATTTATTAGATGACAACGAATGGACATGATAACCATTCTGATATTAATGAGTGGTTAAATTAGCTAAATTTATAATTGTCTTTGGCCTAGTAAAAAGAAAAAGAAAAAGAATTTGATTCTGAATCCCGTGTTTTACGGACACATTACGGCATATTTACAGCAAAGCAAATACTACTCATTATGGGTTATTCCTTAGTAACTATCTATGGGCCTAGTAAATTAATCCTTTCTTTTTCTAAATGGTAATTATATAACCTAGCCTGCCTATCATAACCTAATTTATAAACAACTTGAAAAAAAAAAGAATACAACGGTGACACCGTGGTTCAAAGTTTTGGCTATTTGAAATACATTCACAAGCCATTAATTTGTCAAAACTGAGCGGTGATTGATTCGTGTTCGGTAAAGGCGTTTAGTTCATCCGTTGGTGGCTTATATAAGTTTTAACAGAGCTGAGTTTTGAGGTTCTTCTATTCCTATGCATACTGAACGCCGATAAGGAAGTATTTGCGTGGGTTTTACTCGAGTTCCCCAACGTACAAGAGTGTTCGAATTTGTTATAGTCGTGATTGGTAAATGTTCGCGTTACGGGATCGCTAGTCGATCAGGTCACATGATCAGTTTGTGTTTCGGGAAAAAGGCTTTTGCACCAAGATTCGAGTTCTTGTTTCAGGTCTGAATAAGGGTCTCACCCCTTATTGTTTACTGTTCGTGTTTTGGGTTCGGGTTATGATCGTTCACGTCGAATCTTGACTCGGGTGTTCGAGTTTCTATTCATACACGTTAGATACTGATCTCAATACTCGCTTGGGATCGGAGGTAATTCTTTTTGAACTATAACAAATATTTATCATGGGTCATTTCTAATCTCTTTTACTATATATATTTAAAGTTACACAATACACAATCAGCTAATGAAATAAGGCATCAAAGTTATGGTATGGAAGAAAGTCAGAGTTACATACGTAATGTTCATGGATATAAAATCTAATTTACATATTTGGTCCCTTCTTTATTAAACTATTTACAATTGAATAGTCTAGAATTACAAAGTTACACTCTTGGCCCCTTTCCATCTTATTCTTTATGAAACTAGTCCAAAATCACAGTATACTTGTTTTGTCTTTCATAAGATGTACCCTTAAATTTTATGATTAGTCTAATCATCGAAATGTATATTATATCATCATGGATAACATACTATTTATAATATTACATTAATCAAGAACAATAAAATGTATAACATTAAGAAAGACACGGTAAACCATCAACAAGTAACTCAAACAATGAATAAATAACTTATACAATGCACAAGCAACTTATACACGTCCTTTATTATGTAGCATTCGTGAAGTCGGAGTAGCACGTTCCGGCTTTCATCTTTCATCGTTTACTGTACATAAGGTACGGATTTCATGTCCTTTCAGTAAGGACTTTCTTTCTATGCATAATTAGGATTCCCTGTCTTCAGCCAAATGTTTTCCCCAGTATATGTTTAAGCTTATCAGTAATCATGTTAATAACTAAATAAATTTCCTGAGCGTTATATACAAGCATGATTAGTTTATGTACTAGTTACGGAGGTACCGTAACCACGACACTAGAGGCACCGGTGTCGTGACTCACATGCAGGAGAGTGATATCCTGCATCGTCCCACTCAGCTCAGCTTGGCCATTTTATCAGTATTATTAGTGGGGCGTATGGATGCATCCTAGGCTTATATGTGTTACAAGTTATCAGGGTGAATGTGGTGTGTGCTCTACATCCTTCACATTGGAGCTGATCCCTCCACCCAGCACAGTTATTTAGAGGTCACCCCTCCACAGCATGACGAGGACACCCCTCTATGTATTCATGCAGCAGTTGTTACAGCACATGACCTATATAAGCTCTTGGCAATTAAAATACAGTAAATGCATGTTATACAGATTTAACAGATAACAGTTTAGCTTCATTATTGATAAATCAGACTTTACAGATTATTTATAGATTCCCGCTGTAACTTTACTTATCAGTCTTACAACTTCAGTATTTATCATCTACTTCATTTAAGTAATTCCTTATCATGCTTTATATTCGTTCACTGAGCGTTATGCTCAGCCGTAGTTCCTTTCATGTTCTAACGGCAGGTACACCAGGACGCCTTTAGGATTCTAAGAGCATGTGCATTTGGATGGAAGCTATCCAGACTTCTTACTTTATGCATTTCTTACATTATTCCGCTTATTTGGACATTGTTTAGTCCTTTCATTCAGTATTTTATTTTTCATGTTTTGGGCTTATGTTTGGATTGCCGATGTTTGATTCCGGTATTTCCTTTATGGTCAGTTAATGTTTTAGGACATTTACCTTATGCTTTGATGACACGCCATAAATACACGTAACGGTCCACTTGTCCAAGTGGGGTGTTACACCTAACATATCTCATGCATATCCTAACAGAATAATGAATAAATAATAAAGTTTGACTTTAACTAGGACCAGGAGCACGACTTGCTCCTACTACTACTAGGACCAGGAGGAACTACATACCTCCTAGTATACCTATTACAATTAACTATTCCGATGGTCCTAACAATCCTCTCCTAAACTTGAATTTGACCTGTTGAGTTCAAGTTTCCTGGTAAAACGTTCAATAAAGCCTGAGGATTGAAACAACAAAAGAAACAGCAGCACCAACAAGATAAGAAACATAAGAACCGCCGCAACATAGAACACTAGAAGCTTCTCCAAAGCTTGAAACAAATCAGCATCGTGTTGAATCTTTACAGCAACATGAGCAGATTTGATGAGCCTTTACCAAGTAGCTACTCGCTCTTGGGCTAGCCAGTCTTTCTGGTGGAATAAGCATCACCCTGTGAGACCAGAACCCAGCCCAACTCTTAGAACGTGAATCAATGGTGAGTGGGGGTACCCTGATGATTTTAGGCAAACCATCACAGGCGTCAACGGATTTGAGATGTCTTTACCAGAAGCCGTACCCCTCTGGACTCGCCAACTCTTAGCAATGAAGCATCGGTGAGTTGAAAACCCTATAGCTTTAAGCAAGCTATTACAGCTATCAACGGATTTGATAAAATCTTTACCAAGAGCCGTACCCCCTTGGATTAGCCACTTTTCAGTCTAGGACCATGGCAAGTGAAAACCACCCAGTTTTGGGTAACTTGGCAACCATCAACGGATTTGAGAATCACACCAGGAGCCGTACCCTCAAGGTGAATCAACTCTTTCTTGTCGGTTAGATATGGTGAGTTGAGGACCATTTGTTGTGAGGACCAAGTCCAACACCAGATAAAACAACCAACCAGCGCAAGTGTGAATCAGCAACAGGAACCCAAAGTGTGAATCAGCAGATGGTATATTATTTACAAGTGTAAAAGCCATGATTTGTTTAAAGTATAAGTAGATATTATATAAAAAGTATTTTTTTTTCTTTTTTTTTGTTTTTTTTGTTTTTTTAACTATAATGAATGAAAATCACCAATCACTATACATATTGGTGAAAAGAATTGCAATATTAACAAATGATCAAAAACACAAAACATAAAAACTTACAAACCAACCATATCACAGACCAGAAGCAGCCACCTTATCAGCTTGCAAACGAGCTTGGATCCCTTCCACCAGTGTAGTTGCCATAGAAGACTCATTCCCGGAAGGGGAATTAGAAATCTGCAAGTGACAAGCAAGCATGGCCTCCATCGAAGCAATCGTCAACGGATAATCCAAATCTGTGAGCATGAACACCATAAGACCAAACTCCAACTCTAACACATGCACACCACAACCAACATATAACTTCCATCGCTGAATAACCCATTGTGGCTGATCCTTCCAGACACCAGAAACAGGAGCATGGGGAGGGGCATCAAGCATCATCTTCAAATCTGCCCATACTCGCAGACCAGGCCAGGAGGGCACATCATTAGGATGAACAGGCATACCAGCATCCACAAACCCATATAAAGCCATAAGATCTTTACGATCCGCCCAGGACAAAATACCTTGCAAACCCGAAGCAAACCGAACAGAACCATCGCTAAGAGTAATCCTATGAGAGACAGTACCAGGTAGAGTCGTGGAAGGCGTAACCGTCCAACCTGTAATAGATCCATTACCCAATGGCAAGTCGGAGTCACTATCGGAAGCTGCATCAATGAGATTTTCAGGAGCACGCTTTTCATAGAGAACAGACTTGCCACGTCTAGCACGTCGAGCCAACTGCTTGCGAATGGAACGACGAGGGTTGGGAGCACTAGGCGAGGGTTCAACCATTACCTTTACTTGAGCAGCAGGAGTGGGATCAGTAGAAGTAGAATCAATAGTTTGCCCATCCAAAGGATCAACAGGAGCTGCACCAGAAGAAGGAATAGGTTGAGGACCAGGCACGGGTGGTGATGGTGATGCCATAGCAGGAGTAGCAGTGGTGGTGGTAGTGGTAGCATAGGTGGTGGTGGTAGTGGGACCTAGAGATGAAACAGGAGGAGCAACCGAAGGAGTAGAGGTGGTACCAACAGTAGAAACATCAACAACCGATGGAATAGCAGCAGAACCAAGAGTAGCATCAGAGGTAGAACCAGTAGCAACAGCAGGCTGAGAAGTAGGCACCACACGTGGAGGAGGACGATAAATGAAACGTTCCGGAATTGGGGTGCTCTGATGCTTGATCATTCGTTCATAGAGTGCCTTAAGCTCATCAAAAGACAATGCCCGAACCCGTTCCCACGTCCAACCAGTAGTGAAATAGGCAGCCGACTGATACTTCACATACCGCTGCATCTGCTTTTTCTCCTCAGTTTCGTCAATGGCATGTTCTTACGCTTCTCAAGAAGTTGAACAGCAAGTGCCAACTGCTGCTTGCGCATTAACACCATGGCTCGAGGAATACAGTTATGCTCATTCACATCCGAACCCAAAAGATCAGTGAACTGGGAATAATCCGTGGTAAGAATAGTCAACACTCGCATCCAATCGCTATCATCCCAATGCATAGCATTATGCTGCACCTGTTCACGTCGCTGCTGCTGAAGCGCTTCCTCCTCAGCCCGCGCAGCTTGATCAATTTCTGCTTGCATCCTTTGAGCAGCCTCCTCACCCAACCTATCATCCTCAAGTTGTCTACGTGTACGCTTGCGAGGGGGTGAGGGAGCATCAGTCATGGGGGCCTTCCCCTTTGGATCATGAGATGGACCAGCAGTGGAACCAGCAGTAGGACCAGCAACATCTTCCTTTGGTGTGGGGACAGCACCAGGAGAAGGAATGCTGGAGGAAGTAGGAGGAATCGACAGATCATCATACAACTTATCAGCAAAGGCAGCCTTCGCCAAAATAGTCAAACCATCCTCAACACGATCCTCAACCTCCTCATCAGAATCAGAGTGAACCACATGCTTCTTCCTTCGCCTCTGCTGTGTCTCCAAGGCTTTAATCCGGTCAGCCATGGGAAGAACAAATTCCCGGGTAAGCTTACGGTGTTGATTCAAATCAGCTTCAAAGGAAAGAATTCGTTCATGGTACCTGTGCATGAGATCAAGTAAAGAAGTAAGTGTAATAGGCTCCTCTGCTTTCCCACCAAGAGGACTTGGGTCAGGGAAGGCGTCATTGGAACCAAAAGCAATAAATGGGTCAGCATCATGAGCACTAGCACCAGAAGGCTTAGCAGAAGAGTGTGGAACAGGACTAGGAGGGGGAGTATCCACAAATGGAGACGAATGTGGCAATGAAGAAGGAGCAGCCTTGGAAGTGGATGGCCTTTCAACCACCACCTCCCCAACTGGCTCTTCCTTAACCAAATTAGGTGCACCATCAGCAGGATTCTCCTCCTCCATTGGGTCATCACCTAATTGAGGTTCCTCCTCGGCTTGTGCAACCAGAGGGACAACATCAGGAGGACCCTGAGCAAGGCCCAACATTGCATTAGTGAGAGGCCTCCACTCCCCGCTAAACCCATGAGCCATGTTATAGTATACTTTAGCAGTAAGCTTAGAAGGCTCATACTCTTCCCTATTACGTGGTAGACAAACAAGTATCTGCTGTAAAAACCTAGGATACATCAGAAATTTCTTCCTAGAACCAGCACTAGACAGATTGCTAACCATCCTATCAAACAAATAAAGAGAGAAATTAAATACCCTACCCTGTGCTATGCAGATTAGACCAGTAGCCAAAGGAGTAGGAAAAGCATCCCAACTCCCAGACTTGGGGCTTAAACAATGAATCAAAAAGTGCACTAGAAGCTTCCATTGGGGGGAAAACCGATTCTTTTGGAAGTTAAACTTCCCCCCATGATTATACCCAATAGCAGCCATCCCCTCTAAAACCTCCGCATTAGGGATGGAAACAACACCACCTTCATCTTGAAGATGAAGGGAACTACGAATAGAAGCTTCAGTAACCACGTATGAACGTCCATCTATGGTAGCATGGAGTTCACGTGGACGACCAACCATAACCACAAGACGAGCAGAAGCCCAAAACTGACGAATGACACTATCATAAACAATGGGGCACACAGTAAAAGCATACCTGAGGTTAGAAGCCTCAATGAATTCCAGAATGTCAGTGAAATCATCACGGTGTGGACCATCTCCTAGATAAGCGACCTTATTGTGAGCAGGTTGGTATACCAGGGCAGCCATGGATGTTGATTAGTAGGAATAGAAGATGATTTGTTAGGGTTTGAGAGAGTAGGAGCGGATGTGTGTGTGTTATGAGTGAGATGAATGAGTCAAGGGGGGTTAATTGACCATAAATAATGGTGTGAGTAACTGTTCATTGACCCCTAATAATGGGGGTTGCCCTTTCAAATTAGGCAGTTAATGCAAAGTAACCACTTGCCCCTTTTAACATTATTTGCAAATTCCAATTTACCAAAGTTAAATAAGAGGATATATACCAGAATTTGCATGCGTTGACTAAAAGCCAAAGCGCACAATGGTCAACACTAGAAGCAGAATGTGGTCAACAAAAGTCAACAAAGTGAACAGTGTCCCAAACCAAGACCAGAAGTCAACCATCACCTGACAAAGAAGGATTTTTATCCACTAGAAGCCAACCAAGAACGACTAGAAGCTAACCAATAAGGACTAGAAGCCAGTCATGAATGAAGACAACCATCAAAAGTGAGCAAAAACCTCCACCAGGAGTAACACACACCACCAAAACCCATTCAATATGTTGTTAAAATCTACCAATATGTTAGTCTGTGCAAATAAATATGTACACTAAGCCTCCCCTTAGGCTTAGCCTCCCCTCAATCCTAGGTCTCAAGGATTGACCATCCCAATGTGAGCCACCAAGTGGTTGAACCGAGGACCATCAAAGGCTTTTGTCAACAAATCAGCAACATTATCATCCGTATGAACTTTAAGAACCTGTATCAACCTCTTTTCATTGGCATCCCGTATAAAATGGTGCCGAATTTCAATATGCTTTGTATGTTGATGAAAAACAGGATTCTTCACAATGCAGATAGTGCTTTGGTTGTCAATGAAAATTTTGGTGTTCATAAAATTGAACCCATAATCCAGCATCTGATTTTGGATCCACAAAACTTGGCCACAACAGCTAGCAGCAGCAACGTATTCAGCTTCTGTTGAAGAAGTAGCTACAATCGTCTGTTTCTTGCATTGCCATGAAATAAGTCTGCGACCTAAAAATTGACAACCACCAGTAGTAGATTTTCTGTCATTATTAGCACCTGCATAGTCACTATCACTATATGCTTCAAGAAAAAAAGGTGATTCTTTAGGATATCACAAGCCAAGCTTGGGTTGAGCCTTGATGTACTTGAAAATCTTCTTGACTGCATTCAAGTTAGAAACCGTTGGAGCCACCTGATGTCTAGAAAAAGCACTTACTACAAACATGATATCCGGCCGTGATGCAGTCAAATACATGAGTGAGCCAATTATAGACCTGTACATGTGAACATTTACCGGAGGATCTGGCTCATTCTTGAGTTTGACTTTAACAACTTCATAAGGTGTTGATGCTGGTCTAAGAGGATCCATGTCAAACTTCTGAAGGATCTCATGAACATATTTATCTTGACTTATGAAGATCCCATCCGACTGTTGCTTGACTTGAAGACCAAGGAAGAAGGAAAGCTCTCCCATAGAACTCATCTGAAATTCGCCTTTCATTAGTTGTTCAAACTCATCACACCATTCCTTCTTAGTAGAACCAAAGATAATATCGTCCACATAAACCTGAACAAGGATAATGTCCTTGGTGTTCCTCTTAAGAAATAGTGTTTTATCAATTGTACCTCTTCTATAGCAATTCTATAACAAGAAAGTTGAGAGACGCTCATACCAAGCTCTAGGAGCCTGATGTAGTCCATAAAGAGCCTTGACCACCTTGTAAACTTTCTTGGGATGAAGTGGATCTACAAAGCCCTTAGGTTGAGTGACATAAACTTCCTCATCAATCTTGCCATAGAGAAATGCACTCTTGACATCCATCTGAAAAACTGTAAAGCCCACATAAGAAGCAAAAGCCAAAAACAGACGAATAGCCTCAATCCTAGCAAACGGAGCAAAAACTTCAGTGTAGTCAATGCCCTCAATTTGAGTGTGGCCCTATGCGACAAGCCTAGCTTTATTCCTTACTACAATTCCCCGTGCATCTTTCTTGTTCTTGAGAATCCATTTGGTATTGATTGTTGTCTTTCCATCTGGTAAGTCAACTAGAATCCAAACATTCTGAAACAAGAATTGCTGCATTTCCTCCTGCATAGCCTCCACCCAACTTTGATCCTTAATAGCATGAGTGACTGATCTAGGTTCCACCTGTGAAAGAAAACAAGCAAACAAACAGTGTTGAAAGTCCGTATGATTATTACGCTTTTGATCTTCAATATAGCTCACAAGAGCTTGATGATCAGACGAGGCCTTCTTATGCATTCTACGTGTCTTGACAGTAGAACCAGGATCTCCAATGATTTAAGTAGTAGGGTGATCTTTGTGTGATTGCAACACTGGATTGGAAGCTACCTCCACTTCTTGTGCCAAGTTATTAAGATCCCCAACAAAGTCATCATCATATGAAGCAGCATTGAAAATGCCATCTATTGGTTGTTTATGAATATCATCCAGCTTGGTAGAAGACTTCTTTTGATGGTTCCCCAGATCAGAAGGACTGGAGAATCGAGTATAGGAAGCAGACTCACTAGCCGGACTACCAATAGGTGTTAAACGAGCACTAGGAGTAGTAGTTAGAGTACTAGGAGCAGCTTTGTTAGTAGGCATATGCAAGGGAAACTCAAAGCCACCTTGAGCAGCTGCTGTAGTAGCTTCTTGTTGTTGTTTGAGTAGAGTGTCAAGAGCTACTTGTGAATCCAATACAGCTAATAGAGTTGCATCACTAGGAGGAGTAGGAGAGACTGTGGTGGAGTAGGATGGAACAACAAAAATATCATCCTCGTCATCTGAGTCAGAAAGACTAGAGTGAGCACCTGTACTAGAAGTTGCAAACACTTGTGGACCTGCATCATGGTTAGTTTTGAAACGAAAATATCCTAATGAATCACTAAGATAATCAAGATCAAAATACCATTCAGGACCCTTGCCTTGGATGTTTGACTTCTCTTCAAAATACCTGAGATTTATAGTTTCAATTACTCGCTTGGCTTGGAGATTGTAGACACGATAAGCCCGAGAGTGAGCTGAATATCCCACAATGTATCCTTCATCTACCTTGCCATCAAACTTCCCCAAATAGTCACTAGTATTCAGAATGGTGACAGGACACCCAAAAGGCTTCAAATGAGCAATATTTGGAACTTTGGCTGTTAGGAGCTCATAAGGAGTCTTCTTATGAGGATTTGTAATAGAAACTCTATTCAAAACATAACTTGCAGTATTAACAGCTTCTGTCCAGAACATGGTTGGAAGCTTGGAATCGGCAAGCATTGTTCTTGTTGCTTCTATTAGAGTCTTGTTCTTTCTTTCTGCCACGCCATTCTGCTGAGGAGTTCTTGCTGCACTATAATCTCTTTTGATGCCTTTAGAATTACAAAGTGCTATGAGGTCTTTATTTTTGAACTCGGTTCCATTATCACAACGAATACCTTTAACCTTCTTGGACAACTGGTTCTCTATAAGGGTAATAAAATCTTTAAGAATTGAGTAGGTCTCACTCTTGGCAGCCATGAAGAAAACCCACGTAAACTTGCTATATCCATCAGTTACCACCAGACAGAATTGTTTGTGGTCAATGCTCCTAATAGAGGTAGGACCAAATAAATCCATGTGTAGTAGCTACAATGGTTCAGTTATAAGGCTGAGAGCAGTAATGGCCTTGAAGGATGCTTTATGTTGTTTGCCTTTGTTGCAAGCAATACAATTAATATCATATCTAAATGACTTGGGAGGTAAACCAGAGACCAGGTTCATATTTGCTAGTTTGTAAATGGTCTTGAAGTTCACATGCCCCATCCTTCTGTGCCATTGAGTGGCTTCATCTTCTGAGGCTTTAGCAACTAAACATGCTAGTTGACCAGTAGGGTTAACTTCATTCAGCTTGATGCTATAGAGATTGTGTCTTCTAGGGATTCTGAGCAGAACTTGTGAGTCATCCGGAAGTTTAAAGTCTTTGGATAGCACAAGTGCATCAGTATCCATAAAGAGAACAAACTGCTTCTTGTCACAAATCTGAGAGACATATATCAAGTTGAAGTGTTGAAGTGCTTCCACATAGTAGACCTGCTCAAAATTAAGATTGGGCGTCTGAATTGTTCCTTTGCCAGTGATCCTTCCTTCACCTCCACCAAAATAGACCTTACCGCCTTGAAATGGTACAAAGTTAGATAAAAGACTTTTATTTCTTGTCATGCTCCTAGAGCATCCACTATCAAAAATTCCTAGAGTAGGATCTTGGTATGGAGTAACCTACAACAACAAGCTAATAAAGATGCAAAAGTTAGTGTCTTAAGGGGACCCAAACCTTTTCAGGTTTGAGCCTGCCTTGTGGATCTTTAGTAGAGAGCCAAGAAGATTGATGAGATCCACCGTTGTTCTTTGGTTGCCTATGCATCATATTGGTATTATTGTTTGACCAAGAACAACCTGCTGAGGGCTTAACAGCAGTTCCCAAATTTCCCAAACCAAAATACATGTGGTCAAAATTATGTGGATAAATTGGATTAAAATTCTGAAAATAGTTACTGGTAGTTCTATTTGATGTTAATCCAATGTTTCTCCAATGATCAGAAGCTAATGGAGAGGTCCTTCTAGAAGAAGAAAACGATTGAGCACTTGGATTGAGTCTTCTAGAAGAATATGGAACAACTCCTGGTGGACCAGGAACAGGAAATGCTTGATGAACAGAAGAATGTTTGTCATAAAAATCACAATCTTTAATCAAATGAAATGCACTTCCACAAACAAAACATGTTTTAATCGACCTTTTATTAGAATGACATTGTTTCATACTGATAACATTATTACACATAATTCTAGGAGAATCAATCTTCCTAGGACTCAATAAACCAGGACTAGACACCGTTGAATTAAAAGTAACTCTCTCTTCACACTTCCTAGCACCAGTAGCAGCATGATCATTCGACTTGGAACTTGTAGGTCTCGACTCTTCACTTGAACCACTTGATGCAGAGTCACTGGCTTTGTCACTGAAAGTACACGAGACAAAGTCATTAGAATTAGTAGAAATTTTTGGGGACTCATGCATCTGTGATCCATCCAAGTCATTATGCCTAGAAGTGGGCATGAAAGTTCCAGTAAGAGGTGGAGGGACCGCATGCATTTCTGCTGCTGGTTTAAACCTATTGTAACTAGGTTCTCCCTCTTCCTCTTTGTCGGCATCAAAGACACTCGAAAAAGATAAATCAAACACATCTTCTGAATCAATATATTTATCAAATCCTAACCCTCTTTTAGTCCTACCAGACATGCTACTATTGATTAATTTTGAAAGATTTTTAGGTGCCTTTTGCCATTTTTCAAATCTCAACTTTGTAGCATCTAATCTTTCTTTCATCTCCTGTTTTTCTTTGATACTGTCATCTTTTACCTTTTCTGTATATTTAAGCATATTTGTTGTGTTTTCTGAATCGATGCTCAGTATCCTAATTTTATCCTCATACTCACGTTGAGTATCTTGAAGCCACCTCTTTTGTTGTTCCAATGTGTTTAAAGAAGCCATATAGGCTTGAACCTCTAAAAAATACTTATCATTCTGATCATTTAAGTCATTATATTGGGACAACAATTCTGAATATTTATCATGACAACCAAGAGGACAATGTTGTACCTGAGGTGAGATGCCCATAAGAGCAAACTCGTCAGCTTCCTCTGCATCAGATACATTCCCAGCAATCATTGCAAACACGTCAGTAGAGGACTCAGCTGATTCCAATGTAGTAGTCTGATGATCATTCCAGTTGACCATAGAGTCAACAGATACCAATGCCTTCTTTTCATCCTTTACCTCCTGAACCTTAAAAGCTGAATATCTGCTCTTCTCCTGGTCATTCTTGTTAGGGCATTCCCTTGCGAAGTGACCTTGCTGCTGGCAGTTATAGCATCGAACCTTGCTTCTGTCAAACCTTGCTGGCTCTCGTGGGTTGTAATTAAATTTACGACCTGCTTTCTTCTCAAATTTGTGAACCCTAAGAGTGAGCATGGCCATCTGCCATTTGAGATCCATTTCATCCAGGTCGAGTTTATCAACCTGTTTGAAGTCATCAAAAGCAAGTTGTTGTTGAGCATCAATGTCAGCAACAAAAGAATGAAGAACGGCTTCTACCATGCTACCAGACTTGGCTGTAGGATCAGGAGCAGAAGTATGCTGAAAAGTATGTTGAGAAGACACAGTATTGCTTGGGCTACTAGCATAAGACATGGGACTGGATGCCATAGAACTCACAAAGGCAGAATTAGCAGGAGTAGGAAAAGAATCACTTGAATATCCTCTCACATGAGGTTCAAAAGTTTTGAGCTTATGAAATAAATCATCAGAGTTGAGATAGTCAAGCCCACTTTTTACTTTTAGAGAGATTACCACCTGATTCCATGAGTAAGGTAAGGCTCTAAGAAATCTTGCATTAATATCACCATCGTCAGGTTTTGACCGAAGTTGATTCAACTGGCTCAATATATTTTGGAACGTGTCATACCCTTGATGAATACCTTCAGTTTCTGAGATTTTGAATTCTGTGAATTCATCTCTCAGCATGGATCTTCGCATTTTCTTTGACTCCTCATTCCCACCAAACCTTGCTTTTATTCCATTCCAGATCTCTCTAGCATCATCCAAATGGTAGAAGTCACCCATGTGATCATCAGGAAGGGATTGAAGCAAAATAGTTTTTGCTTTGACCTCCTTCTGAATGGCTATGATTTCTTCATGAGTTTTAGGGTCAAGAAGAGTAATATTACCATTATTGTCTCTTCCAGTCAGCTTATTCAGAATAACCTTCCAAAGGTCTTGATCAGTGTTGGTGATCCACCATTCCATCTTCATTGCCCAACTATCATACTCGTCCTTTTTCAAAAGAGGAAATTTACCATTTGTGTTGAAAACCGTAACAACGATCTGCTGAGGTTGCAGAGTTTTAGGAGTGTTATCTTCTCCTGTTTGAGTAGAACTTGAGGCAGACATGATTAAACAAAAATGTTAGTAATAGGAAAAATTGATTCTTCTTGTACAGAGACTCTCCCAGGCTCTGATACCACTTGTTGGGTCCACTAGATGTGGATCTTGCAGCCTGTCAGGAACGGTGAACGACTTCTGTAATCACAAGTCTATTCACAGAGAGACTCTATACACAATAGAAGTGCGGAATACAAATACTATAAAGAAGAACATAATAACTATAAAGACTTGATCTTTTCTAAGGATTTCTAATATTGATAATGACTAGAATTACGTTTGATGAAAGTGTGTATAACCCTTCTGCCTAAGGTTCCTTTTATACTACAAGGAAATCCTAATACATCATTAAACAAAACGTGTAAAACTGATATGCATATCCTTTCCTAACATATCTCATGCATATCCTAACAGAATAATAAATAAATAATAAAGTTTGACTTTAACTAGGACCAGGAGCACGACTTGCTCCTACTACTACTAGGACCAGGAGGAACTACATACCTCCTAGTCTACCTATTACAATTAACTATTCCAATGGTCCTAACAGAAGTTTAGGAAATTGGTGATCAAGGATGTTTCACAATTTTGATACTATGTGGCAATATCAAATTGTTTGAATGCACATGTACAAGAGTTTCAATGAATTGAATTCTTGAAGAAAGTATTCTCAAAATCCAATAGGTCAAGATTGGTTATTTTATGCTTTGCCAAACAAGTATGAATGTCATTGCTAGAGGCATGATGCATGTACCAATTTTATACATTGATGTTTATTTTTTGTTATTTGATTTTGTATCCTATTTTACATGTTTTAATCCATGAATATCATGATATTTCTAAATGTCCGTTGTCGATTAATAATATGGGAATATTATTAAACTAAGACAATTCAAAATAGTGACAGAGTATACTTGAAAGTATATTGGTCAATTTTGGATGATATTTGATGAATCAAATATTAGACTTATCCCAACTATATGATTTTACTTTATGGATCTTCGTCATCAAGGAAATCATAAATAGTTATCCTTAGACCTGAGATACCAGGAAACTGTCGTGGATCTAGTGTATTTCTGTGAAATAATCTAACGCTAAACGTAACTGGTGGCTATAAGGGTTACTTTCAGAAGTGTTGCAAAATTCATAAGTTTTGCTTGTAGTCAATATGGGATTTGTTTCCTTCAAATTATTTTGAAGTATAATAGAGCTGGGCCCCTCGGGGAGTAGTAAGATATTTGTGCGGCCGCACCCAAATTTGTTTTGGTGATCTTGCTATATCCGTAAACGAGAAACAGAATGGTTAATGTAAGGAAAGACTGAGATCCATATCCTATTAACGTTGTATTTGAAATGAAAGGATAATAATAATGATAGTAAATCATTAAATGGTTTTATCCAAGAGACATTACTCGAGATCGGACTAGGGCATTGGCGTGTAACTAGACGCTAACCAATGTGATCACGATATTTTGAAATATGTCTAAGTGGGAGCTGAAAGTTTTATGGACTTATATTTAAATAGTCGTGTGTTAGGATCGAACTCGGGATTACGGGATTGCACACATTACGTAAAGGGTTAATTTATTTATTAAATATATTTATTATATTTATTAAATTAAACTGAAGCTTAACTAATGATCGTTAATAATTAAAAGTTAAGTATAAACGACCGTTATGGAATTAAATAGAAGAGAAAAGAAGGAAACGGGAAAGTTCCAGAAGACCCCATGTGTGGGCTTCCACCGCCGATTATACAAGGCCCAAGGGGGGATTTTGTTTCCTAATTGGTTTATTACTTGGAGAATAAGATTTGCCAAGCCTATATAAACACCCCATGGCCTTCATTATTTTCCATCCCATTCCTCTCTTTTATTTCCCTCCTGCAATCGGATCAAACGCACCCTTTAGGGTTTCGTTTGATTTTATTTGTTAGGTTTCTATTGCAAATCGACATCAAAGGAAAAACACCTTTTTTAGAGTTCCTTTTATCCTTTGGTTTTGGTTTAGCAATAATCTATTCCTAGCCCCTCTCTAGGGTTGTTGGGTAGATACTCCACAAGCGGTTTACACGTGCTAGAATCACGGTTAGCTCGTTGGATTACGTGTGTACAAGAACGTAATGTAGTCTTACTTTAGACTACATCTTGGTAGTGTTCGTCATAAACCCTAATTTGTGACTCGTTGGTGATCTTGTGGATCTTCGCTAGGATAAAGGTATGTAACCCTAATTCGATTAATTATAATTGTGTTATTAATTATGATCTTGTTAAATCGCTTCCGCTATGTGTGCTTTGATCTTATTTAGGGTTTTGCGTAATTGTTATGAGCTTTATAAACCTTCACTTGTTCTTGTTCACCGCACAGTATCTTTAGTACCTCAAGTTTATAGTACTGATGAGGCGAGGGTTCGATCCTCACTTCCTTAAATACAGATCGGGTAACGTCGAGTTGAGTTGTTAACTCTTATAAGTGCAAAAAGAAACACTTTATACTGTATGTTATTACATTATTCAAGACAATAATGTCTGTTGTAAGTTGTGATTATAATTTGTTTTTAAGTAACTTGTCAATAACACCGATACCGGCTAATCCCGCCTAAGCATGAAATAAGGAGGTAAAATCTAGTAACACAATTAAGCAAATAAGATCCCTTAACCATGACAAATAGGCAAATGAGATGACACTATGATTGATGGATGTACAGGAAAAAGAACCACATAGACCCTTAATTTAGCATAAACTCAACCAACCAATCATAACCATCCATTTTTATCATGTAACAAAAAAACTTATTTTTTAAAAATTAAATATCTCACAAGCCGTTCATCGTTACGTAAAACAAAACATATCATCGCGACGAGAATTAAATCATCTATCTATCGAGGGGCACATGTATATACTTTCGACGAACTTTTTTTTCGACTTTTTTTCTTAAGTCACGTCTGGAGAGAATCATATATGATTCGTTACGAAACATATATGATTCTCAGAAAATCATATATGATTCATATCACGAATCATATATGATTTTCTGAAAATCATATATGATTCGTGACGAATCATATATGATTCGTGAGGAATCATATATGATTCTCTCTAGACGTGACTTAAGAAAAAAAAAAGTCGAAAAAAGTTCGTCGAAAGTATATACATGTGCCCCTCGATAGATAGATGATTTAATTCTCGTCACAATTGTGTATTTTTTTTTCGTTTGACGATTTACCGTTTGTGAGATATTTAACTTTTAAAAAGGTGGTGAGAAGTGGGTTTTTTTAAAAAATGAGTGATTATAATTGGTTGGATAGGTCTATGCTAATTTAAGTGTCTATTGATGTTAACTCTGAATGTACAACATAGTAGTAGTAGTAACAAAAATACATGCATAATCACTTAAGCTTAAAAAAGATAAATAATAATACAAAGATTAAAGCTTACAAGATCGATGTGGTTTCCTTTTTTTTTTTCGTGTGATTGACTAAACTAAAAAAAAAACCCTAATAATAAAATGTCCCATAATTTCCTAGGCAAGGCCCAACCCATATCATTTTTTATCTATCTGTAAAGTTTTATAATAGTGTTCATCATGGTTGCTCTCATGCGATTGTTAAACTGTGCGACTTCAGTTTTTTTTTTTTTTTTTTTTGGTTACGTGGATGAATGAAGTGACATATTGTTTGATGAGTGTGTTTTTTATTCATGTAACCAATATCACCACCTATGAATTTGAAACAGAATGTTCTCAATTAACCCCATTCCTTCTTACTAACACCATTCTCCCAACCCCGTACCTTTTTATCTTCAAGACCCTAAAATCTTTACCACGTACGTTGTCCCTAATTAATAGCTCAATATCCAGATATCCGACATACATATCACGGGTACCAAGTTCTTTCAAAACCATGATAGATGCATGACTCTTTTGTGGACAAGGACCCCGAGGGGTTGGTTTACTTTTGGACATGCTTCATTTGCTTTACTCTTGTTCTTCGGACACATTTGGCATGGTTTCTATCTATTATGGGATGATGAGTGGTGGATGAAAATAAGGTTCAATCTATGTGTCATGCCCCACCTGCGAACATGGCTAGGGTTGAGGCAAACATATGTAACAGAACACAGTTTTGGGATGTCTTGTCTGGAAGTGTCTGATGACCGAGTGATTGATAAAGATTTTGTTTTAGTAAAGTATAAAAACTTAAAACAAAAAAAGTTAAAAATATATATTTTAATTTAATTTTAATCTTATGCGACTGTTATACCGTGCGCCTTCATCTATATTCCTGGTAACTATTTTGAGGGTTGGCGGATGTTTTGTTGCTCGACTGAAGTGATACTTTGTACGATCATAGTGTTTTTTCTCGATCCATGATGTTTGATAAATCAGTTTTGTCTTTCCAAAAAGTGAGGCCTATATGACGAATGTTTTTTTCTCAACACATAACATAAAAAGGGTTAGACGGAAGACGTCGAAGTGGCTTCACCATTCAACGACCGATGCCCCAACGTACTGGTAACTTAAGAACTTTGTTTGGAGATGGTAGGGAGAAAAGGAATAGCCTTACATTATGAATAAAACACTGTTTATGAAATGAGTTTACATGGGGTTTTTTCACGAGGGATTAAGGCTACGTTTCTTGTGGGTACAATTTCTATGATGGTGACTAACTGTGATGCCAAGTAATTGGTGGCACCATGGACAGAGTTATTTGGCGATGAGGCAGGTGAGTCCGAGCTATAGGCATTACGAGTTCACCTGTTGTGATAAAACTGAAACATCTTACACAAATATCAGACTCAATCATTTGAGAGCCTAAGGTCATTTTCACAACCAGGCTTCTTAGGTGCAAATTTATCATCATGAAGAATCTCACCAGCACTAACCACTGAAGCAGTGGCGAATCTAGGATTTTGGACTATGTGTGGCACGAAATTTTCACTCTCTTCGCTTTGCATGTGACTGGTTTTTTGTCGTAAAAGTCGTTGGTTTTAGAGGTTTTAAACTTTTAGCTTGTAAAAAATACTCCTTTCATTCCAAATTAATAGTTCCTATATTATTTTTGGATTTCTCGAAATTATAGTCATTTTTCAAATATATATGTAAGTAATGTAACAAATTTATTATATTGTATTTAGTGATGTTAGAAATTATAAACTATATATAAAGTTTTAATTAATTACATAAACTTAAGAGTGTTATTTTACAAAAATGTTAGAGCACGCAGTAATAGTGATATTTTTTTAAAATGTACGTGTGTTTTTTGTAAAGTAACAATTAATTTGGGAAGGAGAAAGAGTAACACAAAACATATCTTTAAGTCCCTAATAATGGTGGACACTCGTATTACAATACTTTTGTAAAGAAAATGTATAAAATGACTTTTAAAAGTAACTTAAGAAAGACGTAAAACAACCTAAAAACATTAGAATAAAATTTAAATTAAAGTAACATTATAATTTCAAAGTTGCTACGAAGTACAATATATCTATAATTCATTAATTCTATATGAATTACTGAGGTAATTGTCTATAAAAATTAATATTAAAAGACACATGCCACTAACTAAAAGACAAAACAATAACTGTTTTATGTCTACAAAGCACTACTACTATCATCTTCTTCGGCAACACTCGTCTCCATGACTGGATCTTCTGTTCTTTCTAATTTTCAAAGATCAAACTTAAAATTCAACTCGCTTTCTCGTGTTATTCTTACTCAATTTTTGCACTCTTCCTTCCTACGTGTAGCACTATTAAAAAACCAATAATTTTTCCAAATACGTTACACTTCGTCGGCTTAAATCATATGTGGCACGTGCCACAGGTGGCTCGTACCTAGCTCCGCCTCTGCACTGAAGGGTTTTTTATTAAAGCAAAAACCAATACTAAAGACCATAATTTTTTTTTTTAAATCCCATGACAACACTTGTTCATGTTCACCGCACAGTATCTTTAATACCTCAAGTTTATAGTACGTACTCTTGCGGCGAGGGTTCGATCCTCACTTCCTTAAATAAAGATCGGATAACGTCGAGTTGAGTTGTTAACTCTTATAAGTGCAAAAAGAAACACTTTATACTGTATGTTATTACATTATTCAAGACAATAATATCTCTTGTAAGTTGTAAAGCATCCTTAGAAAGTATGCTCAAAGTAAATAATATCTCACAGACCCTTTGGAACGTAACATAACCTTAATCTGAATAAAATTTTTAGTTAAGAGCAAACTAATCAAACCAAGTAAATAAAAGTGAATCTGGTTTACATTCACACCGCAACAATCAGTTTGCATCAACTCCAAACAACCTCCAAGTATACAGCAATAAAAACGACAAAATAATAAGAAGTAGATTCCATGACATCTGCAGTTGCCAATCTGCTCATGAGAAATTATCGATCATTATCCGGTTCATATTGTGACTAGTTATAAGGAGCTAACTGAATTTGACAATTCCTTGAAGCCCTGGGAGACATAAACAATTCTGCATTTAACCGCTCTCTCCCTTTATGAGAGACGAGAACACTATTGTACCTGACTGTTAGCTTCTTTAAGTCCACTGCATTTTTCAATATGAACTTCAGGTATTTTACTGTTGCAAAATCGCCCAACCATTTAGTGGTATCAGTAAATTTCACCGTTACCATGTTCGTTAACGTCAAAGTGGGAAAAAACTCATATTCATATATGCCCCACCAACTTGTATATTCCTTTTGTTTTAACACAAATATAATAGAGAAAAACCCAACGTTAGATGTATAAGAAGTGAGAAAGCATAAAGTAGTACATCTCGAAGCTTCAAAATTAACAAAAGTACCTTTTTAATGTATAAGTGTTCCAGCTGACAAAACCTTTCAAGAATTTGGGGGATTATCCACATTTTGCAAGGGTGAAAACCCACTATCGCAAGTTTCTTCACATGTGGAAACTCCGGAAAAGGAAAATTGAATGCACGTGTGTTTGTTTTCTGGTGTTATAAAGTTTTAGTCTAACAAATTGATAGTTTATATAAAAAAGAAAGCAATACACTGAATATTATAAAGAAACTTACCGTGATATCTAAAGTCAGGTTTCTAACTTTAGTTAATCCTTTTAGCAGCTCAACCCGCATTAGATGCTGATCAGAAAAAAAAATTACGTCGCATGAAATTTTTGCCTTAACAAGAGATGACAAATCCTCCATTACAAAAAGCGTGTGCATTATCCAATTCTCTTCAATATGAAGGTATTCAAGATTAGGGGTGTTTAAAACAACTTTGTGGATATCTCTTGAACGAAAACAATAGAAGAATGCAAATCTCAGTCTCTTTAAAGTAGGTGTCTTGAAATAGAAGTCTTTTGTATTACCGGGCAAACGTATTTTTAGAGATAAATCTTCAAGTAATGGGCTACCATGGATGAGTTTGAATATATTGTCACAAGATATGGAGTTAGTATTGGTGTCAAAGTATTGGAAGTTATCATTGATGTCAAGGGTTTTCAGGTTAGGAAGATAGATGGAAGGTGGGCACTCCCATGAAAATCTATTATTGAATAGTTCATTACAGTCTGAACGAACTAACTTCAAACTTAATTTTGAGAGTGTAGTGCAGGTGAACAGGCTCAAAGGCAGCCGAATATTGCTAGTCATCTGTATGTCAAGCTCACTAACATTTAGCCTAACTGCTTCACTGATCCACTTTGAGACAGTCATTGGATTTAGAACAAGGGTCTTGAAAAAGTGCACCCGGAATGTCTTTACACGAGTTGAATTGTGAAGCATAAGTACCCGATCCACATGCGAATATGACTTTGATGGAATATCATTAAATTCAAGGTTATGTGTCAACGTCCAAGTGTATCTCCATCTTTTGGACAAAATGCTAGTTCGTACAGCGAAGTTGGTAGGCATAAGGGAAAGTATTACCAAAAGAACATCTTCAGGCAAGCTGCTAAGCGTATCTACTTCCTTACATGTCTGACTCATCTTTTAGCGGCCTTTTCACTCTCTGTAACCCTAAACACACAAATTTCATTATCGTCTCAAGACTTTTCAGACATGCTATCATTCAAAACCCCGACTATTTACTGGAGATATTTTTTAAATATGAGGGTATGAAAGTGTAGGTTATTTGAAATAAAGCTTTCATTCAAAGAGAACAGTTATCTTAACAGATCATAAGGTTTGGTGATGCCAACTCAGGTTAGTACTAAAAGCATTGATGATTTGTTTTTAAGCAACTTGTCAATAACAATACTGGCATAAGCAAATAAGATGACACTAGCTATGATTGATTGATGTACAACATAGTAGTAGTAACAAAAAGAAAGATCAAAACTTACAAGATCGATGTCGTTTACTTGAAGACGATATTAGTCGCCCTATATTCGTAGATGAACATCCTTTTTTTCGAGCGATTGAGGAAACTATATAAGAAAATAAATTCCCAAAGAATAAAAAGTCCATAAGTTTCTGGGCGAGGCCCAACCCATAAAAACAGCTTGATTTTTTTAGGCAAATAACACAAAAAGCTATCAAACTTATAAGAGTCTTTTCCAATCAAAGTATTATACTTTTTTTCTTGCATAAAAAGGTATTCAACTTATTTTTTTAGCCAACTTGGGTATTAACTTAAATATTTAACGATCATCTGTTAAGTTTTTCATTTTAAGTCCACCGCCGCTACCACCAACCTCAATGATCGTCGTCACTATGTAGCCTTCCCATCACCGTCACTACCAAATACATATTGCCTCCAAAATCATTACTTGGCGGATTTAAAATGTAGTTGTTTATAGTTATTTATGCACCGCACCCGTCAAGGACTATTATGTTACTCGTTATTTTGATATAAATGATCATTAAAATTTAATCTCAATATATATAAAGAATTATACTTAGAAATAATTTTTTTTAATATTTATATAATTCTAAAGCTTTTAAAAAATAAACAGTGTAATTTGGGTCAATTCGAAAATAGAAACCTGAATTGACATTCGGTGTTTGGTTTGGTTGAATTCTAGTTCGGTTTGTTTCGGTTCCGAACTGAAAGACACTCCTAGACCATAGGTACTGGAAAAGAAAACAAAGAAAACAAATTAAATTATACCGAATCCACTCTTTCATGGCTCATTATAACTGAAGCCCAATGGCCCAAACACCAGAGCAAATAAAACCTTAGCAGTTGTACGATATATGAACACTGAGTTGAGATCAACATACACCATCTTTTTAGCATAGACCATATCAACCAATCACTTTCATTCAAATTAACTTTTCACCTTTTTCTTAAAAATTAAATAACTCACAAATGGTAAATCGTCAAGTGACAAAAAATACACCATTACAACGAAAATTAAATCATCTTTCTATCGAGGGGCACATGTATATACTTTCGACGAACTTTTTTTTCGACATTTTTTCTTAAGTCACGTTTGAGAGAATCATATATGATTCGTCACGAAACATATATGATTCGTCTCGAAACATATATGATTCGTCACGAATCATATATGATTCGTCACGAAACATATATGATTCGTCACGAATCATATATGATTCGTGATATGAATCATATTTGATTTTCTGAAAATCATATATGTTTCGTGACGAATCATATATGTTTCGTGACGAATCATATATGTTTCGTGACGAATCATATATGATTCTCTCAGACGTGACTTAAGAAAAAAAGTCGAAAAAAAAGTTTGTCGAAAGTATATACATGTGCCCCTCGTTTGAAAGATGATTTAATTCTGGTCACGATGGTATGTTTCGTTTTGCGTAACGGTTAACAGTTTGTGAGATATTGAATTTTTAAAAAATATATTTTTGTTGTTAGATGAAAAAAATGGGTGATTGTAATTGGTTGATTGAGTCTATGCTAAGGAAAGGGTCTATGTAGAACTTTTTCCTATGAACACTCGTTTAGTGTCGCTTCAGAAAACACACACTGAAACCCTAACAAAAACTAAAAAAGAATGTCAGACCACATACCATTCGATCTTCAATCAGAAATCATTAAAAGACTTCTGGTTAGATCAGTGATTCAATGCAGGTCAGTTTCGAAACTATTGAAAAATCTGATAGATAGCTCTACTTTTATCAAAAGTTACCACATTGGCAAAACCCAACCACGTCACCATCTGTTTGTTAGTTATCGGTCATCGTTAGATGATGATGAACTAGAACATGTTTCAATTGTGGACGATGATACATTCCCTAACCAGAGACTTACCGCACTTGTCCCGCATCCTGTTAGCCAACTTCGTGATCCATATCTTCACTCGTTTCGGTCAACAGGTTGTTGTGTTTTAAGGACGAGAAGCTAGTTGTTATTTGGAATCCTTCTGTTCGGAAAACAGTTGGTATTAGGGTAAATGTCAAATATACACAATGTAATTTCTCAAATGATACCATTATGCCCATCGAACTTTTTTATGTACGAAATAGATATTTGACTGGAAAATGACCTTTGACTTAACGGAACAACCGGTTACCGGTTACCGTTAGTATATTCGTTAACTTAGAATTTAGTTTTACAATTTTAATCGTTTCTTTAACTTTTCATCCAAAAGTTAACATCATCTTCATAATGTTCATCATCTTCTTCATCTTCATCATTTTCCTAGATCCAAAATCCAAATCCCCAGCAATGGATGATCAGTAAAGATGTTCTGATCATCTTTACTAACGCAAAATGAATCACTTTTGTTGAGTTGACATTACAAATCAATACAAATCATCTCACGTGATTAAACATATTCAACATCCTACATATAAATCCGTGATTTCCCATAACACTAAACATATATCCCATCTTCAACATCAAACATAAAAAAAAATCAGTCACACTTAAATAAGAGATCGAAATAAATCAATAGATGGATCCGTTTCTTTTGGCCGAGGAAAGAGATCTGATTAAAAGGGAGGAGAGATTGCTATCTGAGATGGGTAAACGAATGGTCGATATCGGTGCATTTGGTTTTTGTGTGAGTTGATCATTTAGTGATTGAATAATTAGGTAGGAGAAACCATGATTAAGATGGGAAATACATACTTCAAAGGTCATCTTCATACATAAAATGAAATCCAACAGTTGGTATTTTCCAGATCGAAATAAATCAAGAAACGGATCCAGATATTGATTTATTTTGATCTGTTATTTTAGGATATGAGGATATGGGGATATGGGGATATGGACGAGTTTATGCAGTTGGTGTTTTCCAGTTAAAGGTCATTTAGTACATAAACTGAAATCCAACAGTTAGGATATGGGGATGAACGAGTTTATGAAGATGATGATGATGGTGAATGAGGTACGCGAGTTTTATGTTCCAGAGTAAAGTTGGCAAATGTTTTAGGTTTCTGGGTTTTGATTTTGGATCTGGTGATTTTGATTTTGGATATTGGATGTGTTGTTGATGATGATGATGATAATGTTAGTTAGCTAAGGGGACTAAAATTGTAAACCAAAATTCCAAGTTAACGAAGTACTAACAGTTTTGTTAAGTCAACGGTCCAGTCAAATGTTTAACAAAAATCCAACGTGGCAAGTGTGCAAATCGAACATAAAAAAGTTCGATGGGCATAATGGATCATTTGAGAAATTACGTTGTGTATTTTCGACATTTACGCGTTGGTATTAATATACCTAATCTATTGGTTCCAATGGATGGAGTTACTTCTATTGGTATTGGGGTTTCAACACTAGTGACCTTAAGCTTGTTAAAATCAATACTATTGGTTGGCCGGCTGTGAATGAAGGTAGAGGTTTTTACTTTAAGTACACGTGTTTGGAAACGTGTGTCAAACATTCTGCGAGCTTTTAGAACTTGTTATTTGTTTCCTTATGTTTGTTTTGATGGGTTTATTTATTGGCGAGCTGATTATAGATTTGTGTATAATTTGATCGTTTCATTTCATTTAAGAAGGCATGAATTTAGTGAAGTGTGCCTTCCGGATAGGTTAGTACACACGATGGAATTAGTGGTCTCAAACGTTTATGAGTCGCTTGTTTTGTTTGAGTATTATTATGAAGGCAAGACAATGTGTTGTGATGTATGGATAATGAAGGAGGGCGTTACCAAGTCGTTTACTAAGATGTTGAGTATTAAGGTAGATGGGTGGATTTATAACGTGTTAGAGTTAAGAAAAAACAGTGAAGCTATAATTGAAAATATGGACATCTACTACTCATCTGTACATGAAGTTTATGACCCTTCCTCAAGAAGCATCAGTGGTATGGGGATTAACGGACCTTCTTACTCAATTTCAGTGAATCCATACATGGATACCTTACTCTTACTAAATGATTCAAATTCTATCATTTTTTGAAGACGATGACAAGGTATAGAGATCAAAGAGTTAATACACATACAACTATTCAAGTCTTCAATTCCATATGCAAAATTTAGGTTAATAAAAAGCTAGATGCGTTTACTTGCCCGTTTTACCTAAGTAGTTAAACGTTTGGTTGGTTGGGTATGGATTGCGGGGGTTCTTCCTTCTATGATTTAGATGTTCACATTTGCAAGTCTCTGGATGGTGTAGTTTCTTTTAACTGAATTATCCCTTCAGTGTCCTTTTTCTTAAAATCTTAGCTAGTTAAAGCAGAGAAATGCATTATATATAAATTTGGTATTTATGTTTATAGACGTTTCTAGTATTAATGATAATGGTTGGATAATTTTGCACGGTTCTTTTATGTCCCTCATCCTACTCTTATTCGAGTGGAGAAATGAAGGTTGAGCAGAAGTCAACCAAAAGCAAGTTAAAAGATATTTCGGTTTTGATTTTTGAATGTGTGAAATTATAAAGATTTATGATTAGGTTCAATTTTCTAAGGATGTACTCCTAGACATGATTAGGTTCCATGGCGGTTAAAGACTCAAGCTACTAATTTTAATGGATTTCAAATGCTGATTTTAAATGTGTACTCTACCGCGAGATTTCTGATTAAATTTGGTCTTGGCATATATTCAGTCATTAGTTTTTGGCAAAGCATTCCTATAAACAAACCTGCTTGAAGTGTGTTTATATTTGAACCCGAATGTAATAGAGGAATGTTTGGAGTGTTCGACTGTTCGTGCTTTTGGGTGTATTGTCTAGACTTTCCAACCCTGACTGCCACCCCTAAATTTTATGTTCGATAATAGTAAAACTGTAACAACTTGAAATTTTCACGTTTATTATAATAAGACGTGCCCGTTTGTAAGACGTTTCACTTGTTAACTGTTTGTACCGTTCGCGAATATTATTTAAGCTTTTGAGAATACTCGTATCCACTACTACTTAAGTCACATATTTGAGTTCATGTGTGTGTCCAAGTCGTGTGACATAACTTTGTATAACGAACATGTCGTCCGATTTCTTTTAATTTACACGTCTAAAACACATTTACAATTTGACCAAAACCCTTTACGGGCCGAGTCACATGTTGGATTGTCTTAAAGGGCCGAAAGTTTTATAGTTTACCTTAATGGGCCGAAGCCCAATCAAGATAAAACATACTAGAATAGCAAACTAAAAATAACAGTTCATGTACATAGACTTCATAAACTGTGATTTGTAAATGGTCAAACAAGGTCAAAACTGAACATATAATAAGCTCCCACTAACCATATCAGTCCAACACATTTGCCTAAAATGCCTAATATGGGTATGTCACAAGACACCAAAAACCGGATAGGACTTAACCCTATGCCGCGAATACAAACTTAAATACAGCCATGATTCACAAGTCTTAAGGACATAAACAACACACATCACAACATAATCTGGGCAATCCAAAGGAGTTTTGACCAAAGCTACCGAGGCTCCAGCCAAGCCTTCACCCTGTCCGAATCCAACATAGTCGAAACCCCAAAAGTTCTCCTTTGTGAGTCCCCTATCCTCTCTCTTGCATCCATGTTTATATCGCTTAGATGTGCTTGACCAAAACCTAGGAAAAGAAGAAGTCATGTGTTAATAAGTATAACTGAACCATTATAAATCTCAAAACTAATGAAACATGATAAGTCTAACCAATGAATACCATTAGGAAACCCATTTAGCCAACCGAATGCAAAGACACCAATCGACCTAAACCCTTAGTTTCTGTCGAGACCATACCAAGACCACCTTCATGTTTTATTGTCATTTTGTTTAAGAATACTAACAAATTATAGAAATGGTAGTAAATGAAAACCCAGTTAACCAAACCACATACTAATTGGCCGAAAACCCTAACCGTTTAAATATCAGTCTCAAATATAGAAATTAACAAGATGCAATCATGTTAGAACCCCCAAATTCACCATAGGACTCGCAGTTTTAAAAACCCCCAAATTATTCAAACCATAATTTCTATAAATTGATTTAAAACCCTAATTTGACTGAAACCCTAATTTAGTAAATTTGTTTAATTAATGAAATTAATTTATTTTTATGAAAGAAAACAATGATTAACTATATATAAACGCAAGATCTAACAAAACCACCAAATTATATGAAACCCTAATTTTTGATTTATTCAAATTCGAATCTGAATCATCTAATTAAGTATCAAATCGAATGTTTTAAATCAAGAAAAGCTTTTGATTCTATAGATTAATCAAGTAAACACAAGAAAACGTTTTGAGAAAGGTAAATAAGATCAAAACTTATCTTTTTGGAGAAATCATCAATAGATGATACGAAATCAATATCAAGAATCGAATTAAACACGTGTGAAGAGGAAACCCATGTCGTACGAACCATAACCAAAGCCAGAAACACATAGATGTGATGTTTTAGAATGGATTTATATACATATTGGGTAGATTGAGATGAATCTGGGTATATAGATTTTACCAGAGAGAGAGAGAGATAAAAATGAGGCGATGGAAACTATGTGTGAGTGTTTTGTGTCGAGTTAAGTGACAGACATAGTAATAATAATACTTGCCTCCCCTGTTTCTTGTTTGTATCGCCCACTGCTGGGTCGGGTTGGGTAAGGAAGCCATGGGTTAAGCCCATGTGTTACTTGTGGCTGCCCTATTTTGGACTGTGTTTATAAAAGCGCAAACGAATTTGTGTTTATACATTGTTAAGATAAAACCCGTTAATAAACGCAGAGTATTTTTCGAGTCTTCGTAAATGAAATATAAAGTCAAGCACGCTTAGGTTATCATGCATCTTATTTATGAACTACTCGTTTTGTAACACGGTCAAAATACTTAACTAGGTCGTGGATAACGTGGTCGTATACTCGAGCTCTCTTGCATTTTCATCCATTTGCTTGATACACGAGGTGAGTTTATAGCCCCACTTTTAATTGCTTTTAACTCTTTGGGGTGAGAACATTGCTTGTTTTTACGGATGAACATAAGTACCTTAAAACTCATACGTGCCTACATGATGTCTATGTAGCAATACCCTAGATGCTTTAGCCCACTATCATGAACCGTTAATTACTTTGTGTAAGCGCAAATGTTATGGATGGATCTATTGGGATTAGCCTCCCTATCTAATGTTGGTTGTGTGACCAAATTGGATACAAATACATTTGAGGTTGTTACGAATACGTTGGGGTAGTATTTGCTTGGGCTCTCATATTATGTTGCTAGTACGGTCAACGCTTCGGTGTCATGAGCTTAGACGTAGGATATCATGAACGTATGCTATTTGATGATAATCTTGTATTTGTTATAAGATTATTTGTCGGTTGCCTAACTAAAATCTTATGATTCATCACACTACTTATACTTTAACCTATAAACTCACTGACCTTTCTGTTGACGTTTTAGCAATGTTTTTCTCATGTGTCAAGGCGGAGGAGTGACGTGGTTGTGCTATGGAGATTAATAAAATTTATCATGATTTATCTATGAGACTTGATTAAAATGTATGACATTTAGAAACTTGATTTATGTTATCATGATGTGTAAAACAATTCTCTTTGGGACCTATTTCTATCTTTGTGTTTTATGAATGAGAAATGACTTTTCTTAGTTATTCTTGTATCTATGTCTCATGGTTATCATGATAGTCACATCCTCGTGTAATTGTACACGTGGGCCAAATTGAGGGTGTGACAGATTGGTATCAGAGCCATGGTTATAGAGAACTAGGTTACTTTTATAAAAATCGTTTTTACAAAGGTTTTGGTCAAAAATGAAATTTTAGAAAAAGAGTAATACTAGACTATAACTACCTCTCCATCTCCATAGACCAATTCACTTCACGCCTTCGACAAGTAAGTTGTAAGTTAAGATTTCGTTATATTACCTTATTACATCTATTAATACACCATTACATCATTACGAGTACTAAATAACGTAATTTATAACTCTATGCTAAATGGTTTGTGCCATGCTATATGAACGCAAAAATCGATATTTATTTCGACGCTACTTGAAACGCTATGCTAAGTGGTTTGTGCCATGCTATACGAATGCAAAATTGAATTTTATTTCGACACTACTTGAAACTCTATGCTAAGTGGATTGTGCCATGCTATACGAATGCAAAATTGAATTCTATTTCGACACTACTTGAAACTCTATGCTAAGTGGTTTGTGCCATGCTATACGAATGCAAAATTGAAATTTATTTCGACACTACTTGAACCTTTATGCTAAATGGTTTGTGCCATGTTACGAAAAATGCAAAATTTATATTATTTCAACTCATATGTTTGTGCCATGCTACTAATCATGTATCAACATGTCTTAAAAATTTTCGTGCTAAATGGTGTGTGCCATGACAAACTAAAGTTACAACATATTGCAAAATTGATTTGTTCTTACACATTCCTTTCTTGATTTGGCAGTGACATGTCTATATCGTCCGAAGATTCGTTGTACTACTTGAGCTCATCTACGGATGGAGCACGACGTGAATCCTCTACTAGTGGTGCTTCGCCTTTATCATACACTCGAGGAGAGCCAAGTGCTCATGCACCTACTCGCTCTTCGCCACCACTAGTCATTTGCTACACAAGGCGTGGAAAGGCACCCATGATTCCTCCACCCACTTCATCATCTCATGCCCCTAAGGCCCCTCGCCAACACCGTACCGTGAGGATGTCCGTGAGAGCTTCTATGATTAGGATGAAGTTGGCCGCAAAACATGTGAGCTCTACCCGTACTACCCGCAAGTCTTCAAAGTCACCATCCGTGAGAGTGCCTCCTAGGCACAATGCCTCTATTCAACCCACTATGCCCATGCCACCCCCCACCTTACGGCTTTAATGGAGCCAAATGCTCCGCGGCCGCAAAGGCACGTGGAATGCCCCCTCATCGTTTTACTAGGCTTGCTATTTTACGAGGCAAGGTGACCCATGTGCTTCGCAACATGGGTGGGCTATCTTACGAGTCATTGGTGAGACACGAGACTTGTTACGAAGCGATCATCGTGGATTTGGGTAGGAATACCCCACCCCCACCCGATCGTTTCGTGGGACTAGCGAGGAGGGTCGAGGACCAACATTACGAGATCGGAGCTTTGCGCACCCTTCTACATAGGGCATTGATTGATTTATCCGAGAGGATTGCGGCCCTTGAGCACCGTTTCTATTAGACTTATGTTTAGCTCATTTGTGTACACTTTCATTCCAAATTTTTCCTCCATGTGTTGTAATCCCTAAGAATTCTAAAACTATGTGTTAACTCTTTGTATTTCCTTTTAATCGTGGAATGAATTATTTATGCACTACATGACTTGTGATCACCTTATTGTTGCTTATGATATTGTTTTGAAGAATACCCGTACCCTCTAGCCATTAAACTTACAATCCTAACCTTGCCATGAACTTTGTTGTGAATTTAGGACTATGGCACCAATAACCCGCAAGAATAGAGTCGACCTGACTCCGGCCGCACCCATCACTATCGACCCATCGGTGTTGAGCCAAATGATAGCCGATGGAGTTGTCACCCGCGCTTGCCGCCAACGAGACAAATCCAAGCACGCAGGAGGAAACTAATCAAGTGCCAATTCTGGTACCTCCTACTCGTGCGTGCTCGTACAAGGAATTTCGCTCATGCTTCACTAGCACTTTTAATGACACCGAAGGTGCCGTGGGACTTGCACGATGGATAGAAAGACTTGAGTCTCAATTTAGCGTAAGCAATGTCGCCGAAGGTGACAAAGTAAAGTTTAGCTCTAGCACCTTGGTTGATGGTGCATTGACTTGGTGGAATATTCATGTGAAAGCCATAGGTTTAGAAGCGGCCAATGCTACTCCTTGGGCTCATTTCCAGGGAATGCTTCTCAAAAAGTATTGCCCTAGGAATGAAATGAAAAGATTGGAAGTCGAGTTGTGGAACCTCCGTGTACATGGAGTTAACTTGATGGCTTACACTCAACGATTCCAAGAGTTGAGATTGATGTGTCCCGAAATGATACCAAATGAGACACGAGCCGTGGAAAGATTCATCGTTGGACTACCACCTTCAATCCGAGGAGATGTCATCTCATCAAAACCCAATGATTTGAACGAAGCCATTGAAATGGCGGATGGTTTGATGGACTCCGTCACCTTGTAAAGTGGTGATAATAAACGGAAATGGGAAGGAAACCATGGCCCAAATCATGGTGACCACCCTAACAAACGCCAAGATGTGGTAAAAGTGTTCAATATGAACGGTGGATCCGGTTACCAAGGAAAACTACCGTTTTGTGGTAAGTGTGGCAAACACCACAATGGTGCATGTGGAGGCACGTGTCACAATTTTGGGAAACCCGGTTGATAGGTGTGTAAACACCCATCCTTTTACCACTTAATTCGGGCTAAAACGAGACCAAAACACGTATTTAATATCATTTGTTTGGAATTATGCGTGGTTTTTGTGTTTATTGTGTTTTCAGAGACAACCGGATAAATATTGAAGAAAACATGGGATTGCACGGGTTTTACTGAAGAAAAAGACTCAAGATAAAGTCTATTGTCCAAGAGATGCAAAAGATTTGAAGTCGCTGGGCCTATTCGAAGATTTATCGAAGAAAAGGACCAAAGATGGAAGATTTATATAAGTCGAAGAAACTCAAGTCTATTAAACGAAGAAATTAAAAGACGAGTTGAATTTAATCGACAACAAATCCCGAATCAGAATCGAAAACGGAAACTTTTCTGAAAAGACGAAAAGACACGAAGAACGGGAGAAAGCCCACTCACCAACCAAAGGAAACACCTATAAATAGGCCATCCCACACACATTTAGTTAGCTAGTTTTTCTTTCTTCCTCCCCACTCTTTCTCCTGGTTCGTATAACACCATCACCACTAGGGTGATTGGTGATTTTTATCTTTAGGTCTTTAATCTTGTAATTTTAATCGTTGTTTCATCTTGTCAAAACATCAATTATTCAATACCAAGTTCTTGTTTAATCTTTCATTTCATCTTGTTCATCATCATCTTTATCTTCAAGTTCTTAAGTTTTTATTTTCTTGATTTGATCTTCAAAAGTTGTTTGGATTTGTGTTTTTATTGGTGGGATTTGTTGCTTATATTGTCTAAATGATTTGTGTTTAATTTGGTAAAACCTTTTTAAGTATTTGGTTTGATTTTGATCAAAATCTGTGTTCCGTGTTCTTCGCTGCACTGTTTCTGTAACTGGGTTTCCAGACTTCCGAATCAAGACAAAAAGTTCCGAATGAAGTAGTTATTCGGAAGGTTCCGAATCAATCCTTAAGTTCCGCATCAAGTCACCTTCATTCGGAAGTTTCAAACTTCCGAATCAAGAAGAAGTTCCGGATCAGTTACTTCCGCATCAGAAGTTCCGAATCAACCAATTCATCCGGAAAGTTCCGGATCAGTCATAAAGTTCCGAACCAGTGACTTCCGGACGAAGCAAAAGTTCCGGATCAAGCTCAGACTTCCGAACCAAGAACCTTCATCCGGAAGGTTCCGAATCAACCATTAAGTTCCGGATGAGTAAGTTCCGGATGGGAAAGTTCCGGATGAGTGAATAGTGTCTTCCGAATCAGTTAGTTCCGAATCAAGGTTTAAAGTTCCGAATCAGTTATTTTTGAGTATTTTAATGTTACTGTTTTACTGTTGATTAATTTACTGTTTCTTTACTCATATTTAACAATTTACATGTTAACTTTAATTTTAATTTGAGCTTTAAATTTTCAACCAAGTTTTTGTTAATCATAATTAAAGTAATTGCCTTTGATTTAAACTTTCATTTCCACTTTTTATTAAGACTAGAAAACCCAACTCCTTTATTTAGTAACCAAGAACAATCATTCCACTTAAGACCTAGATCAATTCGAGAGGATATCGAGAGTAAAATTAGAACCCAAGCAAAATGAAGATATCAAATGGCGCCGCTGCCGGCTCTTCTCGTTAAGATCAACAGTTTTTTGTGAGAAATTGGATTTTGGAATCCGTTCCCCGTGAACGTTACTTTTTCAAGAAAATCTTCAAAAACAACTAAAAAAATATAAAATTTTCAAAAATCCTAAAAATTAAAAAAACAATAAAAACCAAAAATATTTTTGCTTTGTTTTTCTTTGTTCGTTCTTTTGCAGGTGTATGCGCACTCGATCCACGTCTTATCAAGAGCCCGAGCCTCTCGATAACTTAGACATGGCTGGTGTACAAAACAATAATAACATACCACCTCCGAACAACAATAATAACAACAACAACCCGCCTTTCAACAACATGAACAATAACAACAACAATGAGCACCTTCCGGATAATCGCCCAATGATTGAATTACTGCAAGCTCATGTTGATGGCAACATGGATCCAATTGTTATTCCACCAATTGCCGCCAACAATTTCGAGCTAAAGTCAGGCTTTATCCAGATGGTCTCAGCTCAACCATTCTTTGGACGAACCATTGATGACCCACACGATCACATCAAGAGATTTCTACAACTTACGAACACGGTCAAGTTCAATGGCGTTCCACAAGAAGTGATAAGGTTACAACTTTTTCCCTTTTCTTTAGAGGGACAAGCCCGGCATTGGCTTGCTAAAGAACCACCACAGAGTATTCTCTCGTGGACAGATTTGGAAACAAAGTTTATCAACTACTTTTTTCCACCCTCTCGTACTACCGCTTTGCGGAATGAGATTATAACCTTTGAACAAAAGTACGACGAGTCATTCAGTGAATCTTGGGATCGCTTTAAAGATCTTTTAAGAAAATGCCCACAACATGGTTTTACCAAAGTTCATCAAATAAATACTTTTTACAATGGTTTAAGCATAAATGACCAAGATTCACTGAATAGTGCCTCAGGGGGTAATTTATTGGCTAAGACTTCCAATGCTGCTTGGGATATCATTGAGAACAAATCTCGTGTGCAAACCAAGAGCATTAGGACCAATGTTGCTAGTGCTAGCACTAATGACAGCGACAAGCGATTAGACAAAATCACTACGCTTCTTGAATCGCTTGTCACCCACACCGTCAGCAACAACAACAGCAACAACGCAAAAAATGCACAAGTGAACGCTGTCAGCCAACCTTGTGAGATATGCGGTGGTCCCCACTCTTACACAACTTGTACCGCCACCCAAGATTACCCTGCTGAGAATGTGAATGCGGCATATGGCACCTACCAACAACCTGCTTATCAAGCTAGACCTCAAGGTGACCGTAACTTGCTTAGCTATCGATCAAACAACTATCTTTCCCCACCTGGCTTTCCTCCAACCAACCCAAACCAACAACAAAACCTTAACCGCCCTACTCAACAACAACAACAACCTCGACAACCATATATTCCACCTCACAAGCAGCAACAACCACCTCAACGTAACAATCAAGTCTACCAACAACCTGCTTACCAACCACCTGCATACAATGCTCCTCCCAACCAAGCCAACACAGCATTACACCAAGAGGTCGCCACCTATATGAGGACCAATGATGTGATTGTGGGAAATCTCCAAGAGGAAGTGCGCAATTTGAAGGCAGATTTGGTCAAGCAAGGAAATGATTTGAGAGCCGATATGAGAACTACGTTGGATAGCCAAACAAATGACCTGAGGAACATGATGGCCAGTTTCTTCCAAGGTAATCAACCCTCTTCTTCGGGTACTCTTCCGAGTAACACCGTTGCGAACCCAAGAGGGGAGATGAAAGCAATCACTACTCGAAGTGGTAAAGGTACCAAGGAACCCGAGCTTCCTATACCTACACTGGTGGTTGTGACTAAGGAAAACGAGTCGCCTGCTCCTATTCCTCCTCCTTCTCCTTCCCCAATTTCTCCACCTCTTCTTTCTACCCCTCCTCCACCCGTGGTTGTGAGTGATCCTATTCCTCTAAAGCCTTCCTCTTCTTCCAATATACCTTATCCTTCAAGGTTGAGGAAAGAGAAGCAAAAGAGCAAGGATGATATTCAAGTTTCGAACTTCCTAAAAATGTTCAAGAAACTGAATTTCAATATCTCCTTCGCTGAGGCTCTCGCTCACATGCCCAAGTATGCCAAAATGTTTAAAGATCTTCTGAGCGACAAGGAAAAGCTCCTCGATCTCGCCAACACCCAACTTAATGAGAACTGCTCTGCAGTGCTCTTAAGGAAATTGCCAACCAAGCTTGGTGATCCGGGTCGTTTTCTTATCCCTTGCAATTTCCTGGGAGTAGAGAATTGCATGGCCCTAGCCGATCTAGGTGCCAGTATTAATCTCATGCCTCTAAGTGTTTGGAAGCAATTATCTCTCCCAGAGCTAGTCCCCACCAAAATGACTTTGGAATTGGCCAACCGTACGGTTGCTTATCCAGTGGGGATAGCCGAAGACGTCATTATAGGAGTCGACAAATTCACCTTCCCTGCTGATTTTGTTGTCGTCGACTACGAGATGGACCCCCGTGTGCCACTCATTGTTGGTCGTCCATTCTTGAGGACCGGTCGCACTCTCATTGATGTTGAAGCCGGTGAGCTTATCATGAGAGTGGGTGACGATAAAGTAGTCTTCAACATGGGAAAGTTATCTAAACAGCCTTCTTCTTACGAGAATGTTAATTGTATTGACGTTCTTGATGAGGCTTGTGAAGAACACTTCAAGGATGCTTGTAAAAACATTCCTACCTCTCTTCCCAATGTTGAGACCGTTTCCTCTATCGACTCATCACTATCTCTATTTGGAGAGAGTGATTTCCTTTGGAAAGATTTGGAAGCCAGCTTAGGAGATGTGAAGCAAGACAATGACGATTCTACTGCCACTTGGGATGAAGACCTCAGTTTCATTGCAAACCTCCTCAAAGAAGACAACCCTTCCCCCCCATCTCCCACTATTATTGCTATCGAGACTCCGACTTCGAATACGCCTCCCGTCGAAAATCCTCCGGATTTAGAACTTAAGGAGTTGCCGCCCCATCTTGAGTATGTATTCCTCGAAGAACAGAAGAAGTCGCCGGTCATCATTGCTAAGGATTTGAAGGATGAAGAGAAAGCCCGACTTGTCGCTGTGTTGAAAGATCACAAGAAGGCTATTGCTTGGAAGATTTCGGACATTCGTGGAATTGATCCTCACTTCTGCACGCACAAAATTCTCATGGAGGACGACTATAAGCCCACTATTCAAAGCCAACGAAGGGTGAATCCAAAAATCCATGAAGTCATCAAAACAGAAGTCATTAAACTTCTTGATGCGGGTATGATTTACCCTATTTCGGATTCACCGTGGGTTAGTCCAATCCATTGTGTGCCCAAGAAGGGCGGAATTACCGTTGTTCCCAATGAACACAACGAGTTGATTCCCACTCGTCTCGTTACTGGGTGGAGAGTTTGTATAGACTACCGCAAACTCAATGATGCCACGAGAAAGGATCATTTCCCTCTACCTTTCATGGACCAAATGCTTGAACGATTAGCCGGTAATGAATATTACTGCTTTCTTGATGGCTTCTCGGGTTATTTTCAAATACCCATCGATCCCCAAGATCAAGAGAAGACTACATTCACTTGTCCCTATGGCACTTTCGCTTACAAAAGAATGCCTTTTGGCTTATGTAATGTGCCCGGGACTTTCCAAAGGTGCATGTTAGCTATCTTCCATGACATGGTTGAACAAACCATGGAAGTCTTCATGGATGATTTCTCGGTCTTTGGGGATTCCTTCTCTGCTTGCCTTGCCAATTTAGAACGTATGCTACAGCGGTGCGAAGACACTCGCCTTGTTCTGAATTGGGAAAAATGCCATTTTATGGTAAAAGAAGGCGTCGTGCTTGGACATAAGATTTCGAAAGCCGGTCTTGAAGTAGACCGTGCTAAAGTTGATGTTATAGCAAAGTTGCCTCCACCTTCCACTGTGAAGGGTGTGAGAAGTTTCTTGGGTCATGCGGGTTTCTACCGTCGATTTATCAAAAACTTTTCTCAAATCGCTCGCCCGATGACCCACCTCTTGGAAAAAGATACTCCTTTTATCTTCTCCAAAGAGTGCCTTGAAGCCTTCAACTCGCTTAAGGATAAGCTAACTAAGGCACCCGTCTTAGTTACCCCTAATTGGGAGCTTCCCTTTGAGTTGATGTGCGATGCTAGCGATTTTGCTATTGGAGCGGTTCTTGGACAAAGAGTGAATAAACACTTCCAACCAATCCATTACGCTAGCAAGACAATGACTGGGGCACAATTGCATTATACGACAACCGAAAAAGAGCTTTTAGCCGTTGTCTATGCTTTTGAAAAATTCCGCCCCTATCTTGTCCTTTCCACCACCATTGTGTACACCGATCATTCCGCGTTGAAGTACTTGTTGACAAAGCAAGATTCCAAACCAAGACTTCTTCGCTGGGTTTTGCTGCTCCAGGAATTTAAAATCGACATCCGCGATAAAAAAGGAGCAGAAAACTTAGCCGCGGACCATCTTAGTAGACTTGAGGATCCATACCAAGGGGATCATCCGACCAAAGAAATCAATGATTCTTTTCCCTTGGAGACCTTAATGTCTATAAACTCGAAGCCGAATGAAACCCCGTGGTTTGCGGACTTTGCAAACTACTTGGCGGGTGGAATTCTCAAGGAAGGGTTGACGTCCCAACAAAAGAAGAAGTTCTTTACCGACATTAAGACTTACTTTTGGGACGACCCTTACCTATTCAAACAATGTGCTGATCTGATAATTCGCCGATGTGTTGATGGACCGGCAGCGTCGGACATCCTTGATGCTTGCCACAAAGGACCCACCGGTGGTCACTTTGGTCCCAACTACACCGCTAAAAAAGTGTTTGATTCGGGATTTTATTGGCCCTCCATATATCGTGATGCTCACAATATGGTTAAGCGATGTGATGTTTGCCAAAAGCAAGGCAAAATCACACATAAAGACGAGATGCCTCAGAATTTTATACAAGAGTGTGAAATTTTTGATGTTTGGGGTATCGACTTTATGGGGCCATTCCCTTCGTCTAAAGGAAACAAATACATCCTTGTAGCTGTTGACTACGTTTCGAAGTGGGTTGAAGCCAAAGCTTTGCCTACTAATGACGCAAGGGTGGTTTGTAACTTTTTGAAAGCTCTATTCGCTAGATTCGGTGTGCCTCGCGCCATTATTAGTGATCGTGGGACTCATTTCTGCAATGACCAATTTGCTCGAGTCATGGCTAAGTACGGTGTAAACCATCGTCTTTCCACAGCCTACCACCCACAAACTAATGGCCAGGCTGAAATATCAAACCGAGGGCTGAAGCGAATTCTTGAAAGGACTGTGGGAGAGCATCGTGCCTCATGGGCTGATAAACTGGATGATGCTTTGTGGGCTTTCCGTACTGCTTACAAGACCCCGATCGGCTGTACGCCTTATCGTCTTGTGTACGGGAAAGCGTGCCACCTCCCCATTGAGTTGGAGCACAAGGCTTATTAGGCCTTGAAGTGGGCTAATTTTGATATAAACAAAGCCGGTGACCTACGCAAGATCCAACTCAATGAGCTAAATGAACTCCGTAATGAGGCTTATGAAAATTCTTTGATCTATAAGGAAAGAACTAAGCTCATTCACGACTCCAAGATCAAAAACCGAGAGTTCCATGTTGGAGACAAAGTCTTACTTTTTAACTCTCGGTTGAAAATCTTTTCGGGAAAGCTCAAATCTCGTTGGTCCGGCCCATTCACCATTGCCCAAATTTTTCCATATGGTACTCTCGAGCTCGCTCAACCTGATGGACCAAATTTTAAGGTGAATGGCCAACGAGTGAAGTTGTACTTTGGTGAGGACACCTCTCACGAGGTGATTCCATCCCTCACCACGTTCCCCATGAACTAATTTTGGGTCGAGTCAGGCTCGTGACTCGGTTATCAAAAACAAGCGCTCCTCGGGAGGCAGCCCGAGTATCTATCCTTATATGTTTTAATCCCCTAAGTGTAAGGGGGGACTTCTATATGTGTTTGCCTTTGTGTGGTGATGTGATTACAGGGATCAGTGCACTCTTGGAATCTTTGAAGAACCGTGCTCCCGTGTTTATCCGAAATCCGGTTCTATCTCTCAACTATCGTGATTCAATTTTCTTCATACTCACATTTGAAATTGATCACTTTAGTCGTCTCTTCCTTAACTTGAGTTAACCAACGTGCACAATGTCATAAGTGTAGGGGAGACTTCTCCCACATGCTTAAACATTGAGGACAATGTTTATCTTAAGTGTAGGGGGGACTTCTATCGAAGTTTTAAGTGGACTTTTCCATGAAAATGCCTTCAATTAACCGGAAAATCCTATTTTTCAGCATTTTTCAAATTTTTTATTAACTTTGGCCATTTAGTCGTAATTTTTAAATTTTTATCGTTGCTTTCATATGTATATATTCCGCAATAAAGTCAAAAATATTAATAAAGTGGTGTAGCTAGTTTAGGAATCTTTGACATATTAGGCCCGTTGCGTTTATTTTGACTCAACCCGAATAGACTTATCCAAGTTTATTCTAGCTAGTATCCTTAACCATATAGACCTTAATTGGTTTATTAGGCTAAGTGTCCACGAGTCTCATTACTTGAGATTTTAAACTGTGGAGGACGAGAAATGATAGAGTCAATTATAAGTCGGTATTCTTGCACAAGCTCACTTGGTGTAATTATTTGCCTATTCTCCCATCACTTGCTAATAATTTATTTGCAATAAGTAAGGTCTTACGATTTGAAAAGTTACTTAGCTTCTAGCCCAAGATCGTTTAAAAGTTGCTCGGTAATGATAAGAGTTCATAGCCAAGGCATAACTTATGAAGCGGGGCGCGAAGATTGGCGAGTCCGAAAAGGCCCTAACAAGGCATGAGGATTCAAGTTTATTGCTGAAGATCCAAAAGTGATGTGAAAAGCATTATTCCTAAAGTCAATATGAAGGATCAAGACTCACGACGAAAAGCAATCAACTCCCATAAAGATCATGGAGAAGTCTATCCGAAAAGACCCTAACAAGGTATGAGGATAAATAGATCCAAGTCCGAAAAGGAGGCGGATCGTTGTATCTCAAAATCCCAATTAGAGATTGAAGAAATAATCATGAAGTCGTGGTCAACAAAGTTGGAGTACCCCTCAAAAGTCTCCAAGCGAAGAAACTCTATTATGATGAGAAGACCATTATCTCAAGAACGTCTCTCGAAGATATGAAGTATGAAGTACATGCCAAATATCGGCTCGAGAAAGGTCTCAAATCGTGAACCAAGTTATGCCAAGATATGAACTTTTTGATATCCCGAGAAGCAGTTTTAAGAGATTTTGTCCTTTAGCTAACTATTGATCAAATCGTCCTACATTGCTTTCAGCCCTAATAAACTATCGAAATAAGTCCAAAAATGCATCTTCATGATCATTCTAAGACAAAAATAAAATATAAGAGATACACCTAGGAATAAGGGAGTTTAAGCATTTAATTAAGCCATGTGTGTAAGTGTTTGAATTGCTAACTTATAATAACAATGATCTCGTTTTTAAGCTTAGTTTGGGGAACGTGAAACTTGAGGGTGATAAATCTTCGCAGCACCAAAGCCCTAATGTAAGTCATCGATTTCTCTACAAGTTATTTCCATGTAGCTATTTTCAAGTGAAAATGGGTTTCTATCCCTTTGTTATCTTTGAAGTTTTATTTCTTTAATTTTTGTGTAGTAGAATTTTAAATAAGGCCAAGGTTGATTAATTATGAGAAAAGTGTAAACTTGCTTTATCACTAAGCATTGCATGAGGGCATGGCAATGGTTAAGTGTAGGGGATTTGATAGGTGTGTAAACACCCATCCTTTTACCACTTAATTCGGGCTAAAACGAGACCAAAACACGTATTTAATATCATTTGTTTGGAATTATGCGTGGTTTTTGTGTTTATTGTGTTTTCAGAGACAACCGGATAAATATTGAAGAAAACATGGGATTGCACGGGTTTTACTGAAGAAAAAGACTCAAGATAAAGTCTATTGTCCAAGAGATGCAAAAGATTTGAAGTCGCTGGGCCTATTCAAAGATTTATCGAAGAAAAGGACCAAAGATGGAAGATTTATATAAGTCGAAGAAACTCAAGTCTATTAAACGAAGAAATTAAAAGACGAGTTGAATTTAATCGACAACAAATCCCGAATCAGAATCGAAAACGGAAACTTTTCTGAAAAGACGAAAAGACACGAAGAACGGGAGAAAGCCCACTCACCAACCAAAGGAAACACCTATAAATAGGCCATCCCACACACATTTAGTTAGCTAGTTTTTCTTTCTTCCTCCCCACTCTTTCTCCTGGTTCGTATAACACCATCACCACTAGGGTGATTGGTGATTTTTATCTTTAGGTCTTTAATCTTGTAATTTTAATCGTTGTTTCATCTTTTCAAAACATCAATTATTCAATACCAAGTTCTTGTTTAATCTTTCATTTCATCTTGTTCATCATCATCTTTATCTTCAAGTTCTTAAGTTTTTATTTTCTTGATTTGATCTTCAAAAGTTGTTTGGATTTGTGTTTTTATTGGTGGGATTTGTTGCTTATATTGTCTAAATGATTTGTGTTTAATTTGGTAAAACCTTTTTAAGTATTTGGTTTGATTTTGATCAAAATCTGTGTTCCGTGTTCTTCGCTGCACTGTTTCTGTAACTGGGTTTCCAGACTTCCGAATCAAGACAAAAAGTTCCGAATGAAGTAGTTATTCGGAAGGTTCCGAATCAATCCTTAAGTTCCGCATCAAGTCACCTTCATTCGGAAGTTTCAAACTTCCGAATCAAGAAGAAGTTCCGGATCAGTTACTTCCGCATCAGAAGTTCCGAATCAACCAATTCATCCGGAAAGTTCCGGATCAGTCATAAAGTTCCGAACCAGTGACTTCCGGACGAAGCAAAAGTTCCGGATCAAGCTCAGACTTCCGAACCAAGAACCTTCATCCGGAAGGTTCCGAATCAACCATTAAGTTCCGGATGAGTAAGTTCCGGATGGGAAAGTTCCGGATGAGTGAATAGTGTCTTCCGAATCAGTTAGTTCCGAATCAAGGTTTAAAGTTCCGAATCAGTTATTTTTGAGTATTTTAATGTTACTGTTTTACTGTTGATTAATTTACTGTTTCTTTACTCATATTTAACAATTTACATGTTAACTTTAATTTTAATTTGAGCTTTAAATTTTCAACCAAGTTTTTGTTAATCATAATTAAAGTAATTGCCTTTGATTTAAACTTTCATTTCCACTTTTTATTAAGACTAGAAAACCCAACTCCTTTATTTAGTAACCAAGAACAATCATTCCACTTAAGACCTAGATCAATTCGAGAGGATATCGAGAGAAAATTTGAACCCCATTAAAAACACTAATATCACCGGTCACTTCCCGAAGGATTGTCGTAGTGCGCCAAAGCCCACGAACCAACGGACTCCTATCACTCCAAATGCTCAATACACGAACTTCACTTGCTATGGTTGTGGCGAAAAAGGTCACTTTAAGAATAGGTGTCCTAAAGCTACCACTCAAGGCCGAGGAAACCAAATCCGACGCAACAACAACAACAACAACCAAGCTCGTCGACAACCTCGTCAAAACTATGGAAATCCGAACGGTCAAAACAATGGTAATCAAACGGGAGCACCGGGACGTGTGTACGCTTTATGTGCTGAAGCGGCCATCCAAGACAACAACGTGGTCACCGGTACGTTCCTTATCAATAACATCTATGCTTCCGTATTATTTGATTCCGGTGCCGATAGAAGTTTTACATCCATTGCCTTTAGTGAACTATTAAATGTGAACCCTACCCCATTAGATGTAAACTATAATGTGAAATTAGCCGATGGTAAATCGATCACTACAAACACCGTACTTAAGGGTTGTACCTTAATCCTCCAAAATATTCCTTTCATCATCGACCTTTTACCTATCGAACTTGGAAGCTTTGACGTTATCGTTGGTATGGATTGGCTATCCAAGTACCATGCGGAGATAATTTTCCACGAAAAACAAGTCCGTATTCCCTACGGAATCCGAACCTTAACCGTCCTCGGTGAAAAGAACGGTGCGAAAAGCCGGGCTAGTTTAAATGTCATCTCATGTACTAAAACTTAAAAGTACATCGAAGAAGGTCGTCCTATTTTCCTTATTCAAGTTACTAGTAAAAACGAAGCAGAACCGAAAGAGAAGAAAATTGAAGACTTTCCCGGATTACCTCTACTTCGTCAAGTAGAATTTCACATCGAACTAACTCCCGGAGCCGCACCCGTTGTAAGAGCACCTTATCGAGTAACGCCCTCCGAAATGAAGGAATTAGCCGATCAGATAAAAGAGCTTACCGACAAAGGATTCATAAGACCGAGTTCCTCACCTTGGGGAGCCCCGATTTTATTTGTGAAAAAGAAAGACGGATCGTTCCGCATGTGCATCGATTATCACGAATTGAACAAACTCACTATAAAGAATCGTTACCCTTTGCCAAGGATCAATGATTTGTTTGATCAACTTCAAGGTTCAAGCATTTATTCAAAGATTGACCTTAGGTCGGGTTATCATCAACTTAGAGTTCGAGAAGAAGACATTTCCAAGACGGCGTTTCGAACCCGATACAGCCATTTTGAATTTCAAGTCATGCCATTTGGGTTAACCAATGCACCCGCGGTATTCTTGGACCTTATGAACCGCGTGTGTAAACCTTATTTGGACAAGTTCGTGATCGTTTTTATTGATGATATCCTTATCTACTCTCGTAGTAAGGAAGAACACGAGGAACATCTAAAGAAAATTTTGGAATTGTTGAAAGAAGAACAATTATACGCCAAATTTTCAATGTGTGAATTTTGGATTCACACGGTACAATTCCTTGGACACGTGATCGATAGTAGTGGTATCCATGTGGATCCCGCTAAGATCGAAGCGGTAAAGGATTGGGCGACTCCTACTTATCCTACGGAGATTCACCAATTCCTTGGACTTGCCGGTTATTATAGACGATTTATCGAACGATTTTCGAAAATAGCTAAGTCTATGACGGAATTGACTCAAAAGAACAAAAAGTTTATTTGGGGAGACGAGCATGAAACTTCTTTCCAAACTCTCAAACAAAAACTTTGTGACGCGCCCATTCTCGCACTACCCGAGGGTAGTGATGATGCTTCGATTAGAGGTCTAGGCGCGGTTCTCATGCAAAGGAAAAAGGTAATTTCTTACGCTTCTCAAGAAGTAAACCGAACGAAGAAAACTACACTACTCACGATTTGGAGCTAGGAGCGGTTGTCTTTGCTCTCAAAATTTGGAGACACTACCTCTACGGAACTAAGTGTGTAGTTTACACCGATCACAAAAGTCTTCAACATATCTTGGACCAAAAAGAACTCAACATGAGACAACGACGTTGGTTGGAACTACTTGGAGACTACGATTGTGACATTCGTTATACCCCGGGAAAAGCTAACGTTGTAGCCGATGCTTTGAGTAGAAAACCTCGTGAACGACCTCTAAGGGTTCGAGCTTTAGTGATGAATATTGGCTTAAACATACCCGCAAAAATCTTAGAAGCCCAACGAGAAGCTATTAAGGTAGAAAACATCGATAAAGAAGAAGCCGGTGGAATGATCACCAAGAACCTTGTTGCACGTGCCGATGGAACATTGTGTCTTGACAATAGAAGTTGGTTACCTCGTTACGGTAATGTTCGAGCTCTAATCATGCATGAATCGCACAAGTCCAAGTATTCGATCCATCCCGGATCGGACAAAATGTATCATGACATGAAAATGTTCTATTGGTGGCCAAACATGAAAGCCGACATCGCGACTTATATTGGTAAATGCCTAACTTGCGCCAAAGTTAAGGTTGAACACCAAAAGCCTTCCGGATTACTAGTCCAACCTAGGATCCCAGAATGGAAATGGGAGAGAATTACTATGGACTTTATTACCAAACTTCCTAAAACGTCCATGGGTTACGACACCATTTGGGTCATCGTTGATCATTTAACGAAGTCCGCACACTTTATCCCTATGAAGGAAAACGACAAGATGGATCAATTGGCACGATTATACTTGAAGGAAATCGTTGCTAAGCACGGCGTACCAATTTCTATCATATCGCACCGAGACGGTCGATATTGCTCAAGATTTTGGCAATCTCTCCAAGAAGCGTTAGGAACACAATTGGACATGAGTACGGCTTATCATCCTCAAACGGATGGCCAAAGCGAAAGAACCATCCAAACGTTAAAGATATGCTTCGCGCATGCGTAATCGACTTTGGAAACGGATGGGATCGACACTTACCGTTAATAGAATTTTCGTACAACAATAGCTACCACACTAGTATTAAAGCGGCACCGTTCGAAGAACATTACGGTCGAAAGTGTCGTTCACCCGTTTGTTGGGCGGAAGTTGGTGACGCACAACTTACCGGTCCGGAAATCATTCACGAGACAATGGAGAAAATCGTACAAATCGAAAGTCGTATGCAAGCGGCTCGTGATCGACAAAAGTGTTATCCGATAAAAGACGAAATCCTTTGGAATTTAAAGTCAGAGATCGAGTAATGTTGAAAGTTGCACCGTGGAAAGGCGTAATCCGTTTTTGTAAACGAGGAAACCTAAACCCTCGATATATTGGACCTTTCGAAATTATTCAACGCGTTGGTGACGTTGCCTATCGTTTGGAGTTACCTCAAGAACTTAACCGTGTGCATAATGTTTTCCACATTTGCAACCTAAAGAAATGCTTATCTGACGAAACGCTTGTTATACCGATGGACGAAATCCAACTCAACGACAAACTCGTGTTCGTTGAAGAACCCGTCGAAACTATGGAATGAGAAGTTAAACGACTCAAACAAATTCGTATACCTATTGTTAAAGTGCGTTGGAATGCACGACGAGGACCCGAATTCACTTGGGAACGCGAGGACCAATTTAAAGCAAAGTACCCTCACTTGTTTACTAATGTGGTGTCGACTTAAAATGTATCATTTTTTTGCTTTGCGGACAAAGCCCTCTTTAGGGAGAGCGAATGTAGCAACTTGAAATTTTCACGTTTATTATAATAAGACGTGCCCGTTTGTAAGACGTTTCACTTGTTAACGGTTTGTGCCGTTCGCAAATATTATTTAAGCTTTTGAGAATACCCTTATCCACTACTACTTAAGTCACATATTTTAGTTCGTGTGTGTGTCCAAGTCGTGTGACATAACTTTGTATAATGAACATGTCATCCGAGTTCTTTTAATTTACACGTCTAAATCACATTTACAATTTGACCAAAACCCTTGATGGGCCGAGTCACATGTTGGATTGTCTTAGAGGGCCGGAAGTTTTATTTTTTACCTTAATGGGCCGAAGCCCAATCAAGATAAAACATACTAGAATAGCAAATTGAAAATAACAGTTCATGTACATAGACTTCATAAACTGTGATTTGTAAATGGTCAAACAAGGTCAAAACTGAACATATTATAAGCTCCCACTAACCATATCAGTCCAACACATTTGCCTAAAATGCCTAATATGGGTATGTCACAAGACACCCAAAACCGGATAGGACTTAACCCTATGCCGCGAATACAAACTTAAATACACCACGATTCACAAGTCTTAAGGACATAAACAAAACACATCACAACATAATCTGGGCAATCCAAAGGAGTTTTGAGCAAAGCTACCGAGTCTCCAGCCAAGCCTTCACCCTGTCCGAATCCAACATAGCCGAAACCCCAAAAGTTCTCCTTTGTGAGTCCCCTATCCTCTCTCTTGCATCCATGTTTATATCGCTTAGATGTGCTTGACCAAAACCTAGGAAAAGAAGAAGTCATGTGTTAATAAGTATAACCGAACCATTATAAATCTCAAAACTAATGAAACATGATAAGTCTAACCAATGAATACCATTAGGAAACGCATTTAGCTAACCGAATGCAAAGACACCAATCGACCTAAACCCTTAGTTTCTGTCGAGACCATACCAAGACCACCTTTATGTTTTATTTTCATTTTGTTTAAGAATACTAACAAATTATAGTAATGGTAGTAAATGAAAACCCAGTTAACCAAACCACATACTAATCGGCCGAAAACCCTAACCTTTTAAATACCAGTCTCAAATATAGAAATTAACAAGATGCAATCATGTTAGAAACCCCCAAATTCACCATAGGACTCGCAGTTTTAAAAACCCCCAAATTGTTCAAACTCTAATTTCTAGAAATTGATTTAAAACCCTAATTTGACTGAAACCCTAATTAGTAAATTCGTTTAATTAATGAAATTAATTTATTTTTATGAAAGAAAACAATGATTAACTATATATAAACGCAAGATCTAACAAAACCCCCAAATTATATGAAACCCTAATTTTTGATTTATTCAAATTCGAATCTGAATCATCTAATTAAGTATCAAATCGAATGTTTTAAACCAAGAAAACCTTTTGATTCGATAGATGTAAAACCCGTATTTAAAATCCTCGAATATTAAATACGCGTAATCTCGGCGTTAAAAATAATTAAACGTCAACAGTAATTGCGCAGTCTCATTTTATTTAAATAATAATTATTCAGAAAATAATTATTAAGTTTTAGAAATTAAGTTTCAGAAAATATTATGTGTGCATTATTTATGATACAGAAAAGAGTTATTACGTTCACGGATTAAAACACGAGAAATAATTACGAGTATAAGTGAATAAAACGTTAAACCGAAAATCAAACGGAAAACTTATATATAATTAAGAGTGGCAGTTTGGTTTAATAAACAAAGAAAGACAAACATGGGCCTTGAAGCCCGGCCCTTTTGGGAAAGAATTACAAACGGGGGTTTAACCCACTCTTTCACATACAGTAAACAAAAAAAGAAAGAAAAAGAAACGATCTAGGGTGTGGCTTGTATGGCTGCCGACAGAAAAAAAAGGGGGTTCGGGATTGTTTTTGGTTCTTCCAATTGATTGTTATAATCATCAAACAAGGTAATCACCTCTCTTCTTTCTGTTATAAATCAGGAATCATGGGGTTTGTATCAAGAACACATGGTAAGATCTTATAAACTCGTATTAATGATCAATCAGTGGAGGTTGTGATGTCTTTACACGAAAATCGAGAATCCTTATGACTCTCGGTGGATTTGTGGTGCTTTGTGTATTCAGCCGTAGCCACCACCCCCAAATGGCGTGAAGTTTATAAAAAAAACAGTGGGGAAAGACGAGGGCAACAAGGGTGTGTTTGGTTGGCAGTCAGGGTTGAAGGAAACAAAAAACAGGGGGTGTTTGGGTCTAATTCGCAGCAAGAGGGTGTTTGGGACTGTCAAACAGTGGGTAATATTAAGAAACATTGGGAAGAATATAAAGAGCAGTGGCGACTTTTTAAACAGAAAATAAAAGGGTTTAGTTCTGAAATTAGCGAGACAATAAATTCTGTCGCAGAATCTGTTTATTGACAGTTTTTAGCGACACTTTTAGTGACACAGATTTCTGTCACTAATTCATAGGGACAGATTTATAAATATTAGTTGTATTGTTTTAGTGCGACCGAGAAGGGGTATCTCGGTAGGCTCGGGACATAGTTAAAAATAATAAAAACAATGATTTTTAAATTATACATTTTATTACTTATTTTTATAAATGTATAAATTGTATTTTAAAAGAATTAAATTAAAATAATTTTGTAATTGTTAAAGAGATTATAAATGATTTTAGAAACTTTCTAATTTAGGAAACTTTCTATTTTTAGCAGGCTACCTATTATAGTTTTAATATCACGTCAGAATACGTTTGTACCGTAATTAATAGTAGGTCGATAATACATTAAAAAGAATTATAAGAAAGATCAGATTTATCAGTTAACATACGTAAAGAAGTTCAGAAATAAATAAATAAATGAGAAGCCGATAAGATCAGTAAATTAAATGAAGGTCAGATAACTTATTCGCGTCTATTATTATTGTAGCTTCCATGAAACCCGAGTAGTGTTCGTTCAGTCTTCCTTCAGTCAGTTACTAGACAAGAGGTACGGATTTCCCGTCCTTCAGTAAGGACTTTCTTCTATGCATGATTAGAATTTCCCGTCTACAACCAAATGTTTTCCCCAATTATATGTTATAAGTTTTATCAGAAATCAGTGTTATAATTAAGTTAAATTGCTGGAGCATTATATACAAGCATGACCAGTTTATGTACTAGTTACGGAGGTACCGTAACCATGGCACTAGAGGCACCGGTGTCGTGACTCACATGCAGGAGAGTGATATCCTGCATCGTCCCACTCAGCTCAGTTTGGCTATTTTATCAGTATTTTTAGTGGGGCGTATGGATGCAACATAGGCTTATCAGTTTACAGTTATCAGGTGAATGTGGTGTGTGATCTACATCCTTCACATTGGAGCTAATCCCTCCACCCAGCACAGTATTTAGAGATCACCCCACTACAGTTATTTAGAGGTCACCCCTCTACAGCATGACGAGGTCACCCCTCTATGTATTCATGTAGCAGTTGTTATAGCACACGACCTATATAAGCTCTTGGCAATTAAAATACAGTAAATGCATGTTATACAAATTTAACAGACAACAGTTCAGCTTCAGTATTGATAAATTAGACTTTACAGATTATATGCAGATTTCCGCTGCAACTTTACTTATCAAGCTTACAGCTTCAGTATTCTATCATCTGTTTCATTTCAGTATATTCTTATCATGCATTATATTCGTTCACTGAGCGTTATGCTCAGCCGTAGTTCTCATGTTCTAACGGCAGGTACCCAGGACACTCTTAAGATTCTGAGAGCATGTGCATTGGATGGAAGCCGTTCAGACTTCTTTACTTTATGCACTTCATTTTTATATTGCCGTTGGACATTGTTCAGTCCTTTCTTTCAGTATTTTACTTTTCATGTTTTGAGCTTATGTTGGATTACCGATGTTTGATTCTGGTATTTCCGTTATGGTTATTTAATGTTTTAGGACATTTATCTTATGCTTTGATGACACGTCATAAATACACGTAACGGTCCACTTATCCAAGTGGAGTGTTACAATAGATTAATCAAGTAAACACAAGAAAACGTTTTGAGAAAGGTAAATAAGATCAAAACTTATCTTTTTGGAGAAATCATCAATAGATGATACGAAATCAATATCAAGAATCGAATTAAACACGTGTGAAGAGGAAACCCATGTCGTACGAACCATAATCAAATCCAGAAACACTTAGATGTGATGTTTTAGAATGGATTTATATACATATTGGGTAGATTGAGATGAATCTGGGTATATAGATTTTACCAGAGAGAGAGAGAGAGATAAAAATGAGGCGATGGAAACTATCTATGGGTGTTTTGTGTTGAGTTAAGTGACAGACAGAGTAATAATAATACTTGCCTCCCCTGTTTCTTGTTTGTATCGCCCACTGTTGGGCCGGGTTGGGTAAGGAAGCCATGGGTTAAGCCCATGTGTTACTTGTGAGATTGGGCTGCCCTATTTTGGACTGTGTTTATAAAAGCCCAAACGAATTTGTGTTTATACATTGTTAAGCTAAAACCCGTTAATAAACGCGTAGTATTTTTCGAGTCTTCGTAAACGAAATATAAAGTCAAGCACGCTTAGGTTATCATGCATTTTATTTATGAACGACTCGTTTTGTAACACGGTCAAAATACTTAACTAGGTCGTGGATAACGTGATCGAATTCTCGAGCTCTCTTGCATTTTCATCCATTTGCTTGATACACGAGGTGAGTTTATAGCCCCACTTTTAATTGCTTTTAACTCTTTGGGGTGAGAACATTGCTTGTTTTTACGGATGAACATAAGTACCTTAAAAATCATATGTGCCTACATGATGTCTAAGTAGCGATACCCCTAGATGCTTTAGCCCACTATCATGAACCATTAATTACTTTGTGTAAGCGCAAATGTTATGGATAGATCTATTGGGATTGGCCTCCATATCTAATGTTGGTTGTGTGACCAAATTGGATACAAATACATTTAAGGTTGTTACGAATACTTTGGGGTAGTATTTGCTTGGGCTCTCATATTATGTTGCTAGTACGGTTAACGCTTCGGTGTCACGAGCTTAGACGTAGGATATCATGAACGTATGCTATTTGATGATAATCTTGTATTTGTTATAAGATTATTTGTCGGTTCCCTAACTAAAATCTTATGGTTCATCACACTACTTATACTTAAACCTATAAACTCACCGACCTTTGTGTTGACGTTTTAGCAATGTTTTTCTCAGGTGTTAAGGCGGAGGAGTGACGTGGTTGTGCTATGGAGATTAATAAAAATTATCATGATTTATCTATGAGACTTGATTAAAATGTATGACATTTGGAAACTTGATTTATGTTATCATGATGTGTAAAACAATTCTCTTTGGGACCTATTTCTGTCTTTGTGTTTTATGAATGAAAAATGACTTTTCTTAGTTATTCTTGTATATATGTCTCACGGTTATCATGATAGTCACATCCTCGTGTAATTGTACACGTGGGCCAAATTGAGGGTGTGACAAAAACCACCATGCTATTGATGTACATACTACACATTTGAATATGTATTGTTAAAAGTTTTGGTACAGGAATATATCTTATTTGCTAACAAACATACCCAGTAATTCTTAATAAGGGTTATTATACACAGATTACTAAAGTTTGGTCAAAGTAACGATTTTGTTACTAAAGTTTAAAACGTTACACTTAGGTTAATATTGTATACAGGTTTGATTTATTTGTTACTAAACGTTCAGAAAACTACCCGCCGTTACTCATGAGATAGGTTACCAGTTAAGCAGGTTTTAGTGGGCCCCATTTCTATTTTTTCGCCAAACTTTAGTAACAAAATCGTTACTTTGGCCAAACTTTAGTAACCTGCGTGTATATTAACCCTTGACGTTTTGGTTAGTTTTTTCCCGTTTTCGTTCGTACTTTTACGTTTTCGTTCGTACTTTTACGTTTTCGTTCGTACTTTTACGTTTTCGGCAGTAAATTTACGTTTTCGTTAGTAATTTTACGATTTCGTCAGTAAATTTACGTTTTCGTCAATAAACTTACGTTTTCATCAGTAAACTTACGTTTTCGTCAGTAAACTTACGTTTTCGTCAGTAAACTTACGTTTTCGTCAGTAAACTTACTTTCTCGTCAGTAAACTTACCTTTTCATCAGTAACCTTACGTTCTCGTCAGTAAACTTAAATTTTCTTTAGTAAATTAACGTTTTCGTTAGTAAATTTACGTTTTTGTCTGTAATTTTACGTTTTCGTCAGTAATTTTACGTTTTCGTCAGTAAATTCACGTTTTCGTCAGTAAACTTATGTTTTCGTAAGTAAAATTACGTTTTCGTCAGTATTTTTACGTTTTCGTCAGTAAACTTACGTTTTCTTCAGTAATTCTACGTTCGTGTCAATACTTTTACGTTTTCGTCAATAAAATTATGTTTGTGTTAGTAACTTTATGTTTCCGTCAGTAAATTTACGTTTTCGTCAATAATACGTTTTCGTTAGTAAACTTACGTTTTCGTCAGTAAACTTACGCTTTCGCAAGTAAAATTACGATTTCGTCAGTACTTTTATGTTTTCGTCAGTAAATTTATGTTTTCTTCAACGTAAAATACTGACAAAAACATAAAAATACTGATGAAGACGTAAATTTACTGACTAAATCGCAAGTTTACTGCCGAAAAAGTAAAAATACAGATGAAAAAACACTGACGGAAACGTAATAGAGGAAAATGTAAATTTAATGAGGAAAATTTAAATTTACTGAAGAAAACGTATATTTACTGACGAAAACGTAAATTTACTGACAAAAATGAAAATTTACTGACGAAAACGTAAATTTACTGACGAAAACATTAATTTACTGACGAACACGTAAAATTACTGACAGAAACGTAAAAATACTGAGAAAAATGTAAATTTATAAATTTACTGAAGAAAACGTATATTTACTGACGAAAACGTAAGTGTACTGGCGAAAATGTAACTTTACTGAAGAAAACGTAAGTGTACTGACGAAAATGTAACTTTACTGAAGAAAACGTAAGTTTATTGACGAAAACGTAAGTTGGAGTCCACGTAGACATGCGACTTATAACTACGGGTAAAAACATTATGGGTAACTTGAAGTTCAGGTAAACAATAAATAAGTAACACAAGTGTAAGGTTTTAAACTTTAGTAACAAAATCGTTACTTTAACCAAACTTTAGTAACGTGCGTGTATATTCTTAATAATGAGAATCAAAAAGTGCCAACCAAATCAGAAAAAATTGATCTGCAAACAATGTATACAAATAAAAGAAGATCAAAAAATGACCTATACATAATTTCTTTACGCTCTGTTCTTGAGTTTTTTTACTGTATCATGAGGGTTCAAGTCAGTTATGTACCTTCGTATTTTACTGTATCAAAAGACAATATTGTCTCTTGACTCTGTAAGCTGCGCGCAATACATACACTCGAGATTAGTTTACAAACCCTTTGGATCCCGTGTTCCTCGGGGTATGGACTTTGGAACATAACAAAATCTTAAATTAAAGTTAAGAGCAAACAAATCAAACCAAGTAAAATAAATAAAAAACACTTAAAGTTAAATGCCAGTGTTTGGATTGAACTGGTTCTACATTTCTGCATCAAACTCAAAGAGTCTTAAAATATAAACAAAAATAAAAACGATGAAACAAAAGTAAGTTTCCTGACATTTACGGCTTCCAATCAACCATGAGAAACTATCTCCAGTTCAAATGGTGACTAGTTGTAAGGAGCGAAATAGATTTGACACTTCCTCGAAGCCCTTGGAAACTTAGACAATTCTGCATTTAAACCTTGTCTTTCTAGAGAAGTGCCAAGATCAGTATTGTACTTGACTATTAGTTTCTTTAAATCCACTGCATTTTTTAATATGAACTTCAGAAATTGTATTGTATCAAAATCGCCCAACCATGTGGTATCAGTAAATTCCACCTTTACGATGTTTGTTAACGTCAAAGTGGGAAAAGACTCTTGTATACTCCACTGACCTTCTTGTTCCTTTTGTTTTAACACAAATAAGATAGAGAAGAACGAAACATTATATAGAGAGAAGTAAGTAAGCATAAAATTGTACATCTCAAAGCTTCAAAATTAACCGAAGTACCTTTTTAATGCATAAGTGTTCCAGCTGACAAAACCTTTTAAGAATTTGAGAGAGTTTCCGCAGTCTGAGAGGGTCACAACCCACTATAACCAGTTTCTTTACATGTGGAAACTCTGGAAAATGTGAATAGAATTCATCTCCTATTGCGTTCTGATATTACAAGTTTTTTAGTGTGACAAATTGATGGTTCAAAAAAAAAAAGCAATACAGTGAATATTTCAAAAAGAAACTTACCGTGATATCTAAAGTCAGGTTTTTAACTTTGCTTAATCCTTTTAGCAGCTCAACCCACAGATGATCATATTCAAAGCTAAATGAAACTTCTGCCGTAACAAGAGATGACAAATCCTCCATTACAAAAAGCGAACACCATAACAAGCTCTCTTCAATATGAAGGTATTCAAGATTAGGGACGTTTAGAACAACTTTGTGAATATTATCCATTGAAGAAGAAAATAAGAGTGAAAGTGTCAATCGCTTTAAAGTAGGTGCCTTGAAATAGAAGTCTTCTGTATTACACCATATATGTATCATTAGAGATAAATCTTCAAGTAATGGGCAACCGTGGATGACTTTGGATATATTGTCCCAAGATATGGAATTAATATTGTTGTCAAATTTGAAGTTATCAGTGATGTCAAGGGTTTTTAGATTAGGAAGATAAATGGAAGGTGGGCACTCCCATGAAAATTCATTTTCATTATGGTGGTGAATTAACTTTAAACTTAATTTTGAGAGTGTAGTGCAGGTGAACAGGCTTAAAGGCAACCCAATATTGCTAATCATCTCTACGTCAATCTCACTAACATTTAGCCTAACTGCTTCACTGATCCACTTTGAGACAGTCGATGAATTTGGAATATAGATTTTGCAAAAGTGCAACCGGAACATCTTAATACGAGTTGTTTTGCAAATCATAAGTACCCGATCCACATGTGAATATGATTTTGATCGAATATCATCAAAGTCAAGGTTATGGATCAAAGTCCATGTGTATCTCCATTTTTTGGATAAAATGCTAGTTCGTACAGCGAACTTGGTAGGCATGTGGGAGAGTATTACCGAAATAACTTCTTCAGGCAAACTGCTAAGCCTATCTACTTCCTTACATCTACGACTTTTGGATAAAGGCATGAGGGAGAGTATTACCGAAAGAGCTTCTTCAGGTAAGCTGCTAAGCCTACCTACTTCCTTACATCTTCGACTCATCTTTTAGTGCCTTTTGACTCTCTGTAACATAACACACAAATTTCAATATTATCTCAAGACTTTTCAGACATGCGTATCATTCAAAACACAACTAGCCACAATGGTTCAAACAAAGTTCTTACTGGAGATATTTTTTCAATATAAAGGTATGAAAGTGTAGCTTATTTGAAATAAAACTTTCATTTAAAAAAACAACTATCGTAACAAATCACAAGGTTAGAACTTTTTCGATGCTAACCCTGGTAATATATATGAGCACGAGTAGACAAACGTTGAGGTTCAAGGCTGCTATTCAACCAAATTTGGGCATGTCGTTTGCACATCCTAATTAAAAACACGAACACACTCGCAATAACAAGCTGCTATTCAACTGTTAAAATGTATGCGATTTTACTACTATTAAAAATCAGTCTGTTTTGACCCGTTACCCGACTTGCCCATTTTGCTGTTTGAGCTGTTTTCTGCAGCAGGGAGTCGAGCAAAGATCAGGAATCTGGCAAGGAAGTTAGAAGTAGTGCGGACGTTACTTCAAGCAAGATCAGGAATCTCGTAGGTCTCTTACAGAAGTTAGCAGTAGTGCAAGTACAATCATACTGTAATTTTGTACGTAATTTAGTAATTACTAACATTAACATCTTGTTTAAAAAATTTTACCCATTGTACTACTATTGGTAATTTCATTCACTCGGCAACCTTTTGTCCAAGTACAATCATTTACTCTCCTTAACAAGGGTAGAGCCTTCCAGTATTATTTTAATGATTCTTTTGTGTTAGGGGAGCTAATCCTACTCGTTTCGGATTTGATGGCTAGAAGTTCACTATGTAATTCGCTTGTTATGATATGTAGATGAAGTTTGACCTCCAGATGAGTGATGCTACTATAAAGGATATTTTGTTCATCGAAGGCTGTACATATTTCTTGAATTTCTATACGTAACTCCTGAAGATTTCATGGAACTTTTATAGTGGAAAATATGTGATGTTTCCCTTGTTTGGATGTTTAAATATCTTCGGGTACGTCAACTCCTGAAGATTTCATGGAACTTTTATAGTGGAAAATATGTGATGTTTCCCTTGTTTGGATGTTTAAATATCTTCGGGTTCTTTGAGTTGCCGGAACCCCTAAATTATGCAGTTGTACAGTTGAAGCATTTGAAAGATTCAGTGCAACTCTTTCATCAATTTAAGCATGCGTATTTTACATTTTTTAAAGGTGACTATGGTTTCATTGAGTTATGGTCGCTTTTTTTGCTTGGTATAAAAGCGATTCCGCAAAGCTAATCTTGGTTTTTCTGTGTGTTTTAACCATAACAATGATTCCCGGCTCCACCTTAGGGAGGTACGAGGAGGTAGAGCGTAGACACATCATACCTTAGGGACCAAACGGGCCACTATTATCTATTTTAGAATTATAATTTCTAGGTTTTATAAATACTATTGTTATGAATGTAATCAGTTAATCAAATAAATCATTAAACATTTTCAATTTCTCTTCTCTACTTCCTAAGGAGCTCGCATCACGCCTGAAGAGATACTAATATCCCGATACAACCCTAACCGGGTCATATCAACTACCCTTGGGTAAAGGGTTCTAGCACCACATAACCATAACAAATAGTCAAATAAGCAATTAAGATGATACTAATTATTGGATGTTCAACATCTTATAGTAATATAAAGACATGCATAATCACTTAAGCTTAAAAAAGATAAGAATAAAAAGATTAGAACTTACAACATTTGAAGTCGATGAATTGATGGCAATTTATTTTATGAATGAGTGTGATCAGGAAACTATAAAACAAACCCTAAGAATAAAAAGCCCATAAGTTTCTGGACTAGGCCCAACCCATATATTTTCATTCTACATGGTTTGGTATATTAAGGTTTTCGGTTTTGGTTTGGTTCGGTTCGCTTCGGTTTAAACTGATGCTCTGATCACATGAAAAACAAAACACACAAAGAAAAAAAGCTCAAAATATATATTACTTGCGACCGAGTTAAGATTTATGTAGACTCTTAAATTAGTATAAACCTATTAAATCAATTATAATCACAACATTTTTTAAAACCCAACCCGCCACTTTTTAAAAAATTAAATATCTCACAAACAGTAAATCGCCAAGCGAAAAAAATACACCATTGCAACGAGAATTAAACCATCTTTCTATCGAGGGGCACATGTATATACTTTCGACGAACTTTTTTTTCAACTTTTTTTCTTAAGTCACGTATGAGATAGCCATATATGATTCGTCATCATATATGATTCGTGATATGAATCATATATGATTTTCTGAAAATTATATATGTTTCGTGATGAATCATATATGATTTTCTCAGACGTAACTTAAGAAAAACAAGTTGAAAAAAAGTTCGTCGAAAGTATATACATGTGCCCCTCGATAGATACATGATTTAATTCTCGTCGCGATGATTTGTTTTGTTTTACGTAACGATGAACGGTTTGTGAGATATTTAATTTTTAAAAAATGAGTTTTTTTGTTACATGATAAAAATGGGCTGTTGTGGCTAAACTAAGGGTCTATATTGAACTTTTTCCTACTTGCGACCAGAGTCCCAGACTACCATATATCGACTTTCTCATCTACATCGAAACACTTTCTCATCTACATCGAAACACGATAATACGATACTATTCAAGCAAGCCGAACAAAGATACATACTCGCGTTGTTTTGTGCCTACAAAACTGTACCTAGACTGACCATACACATCACATAACCAGCATTTCACCTCGAGTGTTAAAAAAAAGGAAAAAAACGGCATCTTGTTATAAGAACGAAAAGCACGTCTTTCTTTTTTCAGATATGGAGACCGTCGAGTAAATGCCCACATATAATAAGTCCTTTCGTCTTTAGAAAACGTCCATATACTTTGTTTGCAAATAGTATCAGTAACTCTCGGGTAATCTGCAGTAGAATAAAGAAAGAACCGATTAACAAGGGTATGTTTGAGTATTTAACAATTCACACTGTCATAGAGTCGAAAGACAGAATTTTGGGATTACCTCCATGGAAATTCGCTGGTATCGATCCCAGATTGATGCAGTTCATCAACGTACTGCAAAGCTTCTCGACATTCTTCTCTATCATCAAAAAACTCGGTTGTCTCACCTACAGTATCGTATGTCTCGTGCCCTTTCCCAGTAACCACCTACAAAATCTCACTTTTAGGATAACTTGTGTGGGCCTAAAATGAAAACCTTACAAAAATTTTAAAATATAAGTTTGCTTACAACGATATCACCCTCTTCACCCATGGCTACAGCGGAACGCACAGCCACCCTTCTAATATCGTGAAGGAAGACTCTATGACCGTTTGGGAGCGGCGGGTGGTAATCGTCTGCTTGATGCTTCAAGTAATCTTGCATGGTCCACCCTATGCCCGCCAGCATGTCGTCCAATATGTCAACTGGTGCAGGCATGTTATTCACGAGCATTTTTCTACAATATTACATATTCTGATACGACTATGGTTATAACAAACTTACGTGGATCCTCTTTTCTTGGATTTTCTGATGTCAGCATAGTAATGTCACTTTTGTCTGTTGCAATCTTTGTCATGACCGGTCGTTTGCCTCTATCTGTCTCCCCCGGACAACCAATAACTACAAGAGTACAAGTAACGGCATTTTAGTAATTTCACAATGACCCGAACATCTTTATAGAACTCTGTAAACTTCAAAATTCATACCTGTGATGATCCTTTTCGGATTGAGTTCTCTAACGTTATCAAGAAGTCTCGATAAACCAGCAGGGGTATTTGCGTAATCAACCACCACACCATACGTTTGTTCCTCATCAATTAACTCGCATCTACCGGGCACTACATCAACCTCTTCAATCCCCCTAACTATATCTTCCAAAGGTGCTCCTACCGCAATCCCAACCGCCACAGCTGCAAGAATGTTGTAAATGTTTTGCCTCCCAAGTAACCCGGATGAAATCTCCAAAATACCCTTTGGCGTATCCACCAAAACTTGTGTCTCAAATAAAGAAAGATCAAATTGTAATGGATGTACATCGGCTTTCTTGTCCTCCATTGCAAACGTTACGACAGGCACGTCTTTATTCCCTTGTGCAATAAATAGAGGGGCGTTTTCATCATCAATGTTCACAACTTTCCTATGTCGTGTGGGGTCCACCATTCTAGAAAATAACTTCAGTTTAGCGTTTCTATATTCTTCTTCACTCCCGTGAATATCCAAATGGTCTCTACTTAAGTTGGTGAAAACTGCGATATCAAAATCGACTTCATCACATCTGCCCGAATCGAGCTCGTGAGAAGAAGCTTCCATCACGAGAGCTTCCGTCCCATTATGAACCATCTTCGCCATCAATTTTTGGCGGGAAACAGCATCTGGGACTGTGTTTTTTGTTTCCAATAAGTTTTCACCGTGAATATAGTGAGCCACGTTGGTAATCATCCCGGTTCTTAATCCCATGACCTCGTACATCCCTTTTATCAAGTACCCGGTACTCGTTTTTCCATTTGTACCTGTGATCCCGATAACCGCCATGTTCTTGGATGGGTGCCTAAAAAATGAAGCTGCTAAAGTTGCTAAAACCGAGCTCGTGTCTTCAACTAATACTAAAGCTTTACACCCTAATGTTTCCTCAATGTCTATTTCTTTACTAGCTACAACTGCAACAGCCCCTCGTTTATCAGCCTCGGTTAAAAATAAATGTCCATCTGTTTCTTTCCCGACACAACATACAAACAAGTCACCAGACTCGACTAATCTTGAATCATGTTGTATACCTGTGATTTCAATCTCTAAATCACCCAAAACTGAAACTGGTACTAATTTACTCTCGTCTAAAAGTTCGGCTAATGTCATCTTACATTTAGGTTCCACAATTCTAACTTCGCCTTTACGGAAAACATCAAATTCAGATTCAAATGGTGATTTAAATGAGTCACCAGCTGCCAGATCATCGTCTAATTCGAGATCTGAACTCTCGATCTCTGAATCCTCACCGGCTCCTTTTAATTCCTCGAGTTCCTCGATCTCCTCTAAATCATCTTCTTCTTGAGACTCTAATTCATCTACTACTTCCTCTTTTTCCTCCTTCTTTGCCTGCATAGATATGGTATACGTTAAATTACATAGTAAAGGGTTGCAATCAATAAACCGATTGCAAAGTTTTTTCTTTGAAGCACTCAAAAAGCTTCCACATAGTCAAGAATCTAATCCAACGTGAGTTTAGACGTTAATGATCAAAACTATACTTTTATTGCAGAGCGGGTTATTTCATTTTGTTGCTTTTTAGCTTCTATGTTATCGAATGAACCTTAACATTTAACCAATTTTAATGGTTTATTTTCAGTTCCATACTCCAACAAGAAGATTAATCAGTCATATGCATACACTCTCGAAATCATATCGACTCGTCACTTTCCTCTAGCTTATAATCAAGTAAACAGCAGAAATGGGTCAAAACTGCATGCAGATGAGGTAACTGATATGATCCTAGAGTGTAGATACATGGTTGATAGGAATACGCAAACTGGAAAACTATGTAAATCTAGTTTATCTATTCTGCAGTCACACATGACACATACATGTGTATCTGCTATATGTACACATATCTATCTATAAATGTTATACACAAGGGAAAATAAAATCAAACCGGAGGTAGATAAGACTTAATTAGGGGCAAAGTGAACCTAAACGCAGCTAATTGGACTAAAATGGACCAGGAGAGCCATAAGTTAGCTATTCGGCCTAAATGGGTCTATAGGAAAAAAGTACACCTTCTTATACGGATATACATTACCGCATGCAACTGTCAAATCCAGTATCAAGAATCACAACCAACAACAGCGTTTCCTACTTCATTGATATCATTAAACCCCAATGTACCCTTTTATACAAAAATAAATACAAATGAGCATACGTCAACTGTATATATCTTAACTATATATGAGTGCACCGTCATTTCTACATACAGACTCCAAGTGGTTATACGAAGAGAATGAATCTTTAGCCATTATAAACAAGCTCAAAATCATATTTCACCCGAAATTTGAAATGTGCTCCCAAAAAAATTGTTTTCTTTATAAACAAGATCAGTAGAACAATTTACCACAGATTCTAAGCGGACTGCTTTCTAATATGTAAACAAGTTCGAAATCATATTTAGGGGGTCTTTGTTTAAGCTTATTTGCGGGTCTATGATCTTATTTGATTTCGGGTTATACTCTATACACTCAAATTTTCTGGCTTTTTCTAGACTTATCGGCATATATAAGCTCAACAAGCTTATATAAGCACCCATAAGTCTCAAAATTACGCCGGAAATTTTGGGCTTATGAAATATAAGCTGAAATCAAATATGCTCCTAAGACCACAAATAGCTACAACACTCAATGGGGTCCTCTGTAAACACATAAACAAACCAATCTTTAAACACTATAACAAGTTAAAAAACACATTTATCAACAAAATCAAAGTGGGTACCAAAAAGGAATCAAATATGCTCCTAAGACCACAAATAGCTACCTCACTTATATCTCCAAAAGGCTTAAATCAACGCAATTCACCAAATTTATTTACTAACTTTGAGACTATTTCTTTACCGATAAGGGATTATTTTAAAAGGTAAAAGATTCAATCTGCATAGAACCTGAATTTTCTTAGGATCAGGCTTCAACAAGCCTTTCTTAAGGGGTGTTTGTTTCGATCGGCTTAATTAGCTGGCTTATGGCTTCTTTGGTTTTGGCCTTATGTTTCATAAGCTCACTTTTTGTGGCTTATTTTGAAACATTTCGGCTTACAGAAGTTTCAAAATAAGCCACAAAAATTGAGCTTATGGAACATAAGGACAAAACCAAATAAGCCATAAGCCGGCTATATAAACACCCCTAAAAAACTCCTAAGTGTCGAAATAAGCCGCAAAATTTGAGCTTTGGAAATATAAGGAGAAATCAAATAAGCTCGTAAACCCACCCACAAATATCTACAAAAACTCAGTTGGGTCATCTCTAAACTAGTTAAAAAGCAATGTTTATACCTGAATTTTCTTAGGATTAGGCTTAAATCAACGCAACTCACCAAACTTATATGTTAAAACTGAGTTTTTAATTTTAAGACATGGACATAAACAAAATTTAGAAAGATTCAATCTTTAGGATTAGGCTTCAACAAGCTTTTGTTTCGGCTTATTTGGTTTTGGACTTATGTTTCATAAGCTCACTTTTTGTAGCTTATTTCTAAAGTTTTTGGCTTATATAAACTTATTATGACATAATAAACTTACATAAATAGTTTGAAAAAAAGCCACAAAACTGTGCGCTTATGAAACATAAGCCCAAAACCAAATAAGCCAACTATACAAGCCGAAACAAATAAGCTCGTAAGCCGAAAAATAGCTACAAAACTCAGTTGGGTCATCTCTAAACTAGTTAAAAACCAATCTTCTTATACCATAGTACCTGAATGTTCTTAGGATTAGGCTTCAACAAGCCTTTCTTAAGGGGTGTTTGTTTCGCCTTAATTAGCAGGCTTATGGGTTCTTTGGTTTTGGGCTTATGTTTCATAAGCTCACTTTTTGTAGCTTATTTTGAACATTTTGGCATATATAAACTTTTTACGACATAATAAGCTACAAAACCAAAAGCCGACTATATATATGCCGAAACAAATAAGCTCGTAAACCCACAAATAGCTACAAAACCTAGTTGGGTCATCTCTAAACTAGTTAAAAACCAATCTTCATACCTGAATTTTCTTACGGTTAGGCTTCAACAAGCCTTTCTTAAGGGGTGCTTGTTTCGGCTTGGTTTTGGGCTTATGTTTAATAAGCTCACTTTTTGTGGCTTAGTTTGAAAGTTCCCAGCTTCTGATTCAATATAAGCCAGTGAGCTTACGATACATAAGGCCAAAACCAAATAAGCCATAAGCTGGCTATATAAACACCCCAAAAGCCGCAAAATTTGAGCTTTGGAAATATAAGGCGAAATCAAATAAGCTCGTAAGCCTACCCACAAATAGCTACAAAACTCAGTTGGGTCATCTCTAAACTTGGGCTATGTTTGGAAAACCAGCTGTAAGTTGTTTGCTAAAAGGCTGTTAATTTTAATAAAAGTGTTTGGTATATTAGCTCTTAGTTCAATGGGTGGAGCTCTTGTGCTTGAGTCAAATAACCCAAGTTCAATTCCCATCCTTGGCATTTGTTTCAAATAGGTACCCGCCTCCGCAAAACCTATGGGCACACTGGAGAGACTTTGTGGAATAAGAGATCGAGGGTCGAGTCTAGGCTCGTCTCACTCCAAGTGTTGCTCCTCTGGGCAGGAGAGTTGCCGGAGCTATTCTTTGTGGGGTGGACAATGGCTGGTGCCAAAAGGAAAGGCACCCGGGTTAAGGTGTTCCCACCAAACTTCACCTTTTTGTGGAATATTAGCTCTTAAAAGATGTAAAATGACTTAAAAGACATCTTTTAATAAATAATAATATTGTAATTTATTTACAGCGCTTTAACACCTCTTGACAATCTAAAAGATGTTACCAAACAGACCCTTAGTTAAAACGCAATCTTTATACGTATAATAGTACCTGAATCTTCTTAGGATTAGGTTTCAACAAGCCCTTCTTAACAAACTCCTTCCTCTTCAAAGCAATAGAATCATCAATCTCATCATACAAACCACCATCACCTTTACCATCATCTTCAACATCATCATCATCAGGTGCATCTTGAACAGTCTCAATAGCTTTCAAGAACACATTCTGATCCTTAGCATACTGAGCTTCTTGAACCTTCCTAGCACGTGCAATTCTCAAGTCAAGCTGTTTGAACTTGGAGACACCGTGCATTGTGTCTTCTGGTGCTTCTGGTGGGTCCATGTCTGATGGGCTTGGGTAGTTTTTGTTACTGTTTTTGCTGGTGTTCTTGTCATTTTTGGTGGCGAAAAGGGTCAAACTGGTACGGTGGTGATGGAGTGGTGGTTTATGGTGGTGTTTGGGGATGGAGATAGGGGAGGTGGTGAAGGAGAGGAACATTTGTCTGTGTATCTATGGTGTTTGGTTTAAGGGTTTAAGGTTGTTTGAAGTGAAGTAGATAAGGTTTTATGAACTGAAATGGGGTTTATGTCTGTGTTTTTTTTTTGGGATACTCAAGTCAACTGAATCTAGTTAAGATTGTACTACTCATGTGAAGTACTCACTCAAAACATAAGCTTATGTTTTTTTTTATGATTTGTCGGATGGCACGATTTTGGTCTAAAAATTTAAAAAATAAATTAAGTTTTATTTTACTCGACTCATGGCATTTTTGGTCTCGAACATTAGTTTATTAACATTTGACTAATTAAAACATATAAAATGATTAAAATATTTTTGTCTTATTACATAAAATGCTTTAAGTAACCTTTTCAATTATTATTATTATTATTCGAAAAATATAGTTAACTTTTGTTATTTATTTTTGTTTGTGTTATATATATATATATATATATATATATATATATATATATATATATATATATATATAGGGTTGAGTTATATGCAGAACTCATTTAAGCCGTAGAACTATGTAGAACTTTTTTCAACCAATTAAAATTTAGTAATATTAAATGTTTTCTTTTAATACAAAAGGGTATATTAGTCATCAACATTTTCTATTTTTCTTTTTTCTTTTTTTCAAATAAAATATGTTTTTATGTTCCCTTATTTTTCAAGAATAATTTTATCTTTTACTTTTTTCTTAACATACATAGGTTTTAAAAAAAAAAGCACCATGCATATACGTTTACATGAAAAAACATGAATGTTTTTTTCCCCTAATAACGTGTACTAATATTAACTTTAATGCTGTAAGTTTCAGGTCGTATAATTCCACCTAATTTTCTATTGTTTGACTTTTTTAATTAATATTTTAAACAAAAACATAAACTTTACACATGTTTTAATTTAGGGAGGTGATTTGCACACTCCAAAATATGATTTGCACACTCAAAATGTTTTGTCATGACATGTATACCCTTAAGTTTGTGACTATGTGTGCACTCCACTAAATAATGTAGGGGTATAAATGTCCAAAAACAAACAATTTGAGTGTGCAAATCAAATTGTGGAGTGTGCAAATCACCTCCCTTTAATTTATAACAAAGAAATAATATAAATATCATATACAAAATTTGAAACTAAAAAGTACAAATTACTAATAAAGCTATTATCAAATTCATTCTAGTATATGTACATGGTTTGAAAAAATATATGTACACCTTCCCAAAACATACATGCACGGTCGAAAACATCAATGCACGCCTTCCAAAAACATACATGCACGGTCAAAAACATCAATGCACGACTTCAAAAAACATACGCGCATATTCGAAAACATCAATGCACGCCTTCCAAAAACATTTGTGCACTGCTGAAAACATATATCCACGCCTTTTTACAGGACTGCCAAAAATATAAATACGTTGGTCATCTTCATCACTTACTTCTCTTGTAGTTGAACATCTCACTGAAACAAATATATAAAAAGAAAATTTCGTTAAAATTAAATGAATTATACATATGACATGCAAGTATTTGGTTTTAGAGTCCATTATTGAAAAATAAAAAACCAATTTTACTGTAGCAACATTTAGTCATTTGTAACTTTTATACGTAAAAAACTATAAAAAAAAACCCGTTACGTCATTTGCATTCCCAATGTATCATCAATGTTTCAAACATAAAAATGAACTACAATGTTTCAAAATAAAAATGAACTACAGTGATTGTTTTCATTGAATTGATTTGCAAACAAGTCGCATTCATTAACCGAGTCAATCCTACAACTTTGACTAATATCACGAATGATGCAAAACTTATATATTGTTTTATACTAAAATAATTATTTTATTTAATAAGTATAATCAAGGAAAAACAAATTAGATTTGTAAATAAATATAAAGAAATTATGGATAAAGCAACACATTCGTCATCAATCAAAAGTAATGGGCCAGATTCAATGAAACATTTACTGCTCCATTTTTTGGAATTACTATGTGTCGGCAAATTATAAAAATCCATTAATTAATTTTGTTACTTTGAACAATCAAGTACCTGTCTTTCGAATTCAAACGTACGTGGGCCAGATTCAAAAAAAGGAACAACAATATGTTCAGATCCGAGAAAAAAGAACACCGATATGTTAAACTTGAACTTAGATCTGCGAAATCCCAACCGTAAACAACAACGATATGATCAGACCCAATCATAACCGGCGGACGGTTGTAATGGTTTACGTGGTGTTGGGAAATATTTAGTAGTCTATAAGTTCTGAGATGAGTATTACCAAGTCTTTCGGTGGTAAAAAGATTATTGATCTACGATTGGTACTTTTTTTTGTTGGTGAAATTGTTGTGGTGGCTGAGAATAATAAATTAGGTTTTGAGATGTGTGTGAGATAAAATGGTAAACTGCATCGGATTATTGATATTGAGTCCTAAAAATGTGAAGAAGTTTAACTAATGTATAATACCAGTAATACTCTTTCAGTGTTTTGTTAAATTAAGAAAAATACTTTATCTTTTATAAAGTTACAATTTTGGCACATTTAATTTTAATCATTGATCAAGTACATCTAATGGTCCAGATTCATTTCAATAGTTCTACATAGTTCTACAATTAAAATGAGTTCTGCATATAACTCTTACCTATATATATATATATATATATATATATATATATATATATATATATGTATATTATTTGATAAAATATATAAATTAATTAATCTATAAATATACATTCATTAATATAATTCTTATATAATATTCTTATATATCATAAAAACTTATTTAAATAAAAGTTGAAGAAAAAGTATTTTAAAAGTCAAAATAGATATTTATTTTTAGACGAAAATATTATTATTTTACTTGAGGTATGGGCGTTGTTACTACTTAATTGTATTTCAATACTTTTTAATAATTTACATTTTTTTAAATATTTTCATATAATTGTCAACTATTATAAATAAATTAATAAAATTGATTATATTTATCATATTATTTTTAATTAACATTAATATTACAACTTTTAAAGTATGAGTAAATTAATCATTATTTTATATAAAAAAAAGAAAAAAAGAAAAAACAGTAATAATTATATTTTTTTAAACAATATTATTTGTCAGTAATATACATATGTACATACTATCAAGTTAGCTTTGATCCAACTTGATTTGAGTATATGGTACTTGTACATAAGTAAATATGTACATTAGAAACGTTGTAAAAAAATTCAAGAATAATTCTTATCGTTTACACTGAAAATCAACTATGGTCTCTATTTTAAAATAAGTGTACTAGTCGTCCCTATTGTTTACATTTACGATCAAAATTCGTCCCTATCTTGGATGAGGGTTAATTTTCTCCGTTAAGTTCAATGAATAGAACTTTTCCTTGTTTAAACTGCATTTAATGCATACAATCACCATCACACATACACACACATATAAAAAACCACCCTTAAAAATCTTATCCATATCATCAAACACAATTCATCATCACTGTCAAGTTTAAGCCAAAACCAGATTCTTTATAAATTCATTATATCATCAAATCCAAAACCCAATACAGAAACAAAAACCCAAATCCAAAACCAATAACCAGAAAAATAAATTCATCAAATCATCATCACATATCTGTTATTTAGTCGCAGTAAAAAAAAACAAATCATTCACAGATGTCAATGGAAGCAAACGAGATTGTTTCATACATGAAAGAAAGGTGGCTTTTCACCAAACTTAACCACTTACAACTCTTTAATGTACATGTATAGTCGATCTTCAGATTTCCCAAAATCTGAAGAAAGTATCTTGTTGATTCAACTTGGCATTGCCAGAATAGCATGATGTATTGTCATCATCTTCAAACTACAAGTCTAAGACGGAAATAGGGCTCGGCTGGTCCTGGTTCTCATTGGCATTTCCAGAAGTTTCAAGCTTTGTGACAAAAAAATCCCCCGTGCAAATAATCAACCATATCGTTAAGATGCTTCTACCAGATTTTGAGATTTTAGTTCCAAATTTCATTGCGTTATAAGAAATACAAACTACAGCAACTTCAATTATTCCCCAGAATCCAATTCTATGTATGAGCATTTTGCCAATTCAACATCTTATCTTGTAATTAATCATCTCAAAACTTTATCACTCAAAAAATCATGATCCACTCCACAATTTTCATCTTCTTAAATAATCATTTCCGCAACACCATATCATTCGATTCCTATCTCAGAAAAGCAAATAATTAAAATAATCTATTTATGTGGCCACAATAAACAAATTCAACCTTTATTTTCGATTTGTTTTTCTTGGTTTTTTTTTTTGTGAACAGATCGATCTACGATTCGAGGGTTGTGTGAGGTTTTTCAGTTCGTGGGATTAAATTGTGGAGTTGATTTATAGGGTTTTGTATACCTCGATGGAGACGGGGTGCTGGTGTAATTAGGGGTGTCGAAAAAGTTGACCCTACCCGAACCCGAACCCGAAATAGCCTATTCGGGTCAGGTCACTCGGGTTCAAAAACATATTCGGGTCAATTCGGGTTGACCCGAATTGACCCGAGTTCTAATTAGCCTCGGGTTCGGGTTTATATTTTTTAGCCTTGACCCGACTTGACCCGACCCGACTTGACCCGAACCCAGTTGACCCGACCCGATTCCCACCCCTAGTTGCAATGGTGATAGAGACGGGGAGTTGTTGCGATGGTGATTGTGTTGCCGCGGTGGTGATGGAAACGGTTGTTGTTGTGATGGTGATTTGTGTTGTTGCCGTGTTACTTTGGTGGTGATTGCAAGGGGGGTGCTGCCACCAGATTTGAGTATGTAGGTGGTCGATGGTGGATTTTTGGAGTCACTGTGGTTGGATCTGGGTTTTGATTTGGGAGAGAGAGAGATGGGTTTTGATGGAAGAGAGAGAGAGAGATAAAAAAGAAAAGAAAAATATTAAAAAGGAAAAAAGAAATAATATGATTTGTATTAAGTTTGTATTTAATAAAAATGAAAAGACAAAAATAGCCTTCTATTTCCAAAAGTTAACAGCCAAAACTAATCTCCATCCAAAATAGGGACGATTTATGATCGTAAATGTAAACGATAAGGACGATCTGTTGACTTAATTTGAAATAAGAATCAAACTTGATTTTCTGTGTAAACGATAGGGACCAAACATGAAATTTTAAAAAAAAAATAATGTAAAAACATAAAAAAATAAATAAAAAGTAAATCATATTTCACTAGGTATGATACTATGATAGAGATGAGATGTAAATGTATCCCGCTTAAAGCAAGGATGTTGTATACAAAAGATATCCGACTTTACAAAAAGTGAAAATCGAACCCTTTTTGGTGAGGGAGTTTTCCGACTAAGCCGAGGTTGCTTATGTTGAATATTTGATGATCATTTTGTTAGATTTAACATTCGAAATCCACCCGCCGCCAACACCATCAATCACCGTTGCCTCCATCGTCCCCTACCACCAACCCTGCCCACAATGACAACTATCGAGCACCTCCTCCACAACCAATCCCACCCGGCCACCACCGTCGTAAACTACCAACCCCACCAACCACCACCGTCGTAAACTACCAACCCCACCCACCACCACCACCACCAACCACTGTCACCACCACAACTATCGAGCACCTCCTCCACAACCCGTAAACCACCAACCATCACACCACCGTCACCACCACAACTACTGAGCACCTCCTCCACAACCAACCCGACCCAACACCACCATAAACCACCAACCCCACTCACCACCACCACCACCAACCAACCAACCACCGTCACCCCACTCACCAATACTACCACCAACCACCGCCAACCCCTCCCATTATCGTCATTCCCCATCGCCAGCTAGAAATGTTGTCACCACTACTGTTACCCTTAACCAACACCTTTGTCATTACCAACCTAACCCACTCCTGCTATCACCACCAAGCCCAGCCACCACCACCGCCGTCGGAGGTTGATGGTGCTGGGTGGGTGGGGTTGGTGCGTTGCTGCGGTGGCTGGTAATGGTGGGTGGGGTTTGTGGTGTAGGCTCTGCTTGGTAGTGGTGGTGGTGGGCAGGGTTCGTGGTGGCGATGGTGGTAGTGACGGAGGCGGTGGACTTGAAATGTAAAACTTAATGTGTAATCGTTAAATATTTAACCAAAATATACAAATTGGCAAAAATAAATAAGTTGGCAACCTTTTTATTCGAAAAGAGATACCGGAAATGACTTAAATTTTAGGACTTCCCGCCAAAACCATCCAAGATTTAAACGCATCTGTCACCCTCGTATCTGGTGGACCCTACTCTGTCCGGACGGGTTTGTCGAGAATATGTGGATAAAAATGGGATCTTTGTATTGGGCATTTGTTATGGTCTGCACCTAATTGTGCACAAGCTGTCAAGTTGTCATTGGTGAGATACGAGAGAATGGGAAAATGGTCATTGAGGTTAATGTTGTTCGGATGAGTCATGGCGATGAGGCGGTTAAGCCTCCGGAGGGATTTGAAGTTGTGGCGAGAAGTGAGCAAGGTGAGGTTGCTGCGGTATCATCCTGAGGTACATTCAGTCGTGTGGCATTGTGTTTCGAAAGTGATTGAGTTATTATTGCGTGTTGTGTTGTATATAGTCAGTTTCTAGTGTTTGGTTACATCCGATAGGATTTGATGACAAGTTATAGTACTCCGTAGTAGAATACTGCATATGTCGAAAATATCAGTCGCATAATCGCATTAGCAGCTGCAACGTAACTGATTGTTAGGGTCCGATTCATGTAAGTTTATGAATCATGAGAATTTGCCAAACACTGAACAGGAAAAGGACATCCAAAGACTATGTCTTTGTGTCTGTTTGGTTACAGTTGTTTAGCAGACCGGTGAGCAAACATTGTCTTTTTTACACGGTATGTACCTTTTATACACATAAAGTTGCAATCTTTTGAATCTGAGAAGTTATCATCCCTCATTTTCCCGGAGGACCTAAACTCAATTCAACATGGTTATCGAGTTACTGTGAATTTCTTTATGAGACAAAATGCTGCGCGTCTTTGACTTTTTAGGTCAACTCGACTTATGTCATTGCTCAAGATTGACATGCATTCTTTTATGTTTCCACAAAAGCATTGGCAGGTCACCTGAACTTCATTTCAAACACCACAGGTCGAAAAGGATGGGGCTAATTTAAGACCTTAAAAAGTCAAATTGTGACTCTTGTTGACTAAAAACAGAACTGCTAAAGATATTCTTTGTTGTATGTTCATAATTCTTTGAGCATAAGTTTCTGGACGACGTGTCACGAAAGATTTGCACTAGCGTTCCTGAGGTGAACCGAGTGGGAATAATGATGAACTAATGGCTCAACCAAAAACAACTGGTAAGTGCTGGAATTTTTCAACTTTGGTATTTTGCATGGTTTTTAGAGAATCACAACAATATCCAGAATTTCTTATGCATATTTTTTGCAGCTTCTAGATTCTTGCTATAGCTTATGACTTTCGCATGAGGTGTGAGTTATTTGAATGTGGATTTCAATTCAAGAACTCGCTTTCATCGCAGTTAATATGAAGTGTAGCGTTTGTCTAAGTAGCTGGGACAACATTAAGACAATGACCTTTCAAATGTTTGGTTTGAATGTATTTGGAGGATTTGGAAGTACAATAAAGACAGCCTTAAATTTCCTCACCAAACAAATCTGCATGATGTGCAGACAAATCAGTTAGCCTCTGAACTTTACGTGAAAGAGCCATTTTCCGCGTTCTTTCTTTATAAAGAGGTAAAGTTATCTGCTTTTATGTATAGTTTACGATAGTGAAACCCGTGGACTAGAGAATACGTGAAAGGTGGTTGTAGACGCCAAAGAAAGAAAAAAAAAACCTTGATCGGTTTCATGAGAATATGAGTTAAGGCCGAATAGTATTGAATCTAAAATGAACGATTATCTCACAAATCTAACATGAAAAGGACCTGAGATAACCTTTCAGACAAGCAATACTTGATCATCTTAAATGCATATAGTACAGACATTGTACTAGGTGTTCCTATATTCAACTATTGAATTAGACATATGATCGACTTAATACCTACCGATTACTCTCTGAAGTGCCTGTCTGATCATCTTTGCTGTCGATGCCGTATAGCTTTTTAACTGCATTGTACAAGTTTAGAAACGTTAAATATTGATCGGAATATGTACTTTAGACCATGATTTAGTTCACATACCTTAGTTTCAATGCTTAATGTGAGAATCCCATCAACCGTAGAAGAACAAACCGAGTGGGATTCCAAGTTTAGGCTGCTCATTGCATCAAAAACTTGTACCATCATATTTTCTCTCCATTTGCAACGTATCTCGATTGTAACATCTTTTTCTATTGAGCTAACTGTAATACAATCTGAAGAGCATTCTTCTTGTAAGTCTTCAAGATCACGAGAAGCTTTTCTTTTGTTGGCATAGTTATCAGATGTTCTTTCTCGCACGTCATGAGATTTTTTGTTGGATTGTAACGCTTCCACCTTTCTCTCGAGTGTTTTTAAGTAGTTGATGGTGTCATCGAGTAGAGATACTTTGTCAACCTAGTAAAATATCAGCGTTTTGTGTCAAAAGTATTTTCGACCCCTATTGGTTATGTTATATCTTCAACGAATCAAATGGCTAAAAATCAATAGAATTGCTAATACTTAAACAGCTGAAATTTGTCAAATGGGTCAAAATACATCCGACGTCTATTATATAATTCACTGAAAAACTTTCTTGGAAAAAAGTGTTTCGGTTCAACACAACCCACCCATTTTCTACTGTCAAAACGGGTGTGAAATTTACCTTGCCTCTAGAAGGGACCATGGAGCTTAGAATTGAAAACCTATGGTTGATGTTGTTCACATCATCAACCGCAACTTCACGCATCCGATCAAGATCTCCATTGTTGTCATAGTACTGATCTAAATGATTCTCATGCATTTTCGGGACTTTATAAAGCACATTCTTTAGTAACATTTGTGAAGAACTTCCTTTCCATTCCATTCCATCATAATTTTTCCAGCTAACGAAAGCGGATTCCTTAGAATCACTATTTCTATAATGAGGTTCCATAATCGTCCTCTTGGTGTTCTTAAATATTTTGGAAAGAATATACTGATAACGACTATCATCATCACTCCAAAGATCACCCGCACGAGCGGCTATGTTTTGAGATACACAATCACTTGAACCCATGGAATTATTATGGTGATAACTAACCTCGCCTTCTTCTTCTTCTTCTTCTTCATCTTGTTCTTCATCATCGTCACCATCGTCGTCTACAAATTGCCAACTTTGTTCTTGGGATTGAAACATACCTAAACCGTTTTTTGGGGATTTATGAGGCTTTCTTACTAGGTGTTGATCATATTCGAGGATACCGTTAAGATTGTTGTGGATAAGATCATTAATCTTTTGTGGCGGAGCATCAGAGATCAAAGATTTAATCCGTTGAATGATGTTCTGTTCTTCTAAAACCTTGAAGAATATTCACTGGAAAGTTAGTAACTTAGCAATATGAAGAAAGATTGAATCGAGAAGAGACTAACGACAAGTTACACACCTTCTCAGTTATGCCAAACTCAACTATGCCTTCTAGATACGGAAAGCACACAACAGTCTACATGTAAAAGACAAAATAATAAATCATTAATTCTATATATGTAAATGATGCTCAGTTCGTAAGTTGAAGGAGCGGAGATGAGTTACCTGAATCGATGCACTCTGAGAACGACAGTAGCCAAGGAACAAGAAAGATTATTAGATCAAATTTTTTCAGATTTCCTAAGTTAAAGTATTGAAATTACTGTAAAAAATGGCTTACTTTTGCTAGAAGAGATCGACTGAAGACTTTGCTATCTGCGAAGTGGGCATCATTCAACCAAATAGTTGTATTCTTTGCCAATGTTCTTCCTGGCAATCTAAATTAAAATCAGTTTGCTTTATTTTTCCGTTTGAAACAACGAGTTCTAGTGAGGGTAGCTCGCTTACATGTTTTAACATAATATAAACAAGATATCATTGTACGAATGAGAAGAAATTAGATAGGCTTACCCTTGACCGTAACTGAACTCAAACGTCATGCAAACCAAGAAATACCACTCGGTGTCGGTGAGATCCTCAGGGGATAATGCAGCCGAGGGCCTTCTTGCTTGCGGTTCATAATGATGTATTTCAGCTGCTTCTGAAAGTGAATCGTAAAGTTGTCTTATTTGCTCGGTCCTTTGCAATCCCACTTGACCATCATCATCGTCCTCGTTCATTCCCTCTGCTTGTATCGTTTTCCTTGTCTTGATATCGCCATTGTAGTACCCATCACACCATGTCAATACCCTAATTCAAATTCTATTCACATTTGATTATGCATTCCTTGTTCAAAATTCTTGCTTTATTGTACGGATAACATGATTCAACCCCTAAAGGTGGATTTCTTTACCATTACAATATAAGTTGCATATACTCTATCCGTCCCATAATTATAGTCCAATGTTGATTTTTTCGGAATGTACCGACTTTATACACTTACTAATTTATCGCTACACAATACCTATGAACTTTTAAATTTATTCGATTTTTACCAATATTACCATGAAATGACTGTATTACCCTTATATTCTTTTAATATAATTCATAATTATATACTGTATCGAATAGTAGAAGAAATGAAGGCTACGCAAGGTGGGCACAACCTCGAGCTCCAGCGTCTCTCATTTGTACACTAACACTGTGTTTGACTTCTCAGAATTCAAAGATGTCACTTGCAACTTTGATCTAACACTGAAGATATGAGAAGGGTTGTGGATATCACAAAGGTGCGTTTTTGTATATGGATCCTGAATTTATTTCTACTAGAGAGCTCTTTGATGTTATATTCTTGAGGTTATTGACATGTGGAGATTGGCTAGAGATTGACACAATAGCAGATCTGTAGTTGGGTTGATGAAAATTAAGTGCCTGCATAAATAAAGGAGGTGAAATGCGCACTTAATGAAAAGAAGTTGAAAAATGTATTGAATCATCAACTGGAAATTGGCTGGTTAGTGCACAATAGTTGGTTCTTTAGCAATGAATTGTTGTGAGTTAGTAATTACTAACATAAATCATTGAATCTGATGATAGTGGTGGTTGTTGGCTGAAAGAAGGAAAAGCTATACAGTATTATTTTTTTAAATATTATTTTATCATGGTTGAATGTAATTGTGTTATAGAAGATAAGGGTAGTATAGTCATTTCAGGATCATATTGGTAATAACGGAAGATATTTGAAAATTCATGGGTAATGTCTAACGATAAATTAGTAAGTGTTTAAAGTCGGTACATTTGAATAAGTACGTTGGTATTTTATAGCTTTTACCCTTTTTATTTTGCAACTTTGACTTTAAATATGTTCTTTTGTGTTATTTAAAACTTGATGCAAAATATGTGAATGAATCGCGTTTTAAATATTTTCCATTCATATAATTTTCATCAAATCTCATATAACAAACAAAGATATTTAAACAATGGATTATAATTATGAGACGGACGGAGTATATGCGTTTAGAAAACAAGTTGCATAAATGACTTTGACTTCTTAGTCGAGCTTACTTCTTTTTATCATTGATTTTTTTTTGAACGGTGGCATTTTATTAGAAACTAGTAAAAGCTAGAAAAAAAATTCATAGAAGCAATAGCGGTTTTTCAACCAATCTACCCAAGTGATGTTGAACTTAGAATTTCTAGATGCAATCCACAAAAAGGATCGAGAAACAATAAAATCCCACAACTCCGCCTTCTTAGGAGAAGGATTAGAGAAAACCAAACGGTTACGAAAGCTCCAAATAGACCACAAGAGCGTTCCTCCCACACCTTCTAGGAGCAGCCGCACCTTTGTTGGTAGGAACAGTGAACCAAGCCAATCAAACCACTCTAAAATATTACTAGCACAAATGGGAATATCTAGCTCCTACCAGCTAGTCATCAAATCCCACAACTCTATAGCCATCTCACAAGAAAAGAAGGTATGGTTAACAGTTTCGACGTCTTCTTGGCAAATAGGACAAAGAGTCGAATCAACATCAATACCTTTTCTATCCAAATAACTCTAGAGGGAAGCTTATTAAGCAACAATCAACATCAATATCAGTTAGTTTAACTGATATAAGTATCATATGCATCTAACAAACTGGCAAAGACCCATATGTAATAGCTCTTCAACTTAGTATAACTATCAGTTTAACTTTACTAACTTCATCCACTAGAATGAATCTTGAATTTGGATATCAAAATTTGACCTAAAGTGTCAACTCTTTTTCTACCAAATATATAAAGTCATATAACTTTCTCTTGTATTCCCAAAACTAGCAAAATCAAAACACATAAAATCATTATGATGGAAGACTAATACATATAAATTCCCCTAATAAGTGTATCATGTGGTAATAAGCTTACTTATATCATGAACATATATTATAAAGAACAAGGATAAAGAGATACCCTTGTTCTGTTAAAGAAGTTGACCAAAAGATAGCATAGCTCCATTGGATGCTTTTGACAGCCATAGCCAATCTGTGCCTCAAGTTTTCCATTTCAGCCATAATTTTGTACCCCCACAAAATGAAAAGATGAAAAAATATTTGAAAAAACAAATTTTTATTTAAAGAAGTGTATTTGGTGAAAGCATGATATGAAATATTGGTGGGTCTTCTTAGCAGCCTCCATTAATGGTGGAGTGAAAGAATGTGACAAGTGAAGTGTGTGTGTTTGTTTGTTTGTATGAAAGTGAGTGAGTGAGTGAGCAGGTGGCAGTACAAAGAAGAATGAAGAGTATCCAAGCAATTTGATTTTTATACACAAAGTGCATGTCATTTCATTTGTTTTATATCTATAGCATGGAATTTGATATGTACTTGTTTACAAGACCAACTAATACTATTGGCTTTTTAATGGGAATTGATTTGTACACTTTCAAAATTTATTGGCACACTCAAATTATATGTGTTGTGACATTTATATCATTAATTGTTATACACTACACTAAGTGTTATAAGGGTATAAATGGCAAAACATATAGCATTTAGAGTGTGCAAATAACTTTTGAGAGTGTGCAAATCATTAACCCTTTTTAATATGCGAAAGTAGTAGTACAATCAAACATTTAGGGACTGTTTGTTTCAAGATTTTAAAATTCTGAAATTTTAAATTCTAGTATATTAAAATTTCTTAGAACTTAAAATTCTAAATTTTAAAATGTCTAGGCATGTTTCGTTGGCAAAAATTTATAATATTTTAAAATCTTGATTTTAGATTGAACCAGTTAACTAATAAATATTTTTTATAAAAATCTTCTATTTAAAAGAGTAAAAATCAAATTTTCACTTTTTATATAAATTTGATAAAAAAATTATTTAAATTTTATAAAAAATATATATTTTTTATAAAAAATTTATATAAATTTTTTATACATTTTATAGGAAATTTATACAAATTTTATAAAAAATTTACATAAATTTTATAAAAAATTAATATAAATGTTATAAAAAGGTAATATAAATTTATAAAAATATTTGTATAAATCTTATAAAAAGTTAATTAAAATTTTATAAAAAAATCATAAAATTTATAAAAAATTTATGTAAATATTATAAAAAATTCATTAAATTTATTAAAAATTTATATAAACTTTATAAAAAAGTTATATAAATTTTATAAAAATATTTATATAAATATTATAAAAATTTATAAAAGAAATCATTAATTTTTTTTAAAAGAATTTATATAAATTTTATAAAAAAATTTATATAAATTTTATAAAAAATTCATTAAATTATATAAATTTTATAAAAAATTCAATAAATCTTTTATACAATTTATATGTATTTTATAAAAAACTCTATAAATTTTATAAAAGTTGATATAAATTTTTATTTAAAATTCATATAAATTTTATAAAAAAACTTTATATAATTTTATAATTTTTTATATAAATATAAAAACTCGAATAATAACAACTAGAAAAAAATTTATTTAAAACAATTTTCAAATAAACTAAAATTCTTCACTTATTTGAGTAATTCTAATATCCTCCATTTTAGGAATTCGAGGAATTTTAAATTCCTTTGTTAGTCATACCAAACACAATATTTGAGAGTATTTAAAATGTAAATATTTTGAATATCCACCAATATCCCCAAATATACCCCTACCAAACGGCACCTTATAGATAATTGATACTCATTAGGCAAGATATAATCGTGGGTGAAAAATTCATCGGCACGTCAGCGTCCTTTTTTTTCTTATTTATTTTAATTCGTAAACTAAAAACGTAAACGTAAACACTTTTATTCAATAAAACCATTACAAAACATAATAATAATAATAATAATAATAATAATAATAATAATAATAATAATAAGTAAAAATTTTTATTGAGTAAAAGGGACTTAACCCGAAAAAATAATAATAAGTAAAACTTAAAAACTTAAACTCCCCGCTGAACAAACTGTGGCATTTCAATCTCGTTTCTATGGGACTTTGTTTCAAAACTTTCCAACATTCAAAGAATAGAAAATCCGAATAATAAAGAGTGTGATATTCGATTGCGGCTTCTTGATAGATAGTATCTTCAAAAGTCTCATTTGGATGCCTAAGTAAGACACAATTATAAATCACAGAAAATTAACCAACTTTAAGACGAATCGTACTTTTTCATTTGCGGTTAACGGATTCTTAACTTTTTTTATCACTCATTTTGATATGAAAGTTATCAGTTGCCCCCACTCCATCCAGCCTTATGTCCCATAATTATAACTTTTGTGATTTTTAGTTTACAACTTTAACCATATATATCTATATTTGTTTGTATTATATAAAATTTGATGAAAAATATTTTGAATTGATTGAGTTTTAAATGTATTTTATTAGTATAATTTTTATCAAATATCATAACATAAACAAAAATATAAAAAGCCAAAGTCACAAAATAAAAATTACGACAGTAAACTATAATGGTAAGAGGGAAAGATTATTTGAAAAAAAACAAATCTATCTAGAAGCCATACGTTGAATGATAATTTCTACGTTGGATAATGGCTACCAAGAATATGACATACGTTGAATGATGGAAATCGAAAATTTAACAAAATTAACAAATTACTAAATTGTTATACTTGAAATCCTGATTTATAGTACAAACTAAATAGATCAAAAGCTAAGAGCGAATCTATTTGTATATTTAGGCTAGACGGAAAGCAGTGTAACTCACTACGGTGAGTCGAAAGATGAGTTTTTCATTTAGGCGAGTTACAAGCTATATATAACAGTATTCATTTACTTACTGTTACATTCAAAAGTTAAGGATTTTTTTTTTCATTTTTTTTATAAATACCACATTATCTCATTTATTATCTATTAATACTTCTTAATTTTCAATATTTTCACACACACAATTTCAAAAATCAATATCTACTCTTTTTCTTAAACAACTTCAAATTAATGATGTGCTCCCTTCAACACATTATTGATGAAATCAAAGTTATGGTTCAGAAACAAATCGATGAACAAAAACGTCATCATTTTACGTTTACGACGTTAGCCTTTGATTTCGATTATGCAAGTGATGCTAAAATGAAACTGCGCATAGCATATGAGAATTTATGTGACATTTCGCCAAAAAACGTGTTTTGATTGACACTTTTCTAAAACAAGAATCTGACAATGATTTCGACATGCAGAAGACACTATTTAGAAAGACGACAAAAATGAAAAATCAAATTCAAAGTAAAATTGAATGGATGAATAACATCACTCCCAAAAAGAATGAAGAAATTCCGTCACAAACTCATATAGGTTCGTCATCACAACAACACACGTCAATATGTTTCTCCCGATCCGTCATATCCAATGGTAAACGACTCAAATGGATATCTTACTGACATAAAGCTACATCAATTATAGGGTATAAAAGATTCGGAGAAGAAAGTTAAGGCCGGACTAGCTGAGCAAAAGCTATTCCAGTCAGAATTTTATTATGGGGAGTTATCGAATTCGGATGCGTGAACGGACTAATCGTATTACGTATTTGTTTTTATAATAATGTAAGTGTATTTTTTTGTACTGTATTTGAATTACAGTATTTTAATGTTTTACGTATTGAATAAATGTTTTAATTTTCGAATAAAAAGTGTTTACGTTTGCGTTTTTATTTATGTTTTTAGTTTACGAATTAAAGTAATTAAGAAGACAAAAAATATAATATGATGTGATGATGAGTTTTTTTACCATCAGTAAAATTGAAAGATGAGTTTACTGAGTGAAAAAAGAAAATTGAGAAAAGATGTGATGATGTGTATTCCTTTTAGCCTTACTAATATTTCATGTGTATTTTTTTTATGTCTTCCAAATTAGCCTTCACTTTTAGTTTTTTCGTATATAATTTTCAAGTTCCGCCACTGCCAAAGGCCATGTGGCTTAGCGGTACTTTTATTACGTGAGAATGTGTTAATCAAATAATTACTGTGTATTTATATCTTGTTCGTATGCAAAATAGATTTCTGTGTAAATACTGGTATAAAATTGCTAATTAGGCTTTCTAAAAAAAGCAACATCATAAATCAAGGATGTTAAGTTGGTAACTATCCAAGTGACATTCATGAAAGCATTGAAGTTAGGTATACAAAAGAGGGCAATTGGTCCACATAATTAAAAGTAGTTGAACTTGTAGTGGTTTAGGTGCATTTCTGACTACAATGTTTTTAATTACCTTTTAAATGATATGACAAGAGCTCATTTTAAAAAGAGAAAATTAATAAAAAAGGTCCGTTTCCATTATTCTCTCCACAAAAAAACATTAATATTTTTTTTCGAAAAGGACTATTTTTTTGGGGCAATATGGCAACTGGGTGTAGAATATATCACGTGTCATTTTTTTGGGGCAATCTGTCAGAATTGCCCTATTTTTTGGACACTTGTCAAAATCTGAACGGTTGTTGCCCTATATTCTTTATTGCCCTGACCGTATAAAAAAACATATTTTTTAGACTCAATCACGAATTGCTCAAAATTAAGGACTCTTTTGATAATTATCCCTTTTAAAAATAGTTTCAATTTGAAACTTTATTCTCTCCATCTAAAATTGTTAGTATTATTCAAAATTATTGTACATTTATATATATTATTAGTGAAATTCTTTAAATTTATTATATTATCTTTAATCAAAGTGTTATTAACTAAACTTTATGAAAATATTAAATAGTTCTTAAAATGTGAAATTATTTTTCTATTACTTTTGTAAAATTGAAAGCAGTAATTAATATATTTTTCTTAAACTGTATAACTGTCCGATAACAATAATTTTCAGACGAAGAGAGTATATAATTATACTCTATGCATGATTGTATGTACTTTCTAACTTATATTCAATTTTTTTTAATTAAAATGTATTCCTAAGATTTTTAAAAGACAATTAACGCATGTCATTGATTTTAAAATATTTTGGTTGTATAAAGTTGCTTTTACTTTACATAATTTCTTTCAAAACTTTATAAACATTATATATCTCTAAAAAAAACACATTAGATTGTGCATAAATTTAATATATTAGACATTTTCATTACAAACAATTATTTAAATATGTTTTCACTATCGTTAACAAAAGTGTGAACCTTTGCATCACCATTTTATAAATCATAATAATAGAGGTATATTATTAGAAACTGTTGACATCATGCTCAAGGTCATGGCGTCCCGTAAATTCCGGGTGCTCTGAAAGACAATGAATACTAGGCCCCCAAAACAAGCAAATTTTAGATGCGTGTAAAATGACATCGTCAATACTAGTAAATCCATTATACACATCCATACAGGGACGAAGCCAGGACGAAATGTGACGGGTGCACAAATGTTTTTGAACCGTAATATAACATATATAAAATGGGGTAAATGTCGAGAATACACAACGTACTTTCTCAGATTATCCATCATGCCCATCGAACTATTTTACGTACGAAATACATACTTGACTGGAAAATGACCTTTGACTTAACGGAACCGTTAGTATTTTCGTTAACTTAGAAATTAGTTTTACAATTTTAATTTTTTTCTTTAACTTTTCATTCAGAAGTTAACATCATCTTCATCATGTTCATCATCTTCTTTATCTTCATGATTTTCCCATATCCAAAATCTAAATCCACAGATCCAAAAGAAATGGTCAATCTGTTACGTTCAAAGGCAAAGCATAACAGAATGTCTGCTGTCATTGGCTTGCTGTTTTTAGTCAGTATTGGTACTGGTTTTCTCTTATATACTTCATTAGCTTAGCTTTCACCCCCACTGCTTTTATTGGACTGAACCATGAACTGCAAGTGCCAGAATTTGACTTCTTATCACAAGCCAAACCATCGTTGTTTGCGTATCCTGAGCCCACACCTCTAGTATCCGCTCCCATATCACCTGTTACACTTCCAACTACTGTCTTATCTACTTTAGCTAGAGCCAAGGCTAGGGAGATCGAAAAAGCAAAGTCTAAAAGGTTATCTGACGCCAACGTGGCTGCAACATCAACAGATGGGGACAATATAGGTTTAAACAAAACTGTTAAGTAAATCTTTTTGGTCAATATGAAATGATTATTTTCTAAGATCACTAATGACAATTTGACAGGTGGATAAGTCGACTTTAGAGAAGGAAAACAAGGCTGAAACGGAAGCTTGTTATGAGATATTGGTCAACCCTGCAAGAGTAGTTCCTGGTCAAGAGAAATATATTAGATTCTTAGAAGATAGCAGATACATTCTGGTGAGACCTGCTGTGTCCAGTTTTGTTCTTTTAAAGGACCGCTTCCCGGATAAACCAGTAACCCAGTTGGCTCTAACCGATGAACCAGAAGCTGCTGCATATGAACCAACAACCTCTGCAGTTGAACCAGTAACGACACAACCAGACAAATGCAACAAATAGCAAAGCCTTTGGGGCTGAAGATTGTAATAATGTAATACTTCTCGATTCAAACCAGATTAGGATATTAACTTCCCAGAAATTTGTGTGCACATAGGCCACTACTTACAGATTGACCAGTCATGGTCATTGCTAATAATAGATAGGTGATTGTTAGCTCGTAATAATTGGATCTGGGGATTTAGATTTTGGATCTGGGATTTAGATTTTGGATCTGGGAAAATCAAGATAAGAAGATGATGAACATGATGAAGATGATGTTAACTTTTGGATGAAAATTTAAAGAAAGGATTAAAATTGTAAAACTAATTTCTATGTTAACCAAAATACTAACCGTTCCGTTAAGTCAAAGGTCATTTTCCAGTCAAGTATGTATTTCGTACATAAAATAGTTCGATGGGCATAATGGATAATCTGAGAAAGTATGTTGTGTATTTTCGATATTTGCCCATATAAAACGTGAATTAAAACGAAGGGTAAAATTATGTTCCGATTGACTGGGTGCATTTAAGATGCATTCAGAAAAAGTCGACGTTTTCTTCACAAATTAACACTACGCAACAAAAATTCATAGGGGTCACGAGCACCCACGAGAACCCTTCTAGCTCCGTCCCTGCATCCATATAACATACTTCTTAGAAAAGATACATTTAAATAAAAATAAACAAGTACAAAAAACAAGTCACCCAAAAGATTTTTACAATGCAACTTCAAACGTCATCAGGGCTCTCTCCTAATTTTTTTTGTTTGTGTGTCAACAAACAACAGGCCTCCGAACACGAAACAATTGAACTAAAGACTTAAAAGTCAAAACTGGGCTAATTATAATTAAGAAAAAGTTTCAAGATTCGTCCATATGGTTTACCCAAAATATCAAGTTTCGTCCCTATCTCAAAATAAGTGCAAGAATCGTCCCTATTTTTGAAATTATGATCGAATTTGGTCTCTATTTTGGATGGGGATTAATTTTCTCTGTTAAGTGTAATAATTAGAGGAGTATTTGTGTCTTTTCTATTTTATTAACTACAACCCATAAAATCATTATTTTTTTTTAAATTTTTTTCTTTCTTTCTTATCTACACAAAATTTTAGCGTATGAAGTGTAGTTTCGTTTGAAAATTGATAGCTCTTTGAAGATAGAAATCAGAAGTGCATATAGTTTTGATGGAGTCATGTATCAATCATTAAAAGGCACCCGAGGTTAAAGTGTTCCCGCCAATCTTTACCTTTTTATATAGAATATATGTGATGGAAAAGATGACCCATAATTTATAAAACAAAAACGTGTGGTGAGCAATATGTGGGGTCATCTAACATTACTTTTCTTGTATGTTGTATTCTAAGTCCTTTTAACCTTTATTGCTTGAAAAAACTTAGCTCATTATGAAGTTTCTTTGATTTTGATTTGGAACAAAACAAAGCCCATTATGAAATTTTTTTGATTTGGAACAAAACAACAAATGTGCTGTAAAGAAAACTCAAAAACTCATTTATAATTTTATGAAATAATAACCATGATCATATACTCCGTATGTACATTTATATTTAAAGCCACGTTCTTCTTAAATGTCATTTTGATTATTTCAATAATCAATGTAGATATTAATATCAAATAGATCTTAAATAACGCGAACTAAAAACACACACAAAAAAAATAATTTTATCAAATACATGAACAACAAAAGCTAAAAAATATCCAAGAAAAAAGAGAGCCAGAAATCGTGCCACACATGATTCAACATCCTGGATTCGCCACTGCTCACATCTCTCACTCTTTATCTCTCTCTCTCCTGCAACCTACTCCTCCATTGATTATGTTGAAACAAGAAAAATCCAGATAACCAAAATATTCGATTCACAAAAAAACAAATCAAGATAACGAAAATCATACATCTCAAATCCATCAGTAAACCGATTCAAAAATTTTTTTTTTTAACAAAAATCCATCATCTTCATGAATTTTAGCTTCTGGGTTGTTTGAGGGTGCTTCAAGATCTGCGGTTTTTTATATGGGTTTTGGTTTTGATTTATTAATTGGTTTTGGTTTATTAAGATCTTCGTTTTTTTAGATCTAGGTTTTGGACTGCGTTTTTTTACAAGATTGCTGAGCAAAAAGAGTATGTTGAAGAGTTGAGAGATAAGAAAGATCAGAAGAGATTGAAAAAGGCTAGCGGTTTTACAAGATTGTTGAGGAACACCGCTGCACCACATCACACACATCACGCCGCCGCCACCTAGTTCGAAGCAGAATTTGAGTTTGGTTTACAAGATCGCAGGAAGTGGCGGCTGAGATGGAAGAATTGGTGTAGGAGTGTGTTCATAGGCAGAATACACTACCTAGTATGGCTGTGTTTGGTAACAGCTTTTTTAAGAGCGTTTTTACCAATTAGCATTAGCATTTAGCATAATTGTTAAAAAAGTTTGTTTGGTAAGAGCAATAAGCATTAACATTTCTGATAAAAATGCTCTTTTTCATATGCTCTTTCAAAGAGAATTTTTAGATGAGCATTATTAATGAAGAGCTTTAGACTTAATAAATTACTTAAATACCCTCATTAATATAACACATTTAATTTTAAAGAGTATCCTATTTATATAATTATGTCCTTTTATGTCTTTTCATACATTTAAATTACAGGTACTGCTAATCTACCAAACACTTTTATAAATTATATGCTATTGCTAATTGCTATTGCTTACTGCTACTGCTAATTATTACTGCTCCTGTTAACTACTAGTGTAACCAAACACACCCTATATTTATATATATGGACAACTACACCTACCACCCACATATATCCTTTCTCTATCCCTCTCACTTTAATATTCCCAACAACAATCTGTGCTCTGGCGACCCTCGACGACTTCACAACAACCGCAAACTGTCATAACTTTGATTACCACCACCCATCACCACCTCTACATCTGAAAACACAACAACTACCAGATATGCCATTCGATCTGCCATGCACCACCACCATTTCAATTTTTTAGTTTTTTAGTGATTGGGTGGATAAGTTTGGTGTTTGAATCTTTTAACCTACTTATCAATTGTTGATATTCACAAAAAAATCAAAAATTCAACCTATTCTTTGTGAACATCAATTGTTTAAGATTCAACATGTTCTTTGATGAGTTTGGTGTTTGATTTCTTTGTGGATATCAATTTTTTAACAACCTTTTTTTTATGTATCGTATAAATCCTTCAACTTACTTATTATTTTTTTTTGTGTTTGAATCTTGATGTTAAAGCTTCGACCTAATTAATCTTGTTGTTTGATGGTGATTGTATCGATTTGATGGAGTGATATTCACATATGAATTGGGGAAATCGGAGGAATGATGCTACATATCATGGTTTGGGAATTCGGGTTAGTTTACGAATAAAGAAAAATATAAATCATAGATCATGATTTGATAAAATAAATATGAAAAAGATATTAAAGAATAATGATATTATTTCAGAAGAAAATAAGTGGAATTGTTGTTCCATTTAGTTAACATGTCATAATTAATGCAGCCATTAGAGTAAAGGACCGAAATACAAGTCTACTCCCAAAAGTTAACAGCCAAAACTATCATCTAAAATAGGGACCAAATTTGATCATAATTTCAAAAATAGGGACGGTTCTTAAACTTAGTTTGAGATAGGGACAAAACTTGATATTTTGGGTAAACCACAAGGACGAATCTTGAATTTTTTTCTATAATTAAACATCTCGAAAACTTTTGAAACAATGTAGTACTTCTAAAAACGTATCTATTATATATAAAGATTCAGTCCCTATATTGAATGGAGAGTAATTATGTTTACATGGTTTCAGTGTTATATGATTCAGTTCATTCTTCATCACAAGCAGTTGTTATCTCAATTACTAACAAAAAATAAAAGAACCATCATGGGTATGCTAAAAGACATACATAGAGTTACAGTCTTAAAGAGAATACAAAAGATCATCAGTTACATCACAAACCATCCTATAAATAAGTATACATTCCTTTAGATTCCTACACATCCTTCCTGTGATGCGAATGATTGAGATTTAGAGTCAAGTCGATCATATGCGAATGATTGTATTCAGGTGTACCAATATCCAGAAGATGCAAAAGTGCCTCAACCAGAAGACGAAATAATACACAAACCACCAATGCAAGAACAAAACTTGGAAACAAAACAATCCACATATCTGTAGTAGCGAGAAACGCCTTTCACAAAACCTGAACCACCAAAACGAAGTAGCTGCTGTCACCATAAAACCGATGATGAGACCACATACCCAAGGATGAAACCGCCACATAAGCAGAGAACCATGCAATAACACTCGCGAGGAAGTAAATCAAAGAAGATAACATAATATGAACACTTTCACACTAATGGTTCGTTTGATTTGATAGCTTACGAGAAGCAATAATAAGCATATATAACAAAGTGTGGTCCATCCATTAATGGCTTTGTGAAATTGAGGATTTATTTTTAAAAGGAAATGATATATTTATTTTCTTGGTAGATGATGCTATCTTAGATCTGTTAGTCTAGAAGGGGCGGAGGCTTTGATGAAGCTGATTAGGATTGTGTGTATAAGATAAATTAAAAATCTGTGTTATATAGTTGGTGATATAGTGGATCGGTACAGTTTTATAAACCTATGTCTTATGATTGAAGAAAAAGACCCATTAAAAAGGTGAAAGCCAAGCTCATTTCTTCCCAATTATACTACAAGCCTATTTTGCTTTGAAAATAACCGGCGTATAATAGTTTTGATCATTTGTTAGGAGTTAGGATATACTGTAGGATATTAACGTATCAGCGTAGTAGAAAATAGATATTTTTAATGTAAATTTTTTCTTTGTTTTATTACATCGGTAGAACATAAAGCAAACCACTATCATTATTTTGTTTTGATATATTTTCTTTTCATTTCAATCTTTGACTCATTTAGTAACAACTAATTTTATTTACATTCAGAATTTTATAAATTTATGTTCAGTGCGTTGTCTTTATTTAGTAAATGCTTTGATATACTTCTTATATCTATAAAGAGTCAGTACTTATATATTAAATAAGGTGTCATTAAGATTAAACTTTATTTGAATACATAAATGTTCTAACGCACCTATGTAATTGTTGGAAACTCAAATGTTCTTACAATTTCAGTATATAAACCGTCATCTAATTACTACAAACGACCATCCAATTATTACAATAGAATAAGGAATACAAACGACCATGTAGTTGGAAAACAATAAATTCTGGCATATATATATGAGATCTCCACTTCAAACAAAGTAATTTTATTAGTCGAAAAAAACCCCTTCCTAAGCCAGGAAAAACCATCCTAAAAGAATAACCAAATCCGTAGAAACTATCCTTTGAAATTACCGATACCGTCACCAGAGAACAACATGTCCGGATTAATAAACCAGAAGAATGGTTTCAATATGGAGATTAATAAAGCCTAAGGGTAGTGTTTTTGATCGAGTTTAATTTGTGATCAATTTGTTGGTTGTGCCGTTGCGCATGAGGCGCTTAGCAACGCGTAGAGCATTTTTTGATAGTCGGTGTATGTGATTTGATTCAAATGATCAGGTTTAGAGATATTTAGGGATGAAGAGGAATCGAGTATTTTAGGGTTTAATTATTAGAAACAGGAATAAAATTGAAAGATGTTGGTCAACTGTATCAAAGAGTTACAGTATTTATTCTTGAAAAAAATAAGAATTTGGTAAATAGTTCTCTTATTTAGTTTTTTTATGAAAATTTTAACAACCATTCTTAAGAATTATTAGCAAATTTTTTAACGATCTAGAATCATAAAAAATATAAACTAAATTATTAGATCTCTTGATACGGTGAGAGGAGAGCACGTATTCTTTATCATTAATGTACAAAAACCAAATTAATATTTAATTAGACAAATAATATATCTTAACCTTGGTTATAAAAATATTAATATATAAATATTCACTTACTTACAGCTTAATATCATAATTATAAAGAAACTTAGATCACAATCACTTGAATATGATGTTTTGAATGAGCAAATCATATTGTCTATTTTTCATTTATAGAACCGGTATGTACTAGCCGTTTATTTATAATTGTAACCGACTAGCAATACATAAAGCCTAATTTAATACTTGATAGAACTTTTTTTGTTAAGTGAGTAAACATCACCGGCACAAAGAAATACTTACGCACAACAACTCGATTTTCAAACAAAAACTAAATTCGTTGCACGTTATCACCTTCATGACACAACCGCGAGAACTGAACATGCGTAAAAAAAGGTGGTTAGAGCTGCTAAAGGACTACGACATCAATCTTTAGTATCATCCCAACAAGGTGAATGTAGTGGCAGACGCTCTCAGCAGGAAGTTGGGCATGATTAACGACATTAAGATACAAGAGGAAATCATACGTGACTTACGACGACTCGACATCGAGTTTATGGTACGTGGACAGCATGACTACTGGGCTAATCTTAGAGTTGAGCCAGACTTACTCTCTAGGATCAAGGAAGCTCAGAATGATGACGGTGAAATCTGGGCGATTATTCAGAATATCGACCAGCAGACGGAATTTCGGGTAGATAATGAGGGTATCTTATGGCAGGGCACTAGACTATGTGTTCTTGATGACATTACACTCAAGGAGGCTTTGCTGACTGAAGCTCACAACTCTCCATTTTCCATTCATCCTGGTTCCACCAAGATGTACCATGACATCAAGCAACATTTCTAGTAGTGGTATGAAACAGGATGTTGCTACCTTTGTCTCTAAATGTCTTACCTGCCAGTAGGTTAAGATTGAGCATCAACGGACTAGTGGTTTACTACAACCATTAGACATTCTAGAGTGGAAGTGGGACAAGATCTCCATGAACTTTGTCACCGGACTTTCGCAGACTCGAAGGAAGCATGACGTCATTTGGGTAATTTTCGATCAACTGACCAAATCAGCTCATATTCTGCCAATCCGCAAGGATGATCCAGTTAGAAAATTGGCAGATATCTATCAGAAGGAGATCATGAGACTACATGGTACTCCATATAGTATCATCTCAGATAGAGATCCTCGTTTTACATCTCGGTTCTGGAGAAGTCTCCAAAAAGCTTGGGGCACCAGACTTAAGCTTAGCACGATTTTTCATCCTCAGACAGACGGACAGCCAGAGCGTACCATTCAGACACTGTAGGACATGCTGCGAGCTTGTGCTTTAGAATGGACAGGAAGTTGGAACGACTATATCTGCTTATTAGAGTTTTCATACAACAACAGTTGGCACGCTAGTATCAAGTGTGCACCGTTTGAGATGTTGTATGGTAGGAAGTGTCACGCCCCAATAAGCTCGGATCAGGTTGGTGAGCCAATTCTTGAGGGTCCAGAGATGATAGAGGTGACCAATGAGAAGGTTGCCGTCGCCAAGGCGAAACTGTAGGAAGCTCGTGCACGTCAAAAGAGCTATGCCGACAAGCACCATAGAGATATGTACTTCAACGTGGGTAATCATGTCTTTCTCAAGGTATCACCAGCACGTGAAGTTAAGCATTTTGGAATCAAGGGAAAACTAAGTCCTCGATTCATCGGACCGTTTGATATCCTCGAACGTGTCGGTGAGGTATCGTATCATTTGGCGTTATCTCCGCAGCTATCTCACGTCCATAACATATTCCATGTGTCCTTACTTAGAGGGTAGAATATCATCCCCTACATATGGTTCAGTATCCACTCGAGCAGATTCATGAGGATCTTTCTTATGTCGAGGAACCCAAAAGAGTTCTTGATCGTCAAGAGCGAGTCATGAGGAAGAAGATGATTCTATTCGTCAAAATCCTTTGGAGGGACCATCCTGAGCGGGAAGCCACTTGGGAGACGGAGGAGTCTATCCGGACTCCGTACCCTCATTTCCAGTTTTGATTTGGGTATGTTTCCTTTCAGTTTATGTTATCTTTAATTCGGGGACGAATTATTCCTTTTGAGGGGAAGAGTTGTAAAACCTGCATAAAATACCATGAACAGTACAATACATGAAAACACGAATAATTTAAAACTTTTCATTTATAGTATACGACACGTGTCTCGAACCTTAATTACAAGAATTACGTATATTATTAATGCACGATAAATATTATGTATTATATTTAATTCACGACACCTAAAACACAAATGCATACGAATTATATTTATATACAAAAAACAAATGATATGGTGTTGGGCTTGTTGTTGGGTCGCGGCAAAGAACAAATGAAAGGGAGAGGGCCTTTTGGCCCGACCCATTTAAAGTCCATGTGAACCAAATAACGTTTTCAGGGAATTTATTATACAATTTTAGAAAAAATAAAAACAAACCCTAGCTTGTTTCTTCTTCCTTTGAGCCGCGACAGCCACCACACAAACAAGGACGATTGTTGTGATTTGATCTTGAATATCTATGTGTACGTGTTCGTGTTTTAATCCTCTTTTCATCCACGCATTTGGATAAACTAAACCTTAACCTCTTTATTTTATTTTTTATTATATGTACATGGTTCTTTAAAAACATAAAATAAACATGTTATGATTAAGGATTTTACAAGAAAAAAGGGTTGTTTGGTGTTTGTTTTGGGTTCGGCGCACACAACCGAGAGCTCAAGGCTCTCGGTGCCAATTTTGGTCCACCAGCCGAGACCCCTCATGGGGTTCGGTGGTGTTTTTTGGTTCGGGCAGCAGCAACCAAGGCCCCCACGGGGGGAACCTTGGGGAGGACAGTGGGGAACCGAGACCTATATGGTCTCGGTGGACAGTTTGGCTCGGCGGGGGAAACCGGTTGAAGCCGGTGTGAACCATGACCACAGCAGAGGCAACCAGCGGCTGCAGCCAAGGCTGCCTAGCCGCTGGCCACCACCACCAGCCGCCAACTGTGTAGGGTGTTTGGCTCGGTTTGGTTGCCTCGGGTTTCAGATATCGGGTATGATTTTAATTTAGACATTATTTTAGTTATTAATTAATTAATTAATTAAATTAATTTACATGCACTATTAATTAATTAATTAAAATCATGACCTAGGTTATTTTATTTAATTAAATAAATCTATAATCTAAGTATTTTAATTGACTTAGTTAAATTAAAAACAATGCTTAATTTAATTAATTGATATAAGGTAAAGTTTTATTAGATAAACCATGATATATTATTAATTAATAAACCATGCATTTTCATTATTAATTAATAATCACCTTAACTTAAGTATTTAATTTAATAGACTTTACTAATAAATCATCATGACTTATAACTTATGATTAATAAGCACTAGCTTATATTTTAGACTTAGCTTATATTTAGACTTATTAATTCAGCTTATTTCTATTTATGTAAACTTTATATTTCAGGAAAATTACTATTTTTGGAAACTTTCTATTTTTAGAAACTTACTATTTTTGGAAACTTTCTATTTTTGGAAACTTTCTATTTTTAGAAAGTTACTTTTTATGACACTACAAGTATAGTAATACAAGAATACATGAAATACATAATCATAATACATGTAAATCATGAAAAAAATACAAGATAACACTTAAAACAGTAAAACATGACAAGAACATATAAAATAAGTTAAGAGCACACAGAACCCGTAACATGCTCAATAATCAGACAACTCATACACGTCCCTTATTTATGTAGTATCCGCGAAGTCGGAGTAGATCGTTCAGCTTGCCTTCTAGCTTCACTACTGGACATAAGGTACGGATATTCCGTCCTTCAGTATGGACATTCCTTCTTTTATTAGGATTCCCCGTTTGCAGCCATATGTTTTCCCCAGTTATTTTATATGTTTTGAATGCTTATGTTTTATTTTAAATGCCTGATCTATATATACATGCATGCCAGTTCATCTAGTTATGGAGGTACCATAACCATAATACTAGAGACACCAGTGTTATGACTTCCCCACGACGGAGTGATTGCTCGTGGCGTCCCTTTTAGTTTTGGCCATTTATTTATATTATCATATGGGGCGTATGGGTGCATCCTAGTTACATGTTTTCAGTCAGGATTTTCATAGTGAATGTGGTGTGTGCCTTTGATGTAGCAAAAAACAAAGATAAATAATTGAATCTGGTGATCCCAAAGAATGCCAGACACAAACCTTCCAACTATCGTTGATTCAAAAGAATACCGATAATCAGGCAAACTCTAACAATCGTTGATTCAATGAATACCTGATTATTAAGAGAGTCTTAGCAAACTGCCAAGAACTAAACAAAAACTTTCATTATCAGAACTCTGAGATGTTTCATACTGAAAAAAAGAATTATACTTATAGGAATAGTAGAATAACTTAAATAAAGATTAGACATTATTTTTCTAGTTTCCTAAACCAATATAAGAAACAAAATAATACAAAATAAGTAAATGATACTTTTTTTATTTGTGAATCCCTGCATTATTCTCCTCTTCTTTTGAAAAAACCTGTCCTCGAGTTTGCAACACTCGTCCCTTGTTTTCATAGCATCCAAATTTGCATCCCTTGCATCAAGTTTCCTTTCTTTAAAATGACTCGACCTCAACGTTATCGTATTAAAACCCAACTTATCTACCATCATATTTTGGATCATTGAAAAATAAATATTATTAGCCACAACTACGACGTCTTGAATGTTGTCTTCTTCACCACCAAATCCTCCTTTCCCGATAAATCCTTCTTCTCCCTCAATGACATATTCAATATATGTATCATAAAATAACATCGATTCTTCTTCACATTGATCATCATTAAATATTGGAGGTCCTTCATAATCGTCACCCTCCATGCCATAATCTGTCCATTCATAGAAACGTGAACCATCACCCTCAAAGAACGGATATTCTAACTCTTCACCTTCACATCTCCTTGGAAACATCTTAATCAAAAACTTCGGCTCTGATACCAACTGATGTAGCAAAAAACAAAGATAAATAATTGAATCTGTTGATTCCAAAGAATGCCAGACACAATCCTTCCAACTATCGTTGATTCAAAAGTATACCGATAATCAGGCAAACTCTAACAATCGTTGATTTAACGAATACCCGATTATTAAGAGAGTCTTAGCAAACTGCCAAGAACTAAACAAAAACTTTCATTATCAAAACTCTAAGATGTTTCATACAGAAAAAAAGAATTATAATTATAGGAATAGTAGAATAACTTAAATAAAGATTAGACATTATTTTCCTAGTTTCCTAAACCAAAATAAGAAACAAAATAATACAAAATAAGTAAATGATACTTTTTTATTTGTGAATCGCTGTATTAGCCTTGCATCCTTCACAAGGAGTTGATCCCTCCTACCCAAGACCAGTATAATTAGAGGCAGTCCATCTAATTTGCATGATGAGGTCACCCCTCTAAGTATTCATACACGTTGATACCTCATGACCTATATGGGCTCTTGGATAAATTTAAAATACACTTTTCATAAGTTAATCATAGGCTTTTCAAACTATAAAACCAGCTTTATAAACATGTTCCAGGTTTTCCAAAACTTATACATTTTCGCTGCTAATCAATCTTTATTATGCTTATATCATTCATACTATGTTATATATCCGTTCACTGGCCGTTTTGCTCAGCCGTTTCCTTTCCATGTTCCCAAACGGCAGGTACTCAGGGACGCACTTAGGATCTTGAGAGTGTGTACATCTGGATGGAAGCTATCCAGCCTCCGTTACCTTATGCATTTCCATTTATTTCTTTCGACATTGTTTAGTCCTTTCTTTTCAGTACTTATATTTCATGTGTGTGAGCTTATGTTAGACTACCGATGTTTGATTCCGGTATTTCCCTTTATGATCATTTAATGTTTTTAACACATTTACCTTGCATGCTTTGATGACACGCCATAATTATCCTGTGATATTCCATTTATCAAAATGGGGTGTTACAAACGACAAGACCTATATCGCCAAAAACTCCACAAATAAATCGTAAATGAACCCGCCATGTTAATTTCAATCTAACGACAAATAATACTATAGTAAATAAACACCAAAATAGGAATACCATGACCCCTTAGTGCAACGAACGAGTTTCTGAAGTCTCCTATAACCAAACATTAAAGTAGTTTGCCAAATAAGGGCTGGTATTATTACTTGTGAAAACACATTACATTTTTTTATAAATAAAAAAAATAAAAAAGGGACAAAGATGCACAACTTGCAAATCTTTTATGGCTAAATGGAAATAACCCAATATCATCAATTTCCTCTCGCACGTCTGTTTCTATATATTTTGGAAATATTCTATATATTTTGGAAATATTTCATGGTGGCTGATTTTCATTTTATTTTCATGTTTAAATTAAACTCTTTAATGGTTTTAACCACACGATAACCAATTTTGTGTTGGAAATCAAATAAAGCGAGGCCCTATGTTTATAATCGTTGTACCCTCTAAAAAATTTGAACATGTCAAAATCCGGCCTTGCTGAATGTTATAAATAGCGTGAGGCGTGATGTAACAACCCAAAATCGCATCTTATGTATTTTATTACCATAATGCCATTGCGCAAGTTTGACTACGACTTTATAAGTTTGAATGCCTTATGAGATTGGTTAGTCAAACCCGATAGTCAAACTATAAGTATAATATCATGTATGTATTTTAGAAAGTATTATGTGCCCCAAGTGTTAAGAGAAAAGAACTCGAGGTGTCTTAATTGCCAAAATTTCAAAATATATTCAGAGGTTAAAATTACAAAATTAACCTTATGGCATTATAACCTCAAAAGTCCAGCAACTAGCCTCATTCATACATGTGTCTTGATACGTGTTCTTCTCATAGTTATTAGGTGTTAGGAGGGAAAAGAGCTGTTATCCTAAATTGCTAGAGAATTATTGTAAGAAATTTAAAAAAGGAAGAACCAAGAACAAGAATTATGATGGTATGATTAAGGAGGAACAAGAAGGTTTAATCTTAAAAATCCATTCTTCAATTAAGGTATGTAAGTATATGCTATGATTCATGTGATGTGGAAATTAAATGTTTATGTAAATTAAGAGTTTATGCTTAATTGGGGGTTTTATGAAAACCTAGTTTAAATTGGTGAACTATGATAAAATTAATGTTGTGACTTTTGTTATGATCTAATCATGTTAAGAATCAAGTAAATGAATCATGGTTAAAAGATGAGTATGATGAACTCAAGTAATTGATAGATGTAATGATGCTTATGATCAATAAAGGGGTGTTTGGCTAGACTTTAAATAACACCTAAATAAGTGAATTTGGTTTAAGGCCTGAGAAATAATGACTTAGACATGTTAAATAAGCTCGGATATAAGTTTGTTAAAGAGTAGGATAGCTTATTATGGGTTTTGGGTCGTTCTGGTGATGACCCAAATTGGGACAACAAGATTTGCAGAAATTTGCGCAGACTTGTAAAAATGATAGAAAAATAACCGTAACTCCGTTTGGAGCATGCCTTACCTTTTCAAAAAGGCGAGAGAGCCTACTTTCCAACAAAAATAGTACCGAGTATTGATTCTAGGTCTAAGTAGGTCAAAAACAGCAAAGTGCAGCAGACTGCAGAAATTCTACATAAAAGTGACTTTTAGTAAAAAGTGTTCAACGATGAAATAACACCTTATGTGAATATGTTTGCGTGTTTTAGACCCAAATACATGTTAGATATATGAGCTATGAAGTTCTAAATGTCTTAATATGGTAATAATATGCTTAGGTGCTATTAGAAGGCTTATGGGTGCATAATGAAGATCTAAGGTGAGCAACGGTTTTAGATTTGTGTTATTAGATTACACATGACGTAAGAATGTTTGTTTAGCTTCGGAATGTAGCCGGAGGTTGCGATGTTTAGATATTCAGAAATTGCCGAGTATAATTTATCATGTCACGATTCGGGTTTAACCAAAAGCAAGCCAAGTATAGGACACCCACAGTGCGTATCAAAATCATGTTTAGGATGTTCACGAGGAGCATCATATCATGTTTATAAATCTCACAAGGAGCATTACTATCACGTTTAGATTGCTCACAAGGAGCATCACATCCCTGTTCATGATGTTCACAAGGAACATCGTTATTATGAGTTACGTGCTCACAAGTAGCATCATAGACAAGGATAGGGTGCCCAGAAATGCATCAATAATCAGGTTGACCTGAGTGGTCATATTATCATCTTAGTACTCATGTTGACCTGGTCATATTATCATGTCAGTAGTCATGTTGACCTGAATGGTCATATTAGCATGTCAAGTACTCATGTTGACCTGATTGGTCAAACTAGCATGTCAAGTAATCATGTTGACCTAATTGGTCATACTAGCATGTCAAGTAATCATGTTGACCAGATAGGTCATATTATCATGTCAAGTAGTCATGTTGACCTGAATGGTCATCCTATCATGTCAAGTAGTCATGTTGACCCGATTGGTCATATTAGCATGTCATGTACTTATGTTGACATGATTAGTCATATAATCATGTTAAGTAGTCATGTTATCCCAAGCGTCCTAAGTGGATGACCCGAGCATCCTAAGTGGATGACAATGACGTCCTAAGTGGATGACGAAAACATCCTAAGTGGATGACCCGTACTTTAATTAGTACTTACGTCCTTCGTGGATTACCCATTTAAACAAGCACAATGTCATATTAGCGTCCCAAGACGAGTACTCATCGGCTAGGGACTTTATTACGCAGACCAGGACGATTAAGTATCGTATAGTCATATGAGATGCCAAAATCTATATATGTACATGATACAGGTGCAAGACGACTATATGTCGTACCTAATATAGAATTATTTATTTATAGAACCATGTTACAGAATAGCAAGATTTCTTAGATCCCGTTAACTCACTAAGTCGCAAGGACTTACCGTTCTCAGTTCAATGTTTTTGCAGGTTATTGTAAGATAAGTTGGAGGTCGTAGATGGTAGCTAGGAGTGCATTAAGAAAAGAAGACGCTTATGATCGGTTAGATTCGAGCGACTCTTCCCTTGCACTTTGATATTGCTTGTAACGCTCCAATATTTTCAGAGGTCTTAAATTAACCAGTTTTAAATGACTTAGTAGCTCATGAGTATGTTTTGTAAGTAAATGATCAATATGGAGATTTTTCGTTATATATAAAAAAAATTTACTCGAGTCAGGGCGTTTCAAGTTGGTATCAGAGCGTTTGGTTTGAGGGATCCGAGTATCCTTGTCAGTGGAAGGGTCCTTAGACTTAAACCATAGCTCGGTATGGACCATAGACCATGTAGTTTTATCATGCTTCATGTATAATTGATTAGAACTATGTTAATTTTTATTAGCATCCCAGACTTGCCATGCTTAGTTAAGTTCATTATATGTAGATCGCCATGTCCTAGTAGAATGCACGTAAGAAAGTATGAATATTATGACTAGCATGCCTTATGAGACCATGCTTAGAAGCGTTTATATTTAGTAGAATAACAAGTCGAATGATGAACATGAATGATGTGGCATGTTTCATACCTTTGATAAAAGATTAGATCAATAAGATATTCACGATATATCTGGTAAAGATAAGAAATCAGAAACCGTTAAGCAATATGATCGTTACATCATGACTAGTAGCTCAGTAAGTTAAAAAGAGTTAGAATGCACGCGGTTAAGTCCATTATTAGACAGTGCTTAGTATCTAGTATATGACTCAGAAATCATGTATAGTACATGTTGACAGTGAAAAGACAAATAAATCAGCATGAATCATGACTAGAACCAGAATATCAGATTCGTTATATCATGTTAAGTAGTGTAGATTTTCAGAATCAGACTTAGCATGCATGTTATGTTATGATTAGCGTGGTATCATACTAAGATAAGAATAGTAGCATAATGCATGAATAGCATCGCATAAATGGAAACAGATTAACATGATAACAGAACATGATTCTAGGTTGAAGTTTTTATTAATGAACCGGGATAGAATATAATGGCAATAAAGGCATGTTTATGAGATGCAAGTATTATGACGTCTGGCCAACGTGATAATAGTTACATCAAATAACATGGGTTTATTGGGATCATAGGATGCGTCGATGAGTTCTCAGAACAATGAGGGAGGGTCGATGAGACCAAATTCAAAAAGACAGAATGATGATTTAGCCATAAAAAGAATAAAATAAGTATGCACGAATAGAATACTCATAAATTCTACCAGTCTCAGTATCTAATTTATAACCAAAAATTTGTATCCAGAATTTCAGTATAACATAATAATCAGAATATACGATTAAGAAGTAGTCTAGAAATGCCTTACCTTGAGTTAGGCATTCAACCTGCAGTAAATTTAAGAAGTTTCAAACTCAGACTCATAATAAGTAATTTCAAGTAAGTATAGTAGATGTTATGACAAGATTCATGGTTAGATAAAATAGTCAGAATTGCAGAAATGAAACTAATAAGAGCAGTCTAAGTGGGGGAGAGATAGTGCCTGAGCTTAATACATGCCAAGATAGTCATCTCGAGGTAGTTCGTGGGGACACGAACGAAACAAGTGGGGGAGAATTGTAACAACTCAAAATCGCATCTTATGTATTTTATTACCATAATGCCATTGCGCAAGTTTGACTACGACTTTATAAGTTTGAATGCCTTACGAGATTGGTTAGTCAAACCCGATAGTCAAACTATAAGTATAATATCATGTATGTGTTTTAGAAAGTATTATGTGCCCCAAGTATTAAGAGAAAAGAACTCGAGGTGTCTAAGTTGCCAAAATTTCAAAATATATTCAGAGGTTAAATTACAAACTTAACCTTATGGCATTATAACCTCAAAAGTACAGCAACTAGCCTCATTCATACATGTGTCTTGATACGTGTCCTTCTCATAGGTGTTAGGTGTTAGGAGGGAAAAGAGCTGTTATCCTAAATTGCTAGAGAATTATTGTAAGAAATTTAAAAAAGGAAGAACCAAGAACAAGAATTATGATGGTATGATTAAGGAGGAACAAGAAGGTTTAATCTTAAAAATCCATTCTTCAATTAAGGTATGTAAGTATATGTTATGATTCATGTGATGTTGAAATTAAAGGTTTATGTAAATTAAGAGTTTATGCTTAATTGGGGGGTTTTATGAAAACCTAGTTTAAATTGGTGAACTATGATAAAATTAATGTTGTGACTTTTGTTATGATCTAACCATGTTAAGAATAAAGTAAATGAATCATGGTTAAAAAATGAGTATGATGAACTCAAGTAATTGATAGATGTAATGATGCTTATGATCAATAAAGGGGTGTTTGGCCAGACTTTAAATAACACCTAAATAAGTGAATTTGGTTTAAGGCCAGAGAAATAATGACTTAGACATGTTAAATAAGCTCGGATATAAGTTTGTTAAAGAGTAGGATAGCTTATTATGGGTTTTGGGTCGTTCTGGTGATGACCCAAATTGGGACAACAAGGTTTGCAGAAATTTGCGCAGACTTGTAAAAATGATAGAAAAATAACCGTAACTCCGTTTGGAGCGTGCCTTACCTTTTCAGAAAGGCGAGAGAGCCTAATTTCCAACAAAAATAGTACCAAGTATTGATTCCAGGTCTAAGTGGGTCAAAAACAGCAAAGTGCAGTAGACTGTAGAAATTCTGCATAAAAGTGACTTTTAGTAAAAAGTGTTCAACGATGAAATAACACCTTATGTGAATATGTTTGCATGTTTTAGACCCAAATACATGTTAGATATATGAGCTATGAAGTTCTAAATGTGTTAATATGGTTATAATATGCTTAGGTGCTATTAGAAGGCTTATAGGTGCATAATGAAGATCTAAGGTGAGCAACGGTTTTAGATTTGTGTTATTAGATTACACATGACGTAAGAATGCTTGTTTAGCTTCAGAATGTAGCCGGAGGTTGCAATGTTTAGATATTCAGAAATAGCCGAGTATAATTTATCATGTCACGATTTGGGTTTAACAGAAAGCAAGCCAAGTATAGGACACCCACAGTGCGTATCAAAATCATGTTTAGGATGTTCACGAGGAGCATCATATCATGTTTAAAAATCTCACAAGGAGCATTACTATCACGTTTAGATTGCTCACAAGGAGCATCACATCATGTTCATGATGTTCACAAGGAACATCGTTATTATGAGTTACATGCTCACAAGTAGCATCATAGACAAGGATAGGGTGCCCAGAAACGCATCAATAATTACGTTGACCTGAGTGGTCATATTATCATGTTAGTACTCATGTTGACCTGGTCATATTATCATGTCAGTAGTCATGTTGACCTGAATGGTCATATTAGCATGTCAAGTACTCATGTTGACCTGATTGGTCAAACTAGCATGTCAAGTAATCATGTTGACCTGATTGGTCATACTAGCATGTCAAGTAATCATGTTGACCAGATTGGTCATATTATCATGTCAAGTAGTCATGTTGACCTGAATGGTCATACTATCATGTAAAGTAGTCATGTTGACCCGATTGGTCATATTAGCATGTCATATACTTATGTTGACATGATTAGTCATATAATCATGTTAAGTAGTCATGTTATCCGAAGCGTCCTAAGTGGATGACCCGAGCATCCTAAGTGGATGACAATGACGTCCTAAGTGGATGACGAAAGCATCCTAAGTGGATGACCCGTACTTTAATTAGTACTTACGTCCTTCGTGGATTACCCATTTAAACAAGCACAATGTCATATTACCGTCCCAAGACGAGTACTCATCGGCTAGGGACTTTATTATGCAGAACAGGACGATTAAGTATCGTATAGTCATATGAGATGCCATAATCTATATATGTACATGATACAGGTGCAAGACGACTATATGTCGTACCTAATATAGAATTATTTACTTATAGAACCATGTTATAGAATTGCAAGATTTCTTAGATCCCGTTAACTCACTAAGTTGCAAGGACTTACCGTTCTCAGTTCAATGTTTTTGCAGGTTATTGTAAGATAAGTTGGAGCTCGTAGATGGTAGCTAGGAGTGCATTAAGAAAAGAAGATGCTTATGCTCGGTTAGATTCGAGCGACTCTTCCCTTGCACTTTGATATTGCTTGTAACGCTCCAATATTTTCAGAGGTGTTAAATTAACCAGTTTTAAATGACTTAGTAGCTCATGAGTATGTTTTGTAAGTAAATGATCAATATGGAGATTTTTTGTTATATATATAAAAAAAAATTACTCGAGTCAGGGCGTTTCAAGTTGGTATCAAAGCGTTTGGTTTGAGGTATCTGAGTCTCCTTGTCAGTGGGAGGGTCCTTAGACTTAAACCATAGCTCGGTATGGACCATAGACCATGTAGTTTTATCATGCTTCATGTATAATTGATTAGAACTATGTTAATTTTTATTAGTATCCCAGACTTGCCATTCTTAGTTAAGTTCATTATATGTAGATCGCCATGTCCTAGTAGAATGCACGTAAGAAAGTATGAATATTATGACTAGCATGCCTTATGAGACCATGCTTAGAAGCGTTTAGATTTAGTAGAATAACAAGTCGAATGATGAACATGAATGATGTGGCATGTTTCATACCTCTGATAAAGGATTAGATCAATAAGATATTCACGATATAGCTGGTAAAGATAAGAAATCAGAAACCGTTAAGCAATATGATCGTTACATCAAGACCAGTAGCTCAGTAAGTTAAAAAGAGTTAGAATGCACGCGGTTAAGTCCATTATTAGACAGTGCTTAGTATCTAGTGTATGACTCAAAAATCATGTATAGTACATGTTGACAATGAAAAGACAAATAAATCAACATGAATCATGACTAGAACCAGAATATCAGAAACGTTATATCATGTTAAGTAGTGTAGATTGTCAGAATCAGACTTAGCATGCATGTTATGTTATGATTAGCATGGTATCATACTAAGATAAGAATAGTAGCATAATGCATGAATAGCATCGCATAAATGGTAACAGATTAACATGATAACAGAACATGATTCTAGGTTGAAGTTTTTATTAATGAGTCGGGATAGAATATAATGGCAATAAAGGCATGTTTATGAGATGCAAGTATTATGACGTCTGGCCAACGTGATAATAGTTACATCCAATAACATGGGTTTATTGGGATCATAGGATGCCTCGATGAGTTCTCAGAACAATGAGGGAGGGTCGATGAGACCAAATTCAGAAAGACAAAATGATGATTTAGCCATAAAAAGAATAAAATAAGTATGCACGAATAGAATACTCATAAATACCAGTCTTAGTATCTAATTTATAACCAGAAATTTGTATCCAGAATTTCAGTATAACATAATAATCAGAATATACGAATCAGAAGTAGTCTAAAAATGCCTTACCTTGAGTTAGGCATTCAACCTGCAGTAAATTTAAGAAGTTTCAAACTCAGACTCATAATAAGTAATTTCAAGTAAGTATAGTAGATGTTATGACAAGATTTATGGTTAGATAAAATAGTCAGAATTGCATAAATGAAACTAATAAGAGCAGTCTAAGTGGGGGAGACTTAGTGCCTGAGCTTAATACATGCCAAGATAGTCACCTCGAGGTAGGTCGTGGGGACACGAACGAAACAAGTGGGGGAGAATTGTAACAACCCAAAATCGCATCTTATGTATTTGATTACCATAATGCCATTGCACAAGTTTGACTACGACTTTATAAGTTTGAATGCCTTACGAGATTGGTTAGTCAAACCCGATAGTCAAACTATAAGTATAATATCATGTATGTGTTTTAGAAAGTATTATGTGCCCCAAGTATTAAGAGAAAAGAACTCCAGGTGTCTAAGTTGCCAAAATTTCAAAATATATTCAGAGGTTAAATTACAAACTTAACCTTATGGCATTATAACCTCAAAATTCCAGCAACTAGCCTCATTCATACATGTGTCTTGATACGTGTTCTTCTCATAGGTGTTAGGTGTTAGGAGGGAAAATGCGACAATCCGTCAATTTACGATTGATATTTTATTCTCAAATATTATTTGAAAATATTATTTTAATGTTACAATATGAACTCACTTATTTTTGGGAAGAAATTTGGATTTACGTCTTGAAGTAGCATCGACTACGTTTAAACCGGAGGATTCTACGTTACGTGCTTACGTTTACATACACCGTCTTTGGTGACAGTCCGACATTTCAGAAAATAAATTTATCTGAGAATATTACTTTGGAGTTTTAAATTTGTGTTGGTTCATAAACTCACAAATTTACGAGAAGAGATTAGGACTTACGATTTTATTTTAACGTCCTTTACGACTAAACCGGAAACCCTAGGATTACGTATTTACGTTTTCGAACTCCATTTTTGATGAGACAATTTTTATTGGATTCGTTTTGTGACGGTGATTCATAATTTATAAAAACATTTTTCGTAAAACGACCCGAGGGCACGCAAATCGAGGAAACTAGAATCGAGGAGTACCCGTAATTAAATGGGGATGAGACAAGTGGGACACTTGTCCCACCCCCACTCAAAACCGGCCAAACTATTGTCTCAACACTTGATGTGTCAAGTGTTTAAGCCTACTAGCAACACATGTTGCTAAAAGCTTACCTTGTAAGCTAACACACATCAAAACCATCAACACAAACCACTCTTCTCACACACACTCATGCAAACAAGCTACAAACTTTCTCTCTCTCTTGGACTCCATTTTTGGCCGTCCCATATTCATCATCCAACACCCAATTTGATCTTGATTCCACCACAAAATCATGTGTTATTTACACATATGTTGAAGCCACTTTGAAACCCTATTGATTGGTGGTGCTTATAACATCCAAGGAGGAGTTTTCATGGAGTAGTAGGGCTGATTTTCCACAAGGAGTTCATGAAGCATGGTGATCTTGAAGATGGTCATGGATATCCAAAAGTTTCTCCATCAAAAATCCATGTTTTGATCAACCTACATCATCATGGTGGTATAAAGATTGTCCTCCTCATCTTCTTGTTATTTTGATTATGTAAACATGTATTTTATTTCCTATTGTATATATTTATGATGATTATATGATGATAAAAATGTTATGTGGGGATTTGTTGTTGATAATCATGGATAAAAAGATGAAAAACTGTAAGTAAAAATGGGTAAATCTTGTTTAAATGATAGGCTGTATAAAAACAGTAAAGAACCACATGTTAGACTGATAAAATGATGAAGTAAAATGTATTTACAGTAAGCTATGGGTCTTGTACACATGTGAGAGTTGGCCATGCAATGGAATCATTGTAATGAGTGAGATATGATCAAAACAAGTTTAAGATACAAATCTGAAGTTACTGTTTTCGACGATTTTTAGAAAATATTTAGAAGATGATTCAACAGTAGCTATAGAAGAGTTAAATGTAGCACATATCATGTAGTTTATGTGATAAAAATTTGAGCTTCTATCTCCATATAGAACTCAAGATATGGCAGTTTTGGTGAAAGTGAAGTTAAAAATCAGATTCTTGAAAAATAAAAGTATAATACTATTATATAAGCACTCAAAATTATATTGTATAAAATGTAAAGTTAAAACCCACTAAATCATGAATTTTATTTATATAAGTATGTAAAAGGTTAAATAAGTGGACATTTTATAAAAATGGTAACTTGTTAAGTTTTATAAGTTATAAAACTATAAACTTGATTTTTACGACTTTTTCGGCTATCGCCGTAAAATTAACGTTTTTGTTAAATAAAACTTAGATGGTTGGACCCGTCTAATGAAAACTTTATAAAAGTTATATACTGATATATAGACATGTATAACAAGTAAAAACCGATAAAACCCGAACTATAAGAAATACGGACATTTACGAGCTAATTAAGCATATTGGACTAATAATTGGACTAAATAAGATAAAAACTTGTAAAAAGAACTTATTGGGCTTAACCCATTTGGGCCCAACATGGAAAGTATACATACTGATAAAATAAGTATAACAAGGATTAAAACAAGCTAAAGAACTTATAATAAGCTTATAGGACTTAAAACGTGTAAATAAGTAAAACTAGTAAACTAGTATAAAAGTTATCAACACATAACTCTAAAATGAGTAAATGAGGATATGTAAACCCACTTGATCATCATATATATATAAAATCATCATATGTATACATAATTGTTATTTTTATAAAGTCATTGGACAAAAGTCTAAAACGAGTATTATTTGTCTAGGTTTCCGTGATTGAAGCACGTACCGTACATCCGAATTGCCGATAACCCGTCTTCCCACATCAACGTGAGTTCATAGCCTCGCACTCTTTTAAATGTTTTTATAAATGTTTTATAAACCCGCGAGGGAGATAACATGTTAGTTTTTATTAAATAGGACACCGTTTGTCCCGATTGTTTGTTTATTGATTATGGACCCGAATGATTGAATGACCCGATTGTATGACCCGATAAATGATTAATGGACCCGATAGATGAAATAAAATGGATTATTAAAGTTAGGTTATGTCACTAAAAGTCCCATTAGCATGAATTGTGAACTACCGGGAGTTGGTAGACGCTTATGCATTTAATAGTACTATTTGGGGACGATCACCCCAGTTCGCGCCTTGACGGTTGATCCCCGTCGTGCCACATTGATTGGTAAGCGAATTTATGTATGAGAAGATTTCAATAGCGTGACCTTTGTGATGACGCACTACTTTAGATGGGAAAAATTGGTATCGGGTTAGCTACCCGTTGTTGGTTTAGTAAGGTAACAATGTCATGCGGCTTATAATAATCCAAAATTTACGAAATACCAATAGACGCTTCGAATTACGATGTATTGCCTGACTAGCAATACAGGGTCATACTATTGATATTATGTACGTGTTTTGGTTTTCATAACCATATTCATATAACGGTTTTCATTTGATTTTATACAACGTCATAAGACGTATTGTATGATGTTTTACGACATTGGCTCGTATAATAATTTTTAAGGCAAATGCCTATATTATGATTTTCGATAAGGATTTATATAAAATGACTTTGGCTATTTTATGGCCTATTACAAAGATTTGTATAAAATGATTTTGGCTATTTTACGGCCTATTACAATGATTTGTACGAATTGATTTTTGGTACTAATTTTATACCAAAGTTATATTGATGGAATTTATTAAACTCTATGAATTCACTCGGCGTTATCGCTGACCTTTTCTTTTAACATGTTTTATCTCAGGTACTTGAAGGTAATTCTCGGGAAGACGACAAGAATTCATGGCCTGCACTTAAACAATATTTTCCATCCAAAATACTTGTAAAACTTTGTATGAAATGTAATGACTTGGGACCGATGTAACTTTGATATTTATGAATGGAAATGCTTTATTAATAAACGACGCGATTTTTATGCGTTGTCTATGATGTGAGTAATGTGCTATCCCGTAACACCAACTAGTCTTCCGCTGTATTGAGTTGTATAAATTTGGGGGTGTTACAGTTTGGTACCAGAGCTCTCGTTATAGAGAACGAAAGATTTTTAAAACCAAAGGTTTTGAATAAAACATTTCAAAATCTTTTAACTATAAACATTTTTCTAAAAATGTCTAAAAATCTTTTGACTATAACGGTGCCGAAGAATTCCCGAGATACCGACAAGGCCAGACTGAGAAGTGTTATTTTAATACATATAACTTGGATTATATATATATATATATGATGTAATTTTATTACATGATTATTTGATGATTATTTCTATATTTATACGAGGTATTTATACGACGTAGATTGTCACAAGAAACCCTAAATCCCCTAGTAAATTAATCGAAGCTATTCTCGTAGGAATTCTAGCTATTATAGATCTAAACTAAGTTGTGGATACTTATGATCCCAACAAATGGTTGATATTCGTAGAAATGTAGACATTAGTTGAGTGTGATACTGAAAAAGAATTGGCGAGATTAAAACTGATATCGATGTCATGACGATCTTTCCTTATAGAGTGGAGTTTGACAAAACGTTACCACCTGGAAAGGTGTCATCTGATTCGTTGTCATCCAATTCTTAAATTGAAATCGAAAGGGTGAATGTTGCACTTGAGGCTGTCACTGGAACCATTACCCAAAAGCCTCATGCCACTAATACCTTTCCGAGAAGTCTAGTTGAATGATCAAGTCATTTCATACTAGTGACTCATTTGAAAATTGTTGTTGTAAGAGCTATAGGATTGGATATTAAGTGTTGTTCATATCGAGCTTTTATTGCCCTATTAAGGTATAAGAATAAGGTTGAAGTATTTAAAAATGAGGTAGGATATCGAATTGAGTATAAGTTGGTTGAAACTTGAATAAAGTAAAATTTAACCTGTATGGAATATGAGATTGTTAAGAGGAAGTCATTAAGTTTTGTGATTGAATTATAAGGTTTAAATGATTGTTGATTCGTGTTAAGGGTTGTTCCTAGGCCATTGTCCACTAACGTGGATGCCCAGTGTCCAAGAAATAAATTGAAGAAATCTTCTTCTGAATTGAGACCGATGGATCTTCTGGGACATGTGGAACACCTAATGACTCTTGTAGATTAGTATTCATTGTGGTATTTTTTAAAAATAATCCCTAACTTAACTGAGACATCAGTTGGTAGGATGAGTTCTGAGAATTGTATGACATAGTGACATGTAATGTGTTACGGTACAATTTTGACTTGTTTGTGATTAATGAAAAAAATACTACCTTTGATTGCTAAATTCTACATGTATCGATGTTATCTATCTTTTATTGCTTCATCCTAATGCTCACATTAGTGATGTAACCATTGAACAAGTACTCATCTTGATTTGAGTTACGTTGTGGATTATTCTTTTGAGTGCCATCGAGATCATGAACCTCATGATTATTTGGTTAAAGCTCATTTCCTATCATATTGTAGTTAGTTCTTGGTGAACAACTCTTCATCACTCTTTTGCAGATCACACATTGTTTTTATAAAGTTAAAACGGTATCCTTTGAGAAAATTTAATTTTCGTCACCATAAGGATTATTCAAAGTGAGATTTATAAGTGATTGTTATCGAAATAAAGTTGTTTATGAGACGCTTTGGAAACTTAATTATTTCCATAACAAAGAAAACCTTTGTAAATATATTTTTGATTCTTATTTAAGAATTAAGCATAAAAATGTTTTTATTATAAACATGATGATAAAATTTTGACGAACTGAGTATTGCATCGTTAATCTTGAAATTGTATATAGTTGCGCGCCTACATACAATTTGGAATGGACTATGCAAGACTGATTAGTAGTCACCATAAAACTAATGAATAAACACTACATTTTCTTTAAAGATTGTGAAAGATTAAATTTATGAGATCTGCAAGAAGTGAAAAATAGGGACATAATGTTAGGGACACCTACATATGTGCCTGTAGCATTTATTCTTCTAAGTCGAATTTACTCATCTGTGGAAATTGTCTTATTTGACAATTGACAATTCTTTCTTGTCCAATTCTCCCGTAGTGAGATTCTTAGGAAAAGTATCTGATTGCCGAGTGTTGATACCCGACTGGATGTATCGACGTTCCTATCATTTCTTATGATTTGATTTCATTTGAATGACCTGGGTAACGATCCGAGGATCTTTCGAATGCGTACTCAAATTATGAAAACATGGGATATATTCATATTCATTAGATGTTTTCGTCTGTATCTGAGTTGAAATTCTATCGCGTAAATCATGCGTTGAACTTACTCTTTTAATAGTAGTTGTGTCTCCAGATATCCTTGAATTGTGAAGGATTATGAGTTATTATTAGTCTTTTGAGAAGTTCACATCTTATCGACGGCAATAAAACTGGAAAGTTGATCGTGCTAGTAGAATGGATTGATTGATTATGACATGACGACATTGTCTTAATTGATGGGAACTCGAGTAGAATTCCCTAAATGATAAGATGTTGATTATCAAAAGTGATATAAATAATTCTTGATGGATGATTTTATCCTGCATTTTGACTTGAAATTATACCGTAAATGGTTGTGAATTAGTCATAGATATTATAATTTAAAAGAACCTAATATGAATGTACTAAAAGATGTTTATGTTATTTAGAACTTTAGGAGGTATTTATTGGTGAATTACCTATACTTTCGCCATTAAGGCAAGTTGAAATTGGTATTGATTGTATTCCCGGTGCTGCACCTATGGCATGTGCACTGTACGTCAGCACCATCTAAAATTAAAGGAATTACCGTACAACTGAGAGAGTTGTCGGAGAAAGATTTTATTATACCAAGCCTGTCATCCTGAAGAGCTACGATGTTATCATTCCTTATATTTATAGATTACCGTGACTGAGTAAATTGACAATCGAAAACGATATCCATAACTCGAAATGGAAGATTTGTTCGATCATTTACAAGGTTCTAGTGTATGTTTTAAATATTTGATCCACGGCATGGTTATCATCAAATTCGCATCTGCGAAAAAGATTATCTATTCCAATCACCACATCCGGTACTTGTAATGAACATTATGAGTTTCACGTGGTGACGTTTGGATTGACTAATACACATGTAGCATTCATAAATTTGGTAAATCACGTGTGTAGGCTGTGATTTGATAAATTCATGCTTGCGATCATTAAGGACTATTTGTTTGTTAATACGAATAATAATGAGTTAATAATTATTTATAGACTGCCCTGAATTGGCTAAACAATGAAAACCTATACCTTAAATATTTAACATGTGATTAAGGACTTAATTCTTTACATGATTTAACCGTGTGATTAATAGATAATGGAAGCTATATTGACTTTTCAAAATTAGAACCATTAACGCTTAGGGATTAAAAATTTAATCCTTTACATAAAATGACCGTTGGATTAATAATGGTAAGATGTATGCATATAGACTCTTCAAAAATTAAGAGCCCTTTTAAGACTTTGGATATTACCAAAAGAAATGGAAATATGTTTTGACAAATGTTTTAACAAAGGATTTTAAGGGATTATTCCCTTATACACAAACCATTTAACTAAACTTCTGTTTAGGGGTAAATGTTTGTGTATACCTCGAGATAACTTAAGAAGGAATGAGGAAACCATTTAAACCATAACTTGAAATTTGAAACGATAATTTTTGCCTTTTAACTAAGAAAACTTTGACCAAAATATAACTAAAGATTTTTCAAACATTTACGAATCTTATTAATTATTTTCGATAAATCAACCAAAAGTCTTGTTAATTAAATTGAAATTTATTTTTGAATATTTTATATAATTGGTCGAACTAAGAAACTAAAACTCAGAAAATGTGAAGAAATAATTTTTGAATAAATATGGACATGATAATTATATCATCATGAGAAGTGAATATAGATACCGACGCATTATATAGAAAAGATAAAGAACCAGTTAGGACATGTTCCTTAATAATGAAGGTGCAAAATAAATTGCCGAACAATTTAAAATAAACGATGTTTGTAAAAAAAAGAATAATATAGATTATAAAAGGGGTTCGCGGCTAATGTGAACCATTAGAATTAAGAAGCCAATGGCGTTAAATGTATAAAAGACCACATGTGATTGTCTAAATATGGAGGATTATGAGATATAGTTATGTTGGAATTTGTAAGTATAAGTATTATATGTATGTCATTTTTGACTAAAAGTATCTTTGTCTGAAGAAGTTGTACTAATGGCAATTATGAATGCAGACATCGCCTCATACATTAGTAAACGTCTAGCTATTGCAAAGTTCATCATCTGAATATTGATTTGATTTGGGTCATCGTCGACAGACTGACCAAATCTGCTAATATCATTCCCGTTAATGATAAATGCAAAGGAGTTGTGTAAACATGGTGTGTCGTATCGATCATCTCTATCAAGATCCTCGCTTCGCATCGAATTTCTTGAGATTTGCTCAGAAGTCATTGTGAACGAATCTTGATGAGAATACTATGTACCACCCCAAATCGAAGGGACGAGGTAAAGTAACGATACAAAATATTATAAGTGCTGCTTTATGTTTGAACGATTGACCTTTGGTGATAGACTGTAAAATCGTTTTCCTTTGGAGAGATTATCATTGATAATTATCGTATTAGGATTGAGATCGAATCTTGTTAGGATCTAAATCTTAGAGCATCTATAAGCAAGAGTTGAAATGAAGACATCCGACATACATCCATTATGAGTTGGACATGTCTTTTAGGTTTAAGGTTTCCTATGATGGCGAACCTAACCTTGCAAAATACTCGAACCGCGAAACCTGAAATGAGTGTTGAAATTAAGATTTGATTATTGACTGCCGATAGTGGGCAAGAGGTTATGTGAATGTGAAATGTAGATCTTGAAGTGCCAAATGGGTAGCGAAGTTATGCCACAAAATTTTAAACTTGGAAAAATGAATTCATGATCTGACAAATCATGGGATATAAGTCCCCGTTGTATGGGACCATTGAAATGATGTAAAAGTTGGGATTGAAAGGCATATAAGCTGGATCTACCCTAGGACTTCAAGAACCGCGTGAATTATGTTTCGTAAATTGCACTTGATGGAATATCTATCAAGTGAAATTCTGATTATTCTTAATAGAGCTTAGATCGGCGAAAAGTTGCATTCATCAAAAACCCGTGAACATCATGGATAGAGAAAGTAAGTCAACATTAAGCCTGATCTTATTCCCGTAGTTACGTTTGATAGAACTCGCGTATTGTAATAAATTGCACTTGTGAGAAAAGACCGAATGTGGAGGAAATACCCACACGGCTTTAACTCTATAAGAAGCGAGTAGTAAGGTAAGATGATCTTTGAGGACAAAGATCCTGTTTAGGGGTAAATGCTGTGACAATCCGTTAATTTACGATTGATATTTTATTCTCAAATATTATTTGAAAATATTATTTTAATGTTACAATATGAACTCACTTATTTTTGGGAAGAAATTTAGATTTACGTCTTGAAGTAGCATCGACTACGTTTAAACCGGAGGATTCTACGTTACGTGCTTACGTTTACATACACCGTCTTTGGTGACAGTCCGACATTTCAGAAAATAAATTTATCTGAGAATATTACTTTGGAGTTTTAAATTTGTGTTGGTTCATAAACTCACAAATTTACGAGAAGAGATTAGGACTTACGATTTTATTTTAACGTCCTTTACGACTAAACCGGAAACCCTAGGATTACGTATTTACGTTTTCGAACTCCGTTTTTGATGAGACAATTTTTATTGGATTCGTTTTGTGACGGTGATTCATAATTTATAAAAACATTTTTCGTAAAACGACCCGAGGGCACGCAAATCGAGGAAACTAGAATCGAGGAGTACCCGTAATTAAATGGGGATGAGACAAGTGGGAAACTTGTCCCACCCCCACTCAAAACCAGCCAAACTATTGTCTTAAAACTTGATGTGTCAAGTGTTTAAGCCTACTAGCAACACATGTTGCTAAAAGCTTACATTGTAAGGTAACACACATCAAAACCATCAACACAAACCACTCTTCTCACACACACTCATGCAAACAAGCTACAAACTTTCTCTCTCTCTCTTGGACTCCATTTTTGGCCGTCCCATATTCATCATCCAACACCCAATTTGATCTTGATTCCACCACAAAATCATGTGTTATTTACACATATGTTGAAGCCACTTTGAAACCCTATTGATTGGTGGTGCTTATAACATCCAAGGAGGAGTTTTCATGGAGTAGTAGGGCTGATTTTCCACAAGGAGTTCATGAAGCATGGTGGTCTTGAAGATGTTCATGGATATCCAAAAGTTTCTCCATCAAAAATCCATGTTTTGATCAACCTACATCATCATGGTGGTATAAAGATTGTCCTCCTCATCTTCTTGTTATTTTGATTATGTAAACATGTATTTTATTTCCTATTGTATATATTTATGATGATTATATGATGATAAAAATGTTATGTGGGGATTTGTTGTTGATAATCATGGATAAAAAGATGAAAAACTATAAGTAAAAATGGGTAAATCTTGTTTAAATGATAGGCTGTATAAAAATAGTAAAGAACCACATGTTAGACTGATAAAATGATGAAGTAAAATGTATTTACAGTAAGCTATGGGTCTTGTACACATGTGAGAGTTGGACATGCAATGGAATCATTGTAATGAGTGAGATATGATCAAAACAAGTTTAAGATACAAATCTGAAGTTACTGTTTTGGACGATTTTTAGAAAATATTTCGAAGATGATTCAACAGTAGCTATAGAAGAGTTAAATGTAGCACATATCATGTAGTTTATGTGATAAAAATTTGAGCTTCTATCTCCATATAGAACTCAAGATATGGCAGTTTTGGTGAAAGTGAAGTTAAAAATTAGATTCTTGAAAAATAAAAGTATAATACTATTATATAAGCACTCAAAATTATATTGTATAAAATGTAAAGTTAAAACCCACTAACTCATGAATTTTATTTATATAAGTATGTAAAAGGTTAAATAAGTGGACATTTTATAAAAATGGTAACTTGTTAAGTTTTATAAGTTATAAAACTATAAACTTGATTTTTACGACTTTTTCGGCTATCGCCGTAAAATTAACGTTTTTGTTAAATAAAACTTAGATGGTTGGACCCGTCTAATGAAAACTTTATAAAAGTTATATACTGATATATAGACATGTATAACAAGTAAAAACCGATAAAACCCGAACTATAAGAAATACGGACATTTACGAGCTAATTAAGCATATTGGACTAATAATTGGACTAAATAAGATAAAAACTTGTAAAAAGAACTTATTGGGCTTAACCCATTTGGGCCCAACATGGAAAGTATACATACTGATAAAATAAGTATAACAAGGATTAAAACAAGCTAAAGAACTTATAATAAGCTTATAGGACTTAAAACGTGTAAATAAGTAAAACTAGTAAACTAGTATAAAAGTTATCAACACATAACTCTAAAATGAGTAAATGAGGATATGTAAACCCAGTTGATCATCATATATATATAAAATCATCATATGTATACATAATTGTTATTTTTATAAAGTCATTGGACAAAAGTCTAAAACGAGTATTATTTGTCTAGGTTTCCGTGATTGAAGCACGTACCGTACATCCGAATTGCCGATAACCCGTCTTCCCACATCAACGTGAGTTCATAGCCTCACACTCTTTTAAATGTTTTTATAAATGTTTTATAAACCCGCGAGGGAGATAACATGTTAGTTTTTATTAAATAGGACACCGTTTGTCCCGATTGTTTGTTTATTGATTTTGGACCCGAATGATTGAATGACCCGATTGTATGACCCGATAAATGATTAATGGACCCGATAGATGAAATAAAATGGATTATTAAAGTTAGGTTATGTCACTAAAAGTCCCATTAGCATGAATTGTGAACTACCGGGAGTTGGTAGACGCTTATGCATTTAATAGTACTATTTGGGGACGATCACCCCAGTTCGCGCCTTGACGGTTGATCCCCGTCGTGCCACATTGATTGGTAAGCGAATTTATGTATGAGAAGATTTCCATAGCGTGACCTTTGTGACGACACGCTACTTTATATGGGCAAAATTGGTATCGGGTTAGCTACCCGTTGTTGGTTTAGTAAGGTAACAATGTCATGCGGCTTATAATAATCCAAAATTTACGAAATACCAATAGACGCTTCGAATTACGATGTATTGCCTGACTAGCAATACAGGGTCATACTATTGATATTATGTACGTGTTTTGGTTTTCATAACCATATTCATATAACGGTTTTCATTTGATTTTATACAACGTCATAAGACGTATTGTATGATGTTTTACGACATTGGCTCGTATAATAATTTTTAAGGCAAATGCCTATATTATGATTTTCGATAAGGATTTATATAAAATGACTTTGGCTATTTTATGGCCTATTACAAAGATTTGTATAAAATGATTTTGGCTATTTTACGGCCTATTACAATGATTTGTACGAATTGATTTTTGGTACTAATTTTATACCAAAGTTATATTGATGGAATTTATTAAACTCTATGAATTCACTCAGCGTTATCGCTGACCTTTTCTTTTAACATGTTTTATCTCAGGTACTTGAAGGTAATTCTCGGGAAGACGACAAGAATTCATGGCCCGCACTTAAACAATATTTTCCATTCAAAATACTTGTAAAACTTTGTATGAAATGTAATGACTTGGGACCGATGTAACTTTGATATTTATGAATGGAAATGCTTTATTAATAAACGACGCGATTTTTATGCGTTGTCTATGATGTGAGTAATGTGCTATCCCGTAACACCAACTAGTCTTCCGCTGTATTGAGTTGTATAAATTTGGGGGTGTTACAGAAAAGAGTTGTTATCCTAAATTGCTAGAGAATTATTGTAAGAAATTTAAAAAAGGAAGAACCAAGAACAAGAATTATGATGGTATGATTAAGGAGGAACAAGAAGGTTTAATCTTAAAAATCCATTCTTCAATTAAGGTATGTAAGTATATGTTATGATTCATGTGATGTTGAAATTAAAGGTTTATGTAAATTAAGAGTTTATGCTTAATTGGGGGGTTTTATGAAAACCTAGTTTAAATTGGTGAACTATGATAAAATTAATGTTGTGACTTTTGTTATGATCTAACCATGTTAAGAATCAAGTAAATGAATCATGGTTAAAAGATGAGTATGATGAACTCAAGTAATTGATAGATGTAATGATGCTTATGATCAATAAAGGGGTGTTTGGCCAGACTTTAAATAACACCTAAATAAGTGAATTTGGTTTAAGGCCTGAGAAATAATGACTTAGACATGTTAAATAAGCTCGGATATAAGTTTGTTAAAGAGTAGGATAGCTTATTATGGGTTTTGGGTCGTTCTGGTGATGACCCAAATTGGGACAACAAGATTTGCAGAAATTTGCGCAGACTTGTAAAAATGATAGGAAAATAATCGTAATTCCGTTTGGAGCATGCCTTACCTTTTCAGAAAGGCGAGAGAGCCTACTTTCCAACAAAAATAGTACCGAGTATTGATTCCAGGTCTAAGTAGGTCAAAAACAGCAAAGTGCAGCAGACTGCAGAAATTCTGCATAAAAGTGACTTTTAGTAAAAAGTGTTCAACGATGAAATAGCACCTTATATGAATATGTTTGCGTGTTTTAGACCCAAATACATGTTAGATATATGAGCTATGAAGTTCTAAATGTCTTAATATGGTTATAATATGCTTAGGTGCTATTAGAAGGCTTATGGGTGCATAATGAAGATCTAAGGTGAGCAACGGTTTTAGATTTGTGTTATTAGATTACACATGACGTAATAATGTTTGTTTAGCTTCGGAATGTAGCCGGAAGTTGCGATGTTTAGATATTCAGAAATAACCGAGTATAATTTATCATGTCACGATTCGGGTTTAACCAAAAGCAAGCCAAGTATAGGACACCCACAATGCGTATCAAAATCATGTTTAGGATGTTCACGAGGAGCATCATATCATGTTTATAAATCTCACAAGGAGCATTACTATCACGTTTAGATTGCTCACAAGGAGCATCACATCCCTGTTCATGATGTTCACAAGGAACATCGTTATTATGAGTTACGTGCTCACAAGTAGCATCATAGACAAGGATAGGGTGCCCAGAAATGCATCAATAATCAGGTTGACCTGAGTGGTCATATTATCATCTTAGTACTCATGTTGACCTGGTCATATTATCATGTCAGTAGTCATGTTGACCTGAATGGTCATATTAGCATGTCAAGTACTCATGTTGACCTGATTGGTCAAACTAGCATGTCAAGTAATCATGTAGACCTGATTGGTCATACTAGCATGTCAAGTAATCATGTTGACCAGATTGGTCATATTATCATGTCAAGTAGTCATGTTGACCTGAATGGTCATCCTATCATGTCAAGTAGTCATGTAGACCCGATTGGTCATATTAGCATGTCATGTACTTATGTTGACATGATTAGTCATATAATCATGTTAAGTAGTCATGTTATCCCAAGCGTCCTAAGTGGATGACCCGAGCATCCTAAGTGGATGACAATGACGTCCTAAGTGGATGACGAAAACATCCTAAGTGGATGACCCGTACTTTAATTAGTACTTACGTCCTTCGTGGATTACCCATTTAAACAAGCACAATGTCATATTAGCGTCCCAAGACGAGTACTCATCGGCTAGGGACTTTATTACGCAGACCAGGACGATTAAGTATCGTATAGTCATATGAGATGCCAAAATCTATATATGTACATGATACAGGTGCAAGACCACTATATGTCGTACCTAATATAGAATTATTTATTTATAGAACCATGTTACAGAATAGCAAGATTTCTCAGATCCCGTTAACTCACTAAGTCGCAAGGACTTACCGTTCTCAGTTCAATGTTTTTGCAGGTTATTGTAAGATAAGTTGGAGGTCGTAGATGGTAGCTAGGAGTGCATTAAGAAAAGAAGACGCTTATGCTCGGTTAGATTCGAGCGACTCTTCCCTTGCACTTTGATATTGCTTGTAACGCTCCAATATTTTCAGAGGTCTTAAATTAACCAGTTTTAAATGACTTAGTAGCTCATGAGTATGTTTTGTAAGTAAATGATCAATATGGAGATTTTTCGTTATATATAAAAAAAAATTACTCGAGTCAGGGCGTTTCAAGTTGGTATCAGAGCGTTTGGTTTGAGGGATCTGAGTATCCTTGTCAGTGGAAGGGTCCTTAGACTTAAACCATAGCTCGGTATGGACCATAGACCATGTAGTTTTATCATGCTTCATGTATAATTGATTAGAACTATGTTAATTTTTATTAGTATCCCAGACTTGCCATGCTTAGTTAAGTTCATTATATGTAGATCGCCATGTCCTAGTAGAATGCACATAAGAAAGTATGAATATTATGACTAGCATGCCTTATGAGACCATGCTTAGAAGCGTTTAGATTTAGTAGAATAACAAGTCGAATGATGAACATGAATGATGTGGCATGTTTCATACCTTTGATAAAAGATTAGATCAATAAGATATTTACGATATAGCTGGTAAAGATAAGAAATCAGAAACCGTTAAGCAATATGATCGGTACATCATGACTAGTAGCTCAATAAGTTAAAAAGAGTTAGAATGCACGCGGTTAAGTCCATTATTAGACAGTGCTTAGTATCTAGTATATGACTCAGAAAACATGTATAGTACATGTTGACAGTGAAAAGACAAATAAATCAGCATGAATCATGACTAGAACTAGAATATCAGATTCGTTATATCATGTTAAGTAGTGTAGATTGTCAGAATCAGACTTAGCATGCATGTTATGTTATGATTAGCGTGGTATCATACTAAGAAAAGAATAGTAGCATAATGCATGAATAGCATCGCATAAATGGAAACAGATTAACATGATAACAGAACATGATTCTAGGTTGAAGTTTTTATTAATGAGTCGAGATAGAATATAATTGCAATAAAGGCATGTTTATGAGATGCAAGTATTATGACGTCTGGCCAACGTGATAATAGTTACATCAAATAACATGGGTTTATTGGGATCATAGGATGCGTCGATGAGTTCTCAGAACAATGAGGGAGGGTCGATGAGACCAAATTCAAAAAGACAGAATGATGATTTAGCCATAAAAAGAATAAAATAAGTATGCACGAATAGAATACTCATAATTCCAGTCTCAGTATCTAATTTATAACCAGAAATTTGTATCCAGAATTTCAGTATAACATAATAATCAGAATATACGATTCAGAAGTAGTCTAGAAATGCCTTACCTTGAGTTAGGCATTCAACCTGCAGTAAATTTAAGAAGTTTCAAACTCAGACTCATAATAAGTAATTTCAAGTAAGTATAGTAGATGTTATGACAAGATTTATGGTTAGATAAAATAGTCAGAATTGTAGAAATGAAACTAATAAGAGTAGTCTAAGTGGGGGAGACTTAGTGCCTGAGCTTAATACATGCCAAGATAGTCATCTCGAGGTAGTTCGTGGGGACACGGACGAAACAAGTGGGGGAGAATTGTAACAACCCAAAATCGCATCTTATGTATTTTATTACCATAATGCCATTGCGCAAGTTTGACTACGACTTTATAAGTTTGAATGCCTTACGAGATTGGTTAGTCAAACCCGATAGTCAAACTATAAGTATAATATCATGTATGTGTTTTAGAAAGTATTATGTGCCCCAAGTATTAAGAGAAAAGAACTCGAGGTGTCTAAGTTGCCAAAATTTCAAAATATATTCAGAGGTTAAATTACAAACTTAACCTTATGGCATTATAACCTCAAAAGTCCAGCAACTAGCCTCATTCATACATGTGTCTTGATACATGTTCTTCTCATAGGTGTTAGGTGTTAGGAGGGAAAAGAGCTGTTATCCTAAATTGCTAGATAATTATTATAAGAAATTTAAAAAAGGAAGAACCAAGAACAAGAATTATGATGGTATGATTAAGGAGGAACAAGAAGGTTTAATCTTAAAAATCCATTCTTCAATTAAGGTATGTAAGTATATGTTATGATTCATGTGATGTTGAAATTAAAGGTTTATGTAAATTAAGAGTTTATGTAAATTAAGAGTTTATGCTTAATTGGGGGGTTTTATGAAAACCTAGTTTAAATTGGTGAACTATGATAAAATTAATGTTGTGACTTTTGTTATGATCTAACCATGTTAAGAATCAAGTAAATGAATCATGGTTAAAAGATGAGTATGATGAACTCAAGTAATTGATAGATGTAATGATGCTTATGATCAATAAAGGGGTGTTTGGCCAAACTTTAAATAACACCTAAATAAGTGAATTTGGTTTAAGGCCTGAGAAATAATGACTTAGACATGTTAAATAAGCTCGGATATAAGTTTTTTATAGAGTAGGATAACTTATTATGGGTTTTGGGTCGTTCTGGTGATGACCCAAATTGGGACAACAAGGTTTGCAGAAATTTGCGCAGACTTGTAAAAATGATAGAAAAATAACCGTAACTCCGTTTGGAGCGTGCCTTACCTTTTCAGAAAGGCGAGAGAGACTACGTTCCAACAAAAATAGTACCAAGTATTGATTCCAGGTCTAAGTGGGTCAAAAACAGCAAAGTGCAGCAGACTGTAGAAATTCTGCATAAAAGTGACTTTTAGTAAAAAGTGTTCAACGATGAAATAGCACCTTATGTGAATATGTTTGCATGGTTTAGACCCAAATACATGTTAGATATTTGAGCTATGAAGTTCTAAATGTCTTAATATGGTTATAATATGCTTAGGTGCTATTAGAAGGCTTATGGGTGCATAATGAAGATCTAAGGTGAGCAACGGTTTTAGATTTGTGTTATTAGATTACACATGACGTAAGAATGTTTGTTTAGCTTCGGAATGTAGCCGGAGGTTGCGATGTTTAGATATTCAGAAATAGCCTAGTATATATTATCATGTCACGATTCGTGTTTAACCGAAAGCAAGCCAAGTATAGGACACCCACAGTGCGTATCAAAATCATGGTTAGGATGTTCACGAGGAGCATCATATCATGTTTATAAATCTCACAAGGAGCATTACTATCACGTTTAGATTGCTCACAAGGAGCATCACATCATGTTCATGATGTTCACAAGGAACATCATTATTATGATTTACGTGCTCACAAGTAGCATCATAGACAAGGATAGGGTGCCTAGAAACGCATCAATAATCACGTTGACCTGAGTGGTCATATTATCATGTTAGTACTCATGTTGAACTGGTCATATTATCATGTCAGTAGTCATGTTGACCTGAATGGTCATATTAGCATGTCAAGTACTCATGTTGACCTGATTGGTCAAACTAGCATGTCAAGTAATCATGTTGACCTGATTGGTCATACTAGCATGTCAAGTAATCATGTTGACCAGATTGGTCATATTATCATGTCAAGTAGTCATGTTGACCTGAATGGTCATACTATCATGTCAAGTAGTCATGTTGACCCGATTGGTCATATTAGCATGTCATGTACTTATGTTGACATGATTAGTCATATAATCATGTTAAGTAGTCATGTTATCCCAAGCGTCCTAAGTGGATGACCCGAGCATCCTAAGTGGATGACAATGACGTCCTAAGTGGATGACTAAAGCATCCTAAGTGGATGACCCGTACTTTAATTAGTACTTACGTCCTTCGTGGATTACCATTTAAACAAGCACAATGTCATATTAGTGTCCCAGGACGAGTACTCATCAGCTAGGGACTTTATTACGCAGAACAGGACGATTAAGTATCGTATAGTCATATGAGATGCCATAATCTATATATGTACATGATACAGGTGCAAGACGACTATATGTCGTACCTAATATAGAATTATTTATTTATAGAACCATGTTACAGAATTGCAAGATTTCTCAGATCCCCTTAACTCACTAAGTCGCAAGGACTTACCGTTCTCAGTTCAATGTTTTTGCAGGTTATTGTAAGATAAATTGGAGCTCGTAGATGGTAGCTAGGAGTGCATTAAGAAAAGAAGACGCTTATGCTCGGTTAGATTCGAGCGACTCTTCCCTTGCACTTTGATATTGCTTGTAGCGTTCCAATATTTTCAGAGGTCATAAGTTAACCAGTTTTATATGACTTAGTAGCTCATGTGTATGTTTTGTAAGTAAATGATCAATATGGAGATTTTTTGTTATATATAAAAAAAATTACTCGAGTCAGGGCGTTTTAAGTTGGTATCAGAGCGTTTGGTTTGAGGGATCTGAGTGTCCTTGTCATTGGGAGGGTCCTTAGACTTAAACCATAGCTCGGTATGGACCATAGACCATGTAGTTTTATCATGCTTCATGTATAATTGATTAGAACTATGTTAATTTTTATTAGTATCCCAGACTTGCCATGCTTAGTTATCGCCATGTTCTAGTAGAATGCACGTAAGAAAGTATGAATATTATGACTAGCATGCCTTATGAGACCATGCTTAGAAGCGTTTAGATTTAGTAGAATAACAAATCGAATGATGAACATGAATGATGTGTCATGTTTCATACCTTTGATAAAGGATTAGATCAATAAGATATTCACGATATAGCTGGTAAAGATAAGAAATCAGAAACCGTTAAGCAATATGATCGTTACATCATGACCAGTAGCTTAGTAAGTTAAAAAGAGTTAGATTGCACGCGGTTAAGTCCATTATTAGACAGTGCTTAGTATCTAGTATATGACTCAGAAATCATGTATAGTACATGTTGACAGTGAAAAGACAAATAAATCAGCATGAATCATGACTAGAACCAGAATATCAGAAACGTTATATCATGTTCAGTAGTGTAGATTGTCAGAATCAGACTTAGCATGCATGTTATGTTATGATTAGCATGGTATCATACTAAGATAAGAATAGTAGCATAATGCATGAATAGCATCGCATAAATGGAAACAGATTAACATGATAACAGAACATGATTCTAGGTTGAAGTTTTTATTAATGAGTCGGGATAGAATATAATGGCAATAAAGGCATGTTTATGAGATGCAAGTATTATGACGTCTGGTGTGACAATCCGTCAATTTATGGTTTATATTTTATTCTCAAATATTATTTAAAAACATTATTTTAATGTTTTATTATGAACTCACTTATTTTTGGGAAGAATTTTGGATTTACGTCTTGAAGTAGCATCGACTACGTCTAAACCGGAGGATTCTACGTTACGTGCTTACATTTACATACACCGTCTTTGGTGACAGTCCGACATTTCATAAAATAAATTTATCCGTAAATATTATTTTGAGATTTTAATTTTGAGTTGGTTCATAAACTCACAAATTTACGAGAAGAGATTAGGACTTACGTGAATAATTTAACGTCCTTTACGACTAAACCGGAAACCTTAGACTTACGTATTTACGTTTTCGAACTCCGTTTTTGATGAGGTAATTTTTATTAGATTCGTTTTGTGCCGTTGATTCATAATTTATAAAAACGTTTTTCGTAAAACGACCCGAGGGCACGCAAATCGAGGAAACTAGAATCGAGGAGTATCCGTAAATAATTGGGGATGAGACAAAACAAGTTTTGCCCCACCCCCAATATGGGATGGTTTAAGCTTGCCACCACACCACTTGATGTGTCAAAGTGGTAGCTTAATGCTTACACTTGTTAAGCAAAGGTTAACAAGTAAGCTACACTTTCCACCTAAACAACAAAACCACTCAAAACCACTTCATTTTACCATTTGCAACTAGTAACTCATGCAAACCACTCTCACTACTCTCCTCTCTCTCTAAAATTCGTCCAACCTTCATCAAAAATAACCCTCATTTGATCTATGTTAGCCATAAACTCATGTGTTACTCATACACATGATGATGCTACTTTGAAGCTTTGAAGATTGGAGGTGATTCTAACATCCAAGGAGAAGATTTGTTGGTGTCATAGGGCTGATTTTCCATGAGAAGTTTATAAATGTTGGTAGACTTGAAGATGATATTGGTTCATCACAAGTTTTGCCATCAAAATCCAAGCCTTGTTCATCAAAGACTCATCTTTTCATCACTAATGGTGGTATAAAGATTGTTCTTCCTATCCTCTTGTTATTTTGATTATGTAATCATGTATTTTCTTTCCTATTGTATATATTTATGATGATTATATGATGATAAAAATGTTATGTGGGGATTTGGTGTTGATAAATATAGTTAAAAAGATGGAAAACCATAAGTAACAAGGTTAAAATCTTGTTTAAATTTGATGGCTGTATAAATCAGTAAAGAAACATGTCATGAACTGATAAAATGATGAAGTAGAATTGATATACAGTAAGCTATGAGTCTTGTACACATGTGAGAGTTGGCCATGCAATGGAATCATTGTAATGAGTGAGATATGATCAAAACAAGTTTAAGATACAAATCTGAGTTCACTGTTTTGGACGATTTTTAGAAAATATTTAGAAGATGATTCAACAGTAGCTATAGAAGAGTTAAATGGAGCACATATCATTTAGTTTATGTGATAAAAATTTGAGCTTCTATCTCCATATAGAACTCAAGATATGGCAGTTTTGGTGAAAGTGAAGATAAAAATCAGATTTTTGGAAATTAAAGAATAATACTATTGTATAAGCACTCAAAATTTAATAGTATAAAATATAAATTAAAACCCACTAACTTATAAAACTTATTTATATAAATATGTAAAAGGGTAAATGAATGAATAACTTATATAAATGGTAGTGAAATAATACTTATAAGTTATAAAACTATAAACATTGTTTTTACGACTTTTTCGGCTAATACCGTAAAATTAACGTTTTTGTTAAATAAAACTTAGATGGTTGGACCCGTCTAATGAAAACTTTATAAAACTTATATACTGATATATAGACATGTATAACAAGTAAAAACCGATAAAACCCGAACTATAGGGAATACGGGCATTAACGAGCTAAGTAAACATAGTGGACTAATACTTGAGCTAATAATTGGACTAAATGAGATAAACACTCATAAAAAGAACTTATTGGGCTTAACCCATTTGGGCCCAACATGGAAAGTATACATACTGATAAAATAAGTATAAAAAGGATTAAAACAAGTTAAGAACTTATAATAGGCTTATTGAACCTAAAACACGTAAATAGGTAAAACTAGTAAGCTAGTATAAAAGTTACTGACATATGACACTAAAATGAGTAAACGAGAATGTGTAAACCCACTTGATCATCATATATATATATATAATCATCATATGTATACATAATTATTATTTTTATAAAGTCATTGGACATGAGTCTAAGACGATTATTATTTGTCTAGGTTTCCGTGATTGAAGCACGTACCGTACGACCGAATTGCCGATAACCCGCCTTCCCACATCAACGTGAGTTCATAGCCTCGCACTCTTTTAAATGTTTTATAAATGCTTTATAAACCCGCGAGGGAGATAACATGTTAGTTTTTATAAAAGTTTGGACACCATTTGTCCCGATTGCTTGTTTATTTGATTTGGACCCGAAAGATTGAATGACCCGATTGTATGACCCGATAAATGATTAAAGGACCCGATAGATGAATTAAAATGGATTATTAAAGTTAGGTTATGTCACTAAAAGTCCCATTAGCATGAATTGTGAACTACCGGGATTTGGTATACGCTTATGCATTTAATAGTACTATTTGGGGACGATCACCCCAGTTCGCGCCTTGACGGTTGATCCCCGTCGTGCCACATTGATTGGTAAGCGAATTTATGTATGAGAAGATTTCAATAGCGTGACCTTTGTGACGACACGCTACTTTAGATGGGCAAAATTGGTATCGGGTTAGCTACCCGTTGTTGTTTTAGTAAGGTAACAATGTCATGCGGCTTATAATAATCCAAATCACCAAAATATTACTGGACGCTCCGGATTACGATGTATTGCCTGACTAGCAATACTGGGTCATACTATTGATATTATGTTTGTATTTTGGTTTTCATAACCATACTCATATAACGGTTTTTATTTTCATACAACGTCATAAGACGTATTGTATGATGTTTTTACGACATTGGCTCGTATAATGATTTTTAAGGCAAATGCCTATATTATGATTTTCGATAAGGATTTATATAAAATGACTTTGGCTATTTCATGGCCTATTACACAGATTTGTATAAAATGATTTTGGCTATTTTACGGCCTATTGCAATGATTTGTACGAATTGATTTTTGGTACTAATTTTATACCAAAGTTATATTGATGGAAATTATTAAACTCTATGAATTCACTCGGCGTTATCGCTGACCTTTTCTTTTAACATGTTTTATCTCAGGTACTTGAAGGTAATTCTCCGGAAGACAACAAGAATTCATGGCCCGCACCTAAATAATATTTTTTCATTCAAATACTTTGTAAAACTTTGTACGAAATATAATGACTTGGGACCGATGTAACTTTGATAATTATGAATAGAAATGATTTATTATTAAACGACGCGATTTTTATGCGTTGTCTATGATGTGAGTAATGTGCTATCCCGTAACACCAACTAGTCTTCCGCTGTACTGAGTTGTATAAATTTGGGGGTGTTACAGTTTGGCATCAGAGCTCTCGTTATAGAGAACGAAAGATTTTTAAAACGAAGGTTTTGAATAAAACTTTTCAAAATCTTTTAACTATAAACATTTTTCTAAAAATGTCTAAAAATCTTTTGACTATAACGGTGCCGAAGAATTCCCGAGTTACCGACAAGGCCAGACTGAGAAGTGTTATTTTAATATATATATATATATATATATATATATATATATAACTTGGATTATATATATATATGATGTAATTTGATTACATGATTGTTTGATGATTATTTTGATATTTATACGAGGTATTTATACGACGTAGATTGTCACAAGGAACCCTAAATCCCCTAGTAAATTAATCGAAGCTATTCTCGTAGGAATTCTAGCTATCCTAGATCTAAACCAAGTTGTGGATATTTATGATCCCAACAAATGGTTGATATTCGTAGAAATATAGATATTAGTTGATTGTGATATTGAAAAAGAATTGGCGAGATTAAATCTGATATCGATGTCATGACGATCTTTCCTTATAGAGTGGAGTTTGACAAAACGTTACCACCTAGAAAGATGTCATCTGATTCGTTGTCATCCAATTCTTAAATTGAAATCAAAAGGTTGAATGTTGCACTTGAGGCTGTTATTGGAACCATTACCCAAAAGCCTCATGCCACTAATACCTTTCCGAGAAGTCTAGTCGAATGATCAAGTCATTTCATATTAATGACTCATTTGATAATTGTTGTTGTAAGAGCTAATAGGATTGGAAATTTAGTGTTGATTCATATTGAGATTGTATTGCCTTTACAAGGCCGAAGAATAAGGTTGTAAGTATTGGAGAATAAGGTAGGATGTCAAATTGAGTATAAAATTTGTTATAACTTGAATAAAGTAAAATTTAACCCATATGGAGTATGAGATTATTAATAGAAGTCGTTAAGTTCTGTGATTGAATTATAAGGTTTTAATTGATTGTTAGTTTGTGATAAGTGTTGTTCCTAGGCCATTGTCCACTAATGAGGATGCCCAGTGTCCAATAAATAAATTGAAGAAATCTTCTTCTGAAGACCGATGGATCTTCTGGGACATGTGGAACACCTAATGACTCTTGTAGATTAGCATTCATTGTGGTATCTTTTAAAAATCCCTAACTTAACTGAGATATCAGTTGGTAGGATGAGTTCTGAGAATTGTATGACATAGTGACACGTAATGTGTTACGGTACAATTTTGACTTGTTTGTGATTAATGAAAAAGACTACCTTTGATTGCTAAATTCTACATGTATCGATGTTATCTATCCTTTATTGCTTCATCCTAATGTTCGCATTAGTGATGCAACCATTGAACGAGTACTCATCTTGATTTGAGTTACATTGTGAATCATTCTTCGTGAGTGCCATCGAGGTCATGAACCTCATGATTAAGTGGCTAAGCTCATTTCCTAATATATTATAGTTAGTTCTTGGTGAACAACTTTTCATCACTCTTTTGCAGATCACTCATTGTTTTTATAAGATAAAACAGTATTCCTTGAGAAAAATTGAACTTTCATCACTAAAAGGATTACTCAAAGTAAGATTTATAAGTGATTGTTATCAAAATGAAGTTGTTTATAAAACATCTTGGAAAACTTAATTGTTTTCATAACAAAGAAAATATTTGTAAATTTATTCTTGATTCTTATCTAAGAATTAAGCATGAAATGTTTTTATTATAAACATGATGATAAAGTTTTGACGAACTGAGTATTGCATCGTTAATCTTGGAATTGTATATAGTTGCGCGCCTACATACAATTTGGAATGGACCATGCAAGGCTGATTAGTAGTCACCATAAAACTAATGAATAAACACTACATTTTCCTTGAAGATTGTGAAAGATTAAAATTTTTATGAGATCTGCAAAAAGTGCAAAATAAGGACATAATGTTAGGGACACCTACATATGTGCCTGTAACATCTATTCTTCTGAGTTGAATTTACTCATCTGTGGAAATTGTCTTATTTGACAATTGACAATTCTTTCTTGTCCAATTCTCCCGTAGTGAGATTCTTAGGAAAAGTATCTGATTGCCGAGTGTTGATACCCGACTGGATGTATCGACGTTCCTATCATTTCTTTTGATTTGATTTCATTTGAATGACCTGTTTAACACCCCCAAATTTACACGCAGCGGAATACATCTTTGGGTGCTAAACAATGATACAACAACACATAATTTATAAAGAACGACTCGAAAAGAGACGTTTCAAATTTATCGTTCCTAAAACATTTATCAGAGTAGCGTAGTCCCAAGTAATCGTTACCAAAAGATAAGTTAAAACAACATATTAGTTTGTTTTAAAAATGGAACGATAAATAAATCAAAGAGTTTGAACAACAAAAGCAGTGCACAACTTTATCCCCGTGACCTTCAAGCTTCCACTTCTTGATTACCTGAAATACATGTGAGTAAAACAATCAGCAAAAAAAATTGCCGAGTGAATCTATAGGTTTATGTAATCAATTTGAACACAAGCAAAGATTATAAGTTTGTGGCATGCTTATAAGCATCAAATAATAATTTGCATCAACAATGATAATTGTATATAGCATAAATTGCAATAAGCTCATGGAACCGAGCCCTTAAACACTCCTTTTAGAGGTCTGATAAGACAGGAGATTTATTAATTGTCGGTTACCTCCTGATTATTGGTACATTGCCGTGTACCTGACTTCTCAATACAATATGTCCAAACAGTGTGGAGGTCGGGCCTAAGCTTCTGTGACAAGTCCACACAAACTGAACCGGGGCGGCTTCCCCCATAGATCTATTAATTGTACTAGCGGTTAACCCATCATAGGTTAATTAACGGTCCATAATTGAGGCTTTAACAATGGCAATCACTTAATGCAATTTAAAGGCAACCACGGGTCCATTCATAGAGGGACAAGCATACCATAAAAATCTTGTGTTCTAAGTTTATAAAACATGTATTCCCCCTCGCGGGTTTTTAAAATCATATAATTGCGCAAACGAGGCTATAGACTCACCTTAGCCGATAGTGGTAATGAGACGATCGCCGACGATAGATGCTCGATAATCACGATAACCGCAACCTAGCAAATGAGGTGCGTACTTTAATAACAGACTCGAGAAATAAATGATACTTAATAAAATCAAACTCGAACTCATAAAACCACAATACACTCGAGAGTAAACGATATAAATAACTTCATTATACTTTACTACTCATTTACTTTACCATTTTATACTTTTAACAAAATCCGCCGGTACATAGTACATGTACTAGCTTATTTACCCCTTTTAAACTTGTAAACCGTTTATGAAACGACTCGATAAACTAACTTACTATATATAGAAAGTCCTCCTACAAGTTCATCAAATGAAATTAATTTTAAAGTCCTTTACTCGACTCATTTTCAAACCACAAAATCCGGACAGATTTACGTTAATTTTTCATACAACCGTTTTAACTTATTTAAACGACTCCGTTTACAAAACCGACACTCGGGTTTTAAAGTAAACTCAACCTAATAAATAAATACCTCATTATCAGTAGGTTAAACATTTTAAAACTTTCATTTAGAGTCCCCGGGATTCGATCCAAATATCGACAACAACTATATGTAGTGTCGATACTCGTCTCCCGGTACACGATTATTCAAAACATCATAACTTCGCGCTCGTTTTGAGTTAGAAGCTCTACCTTATATCAAATCGAAGCTAAGGAAATTATCTACAACCCTAGGCTATAAGTTAAGTCATTTTCAAAACATAAAAATTCGGATTTCTCAGTTTACCTACTGCTATAAAATGGGTACCAAAATCTTGTACAAAATCAACTTTTTGACCACAACCAACCATAGAAATGGTCATTCCTATACTCTAATATCATCATACATCCATCATAACATCAAAATCATAACAAAAATAAAAATCTTTGGATCAAAATATAATTTTTAACAAGATTTCTAGCAAGAACCACTATGGATCATGCTAAAAACACCATGCATAACCATGGCTTCCACCTACCAACATCATAAAAATAAAAAGTGCTTGCATGTGTAAAAATTTTATACCTTTGTGATCCTCAAAATAGAGATGGGTCTATGCTTGGTTTAACTTGAATCAACCTCAAACTCAAGATAATTTGAAAAATGTATGGATTTGGGTGTGTGGGTTGAGTTTCGGCATAAACAAGAAAAAGAGAGAGAGAAAGAAAATTTTGGAAGTGAAAAAAAATAAAGTATGTGTGTGTGTTTTTAATTTATTTAATTTTAGTTAGTGGGGAAGGACTAAAGTGCAAATTGGCTAAAGTTTGGTTAAAAATGAAATTAGCTAGTTAAAAAGGGTGGGAAATTGTCACTAGTCAATTTTTGAAAATATTTACGGGACTCGGGTTTCGTAAAAATACTTAAAAGTTTAAACGCACACGAAAACTAATGATATAACGACTCGATACGTAATTAAAACGATATCGTCGAAAATATTAAATATCGAAACGATCGATAATGAAATATAAAATTATGGGCATCCGTCGGTATCACGATCACTAGTAGTCCTCGTTGCTCGTCAAAATATTAAAATAAAACATTTAATATCGGTTTCAACTTAAACCGTTATACATAATAATATTTAACGTTATAAAATACTTCAAAATAATAAAAAAATATAATTAAATTATGACCTTATTTTTACGGGTTTTACATCCTCACCACCTTAAGGGAGCGACGTCCCGGCGCTCAACTCTTCTCATACACGAGTTGTTCACTACCCGGAAGGATGACAGCATTCCTTGATAAGAAGTCCTTACGTTCCCGCGTGTATCTCGATCCACGATCTCCACTGGTTCTTTTACAAAACGCAACTTGTCGTCAAGTTATATCTCACCAAAAAGGAATAAATAAATACTTATCCACCAGTCACCCGTCAAGCTCGACACATGAAAATTTTTTATGAATCACACGAAGCTCATTCGACGACAAGAATAGGTGACAGGATTTTCGGGTAAGTCGAGTTGAAAAGAATGTTGCAAATTAAAGGATATCCATCGGCCGGATAGTCATGGACACACATCAAAAGAACTAACAAGAAAAACATTTTCGTCATTGGAGGGTGCTCACACGCGGGTCCCTACTCAAAATGATAATGCAAAGACACCATCTCACTTTCGCCAACGCGTATTAAAGTCTCAATAAATATCGTCGTTGAAAGTCAAAAAGATATTACATAATATGTGTTCTACATGATCGGACGTCATCGGATGACGCCGCCTCAAGTTCTCACAACTTACGATCATTTGACTAGATCACACACCATATAAGTACATAAAAGAAAAGGTCGAACATAAACATCGAGTATAGATCTCCACCGTTAATCATCGAGAAAACCTTGAACGAACCCTTGATAATAACCACTTGATCTCCAGAGTCTTTCCACTTGCGGTGTCGGCTTCAACATACTCCTCGAGGTTGTAACGAATTTATTAACTCCATTCATTAAGAGATTCGGTCCTCCATCATTCCACAAGTACACGCATAAATCCTGGTGACACTTATCGTTTCTTCTTATACACTGCTTCCCGAGATTCATTTTAAACTCAGAATAAAAATAGTGATCTTCAATACGAGGAACAGAACGAGATAAAAATGACTTCAATAAACGCATAAACGAACAAGATGTGGTAAAATAATTTAAGATTAACGATCGACGAGGGATCTCGACTCACGTAACCGTAAAACATAATTATTCACAATACTAGAAATATGAGAGCGAAGAATGAATTATACATTATCATTAAAATAACATTTGTCACAATTATCCGCCCTGATTTGGTATTACCTTAAGACTCAATTGAGGTACTTTCTTGATAAAGATGATATATTAAAAATAGAAGTTAAATAGCTTCATAATTTATTTTGGTTGTCTTAAGAAACTTTGAAAGATTGAGATGAATTTATTAATTAAGCTCGTATTGATAGTTACAATTAGAAAATATAATTTCTAAATTAAATCATTATTAGGAATATTAATTAAACTGGTAATTTCATTATATTAAATGTAAAGTATGATAAATCAATTACTTCAATAGATAGAACATGATTTCATTTTAAACATTAGTTTTAGTTTATACAAAATATGATGTATAAATTTGACCTTTTACTTGTGATGGTTATTTCGATAATTAAAAATCATTAGAAAATATAGACAAGTTCCATAAAAATTTTATAATACTTTGTAGAAATATATAAAGGTGTTTATTATTTCAAAATAAACATGGAATATATTCGGGTTTTGAAAGGTGACAAGATATCAAACGAATACGAATGACAATAATAGTCAACGATTAATACGAAATCAATGGTACAAAAGAGAACGAAGCAAATGTCGGATGAATTCTTAAAGAGAATAATAAAATAAAGGCGTTGATGGTAAGACGATAAGAAATAGTAAATTAAATAAGTTGTGAATTTTGTTTGTGCGATCGGTGGTTCACCAACCTCATCTCATTAAGTTCGCGGTGGTCGATACATGATCGAAAACAATATCCACACAAAAGTTTTCGAATCAAGAAAAATCTAAATAATCACTTGTAGTTAAAATAAATCAAATGAATAATGTTATCGTTTAAAGAGAGAAGTCAATGCACGGTTCACACGTGTGGATTTCGAGACAAACGAGAGTGACAGACGTCATCCCGGATATACGGAAATCACTCTAATGATAATTCATTATTCACGTGCGGAGACATTCCAAAGATCTACCCAGTCGCATAAAGAAAATTGGACGAGAAGGAAGGATAAAACATCGAGACTTTTAAGTCCTTTATCGACAGTCAGTAATTAGACGAATAGTCAAAAGAAATCAATTATAAGACAAAATGAAGTAACAAGTAGAAAAACAATCATCGAGTAAAAATGTAATTAAAATCACGTAATTCGTTTAAAAGGTAAGAAAACATATGCGGATGCATAGAAATTGTGCTACTTGCATAAAATATAAAGTTTTCAAAACTTCTTTTCAATTTATTCCATTTTATTTATTTTTATAATAAATACAAGTAAAAAGTTGATTATTATCAAGATTTTTAAGGTGACTACTATTCAGCCTAGCATGGCTCCTTCTAAATTAGACATAGGTGATCAGGCCATGTATAATTTAGGGCTAGCAATGCAGTGCTCCATTTCGTCGAAAAGTATTACGTTTCTTATGTTTATATAAACCATGCCATTTGTAAAATGGAATTTAAAAATAGTTTATAAATTTATAGGATACAAGTAATTTGTGAGATACTCAATAAGCAACTTTTAATATTACAAAAAGTATTTTATAAGACCAAAGTAAAAACAATTGGTGAAAATAATCGTAAAACAATATCAGATTTATTTATAAGGTAACATTATGACAACGTATAAAGTAGCCAAAGGTTTGCAAAAAGTGGCAAATAGTAGCTCAATAAACAATCAATGATATGGTTACAAGTTAATAAGGTTTCAAAAGGTTATAAGGTTTAGACGAAAACGCCATGAGACAAGCGATAAAATATCGACGAAGAATGTGAAGACAAAACTTCAAAACTCAACCCAAATCAGTGGAAGTTTAGAAGTAAATAAAATAAAATAACATCGAAGGACAAATGTGTCATATATATAAAAATAGTAAATCAATCCATATGTGTATTCTATGTAAGATACTCGACACAACATGCTTTTAAGAAAATATATTATTCATTTTCAAGTTACACCATTAATCCGGTAATTGCTAATCCTGTAATGTTTCTATTTTTAAACATTTTAACATGTAACTAGTATTAGTTAGTTGTAAAATAATATTCATTAAAATTTTACGATCTCAAATGAACTTAAAACTGCTTAGAAACGTATAAAACTCATGTTCTGAATTTTCTATCAGATTTAACTTTTAATTATGAGCCGATTAATTGACCCGATAAACGACATCTCCAAGACTCAGAGTCTAAAGCATTTTGATGCAAAACGACGTTTCAGACGACTTTCTAGTTTTACCCGAGACCTGAAAACCAATGTAAAATGACCAAAATACCCCTGCAAGTTCTGTGCAGGTTTGACTGTTTTATTTTAAAAACACATGTTTTACTTTTAAGTTTTGACCTGTTTATACTGTCCCTACAATTTCTCCATTAAATATATTTTTCGACACTTCCTGACCACTCAAAATATATATATATATACACACATGTCTTGTGGATTTTACAACAACGAAAAATAAATCTCATAATGAGCATCAAATAAAAATATAGTATAATGAAATGACATAAGATGCTTCAAGGTATTCAACACGAAATTTAGGAAGCAAAACGGTGAAAGACGTTCGAAAATTAGATTTCAAAATGCAATGTAGGCAAATCTCCTTGGTGCCACGATTGTCCAAAAGCACAAAACATAACAAGAAAAGAATGGAACATTCACGGGTTGCACTCCGGGAGCACGAAGGTTAATGAAAAACAAATGATACAATTTTATAGAAGTAAAATCGTATTCCAATATAGCGCCATAATCTAGACGATGATTTATAAAATGACGATGACGTTACCGATATATAAGTGAACAATACACTTCAGAGTCGATACGTATAAATGGGCGACGAATTAAATCTTCGCATGTCGTATAAAACGATAATAAAGATCAACAAAATATTATGAAAAACCATGATATTATTCAACACGATTCTAAGAAATGTTTCAAAATGTGTGACTCACACAATAGCGGTTAGTCTATTCCAAGGACACATTGAGCTACACAATGGTCTAGAGACTACGTTTCAAGACGTCCAAACACAAACAGTCGGAAGACGATTTGGATATCTATATAGATATCACAAAGGGTTAAACAATGAAAGTAACGCGCGTAAATGAAGTTATGTAAGGTCATAATATAAAAATTTGCAATAAAAGCAATTTAAATACTTCAAAAATAAATACAGAAAGATCTTGAAAATTCAATGTATTTATTTAAGTTAATCATTAATAAATGATAAACTTTTATCGAAAAGTTTAACGACATAAATATATATCGATAAAAAGATGCTAGATATAAATATATATCCATAAGTGGATCATAGTATTTATTTATAAATACTTGGCAATAAGGTATACGTAATAACGTATACTAAAATTGTAATCTCAGAAGTAGCTTGAACCTGAAGTCACGCGAAGTCCGGTGCACATGACTCTTTGAAAATAAAAACTGACAGTTATAGTTTAGGTTTTTAAAATAAAGACCTAGTTCTCTATAACTCATGGCTCTGATACCAATCTTTAACACCCCCAAATTTACACGCAGCGGAATACATCTTTGGGTGCTAAACAATGATACAACAACACATAATTTATAAAGAATGACTCGAAAAGAGACGTTTCAAATTTATCGTTCCTAAAACATTTATTAGAGTAGCGTAGTCCCAAGTAATCGTTACCAAAAGATAAGTTAAAACAACATATTAGTTTGTTTTAAAAATGGAACGATAAATAAATCAAAGAGTTTGAACAACAAAAGCAGTGCACAACTTTATCCCCGTGACCTTCAAGCTTCCACTTCTTGATTACCTGAAATACATGTGAGTAAAACAATCAGCAAAAAAAATTGCCGAGTGAATCTATAGGTTTATGTAATCAATTTGAACACAAGCAAAGATTATAAGTTTGTGGCATGCTTATAAGCATCAAATAATAATTTGCATCAACAATGATAATTGTATATAGCATAAATTGCAATAAGCTCATGGAACCGAGCCCTTAAACACTCCTTTTAGAGGTCTGATAAGACAGGAGATTTATTAATTGTCAGTTACCTCCTGATTATTGGTACATTGCCGTGTACCTGACTTCTCAATACAATATGTCCAAACAGTGTGGAGGTCGGGCCTAAGCTTCTGTGACAAGTCCACACAAACTGAACCGGGGCGGCTTCCCCCATAGATCTATTAATTGTACTAGCGGTTAACCCATCATAGGTTAATTAACGGTCCATAATTGAGGCTTTAACAATGGCAATCACTTAATGCAATTTAAAGGCAACCACGGGTCCATTCATAGAGGGACAAGCATACCATAAAAATCTTGTGTTCTAAGTTTATAAAACATGTATTCCCCCTCGCGGGTTTTTAAAATCATATAATTGCGCAAACGAGGCTATAGACTCACCTTAGCCGATAGTGGTAATGAGACGATCGCCGACGATAGATGCCCGATAATCACGATAACCGCAACCTAGCAAATGAGGTGCGTACTTTAATAATAGACTCGAGAAATAAATGATACTTAATAAAATCAAACTCGAACTCATAAAACCACAATACACTCGAGAGTAAACGATATAAATAACTTCATTATACTTTACTACTCATTTACTTTACCATTTTATACTTTTAACAAAATCCGCCGGTACATACTACATGTACTAGCTTATTTACCCCTTTTAAACTTGTAAACCGTTTATGAAACGACTCGATAAACTAACTTACTATATATAGAAAGTCCTCCTACAAGTTCATCAAATGAAATTAATTTTAAAGTCCTTTACTCGACTCATTTTCAAACCACAAAATCCGGACAGATTTACGTTAATTTTTCATACAACCGTTTTAACTTATTTAAACGACTCCGTTTACAAAACCGACACTCGGGTTTTAAAGTAAACTCAACCTAATAAATAAATACCTCATTATCAGTAGGTTAAACATTTTAAAACTTTCATTTAGAGTCCCCGGGATTCGATCCAAATATCGACAACAACTATATGTAGTGTCGATACTCGTCTCCCGGTACACGATTATTCAAAACATCATAACTTCGCGCTCGTTTTGAGTTAGAAGCTCTACCTTATATCAAATCGAAGCTAAGGAAATTATCTACAACCCTAGGCTATAAGTTAAGTCATTTTCAAAACATAAAAATTTGTATTTCTCAGTTTACCTACTCCTATAAAATGGGTACCAAAATCTTGTACAAAATCAACTTTTTAACCACAACCAACCATAGAAATGGTCATTCCTATACTCTAATATCATCATACATCCATCATAACATCAAAATCATAACAAAAATAAAAATCTTTGGATCAAAATATAATTTTTAACAAGATTTCTAGCAAGAACCACCATGGATCATGCTAAAAACACCATGCATAACCATGGCTTCCACCTACCAACATCATAAAAATAAAAAGTGCTTGCATGTGTAAAAATTTTATACCTTTGTGATCCTTGATAAAAAATAGAGATGGGTCTATGCTTGGTTTAGCTTGAATCAACCTCAAACTCAAGATAATTTGAAAAATGTATGGATTTGGGTGTGTGGGTTGAGTTTCGGCATAAACAAGAAAAAGAGAGAGAGAAAGAAAATTTTGGAAGTGAAAAAAAAATAAAGTATGTGTGTGTGTTTTTAATTTATTTAATTTTAGTTAGTGGGGAAGGACTAAAGTGCAAATTGGCTAAAGTTTGGTTAAAAATGAAATTAGCTAGTTAAAAAGGGTGGGAAATTGTCACTAGTCAATTTTTGAAAATATTTACGGGACTCGGGTTTCGTAAAAATACTTAAAAGTTTAAACGCACACGAAAACTAATGATATAACGACTCGATACGTAATTAAAACGATATCGTCGAAAATATTAAATATCGAAACGATCGATAATGAAATATAAAATTATGGGCATCCGTCGGTATCACGATCACTAGTAGTCCTCGTTGCTCGTCAAAATATTAAAATAAAACATTTAATATCGGTTTCAACTTAAACCGTTATACATAATAATATTTAACGTTATAAAATACTTCAAAATAATTAAAAAATATAATTAAATTATGACCTTATTTTTACGGGTTTTACAACCTGGGTAACGATCCGAGGAGCTTTCGAATGCGTACTCAAATTATGAAAACATGGGATATATTCATATTCGTTAAATGTTTTCGTCTATATCTGATTTGAAATTCTATCGCGTAAATCATGCGTTGAACTTACTCTTTTAAGGTTAGTTATGTCTCCATATATCCTTGAATTTGTGAAGGATTATGAATTATTATTAGTCTTTTGAGAAGTTCACATCTTATCGGCGGTAATAAAACTGGAAAGTTGATAATGCCAGTGGAATGGATTGATTGGTTATGACATGACGACATTGTCTTAATTAAAGGGAACTCGAGTAGAATTCCCCTAAATGATAAGATGTTGATTATCAAAAGTGATCTAAATAATTCTTGATGGATGATCATATCCTGTATTTAGACTTGAAATTATAACGTGAATGGTTATGAACTAGTTATAGATATTGTAATCTAGAAGAACCTAATATGAATTTATTAAATGATGTTTATCTTATCTGAAACTTTAGGAAGTATTTGTTAAGGAATTACCTAGACTTTCGCCATTAAGGAAAGTTGAAATTGGTATTGATTATATTTCCGGTACTGTACTTGTGGCTTATGCACTGTACGTCAGCACCATCTGAATTAAAGGAATTACCGTACAACTGAGAGAGTTGTCGGAGAAAGATTTTATTATACCAAGCCTGTCATCCTGAAGAGCTATGGTGTTATCATTCCTTATATTTATAGATTACTGTGACTGAGTAAATTGACAATCGAAAACGATATCCATAACTCGAAATGGAAGATTTGTTCGATCATTTACAAGGTTCTAGCGTATGTTTTAAAGATTTGATCCACAGCATGGTTATCATCAACTTCGCATCTGCGGAAAAGATTATGTATTCCAATCACTACATCCAGTACTTGTAATGAACATTATGAGTTTCACGTGATGTCGTTTGGACTAACCAGTGTACATGTAGCATTCATAAATTTGGTGAATCACGTGTGTAGGCTGTAATTTGATAAATTCATGCTTGTGATCATTAAGGATCATTTGTTTGTTTATAAGAATAAGAATGAGTTAATAATTATTTATAGATTGCCCTGAATTGGCCGAACGATAAAAACATGTACTTTGAATATTTAACATGAGATTTAAGACTTAATCCTTTACATAAAATGACCGTTGGATTAATAATGGTAAGATGTATGCATATTGACTCTTCAAAAATTAAGAGCCCTTTTAAGACTTTGGATTTTACCAAAAAGAAATGGAAATATGTTTTGACAAATGTTTTAACAAAGCATTTTTAAAGGGATTATTCCCTTATACACAAACCATTTAACTAAACTTCTGTTTAGGGGTAAATGTTTGTGTATACCTCAAGATAACTTAAGAAGGACTGAGTAAAACCATTTATACCATAACCTGAAAACTTAAAACGACAATTTTTGCTTTTCAACTAAGAAAATTTTGACCAAAGTATAAACCAAAGATTTTTCGAACAATTACGGATCTTATTAAATATTTTGGATAAATCAACGAAAATCTTGTTAATTAAATTCAAATTTATTTTGAACATTTTATATAATTGGTCGAACTAAGAAATTTAAAATTTTTACGTTTACGTTTCTTAAAAATTAAATAATTATTGTTAATTCACATGTAATAATTATCGACGCTTTAAAACGTCAGATTAAGCAAAACTGATAGAAATGATAGTTGAGACAAAACTAAAACATAGAAGATATGAAGAAAGAAATTTTGAATGGATACGGTCATGATAACTATTTTATCGGTGAAGGTGAATGTAGATACTGACACATAATATAGAAAAGATAAAGAACCAAATAGGACATGTTCCTTAATAATGGTAATACAAAATAAATTGCCGAACAATTTAAAAATAAACAATGTTTGTAAAAAGATAATATAGATAATAAAAAGGGGGTTCACGGCTAACGTGAACCATTAGAATTGAGAAGACAATGACATTAAATGTATAAAAGACCACATGTGGTTGCCTAAATATGGAGGATTGTGAGATATAGTTATGTTGGAATTTGTAAGTATAAGTATTCTATTTATGTCATATATGACTAAAAGTATCTTTGTCTGAAGAAGTTGTACTGATGGCAAATTATGAAGGCAGACATCGCCTCATACATTAGTAGACGTCTAGCTATTGCAAATGTCATCATCTGAATTTGATTCGATTTGGGTCATCGTCGACAGACTGACTAAATCTGCTAATATCATTCCCGTTAATGATAAATGCAAGAGAATTATGTAAACATAGCGTGCCTGTATCGATCATCTATATCAAGATCCTCGCTTCGCATCGAATTTCTAGAGATTTGCTCAGAAATCATTGAGAACGAACCTTGATGAGAGTACTATGTACCACCCCAAATTGAAGGGACGAGGTAAAGTAACGATACAAAGTAATATAAGTGCTGTTTTATGTTTGAATGATTGACCTTTGGCAATAATCCGTATAATCATTTTCCTTTGGAAGGATTATCATTAATAATTATCGTATTAGGATCGAGATCGAATCTTGTTAGGATCTGAATCTTAGAGCATCTGTAAGCAGGAGTTGAGATGAAGACACCCGACATACACCCATTGTGAGTTGGACATGTCTTTTAGGTTTAAGGTTTCCTATGATGGCGAACCTAACCTTACAAAATACCCGACCCGCGAGGTCTGAAATGATTGTTGAAATTAGGATTTGATTATTGACTGCCGGTAGTGGGCAAGAGGTTGTGTGAATATGAAATGTAGATCTTGAAGTGCCAAATGGGTAGCAAAGTTATGCCACAATTTTTAAACTTGGAAAAATGAATTCATGATCTGACAAATCATGGGATATAAGTCCCCGTCGTATGGGACCATTGAAATGATGTAAAAGTTGGGATTGAAGGGCATATAAGCTGGATCTACCCTAAGACTTCAAGAACCGCGTGAATTATGTTTCGTAAATCGAACTTGATGGAATATCTATCAAGTGAAATTCTGATTATTCTTAGTAGAGCTTGGATCGGCGAGAAGTTGCATTCATCAGAAACCCGTGAACATCATGGATAGAGAATGTAAGTCAACATTTAGCCTGATCTTATTCCCGTAGTTATGTTTGATAAAACTCGCGTATTGTAATGAATTGCACTTGTGAGAAAAGACCAAATGTGGAGGAAATACCCACATGGCTTTAACTCTATAAGAAGCAAGTAGTAAGATGATCTTTGAGGACAAAGATCCTGTTTAGGGGTAAATGATGTGACAATCCGTCAATTTATGGTTTATATTTTATTCTCAAATATTATTTAAAAACATTATTTTAATGTTTTATTATGAACTCACTTATTTTTGGGAAGAATTTTGGATTTACGTCTTGAAGTAGCATCGACTACGTCTAAACCGGAGGATTCTACGTTACGTGCTTACATTTACATACACCGTCTTTGGTGACAGTCCGACATTTCATAAAATAAATTTATCCGTAAATATTATTTTGAGATTTTAATTTTGAGTTGGTTCATAAACTCACAAATTTACGAGAAGAGATTAGGACTTACGTGAATAATTTAACGTCCTTTACGACTAAACCGGAAACCTTAGAATTACGTATTTACGTTTTCGAACTCCGTTTTTGATGAGGTAATTTTTATTAGATTCGTTTTGTGCCGTTGATTCATAATTTATAAAAACGTTTTTCGTAAAACGACCCGAGGGCACGCAAATCAAGGAAACTAGAATCGAGGAGTATCCGTAAATAATTGGGGATGAGACAAAACAAGTTTTGCCCCACCCCCAATATGGGATGGTTTAAGCTTGCCACCACACCACTTGATGTGTCAAAGTGGTAGCTTAATGCTTACACTTGTTAAGCAAAGCTTAACAAGTAAGCTACACTTTCCACCTAAACAACAAAACCACTCAAAACCACTTCATTTTACCATTTGTAACTAGAAACTCATGCAAACCACTCTCACTAGTCTCCTCTCTCTCTAAAATTCGTCCAACCTTCATAAAAAACAACCCTCATTTGATCTATGTTAGCCATAAACTCATGTGTTACTCATACACATGATGATGCTACTTTGAAGCTTTGAAGATTGGAGGTGATTCTAACATCCAAGGAGAAGATTTGTTGGTGTCATAGGGCTTATTTTCCATGAGAAGTTTATAAATGTTGGTAGACTTGAAGATGATATTGGTTCATCACAAGTTTTGCCATCAAAATCCAAGCCTTGTTCATCAAAGACTCATCTTTTCATCACTAATGGTGGTATAAAGATTGTTCTTCCTATCCTCTTGTTATTTTGATTATGTAATCATGTATTTTCTTTCCTATTGTATATATTTATGATGATTATATGATGATAAAAATGTTATGTGGGGATTTGGTGTTGATAAATATAGTTAAAAAGATGGAAAACCATAAGTAACAAGGTTAAAATCTTGTTTAAATTTGATGGCTGTATAAATCAGTAAAGAAACATGTCATGAACTGATAAAATGATGAAGTAGAATTGATATACAGTAAGCTATGAGTCTTTTACACATGTGAGAGTTGGCCATGCAATGGAATCATTGTAATGAGTGAGATATGATCAAAACAAGTTTAAGATACAAATCTGAGTTCACTGTTTTGGACGATTTTTAGAAAATATTTAGAAGATGATTCAACAGTAGCTATAGAAGAGTTAAATGGAGCACATATCATGTAGTTTATGTGATAAAAATTTGAGCTTCTATCTCCATATAGAACTCAAGATATGGCAGTTTTGGTGAAAGTGAAGATAAAAATCAGATTTTTGGAAATTAAAGAATAATACTATTGTATAAGCACTCAAAATTTAATAGTATAAAATATAAATTAAAACCCACTAACTTATAAAACTTATTTATATAAATATTTAAAAGGGTAAATGAATGAATAACTTATATAAATGGTAGTGAAATAATACTTATAAGTTATAAAACTATAAACATTGTTTTTACGACTTTTTCGGCTAATACCGTAAAATTAACGTTTTTGTTAAATAAAACTTAGATGGTTGGACCCGTCTAATGAAAACTTTATAAAACTTATATACTGATATATAGACATGTATAACAAGTAAAAACCGATAAAACCCGAACTATAGGGCATACGGGCATTAACGAGCTAAGTAAACATAGTGGACTAATACTTGAGCTAATAATTGGACTAAATGAGATAAACACTCATAAAAAGAACTTATTGGGCTTAACCCATTTGGGCCCAACATGGAAAGTATACATACTGATAAAATAAGTATAACAAGGATTAAAACAAGTTAAGAACTTATAATAGGCTTATTGAACCTAAAACACGTAAATAGGTAAAACTAGTAAGCTAGTATAAAAGTTACTGACATATGACACTAAAATGAGTAAACGAGAATGTTTAAACCCACTTGATCATCATATATATATATATAATCATCATATGTATACATAATTTTTATTTTTATAAAGTCATTGGACATGAGTCTAAGACGATTATTATTTGTCTAGGTTTCCGTGATTGAAGCACGTACCGTACGACCGAATTGCCGATAACCCGCCTTCCCACATCAACGTGAGTTCATAGCCTCGCACTCTTTTAAATGTTTTATAAATGCTTTATAAACCCGCGAGGGAGATAACATGTTAGTTTTTATAAAAGTTTGGACACCATTTGTCCCGATTGCTTGTTTATTTGATTTGGACCCGAAAGATTGAATGACCCGATTGTATGACCCGATAAATGATTAAAGGACCCGATAGATGAAATAAAATGGATTATTAAAGTTAGGTTATGTCACTAAAAGTCCCATTAGCATGAATTGTGAACTACCGGGATTTGGTAGACGCTTATGCATTTAATAGTACTATTTGGGGACGATCACCCCAGTTCACGCCTTGACGGTTGATCCCCGTCGTGCCACATTGATTGGTAAGCGAATTTATGTATGAGAAGATTTCAATAGCGTGACCTTTGTGACGACACGCTACTTTAGATGGGCAAAATTGGTATCGGGTTAGCTACCCGTTGTTGGTTTAGTAAGGTAACAATGTCATGCGGCTTATAATAATCCAAATCACCAAAATATTACTGGACGCTCCGGATTACGATGTATTGCCTGACTAGCAATACTGGGTCATACTATTGATATTATGTTTGTATTTTGGTTTTCATAACCATACTCATATAACGGTTTTTATTTTCATACAACGTCATAAGACATATTGTATGATGTTTTTACGACATTCGCTCGTATAATGATTTTTAAGGCAAATGCCTATATTATGATTTTCGATAAGGATTTATATAAAATGACTTTGGCTATTTCATGGCCTATTACACAGATTTGTATAAAATGATTTTGGCTATTTTACGGCCTATTGCAATGATTTGTACGAATTGATTTTTGGTACTAATTTTATACCAAAGTTATATTGATGGAAATTATTAAACTCTATGAATTCACTCGGCGTTATCGCTGACCTTTTCTTTTAACATGTTTTATCTCAGGTACTTGAAGGTAATTCCCGGGAAGACAACAAGAATTCATGGCCCGCACCTAAATAATATTTTTCCATTCAAATACTTTGTAAAACTTTGTACGAAATATAATGACTTGGGACCGATGTAACTTTGATAATTATGAATGGAAATGATTTATTATTAAACGACGCGATTTTTATGCGTTGTCTATGATGTGAGTAATGTGCTATCCCGTAACACCAACTAGTCTTCCGCTGTACTGAGTTGTATAAATTTGGGGGTGTTACATCTGGCCAACGTGATAATAGTTACATCAAATAACATGGGTTTATTGGGATCATAGGATGCCTCGATGAGTTCTCAGAACAATGAGGGAGGGCTGATGAGACCAAATTCAAAAAGACAGAATGATGATTTAGCCATAAATAGAATAAAATAAGTATGCACGAATAGAATACTCATAAATCCAGTCTCAGTATCTAATTTATAACCAGAAATTTGTATCCAGAATTTCAGTATAACATAATAATCAGAATATACGAATCAGAACTAGTCTAGAAGTGCCTTACCTTGAGTTAGGCATTCAACCTGTAGTAAATTTAAGAAGTTTCAAACTCAGACTCATAATAAGTAATTTCAAGTAAGTATAGTAGATGTTATGACAAGATTTATGGTTAGACAAAATAGTCAGAATTGCAGAAATGAAACTAATAAGAGCAGTCTAAGTGGGGGAGACTTAGTGCCTGAGCTTAATACATGCAAAGATAGTCATCTCGAGGTAGTTCGTGGGGACACGAACGGAACAACTGGGGGAGAATTGTAACAACCCAAAATCGCATCTTATGTATTTTATTACCATAATGCCATTGCGCAAGTTTGACTACGACTTTATAAGTTTGAATGCCTTACGAGATTGGTTAGTCAAACCCGATAGTCAAACTATAAGTATAATATCATGTATGTGTTTTAGAATGTATTATGTGCCCCAAGTATTAAGAGAAAAGAACTCGAGGTGTCTAAGTTGCCAAAATTTCAAAATATATTCAGAGGTTAAATTACAAACTTAACCTTATGGCATTATAACCTCAAAAGTCCAGCAACTAGCCTCATTCATACATGTGTCTTGATACGTGTTCTTCCCATAGGTGTTAGGTGTTAGGAGGGAAAAGATCTGTTATCCTAAATTGCTAGAGAATTATTGTAAGAAATTTAAAAAAGGAATAACCAAGAACAAGAATTATGATGGTATGATTAAGGAGGAACAAGAAGGTTTAATCTTAAAAATCCATTCTTCAATTAAGGTATGTAAGTATATGTTATGATTTATGTGATGTTGAAATTAAAGGTTTATGTAAATTAAGAGTTTATGCTTATTTGGGGGGTTTTATGAAAACCTAGTTTAAATTAGTGAACTATGACAAAATTAATGTTGTGACTTTTGTTATGATCTAACCATGTTAAGAATCAAGTAAATGAATCATGGTTAAAAGATGAGTATGATGAACTCAAGTAATTGATAGATGTAATGATGCTTATGATCAATAAAGGGGTGTTTGGCCAGACTTTAAATATCACCTAAATAAGTGAATTTGGTTTAAGGCCTGAGAAATAATGACTTAGACATGTTAAATAAGCTCGGATATAAGTTTGTTAAAGAGTAGGATAGCTTATTATGGGTTTTGGGTCGTTCTGGTGATGACCCAAATTGGGACAACAAGGTTTGCAGAAATTTGCGCAGACTTGTAAAAATGATAGAAAAATAACTGTAACTCCGTTTGGAGCGTGCCTTACCTTTTCAGAAAAGCGAGAGAGCCTACTTTCCAACAAAAATAGTACCAAGTATTGATTCCAAGTCTAAGTGGGTCAAAAACAGCAAAGTGCAACAGACTGCAAAAATTCTGCATAAAAGTGACTTTTAGTAAAAAGTGTTCAACGATGAAATAGCACCTTATGTGAATATGTTTGTGTGTTTTAGACCCAAATACATGTTAGATATATGAGCTATGAAGTTCTAAATGTCTTAATATGGTTATAATATGCTTAGGTGCTATTGGAAGGCTTATGGGTGCATAATGAAGATCTAAGGTGCGCAACGGTTTTAGATTTATGTTATTAGATTACACATGACGTAAGAATGTTTGTTTAGCTTCAGAATGTAGCCGGAGGTTGCGATGTTTAGATATTCAGAAATAGCCGAGTATAATTTATCATGTCACGATTCGGGTTTAACCGAAAGCAAGCCAAGTATAGGACACCCACAGTGCGTATCAAAATCATGTTTAGGATGTTCACGAGGAGCATCATATCATGTTTATAAATCTCACAACGAGCATTACTATCACGTTTGGATTTCTCACAAGGAGCATCACATCATGTTCATGATGTTCACAAGGAACATCGTTATTATGAGTTACGTGCTCACAAGTAACATCATAGACAAGGATAGGGTGCCCAGAAACGCATCAATAATCACGTTGACCTGAGTGGTCATACTAGCATGTCAAGTAATCATGTTGACCTGATTGGTCATACTAGCATGTCAAGTAATCATGTTGACTAGATTGGTCATATTATCATGTCAAGTAGTCATGTTGACCTGAATGGTCATACTATCATGTCAAGTAGTCATGTTGACCCGATTGGTCATATTAGCATGTCATGTACTTATGTTGACATGATTAGTCATATAATCATGTTAAGTAGTCATGTTATCCCAAGCGTCCTAAGTGGATGACCCGAGCATCCTAAATGGATGACAATGACGTCCTAAGTGGATGACGAAAGCATCCTAAGTGGATGACCCGTACTTTAATTAGTACATACGTCCTTCGTGGATTACCCATTTAAACAAGCACAATGTCATATTAGCGTCCCAAGACGAGTACTCATCGGCTAGGGACTTTATTACACAGAACAGGACGATTAAGTATCGTATAGTCATATGAGATGCCATAATCTATATATGTACATGATACAGGTGCAAGACGACTATATGTCGTACCTAATATAGAATTATTTATTTATAGAACCATGTTGCAGAATTGCAAGATTTCTCAGATCCCGTTAACTCACTAAGTCGCAAGGACTTACCGTTCTCAGTTCAATGTTTTTTCAGGTTATTGTAAGATAAGTTGGAGCTCGTAGATGGTAGCTAGGAGTGCATTAAGAAAAGAAGACGCTTATGCTCGGTTAGATTCGAGCGACTCTTCCCTTACACTTTGATATTTCTTGTAACGCTCCAATATTTTCAGAGGTCTTAAATTAACCAGTTTTAAATGACTTAGTAGCTCATGAGTATGTTTTGTAAGTAAATGACCTATATGGAGATTTTTTGTTATATATAAAAAAATTACTCGAGTCAGGGCGTTTCAAGTTGGTATCAGAGCTTTTGGTTTGAGGGATCTGAGTATCCTTGTCAGTGGGAGGGTCCTTAGACTTAAACCATAGCTCGGTATGGACCATAGACCATGTAGTTTTATCATGCTTCATGTATAATTGATTAGAACTATGTTAATTTTATTAGTATCCCAGACTTGCCATGCTTAGTTAAGTTCATTATATGTAGATCGCCATGTCCTAGTATAATGCACGTAAGAAAGTATGAATATTATGACTAGCATGCCTTATGAGACCATGCTTAGAAGCGTTTAGATTTAGTAGAATAACAAGTCGAATGATGAACATGAATGATGTGGCATGTTTCATACCTCTGATAAAGGATTAGATCAATAAGAAATTCACGATATAGCTGGTAAAGATAAGAAATCAGAAACCGTTAAGCAATATGATCGTTACATCATGACCAGTAGCTCAGTAAGTTAAAAAGAGTTAGAATGCACGCAGTTAAGTCCATTATTAGACAATGCTTAGTATCTAGTATATGACTCATAAATCATGTATAGTACATGTTGACAGTGAAAAGACAAATAAATCAGCATGAATCATGACTAGAACCAGAATATCAGAAATGTTATATCATGTTAAGTAGTGTAGATTGTCAGAATCAGACTTAGCATGCATGTTATGTTATGATTAGCATGGTATCATACTAAGATAAGAATAGTAGCATAATACATGAATAGCATCACATAAATGGTAACAGATTAACATGATAACAGAACATGATTCTAGGTTGAAGTTTTTATTAATGAGTCGGGATAGAATATAATGGCAATAAAGGCATGTTTATGAGATGCAAGTATTATGACGTCTGGCCAACGTGATAATAGTTACATCAAATAACATGGGTTTATTGGGATCATAGGATGCCTTGATGAGTTCTCAGAACAATGAGGGAGGGTCGATGAGACCAAATTCAGAAAGACAGAATGATGATTTAGCCATAAAAAGAATAAAATAAGTATGCACGAATAGAATACTCATAAATTCTACCAGTCTCAGTATCTAATTTATAACAAGAAATTTGTATCCAGAATTTGAGTATAACATAGTAATCAGAATATACGAATCAGAAGTAGTCTAGAAATGCCTTACCTTGAGTTAGGCATTCAACCTGCAGTAAATTTAAGAAGTTTCAAACTCAGACTCATAATAAGTAATTTCAAGTAAGTATAGTAGATGTTATGACAAGATTTATGGTTAGATAAAATAGTCAGAATTGCAGAAATGAAAATAATAAGAGCAGTCTAAGTGGGGGAGACTTAGTGCCTGAGCTTAATACATGCCAAGATAGTCATCTCGAGGTAGTTCGTGGGGACACGAACGGAACAAGTGGGGGAGAATCGTAACAACCCAAAATCGCATCTTATGTATTTTAATACCATAATGCCATTGCGCAAGTTTGACTACGACTTTATAAGTTTGAATGCCTTACGAGATTGGTTAGTCAAACCCGATAGTCAAACTATAAGTATAATATCATGTATGTGTTTTAGAAAGTATTATGTGCCCCAAGTATTAAGAGAAAAGAACTTAAGGTGTCTAAGTTGCCAAAATTTCAAAATATATTCAGAGGTTAAATTACAAACTTAACCTTATGGCATTATAACCTCAAAAGTCCAGCAACTAGCCTCATTCATACATGTGTCTTGATACGTGTTCTTCTCATAGGTGTTAGGTGTTAGGAGGGAAAAGAGCTGTTATCTTAAATTGCTAGAGAATTATTGTAAGAAATTTAAAAAAGGAAGAACCAAGAACAAGAATTATGATGGTATGACTAAGGAGGAACAAGAAGGTTTAATCTTAAAAATCCATTCTTCAATTAAGGTATGTAAGTATATGTTATGATTCATGTGATGTTGAAATTAAAGGTTTATGTAAATTAAGAGTTTATGCTTAATTGGGGGGTTATGAAAACCTAGTTTAAATTGGTGAACTATGATAAAATTAATGTTGTGACTTTTGTTATGATTTAACCATGTTAAGAATCAAGTAAATGAATCATGGTTAAAAGATGAGTATGATGAACTCAAGTAATTGATAGATGTAATGAGGCTTATGATCAATAAAGGGGTGTTTGGCTAGACTTTAAATAACACCTAATTAAGTGAATTTGGTTTAAGGCCTGAGAAATAATGACCTAGACATGTTAAATAAGCTCGGATATAAGTTTGTTAAAGAGTAGGATAGCTTATTATGGGTTTTGGGTCGTTCTGGTGATGACCCAAATTGGGACAACAAGGTTTGCAGAAATTTGCGCAGACTTGTAAAAATGATAGAAAAATAACTGTAACTCCATTTGGAGCGTGCCTTACCTTTTCAGAAAGGAGAGAGAGCCTACTTTCCAACAAAAATAGTACCAAGTATTGATTCCAGGTCTATGTGGGTCAAAGACAGCAAAGTGCAGCAGACTGCAGAAATTCTACATAAAAGTGACTTTTAGTAAAAAGTGTTCAACGATGAAATAGCACCTTATGTGAATATGTTTGCGTGTTTTAGACCCAAATACATGTTATATATATGAGCTATGAAGTTCTAAATGTCTTAATATGGTTATAATATGCTTAGGTGCTATTAGAAGGCTTATGGGTGCATAATGAAGATCTAAGGTGAGCAACGGTTTTAGATTTGTGTTATTAGATTACACATGACGTAAGAATGTTTATTTAGCTTCGGAATGTAGCCGGAGGTTGCGATGTTTAGATATTCAGAAATAGCCTAGTATATATTTTCATGTCACGATTCGTGTTTAGCCGAAAGCAAGCCAAGTATAGGACACCCACAGTGCGTATCAAAATCATGTTTAGGACGTTCACGAGGAGCATCATATCATGTTTATAAATCTCACAAGGAGCATTACTATCACGTTTAGATTGCTCACAAGGAGCATCACATCATGTTCATGATGTTCACAAGGAACATCGTTATTATGAGTTACGTGCTCACAAGTAGCATCATAGACAAGGATAGGGTGCCCAGAAACGCATCAATAATCACGTTGACCTGAGTGGTCATATTATCATGTTAGTACTCATGTTGACCTAGTCATATTATCATGTCAGTAGTCATGTTGACCTGAATGGTCATATTAGCATGTCAAGTACTCATGTTGACCTGACTGGTCAAACTAGCATGTCAAGTAATCATGTTGACCTGATTGGTCATACTAGCATGTAAAGTAATCATGTTGACCAGATTGGTCATATTATCATGTCAAGTAGTCATGTTGACCTGAATGGTCATACTATCATGTCAAGTAGTCATGTTGACCTGATTGGTCATATTAGCATGTCATGTACTTATGTTGACATGATTAGTCATATAATCATGTTAAGTAGTCATGTTATCCCAAGCGTCCTAAGTGGATGACCCGAGCATCCTAAGTGGATGACAATGACGTCCTAAGTGGATGACGAAAGCATCCTAAGTGGATGACCCGTACTTTAATTAGTACTTACGTCCTTCGTGGATTACCCATTTAAACAAGCACAATGTCATATTAGCGTCCCAAGACGAGTACTCATCGGCTAGGGACTTTATTACGCAGAACATGACGGTTAAGTATCGTATAGTCATATGAGATGCCATAATCTATATATGTACATGATACAGGTGCAAGACGACTATATGTCGTACCTAATATAGAATTATTTATTTATAGAACCATGTTACAGAATTGCAAGATTTCTCAGATCCCGTTAACTCACTAAGTCGCAAGGACTTACCGTTCTCAGTTCTATGTTTTTGCAGGTTATTGTAAGATAAGTTGGAGCTCGTAGATGGTATCTAGGAGTGCATTAAGAAAAGAAGACGCTTATGCTCGGTTAGATTCGAGCGACTCTTCCCTTGCACTTTGATATTGCTTGTAACGCTCCAATATTTTCAGAGGTCTTAAATTAACCAGTTTTAAATGACTCAGTAGCTCATGAGTATGTTTTGTAAGTAAATGAATAATATGGAGATTTTTCATTATATATAAAAAAATTACTCGAGTCAGGGCGTTTCAAGTTGGTATCAGAGCGTTTGGTTTGAGGGATCTGAGTATCCTTGTCAGTGGGAGGGTCCTTAGACTTAAACCATAGCTCGGTATGGACCATAGACCATGTAGTTTTATCATGCTTCATGTATAATTGATTAGAACTATGTTAATTTTTATCAGTATCCCAGACTTGCCATGCTTAGTTAAGTTCATTATATGTAGATCACCATGTCCTAGTAGAATGCACGTAAGAAAGTATGAATATTATGACTAGCATGCCTTATGAGACCATGCTTAGAAGCGTTTATATTTAGTAGAATAACAAGTCGAATAATGAACATGAATGATGTGGCATGTTTCATACCTCTGATAAAGGATTAGATCAATAAGATATTCACGATATAGCTGGTAAAGATAAGAAATTAGAAACCGTTAAGAAATATGATCGTTACATTATGACCAGTAGCTCAGTAAGTTAAAAAGAGTTAGAATGCACGCGGTTAAGTCCATTATTAGACAGTGCTTAGTATCTAGTATATGACTCAAAAATCATGTATAGTACATGTTGACAGTGAAAAGACAAATGAATCAGCATAAATCATGACTAGAACCAGAATATCAGAAACGTTATATCATGTTAAGTAGTGTAGATTGTCAGAATCAGACTTAGCATGCATGTTATGTTATGATTAGCATGGTATCATACTAAGATAAGAATAGTAGCATAATGCATGAATAGCATCGCATAAATGGAAACAAATTAACATGATAACAGAACATGATTCTAGGTTGAAGTTTTTATTAATGAATCGGGATAGAATATAATGGCAATAAAGGCATGTTTATGAGATGCAAGTATTATGACGTCTGGCCAACGTGATAATAGTTACATCAAATAACATGGGTTTATTGGGATCATAGGATGCCTCGATGAGTTCTCAGAACAATGAGGGAGGGTCGATGAGACCAAATTCAGAAAGACAGAATGATGATTTAGCCATAAAAAGAATAAAATAAGTATGCACGAATAGAATACTCATAAATTCTACCAGTCTCAGTATCTAATTTATAACCAGAAATTTGTATCCAGAATTTCAGTATAACATAATAATCAGAATATACGAATCAGAAGTAGTCTAGAAATGCCTTACCTTGAGTTAGGCATTCAACGTGTAGTAAATTTAAGAAGTTTCAAACTCAGACTCATAATAAGTAATTTCAAGTAAGTATAGTAGATGTTATGACAAGATTTATGGTTAGATAAAATAGTTAAAATTGCAGAAATGAAACTAATAAGAGCAGTCTAAGTGGGGGAGACTTAGTGCCTGAGCTTAATACATGCCAAGATAGTCATCTCGAGGTAGTTCGTGGGGACACGAACGGAACAAGTGGGGGAGAATTGTAACAACCCAAAATCGCATCTTATGTATTTTATTACCATAATGCCATTGCGTAAGTTTGACTACGACTTTATAAGTTTGAATGCATTACGAGATTGGTTAGTCAAACCCGATAGTCAAACTATAAGTATAATATCATGTATGTGTTTTAGAAAGTATTATGTGCCCCAAGTATTAAGAGAAAAGAACTCGAGGTGTCTAAGTTGCCAAAATTTCAAAATATATTCAGAGGTTAAATTACAAAATTAACCTTATGGCATTATAACCTCAAAAGTCCAACATCTAGCCTCATTCATACATGTGTCTTGATACGTGTTCTTCTCATAGGTGTTAGGTGTTAGGAGGGAAAAGAGCTATTATCCTAAATTGCTAGAGAATTATTGTAAGAAATTTAAAAAAGGAAGAACCAAGAACAAGAATTACGATGGTATGATTAAGGAGGAACAAGAAGGTTTAATCTTAAAAATCCATTCTTCAATTAAGGTATGTAAGTATATGTTATGATTCATGTGATGTTGAAATTAAAGGTTTATGTAAATTAAGAGTTTATGCTTAATTGGGGGTTTTATGAAAAACTAGTTTAAATTGGTGAACTATGATAAAATTAATGTTGTGACTTTTGTTATGATCTAACCATGTTAAGAATCAAGTAAATGAATCATGGTTAAAAGATGAGTATGATGAACTCAAGTAATTGATAGATGTAATGATGCTTATGATCAATAAAAGGGTGTTTGGCTAGACTTTAAATAACACCTAAATAAGTGAATTTGGTTTAAGGCCTGAGAAATAATGACTTAGACATGTTAAATAAGCTTGGATATAAGTTTGTTAAAGAGTAGGATAGCTTATTATGGGTTTTGGGTCGTTCTGGTGATGACCCAAATTGGGACAACAAGGTTTGCAGAAATTTGCGCAAACTTGTAAAAATGATAGAAAAATAACTGTAACTCCGTTTGGAGCGTGCCTTACCTTTTCAGAAAGGCGAGAGAGCCTACTTTCCAACAAAATAGTACCAAGTATTGATTCCAGGTCTAAGTGGGTCAAAAACAACAAAGTGCATCAGACTGCATAAATTCTGCATAAAAGTGACTTTTAGTAAAAAGTGTTCAACGATGAAATAACACCTTATGTGAATATGTTTGCGTGTTTTAGACCCAAATACATGTTATATCTATGAGCTATGAAGTTCTAAATGTCTTAATATGGTTATAATATGCTTAGGTGCTATTAGAAGGCTTATGGGTGCATAATGAAGATCTAAGGTGAGCAACAGTTTTAGATTTGTGTTATTAGATTACACATGACGTAAGAATGTTTGTTTAGCTTCAGAATGTAGCCGGAGGTTGCGATTTTTAGATATTCAGAAATAGCCGAGTATAATTTATCATGGCACGATTCGGGTTTAACCGAAAGCAAGCCAAGTATAGGACACCCACAGTGCGTATCAAAATCATGTTTAGGATGTTCACGAGGAGCATCATATCATGTTTATAAATCTCACAAGGAGCATTACTATCACATTTAGATTGCTTACAAGGAGCATCACATCATGTTCATGATGTTCACAAGGAACATCGTTATTATGAGTTACGTGCTCACAAGTAGCATCATAGACAAGGATAGGGTGCCCAAAAACGCATCAATAATCACGTTGACCTGAGTGGTCATATTATCATGTTAGTACTCATGTTGACCTGGTCATATTATCATGTCAGTAGTCATGTTGACCTGAATGGTCATATTAGCATGTCAAGTACTCATGTTGACCTGATTGGTCAAACTAGCATGTCAAGTAATCATGTTGACCTGATTGGTCATACTAGCATGTCCAATAATCATGTTAATCAGATTGGTCATATTATCATGTCAAGTAGTAATGTTGACCTGAATGGTCATACTATCATGTCAAGTAGTCATGTTGACCCGATTGGTCATATCAACATGTCATGTATTTATGTTGACATGATTAGTCATATAATCATGTTAAGTAGTCATGTTATCCCAAGCGTCCTAAGTGGATGACCCGAGCATCCTAAGTGGATGACAATGACGTCCTAAGTGGATGACGAAAGCATCCTAAGTGGATGACCCGTACTTTAATTAGTACTTACGTCCTTCGTGGATTACCCATTTAAACAAGCACAATGTCTGTAGAATCTTGATAACCTATGAATCTATGAAGTGGGGTGATGATTTCTAGAGAGAGAAACTAGAGAGAGAAAGTGAGAGAGAAACTATGTGTATTTTATTCAAATGAGAAACTAGAAATGTTCAACAACCAACCCCTTTCCATGGTGGAAAGGGGTTTTTATATCCAAGGCCTTATTTGGACTTGGGCCGGCCCATGACAAGCCCATGGGCCGGTTTCTTACTTAACTTAATAAGTAACACTAACTACGAGCTATTACAACATAAATAATATTGTGGAGTGACCGATACTTCTAATATACGTAAAAACGTATTTCTAACAATCTCCCCCTAAGGGAGGTCACTCCACGTTACAAAGTTCTAAACCTAGCATACTATACTAAGTCTTCGTTCTTCAGCTCGTAGTCTTTTCTTCTTTCTTTTTGTTGTGAATATTTTGATTTGATCTTTTAGGCTTTGGCTTGAGAGCATTGTTCTTTTGACCAATCACGTGTGATCTTTGCCTTCTTGTGAAACTTGCCTCCTCGTGACTCCATGTTCCACACACTTATGTCTTTTTGTTGAATTCTCGAAAGCTTCAGAGTTTGGTACAGCGGAAGACTTCATCTTGTACTTTCTTGAATTTTGGCTGAACTTTGATGCAGAAAAACATAAGCATGTGGGAACGACTTCTACAGGTACACCGCAACACCACCGTCTTTAACTGGTACACAGCAACGCCGCCGTCTTCAACAGGTACACAGCAACGCCACCGTCTTTAACAGGTACACAACAACGACACGAATAAAATGGCTTTGACATTTTATTCTAATTCGGTAGCATTTTACCTCCGGTCGGTGAAGACCGTTGGACGATATTAGATATCGTACCCGTGACGGATAGTTTCAATTAAGTAACTTCCTGACAGGATTTCGCGGGTAAACCCGTTCTCTTTATTCGACCGTCCAAAGCTGACTGCGAACATAAAGAGTGAATCACTTGGATAAATTATCCTTGTGATTTGAGGCCGTCAATTCATGAAACCTGGAACAAGTGAATTTCAATTAAGATTTTCACCATCGTTGCTTTCCAGTTATCACGAGCTCAATTCATAAAGAATCTTGCACGTCACCTACCAAGTGCTGTTTGATGTTAACACTAGAAGGATTTCCACTCGTCACTGTGATCAATAAAGAGTCACTCTGAGTGTTCTGGCAAGATCATATGATAATGCGTAGAGGCCTGGAACGAGTTTAAGTTCAATTAAGAATTAAACCACTGTTTCTTTCCAGTTTTTCACAAGATTGGTTCTAAAAGAACCGCACGTGTAACCTACCATGAGCTTGTTTGATGTTGGCTCAAGCAGGATTTCCATCTTCATTGTAATACTTGTGTATTACTCGGATGTTCTGGCAATATTACAGGAATACTGCGTAGGACTCATGAAAATCTCTTACTTTTAACAGTGTGTGAAAAAGCAAGGAATAAATGGAAAGTGTCCTAATGAGACTTTTGATGATCTCTTGGCTCTAGACTCGATAGTGCGTTTTGATTTAGTGAGCGATGGCTGGAGAGGAGTGCCACCTTTTCAATACCAGTCTATTCGGAGTGAATAAACCAATAGATAACGTGTTGATCTCCGTGTGATTAAAACAAATACCTTTTGAGAGATACTTGAGTTAGCTGGGAAGGGTTGTGCATTGCATCACTGGGTCCATGATGTCTTTCTTCAATATGGAGAATCATTAACAAAAATGACCTCAATAGCATATGTATTGACCCGGTTTCTGCCTAAAGTTGTAAGGAGGGCTTCTTTCTTTACACCCTTTATCTTTACAATTCTTTTTCATTCTTCAACCCCTTCAATGCTTACTAATACGTCATAACTAGCACCTTGTTGTGATTGTTCCAGTGCTAGCTTAAGTACTTGGTCGACATTCAGCTACGTTCACAATCTTTCTCCAACTTTCCTAGGACTTCTAATTCTATCTAGGGAATTGTCCTTGGGAAGATTCCATCGGCTCTGATGAATCATTGGACTAAACCTATTCCTACCACCCTTTTGTCACCACATTCGTCGTGAATTAAGCGTGTTTTGGGAAAGTATAGCCACTATGAAAAATCTTTGAAAATCACTTAAGGTACTTGTGATATTGAAATCAAAAGTTTTGTACCTTAGGTGTTTCGTTCATCAAAAATGCTCCCCCTTAACACGTGCTTTACACATATTAAGTTGGATAATCGTTAAGTCTTTTTCATCTTTTAGCCAAGTATCATTTAAATCTCCTTAATCCCATTTTTCTCCCCTTATCCAAAATGTTAACCATTAATATTAAGATATTGAATGGATTAACCGATCTTTGGGTAAAAATGAAATCGATGTTTGGCCATAGAACATGTTAATGCTCCCCCTTAAATTAATAAGGGATATTTGTAGTGCTTTAGTATGATATATTTTGAAAGATTTAGAATCTCGTGAGAAGTTCTTGAAAAATTATCATACCTTAACACTACATCAAGCCGTGAAAGCACAATATTCACAAATTTACATATTCACATTTAAAAACCAATATAAAGTGGACCTGAAATGTACGACCCATTAGATGGATCGTTGCAGAACTTGTGGAGCACTCCATATGGTCTACCACCAACGAATATTTCTAAACTCCTCATCAATCTACGTCACGGAGCTTTTGATCAATCTTCTTTATCACATACTTCGCCATTTGCCGATAACCCTGATGCCAATCCTCAGTCATCTCTGGTAAAGTCCCACCCGAATTGAGATGATCCAAGTTTCCTCTGACGTAGATGAGAGTCCTATCACTGTACTTATAAAGCTCACCCACCCTCATAAACTTCATTAACCCTCGACTGTTCAAGTAGAAAATCCCGCAATTCGGAACAGAAATGCCGGTATAGGGACATCTGTTGACATGTTGAGGTAGCACTTGATTCACTGGACGGGTTAGGTTAAGCTTCCTTTGGTAACTTTCGACTCCCAACTGAAGATCTTCAACTCGTTTCTTGATAACAACGCTTCGTGTGAACATACGAAGTGCTGTATTCAAGGCAATGATGTCTTCACGAGGAATATGTGTGAGTTGATCCCGGGTCATCATAAGCAACATGTCTTCGATATCCTCAAGGCGAATGATAGAAAAATCTCCCTGCTGGATTTTGTATTCTCTGTCATCCTCCCTTTTCAGACGAATCTCCGTCACATGATAATAGCCATTCTTGGCTTCAGTTTTCAGCCCTAAAATGTTGGAGATGCGGATATCGGATCTAACGTTGCTTCCTGAATTGGCTAAGCAGCAACCCCTGTACGTCCTGCGGACTCGTTCGTCCCAATGAGATGCACCTATAACAGCATACATATCATAATTATGAGTTAACCTTGGGACCCAGAGTCGGTTTACCTTTTCCTCGATCCAGGGTATTGTCCCCCAGTTGGCAGCTTTCAGCAAGGTCAAGGAGGTTGCGTACTTTGATGAACCCTTCAGAAGATACTCAAGATCATAAGTGACGAAGAAGTCGAGAGCAATTTGATTATCTTGAGAAGGATCAAGTGGAGGTGGAGCTCTTTCTGATTCATGGAGGCCTGGCCTTTGAACAGTGTTAAGAGCTTTCAGGACCTCGTCAGCATAATACTCGAACTCCATTCGGGTTAACCTGGTTTTGGCGCGAATTCTCTTATCCTTTAGCGCTCTCTTCACCAAAGACGGAGTAACCGAAGTCTTATACTCATGAGCCAGAAATGCACACAAGTCTATCGGACTACGGATACGGAGATATAGAACATCTCTGTCAGCGTCTGTGATTGGATCATATTGAGCCGCTGCCGTGATCCAAGCTTATGGTGGTTGATATGTGTGAAAACACACATCTTTTCTACCACTTAATTACAATAATAACCGGACCAAAACGTGTATTTTATGTCTTTTATGTCGGAATTATGCGTGGTTTGTGTTTTTGTTGTGATTTAGGACGAAAAGGTGAAAAGTGGAGAAAATACGGGAATTTACGGGCATTTACGGACTTTTATTGAAGAAAAAGATGAAAGACGAAGTCAAGAAGTCAAGAGTGCAAAAAGAACGGAAGTCCAAGACCAATTCTGAAGATTTATCGAAGAAATAGTCAAAAGACGGAAGTTTATCAAAAGCCGAGGAACTCAAGTCTTATTTATCGAAGAATTAAAAGACGAGTCCAAAGAAATCCCGAGACAAAAGTCATCAAAATCCAAGATTAACAAAAAGATTAAGAAGAAAGGACTTGATGGTGCAATTAACAAGAAAGGAAGGAGAGGAGGAAGCTTCCTCTAACCTCCCCCCTAATCACCTATAAATACTCTCATTTTCATTTCATTTAGTTTTGTTGGCTAGATTGACACTAGTTCTTCCACATTTACTTTTAACGCACCTTTAATTACTTGCACCTTTAATTACATGTTTTGCACCTTAATTATCTTTTTAATTCCAAGTAAGTTTTTAATTTGTGTTCTTTAAATACGTGTCTTTAATCTTTCTTTATCATTTGATCAAGTTCTTTTTATAAATCTCATTCTACCTTTCTCTCTTTTTGTTTCGGCTTGAATTTCGGATTAAGCAAGGTTTTGCTTAATCCATTTGCTTATTTTGATTAAAGTTTCGTCCTTTTTATTTCCTCATACGAAATAATCTACGAGATTGACAACCTTGTGTGCTTATTTGGAATTTTTCTTAAGTGTTTTGAAAGTTTTCTTTAAAGTTTTGATTTTTAACTTTTGATTTCATTTAAGTTTCGTGTTTAAAAGTTTGAAAGATTTTAACTTTCTAGCTTATTGTTTCGTTTTGATTTCATTTCATTAAAGTTTTTGGTAACTGCTTATTAGAATAGCTTATTTAGTTCTTGTGCTTATTACGAATTTGTATCCATCGGAAAGAGAGGGTTTTCCACATTGCGACGGTTGCATATACCACATTCCGATAGTGACAGTTTGGACAAGGGTTTTGCATTCTGATCCGGGATTGCGATTGGTGTATCTATTCCTCATTCCGATCTGGGGATTGCGATCGCATATTGCGATCGCTCTTTCCGACGGCTCTTGAGGCTTACTTAGACGAAGTGCTGCCCAATTTTCCTTAGCCATATTCCGATCTGGACCTCATTCCGATAGGTTACATTCCGATCTGAGACTTTGCGATCTGAACTTCATTCCGATCTGGGTTGTTTGGTTATTCCGATCTAAAAAGGTGACATATTCCGATCTGGGTTTCATTCAATATTCCGATAGGAGGTGTGTTCATTCCGATAGTAAGGTTGATCGGAATATATTCCGATTGGGGGTTGTTTTCTATGCTTTGTCTTGTTTAATTTTTAGTTTATGTTTTTAATACTTGTCTAAATTTTAATTTCTGCCACGCTTTAATTTTTAGTCATTTAATTAATTTACTTTTTGTCATGCTTTTAAATACCTGCACCATTATTTTAATTAGACTTAGATTTAAATTACTTGCCCTTTACTTTAACGACATTTACTTTTAAGTCTTGCACATTTAAAATTTAAAACCAACCAAAAATATTTGTTTCCACCAAAATCAACTGAGTCACATAGAGAACCTAGATCAATTCGATTAGACATACATCAACGAACATAACTTTTTAACCTGAGTAAAACATGTGTATTAAATGGCGCCGCTGCCGGCTCTTTTCGTAAAGATCAACAGTTTTCTGTGAGAGACACGTTCTTTTTGGGATCCGTTCACTTGTGAACGTTATTTTTCTTGCATAAAAAATTCAAAAAACCATAAAAATTAAAAATTTCAAAAATCCAAAAAGATTTTATCTTTATTGTGTATATATATTGTTTTTGTGTTTGGTTTCTTTTTCTTTTGCATTTTCAGGTGTATGCGTACTAGATCTTCTAATTATCAAGAGCCCGAGCCTCGAGAAGATTTAGATATGGCAGGTGTTAACAACAACATTCCACCGAACCTGAATAATAATAATAACAACAATGCTCTTCCACAGCCCGATCTTCGGACCATGGAGGAACTTTGTCAACCAACAATGTTTGGACGAGGAGGACCGATTGCGCCGATGCAAATCAACGCTCCTGAGTTTTCGTTGAAGCACCACATGATTCAGCAAGTACAAACAAACCCATTTAGAGGATTGCCTGATGATGATGCCAACAAACACCTCGACAAGTTCATTACAATCACCCAGAGCATGAAGTTGGCTGGTGCCACTATGGATGAGCTTCGCCTACAACTCTTTCCACACACTCTATTACATCATGCCGAGAAATGGTTTGATCGTCTCCCGAAGAATTCTATTCACACTTGGGATGACATGACTCAACGCTTTTTGTCGCGCTACTTTCCACCATCCATGGTCACAAGCCTTCGCAATCAGATCAGCGGTTTCATGCAAGATCCCGATGAATCTCTTTTTGATGCATGGGAAAGATATAATGTCTTGATCGACCGTTGTCCAAACCACAACATGCTTCCGGTCACCTTGATCGATACTTTCTACAACGGATTGACTTTTCGAGATCGTGATACGATCAATGCAGCCGCCGGTGGCACATTCATGAAAAGGAGACCCGAGGAGTGTAGAGAGTTAATTGAAAACATGACTACTCATCATAAGAACTGGGATTCCTCTGCTTCTTCTAGAAACAACACGAGAGTCAATGTTTCTTCTACCTCAGCAAACCCTGAGATGACCGAACTCACCCGCATGATGGCTGAAATGAGCAAAAGTATTACGCTTCTCGCTTCAAACCAACAACAACAACAAGTTAAAGCGGTTGCTAATCCTTGTGAAACATGTAGCGGTCCTCACTCATACACCGATTGTCCTTCGACACAAGGAAATCCGGAAAATGTGTATGCAGCGTACGGTAATTATTCACCGGAAAATTACCAAGCTAGACAACAAGGGGATAGAAATCTGCTGAGCTACCGTTCCAACAACTACCTTTCACCCGGTTTTTCTCCTCAAAACCAAAATCCTGCCAACAACTACAATAGAAGCAACCAAATCCCACCTCGTGCTTCTAACCCTTATCAACCACCCACCCAACAACACCCACCCATTAATCCCGATGTTGACACAATCATGAGAACTCAAGGTGAGCAAATCAAGAATCTACAGAGCCAAATAATCAATTTGAAAGGAGATATCTTGAAGCAAGGTAATGACATCAGAACCGAGGTTCGTGATAATCTTCACTCCTCTTTCATCACTCAAACAACTGAATTGAAGAATCTGTTGGCTAGTTTCTTGCCCAAAGCTCAACCTTCTTCTTCTTCGGGTTCTCTACCTTCAAACACCGTCACTAATCCGCGAGCTAATGTGAGTGCTATAACTACACGTAGTGGAATTACCATTGTCAATCCACCTGACTCACCACCATCATCTACACCTCCTCCACCACCATATATCCCTACTCCTCTTACACTTAGTGATAGTACACCATTACCGTCTCCGCCTCGTCATGACGATGTATCTCGGAAGGACCCTTCAACATCACAACCTTCACCACCTACACCTTCACCTAACCCTTATCAACCTAGAATCCCATACCCTTCTCGCATAGGCAAGACCAATGATCTAACCAAGAATGACTGCCAAGTATCGAAATATGTGGATATGCTATCTAAAATGACCATCAACATTAGCCTTGTTGAAGCACTTTGCCACATGCCGAAATTTGTCAAAGCATTCAAGGAATTGCTTAGCAAGAAGGAGAAGCTGATTGAACTCGCCAACACACGCTTAAATGAAAACTGCTCTGCAGTTCTTCTTAGAGAACTTCCAGAAAATCTTGGAGATCCCGGTCGCTTTGTGTTGCCTTGCGTGTTCAACAAAACTGAAGAATTTACTGCCCTTGCTGATCTCGGGGCTAGTATTAATTTGATGCCACTCAGTGTTTGGAAAACACTATCATTGCCCGACCTCATTCCAACAAAGATGACTCTCGAACTTGCAAACCGCACTCTCGCTTACCCCGTTGGTATAGCCGAAGATGTGTTTATCAAAGTGGGCACATTTACTTTCCCGGTCGATTTTGTCGTCGTTGATTATGAAATGGACCCTCGTATTCCTTTAATACTTGGTCGGCCATTCTTGAGAACCGGACGTGCTTTAATAGATGTGGCCGAAGGTGAGTTAATCTTACGAGTCGGGGATGATTCAAAAAATTTTAAAATGGGGAAGCTTACAGGCAAATCTTTTGGAGGCCGAGAATCAGTGAATATGATAAATGTGCTCGATGACTTTACCGTCTATGACAATCCTCTATTCGAGTCTTCCACTGATAATCCACTCTTTGAAGATAATGTGGATGATTCTCACTCTACTTTGGACGCTTCTACCATTTATGATTCACCACCGGTCTTCGATGCTTATGATGATGATTCTAGCTCAGATTCGGATGATTTTGATTGTACTTCTGAGTATCCCGAGCTGCCCACTTTCGATGATTTTGATGAGGCTGATACTCTATCGAGCGATTCTTCACATGATGAAGATCCTCCGCCATCACTCGATCCTACTTTGGACGATTATTCATTTGAGGAAGATTTCTCTGAATTTCTCAACACATACTTCCCTCATGAGAGTGATGCTCCTCCTTTGGACTTTGAAGATTATCGTCTTGATCCTACTTTGGATTTGAAGAGCATTTTGTCCAAGGAGAAGAAACCGGTCGACACCGAAATCCGTTGCACTTATGATTTAACACCTCTTTGTCCTCCTTCTGAGGACGAGGTTGTGCTTCTTTGCGGATCTTCTTCACACTGGGCTGAGCCTGAGTGCTATTTTCCCTTAAAGGAAAAGGTGTTCGACCCCGGTATTGAAGTCTTTAAGCCATCTTAGTATCCACCTGATGAAATAAAAGGAAAAATCTTTGGAACCATTGAAGACATTCTTGCACCACTTCATACTTGCTCCCACCGTGCTCCATCACTGCTTAAGGGAACCCTGCCACTTCTCTTTTGGCTTGCCTTGTTCGCCTTAAGCTCGTGCTTATTGATGGATGAAAACTACGTCTTCGATCCTGGTGGATATGTTTCTTGCTTCTTCCGTTGATGATCAAGGTCGAGTCAGGCTCACGACTCGGTTAACAAAAAACCAAGCGCTTCTTGGGAGGCAACCCATGCATCTATCTTTTCGCTTTCTTTATCATAAGTGTAGGGGGGACCCCTTTGGATTGCTATTTCCTCTCCTCACTTCTTAATCAGGGATTCGAGCTTCAATGATCCACTTCTTCCCGGTTCTATCCTAAACTCTTTTTGATTCACTATTTTATATTTTTCTCAAATATTAAAATAGGAATCTCTTTAGTTGTCTTTTCCTTAGCAAGATTTAAACAACGTGCACAATGTTCTAAGTGTAGGGGAGTTTACTCCCATATGCTTAAACATTGAGGACAATGTTTATCTTAAGTGTAGGGGGGACTTCTATCGAAGTTAAGTGGTCTTTTCCTTGTATTTGTCCTCATTTTAACCGGAAAATCAATTTTTCGACATTTTTCAAAATTTTTAATCTATTTTGGCCTATTAGTTTTTTCCCTTTTGTATAGTTATTTTCTTTCCCTATTAGAATAAATGTTTAATAAGTGGTTTTAATTTTCAAACGTTGTGAATCTTTTGACTCAATCCGAGTTTACTCTAGCTAGTATCCTTAACGTGTTTAAGTCAAGTTTTGCTAGGCTTTTATATAGGGAGCTATAAAACGCGAAAGTCTTAACTCTCACGGGTTAAGAACAAGAACTTTTCGCAAGTTCCTATAATTGATCCTAGAGAGTCATTTATCAAGGGAACTTTAAAATACGATTTCTAAACTTGAAAAAGTCTAAGAATTTGCAAGATCCTATAGGCGACTCGAAAACCCAAAACTTTGATTTAATAGGCTAAGTATCCACGAGTCTCATTACTTGAGATTTTAAACTGTGGAGAACGAGAGATGATAGAGTCAATTATAAGTTCGGTATTCTTTCGTGAATTTATGTGAGTTAATTATAAGCCTATTCTCCCATCGCTTGCTAATAAATTTATCTGCTAATAAATAAGGTTGTACGATTTGAAAAGTTACTTAGCTTCTAGCCCCCGATCGTTTAAAAGTTGCTCGGTATGGATTAGAGTTCATAGCCAAGGCATAACTTATTGAAGCGGGCGCGAAGATTGGCGAGTCCGAAAAGGCCCTAACAAGGCATGAGGACTATGTTTTGTTGCTAAAGATCCAAAGTGATGTGAAGAATCATTTATCGAAAATCAATATGAAGGATCAAGACACACGACGAAAAGCAAATACTCCCCAAAAGTCATGGAGAAGTGTATCCGAAAAGACCCTAACAAGGTATGAGGATAAATAGATCCAAGTCATAAAAGGAGGCGGATCGTTGTATATCAAAGTCCAAAATAAAGATTGGAGAAAAATGAAGAAGTCGTGGTCCAAGTATGAATCTCTCAAAACTTCAAGTGAAGAAATTCCTATTATGAAGAGAAGACCATTATTTCATGAACGTCTCTCAAGATTTGAAGTATGAAGTCGCTGCCAAATATCGGTCCGAGAAAGGTCTCAAATCGCGAAGCGAGTTATGCCAAGATATGAACTTTATGAGGTCCCGAGAAGCAGTTTTAAAAGATTTGGTCCTTTAGCTAACTATTGATTAAATCGTTCACTTTATTTTCAGACTAAATAACTATCGAAATAAGTCAAACAATGCATCCTCGTGATCATTCAAGACAACAATAAAATATAAGAGATACCCCTAGGAATAAGGGAGTCTAAGTGAATAATTGGCCCACATGAGTTCGTGTTAGTTTACTAACTTATAATAACAATGATCTCGTTTTTAAGCTTGGTTTGGAGAAAGTGAAAACTTGAGGATGATGATTATTCATAACATTTCCAAAACCCAAGGTATGCTTTTGATTTCTTTATTTTGTATGATTTTAATTTTCTATCTCTTTAATAAAGGCCAACGTGGATTGATTATGATGAAAAGTGTAATCTTGCTTTGTAACTAATGCATTGCATGAGGACATTGCAATGGTCAAGTGTAGGGGATTTGATATGTGTGAAAACACACATCTTTTCTACCACTTAATTACAATAATAACCGGACCAAAACGTGTATTTTATGTCTTTTATGTCGGAATTATGCGTGGTTTGTGTTTTTGTTGTGATTTAGGACGAAAAGGTGAAAAGTGGAGAAAACACGGGAATTTACGGGCATTTACGGACTTTTATTGAAGAAAAAGATGAAAGACGAAGTCAAGAAGTCAAGAGTGCAAAAAGAACGGAAGTCCAAGACCAATTCTGAAGATTTATCGAAGAAATAGTCAAAAGACGGAAGTTTATCAAAAGCCGAGGAACTCAAGTCTTATTTATCGAAGAATTAAAAGACGAGTCCAAAGAAATCCCGAGACAAAAGTCATCAAAATCCAAGATTAACAAAAAGATTAAGAAGAAAGGACTTGATGGTGCAATTAACAAGAAAGGAAGGAGAGGAGGAAGCTTCCTCTAACCTCCCCCCTAATCACCTATAAATACTCTCATTTTCATTTCATTTAGTTTTGTTGGCTAGAGTGACACTAGTTCTTCCACATTATTTTTAATGCACCTTTAATTACTTGCACCTTTAATTACATGTTTTGCACCTTAATTATCTTTTTAATTCCAAGTAAGTTTTTAATTTGTGTTCTTTAAATTCATGTCTTTAATCTTTCTTTATCATTTGATCAAGTTCTTTTTATAAATCTCATTCTACCTTTCTCTCTTTTTGTTTCGGCTTGAATTTCGGATTAAGCAAGGTTTTGCTTAATCCATTTGCTTATTTTGATTAAAGTTTCGTCCTTTTTATTTCCTCATACGAAATAAGCTACGAGATTGACAACCTTGTGTGCTTATTTGGAATTTTTCTTAAGTGTTTTGAAAGTTTTCTTTAAAGTTTTGATTTTTAACTTTTGATTTCATTTAAGTTTCGTGTTTAAAAGTTTGAAAGATTTTAACTTTCTAGCTTATTGTTTCGTTTTGATTTCATTTCATTAAAGTTTTTGGTAACTGCTTATTAGAATAGCTTATTTAGTTCTTGTGCTTATTACGAATTTGTATCCATCGGAAAGAGAGGGTTTTCCACATTGCGACGGTTGCATATACCACATTCCGATAGTGACAGTTTGGACAAGGGTTTTGCATTCCGATCCGGGATTGCGATTGGTGTATCTATTCCTCATTCCGATATGGGGATTGTGATCGCATATTTCGATCGCTCTTTCCGACGGCTCTTGAGGCTTACTTAGACGAAGTGCTGCCCAATTTTCCTTAGCCATATTCCGATCTGGACGTCATTCCGATAGGTTACATTCCGATCTGAGACTTTGCGATCTGAACTTCATTCCGATCTGGGTTGTTTGGTTATTCCGATCTGAAAAGGTGACATATTCCGATCTGGGTTTCATTCAATATTCCGATAGGAGGTGTGTTCATTCCGATGGTAAGGTTGATCGGAATATATTCCGATTGGGGGTTGTTTTCTATGCTTTGTCTTGTTTAATTTTTAGTTTATGTTTTTAATACTTGTCTAAATTTTAATTTCTGCCACGCTTTTATTTTTAGTCATTTAATTAATTTACTTTTTGTCACGCTTTTAAATACCTGCACCATTATTTTAATTAGACTTAGATTTAAATTACTTGCCCTTTACTTTAACGACATTTACTTTTAAGTCTTGCACATTTAAAATTTAAAACCAACCAAAAATATTTGTTTCCACCAAAATCAACTGAGTCACATAGAGAACCTAGATCAATTCGATTAGACATACATCAACGAACATAACTTTTTAACCTGAGTAAAACCTGTGTATTAGTGGTGCAGTCTCGTCAATCTCCAAAGTGTCTGCCCAGTCCCGTGTGCTTGACTCAGGAACAGTAGATTGTGGTTCTTGTTGTAGAGGAGTAGAGACATGAACACGTGGTGGTTCTGATTCAGGCATCTCGGCGGTATCATGAACAGGCGAGTGTTGTGCAGCTTCAGATTCAGTTACTGACTCTGCAATCACAGGAGCAACAACAACAGAACTAACGGGGTTAGTGGTAACAGGTATAGACACAACAATAGATGTACCAGGAATCGATGACGTTGTAGTAGCATTCACATCGTGGCGCCACTTGGATCTTCTTGATTCCGTTGAAGTGGACTTTTCCTTTTCTGCAGCATCTTTCTTCGACTTGGTTCCAGACTTAGAAGGTTTCTTTGTGCTGGCTACCTTGCCCCCCTTTTTAGGCTGTGTACCATCATCATCCTCATCGCTATCCTCGTTGCTCCCCTTAGCACTCTCCTCATTACCATCACCACCATCATCACCATCATCATCATCATCATCCTCATCATCATCACCATCATCGTCATCGTCATCATCCTTTTCTTCTTCTTCTTCTTCTTCTTCTTCCCCGTCACCCTCTTCTTGTTCACTTTCTTCCCTTTCTTCCTCAGGCAGTATGTGGTATGGTACCACACTTCCAAACGTTTTAAATAACCGATCATCCTCCATGATAGCGTCACTGAGTGATTTGTAGAGAGCCCGTTGAATCCTAGATTTATCAAAAGATCCAAGTTCCCTCATACGAGCTTTGAGGATCTTCTTTAATTCAAAATCCGTCAAGTCATAGGCAATTTTGTAGGCGGATTCAGAAGGATTGGTTGACTTGATCATCAAGTTATCAGCCGCGAGTGTCTTCAACTCATCACGCAGTTTTGGCATAATGGATTCAACGGATTCTTTCACTCTTTCTTCAACAGAAGCTTCAAGTGCTTCTTTCTGCTCCTTGTATTTATCCCTCATAGCCTGAAGTCTCGTGATTCGTGCAGCATGCTTATCAGCTTCAGCCTGCTTAACCTGAGCTAGTTCTTCTGCATGAGCTTTACGAGTCGTCTCCATCTCTGCAGCGAACTTAGCAAGCATCTCTTCTTGTGCTTTCTTTGAGGCTTCTTCACTTTGCACTCTTCTAAGTAGCTCTTCTCGAAGATTTTTCATCTCTTGTCTTTGGCTATCCGTGTGTTTATCCAACATCTCTACCATAACAAATGCAGCCATTGAAGATGATGCAGAGCTACTCTGGGTTGGTTGAAGAGGCTCGGTTGTGACCACAGTACTGAGGATGGGAGCTATTGGAGGTGGAAGGAATGGTGTTGAAACCGGTCGGGTTGGTAAGGGTTGTATTGGTGGAGGTTGAGTTACTAAAGGTTGAGTAGGTACCATGATTGTAGGAGCACCGGACTCTTTTTCAACACTTGCTGAAACAGGAATGGATGTCTCCTTCGAAGTAGAATACCGTTCAGGTGATCCAAACTCATCAATATCCTCAGGCTCCTCGTATGCACCAGAACCACTACCTCTCGTGTCTTTCCTACTCCTTTCAATAGCTATCTTCATTAATTTTCTCTCAGCCTTGTCAAGAGCAGGATCATCAACATTTTCTTCGTCACGTAGAACAAGCTCATCAGCCTTCCCCTTTCCCTTCTTAGCCTCAGTCTTCTTCTTCTTGGTTTCGGGTTCAGGTAAAACAGCTGGTTGCTTGCGTTTACCTTTACTCTTGACCGTAGTAGACGAGTCTTCTACTGTCTGAAGGCTTGCTTTTAGCTTCTTGATTTCTAGCAGCAGTAGCTTGTAATCAGCTGAAGCTTTAATTCTTTCCGTCAGAAGCTAATCGGGAATAGGACCAGGAATAACACCACCAGATGGTCCTTCATGCCTTAGATCCACAATGTGATCAGCCTCTTCAGTGTGATGACGACTTGCTGCACGCCTATCAATAGTAACATCATTCTTCATACAATAATTAATGATAAGCTTGATAAACCGAGGGTAAGGAAAGAAATTATTCTTCAGCTTCTTGTTTTGGAAGAGTTGAAAGGTGAATTCTTCCCATAACAATAATGCATAATCTGCATTTGCGCCTGTGTACATTCCATGGAAGATGTTCATAATTGGACTACGCAAAGCATCATGCCCACTGGTTTTAGGTGTAAGACATCTACTAAGAATACCCAGCATTGCTCTCCACGGTTGACCTACTTTAGCAGTGGTAAACTCAGACACAACTCGTATGTCAGGACATCCAAGAGCATCGAACAACTCCATAATTTCGTCTTTAGTGGGATCCCTCGAAAATGACATACCTTTGGGTGTATCCCGAATGCCAAATATCTTACGGAAGTCTGAAACAGTAAGTGTCTGCTGCCTGTTGTCGAGAGTGAAGGTGATCTTGTTTGAAGTACTTTCCTTGGTAGCCCAGAACTCATACATGTAATCATAAGGCACCGAGGCAGTACTCCTTAAAGCATTCTTGAAATGAGAGTGATCAAGGATTGCTATGGCTACTTTAAATCCATGGTGAGTGGATTTTGAGACTTGCTTCAGCCGGTAATTGTTTGGTATGAACTTGAGTGTTCGTGCTTCGGCAATTGCTGCTGATCTAGAGTCTTGGATTGCTTGTACTGTTGGATTAGTCATCGTATCTGCTTAAGATAAGACATGAAAGGTTGATGCACAAAAATATATAGATATGTATCATTATTACTTCTAAGCATAACACATTTCATAACACATTTCAACAAGTACTTATAACAGGCAAATACTATCAATCAAATAATCCTTCATCCGGAACTCTTCATTCGGAAGTCTTCATTCAGAACTCTTCATTCGGAAGTCCTTCATTCGGAACACTTCATTCGGAAGTTCTTCATTCGGAACTCTTCATTCGGAAGTTCTTCATTCGGAAGTTTTTCATTCGGAACTTCTTCATTCAGAAGTTCTTCATTCGGAACTTCTTCATTCGGAAGTTCTTCATTCGGAACTTCTTCATTCGGAAGTTCTTCATTCGGAACTTCTTCATTCGGAAGTTCTTCATTCGGAACTTCTTCATTCGGAACTTCTTCATTCGGAAGTTCTTCATTCGGAACTTCCTTCATTCGGAAGTTCATCCGGAACTTCCTTCATTCAGAAGTTCATCCGAAACTTCCTTCATTCGGAAGTTCATCCGGAACTTCCTTCATTCGGAAGTTCGTTCAGAACTTCCTTCATTCGGAAGTTCATCCGGAACATCCTTCATTCGGAAGTTCGTTCGGAACTTCCTTCATTCGGAAGTTCGTTCGGAACTTCCTTCATTTGGAAGTTCGTTCGGAACTTCCTTCATTCAGAAGTTCGTTCGGAACTTCCTTCATTCGGAAGTTCGTCCGGAACTTCCTTCATCCGGAAGTTCGTTCGGAACTTCCTTCATTCGGAAGTTTGTTCACCATGTTCATCCGAAAGTCATAAACGCAGCCTATTGATGATTAATCTAGTCGCGTTTGTGAGTTCTAAGGCAATCTAAGGCAACTTAACACAATCTAATGATATTCCGAGCAAAACCCACCAAAAACCCCTAATTAATTAACCCTAATTTAAGCAAACGAACCCTAATTTGATAAACTTGCTTACCCGAATTAATTAACTGGATTAACTAAGTTAGGCGAATTAATAATCAAATAATAAGTTGCTTGTACCTTTTTGAATGAATGGAACAGATTGGTGTGCTTGAATCGAAAGTTTCTGAAAGCTTAAGTGTGTTTTAATGGCGGAAAGATGAAGATGAAACAGTGAAGAAGAAATAATACGCAAGGGGGGGTTTTGTTTGACTAGGTCAAATTTTTAGCAACTTTCACAAATTGTCACTTTTAACCCTACATTTTTCCCTTTTATTTTTTATTCCTTGTCTTTTCTATTCTCCTTAACCATTGTTAAATTTAGCCAACTTAACCTTCACACTACTTAAGCAACGCAATCTATTAGCAAAACTCCAAGATCTTAAAGCCATTCCTATCACATTGAAAGAGCACAAGTCGTTTTCTAAAGCAAGACCACTCATTTACCATTTAGCCATTAATTTTCCACAAACACTTTTGAAAAATCGTTTTGATGACAAAGATGATTTAATATTTTCTCCCCCTTAAACGATGACCCGTTTTCTATTTAAAGAGCTGTAGTCATTGTTTAAAGAGTCAAATATTGATGAAAGCATTTCCAATTAGTATCTTGAAAAAGATTGATTCGTGGTGGCAATAAGATTTCTCTTATTTTGACAAATTAATGCACTGAGACGTACACTAACTCGTGTTAGACCAAGTTGTAAAGTAAACTTGATCCCTTTGCATGATTTGGCTTGTAAATCATGCCCGAGAAAATTAATTCCCGTTGTGAGCCAACGTTTTCCAAGGAAATACGTGACTTTAATATGAAAACCGGGTTGCAGTCTGAAATAACTACAAGCCATAATGGGCATGTTTTAAAAATGTACAACTTTTATACGGACTCTATTTATGGCACCGTGTCAATATTGATCGACATTTCTAAGGCCGTAAATATTACCGTACTAAAAGACATGCCCGTTTTAAAAAACGAAAAATATTTTTGGTTTTTCTTGATTTTATATTTTTTATGGTTTTTGTAGGTTTTATATTTTTTATGGTTTTTCTTGGTTTTATATTTTTGTATTTTTCTTTTTGTGGTTTATATATTTACGATAATATACATGATCACGAACAAAGGATACGCCTGAATAGTTTACCACCACTATTCAGCTGATTCTTCTGCCAACTCTTTGAGAGTCGCTGGAGTGAATGATTTCATGCCAAGCTTGTCGATCAAAAACTCGATTCGTCCTCGATCTAAGGCTTTGGTGAACATATCTGCCAGCTGATACTCAGTGGTGACAAAATACAGCTCGATCACTCCGTTCTCCACCTGCTCTTTAATGAAATGGTAGCGAATGTCTATGTGCTTGGCCCGGGAGTGTTGAACATAGTTGCAGCAAAGGGTAATGGCGCTCTTGTTGTCACAATACATCGGGATTTTGTTAAATCCCAAACCGTAGTCAGTTAATTGTGATCTCATCCAAAGGACTTGAGCACAACAACCGGACATGGCGATGTACTCAGCCTCTGTGCTAGAAATTGCAGCGCTTTTCTGCCTTTTTGAAGACCAACTGATCAATCTGTCTCCAAGGAGTTGCACAGATCCAGAAGTGCTACGCCTCGTGTCTTGACATCCAGCATGATCGGCATCTGCGTATGATATTAAAGCAATGGAGGAATCTTTCGGATACCATAGACCATGATGAAGTGTTCCTTTGAGATACCGAAAGATCCTTTTAACAACATGTAGGTGCTTTTTGGTAGGCCGAGCCTGATACCGGGCACACATGCATACGGCAAATTGCAAATCAGGCCTGCTAGCAGTCAGATATAGAAGGGTGCCGATCATCCCACGGTAAAGTTTTGGATCGACAATAGTCCCATTCCTATCTTCATCTAACTTGGATTTCTCCACCATTGGAGTGTCCACGGGATCACAATTTTCAAAGTTATATTTCTTTAAAGATTCTAGAGCATATTTGGATTGATTAATAAAGATGCCTCTGGGATTCTGAGAAATCTGTAATCCTAAGAAAAATGAAACTTTTCCCATCATTGACATCTGAAAGCGTGTGGACATTATCTTCTCAAAGCGTTGTGACAATTCTATGTTAGAGGCAGCAAATATTATATCATCAACATAAATTTGTACCAGAAGCATGTCGTTGTCCTCCTTAAGAGTGAATAGAGTGGGGTCCACCTTGCCTTTGGAGAAGCCTTCCGAGATGAGATATGTTGAAAGGAGATCGTACCACGCGCGTGGAGCTTGTTTCAACCCATAGAGAGCCTTCTTAAGCTTGTACACATGATTAGGAAACTCCGTGCTAACGAACCCATCCGGCTGACTAACATAGACTTCTTCCCTTAGTTCACCGTTCAAAAATGTCGTCTTCACATCCATTTGATAGACGATCATGTTCATATGAGCAGCATACGCAAGGAATAGTCTAATAGCCTCCAATCTTGCAACAGGAGCAAAAGATTCTTCAAAGTCTATACCCAAGGCTTGTTTATATCCTCTAGCAACCAATCTAGCCTTATTCTTCAATACTGCACCCATCTCATCGAGTTTAACCTAATAAACCCATAACAAAGTAAGTATGTTAACCTTGTCAGGGAGAGGAACTAATTCCCATACTTCAAGTCTTTGGAATTCATTTAGTTCCTCCTGCATGGCTTCAATCCAAGATGATTGAGTCATAGCCTGTTGCCAATTTTTTGGTTCAACTTCGGAGAGAAATGCATCAAAGTAGCAATAGAGTGCACTCTCTTGTAATTGATGGCGTGTAGAGACTGGTCGATCTAGATCTCCAATGACATTCCTAATTGGGTGATCTTTTGTCCATTTGGTGCTATGATTTTCAATCCTAGGTGGTCTGGAGTGAACAATAGAAGGAGCTTCTTCTGAGGTAGACGCGGCTGAAGGGTTTTCAGGTATCGCTACACCAAAGAAAGGAAGCTCTTATAGGTGAGCATATTCCAAATCGTGATCAATAGAATCCTCTTCAATATCATTAGGCACAAGTAAGGGTGATGATTCAGGTGTAGTTTGAGAATCACTTGGTAAAGGTGCATCCGGTTCAATGTTAATTGAAGATGCATTTGATAAAGCTTCATTAGCAGGAGCAACAACTTCAGGGATCAGAGCTATCACTACAGGTGCTGGAACTTCATCATTTGGGGGGTCAAAGAATTCATCAAACAACGGTTGAAACAGTTTATCCCACTCGGGCCTTGTAGGTGGTAAAAATGATGTAGAAGTAGGATTATTGGGAACTAATCCGGAACTAATAGCACCGGTTCCCATCTCATGAAGCGCAGGTTCAGAGCTGCGTTGCTCAGAAGCCATCGCTGTCAGCTCATCGAAATCTGCGTCCATAGTTTCTACAATCTTACCAAGACGACGGTTGTAAATTCGGTAGGCTTTCTTGGAGGGTGAGTAACCAATGAAAATACCTATATCGGCTTTCGGTTGAAGCTTGCCCAAGTTCTCACTATTAATGTTTGGATAACAAAGAGCATCAAACACATGAAAAAATGAAACATCGGGTTTACGGTCATGTAGAAGCTCGTAAGGTGTTTTTCCATGGCGTTTCCGAATGATAGAACGGTTTTGGGTGAAACATGCAGTAGATATAGCTTCTGCCCACAAGAACAATGAAGCGTTCGCATAAATCAGCATAGTCCTAGCAGCTTCCATAAGCGTACGATTCCGTCTTTCAACGACACCGTTTTGTTGTGGAGTACTTGCAGCGGATGTTTCATGAGAGATACCAACTCCTTCATAGTAATCACGAAGAGTCTGGTTGACGAACTCTGTTCCATTGTCTGTACGAATACGGCGGACAGTAGTATTCAAACGTACCTGAATGAATTTCAGAAAAGTGATGATAGCCTTCGGTGCTTCATCCTTTTTACGTAGAAATCTAACCCATGTAAACCTGGAGAAATCATCCACAATGACAAGAATGAATTTCTTACCGCTCACACTTTCAGTTCTCATTGGCCCACAAAGATCCATATGCAAAAGATGAAGTTTTTCTTGATTGGTGTCTTCAACTTTGGGCTTGTATGATTTCTTGGTACTTTTCCCCCTTGAACACGCGGAACATAAATGGTCCTTATGAAATTTGAGCTTTGGAAGACCACGAACTAATTCGTTTTTAGCCAGATGATTAATAGCATCAAAGTTGAGATGAGATAATCTGCGATGCCATAACCATGACTTGGTCTTAGATGCTTTAGAGAGAAGACATACTGGAGAGGCGGACATCATGTCTTGTAAGGACAAGGTATAAAGATTTGCACCACGAGATCCCTTCAACAAATCTTTTCCTTCCAAGTTGCGGATGAAACAAGTGTGTTGTCGAAAAGCAACCTCTAGGTTGGAATCACAAAACTGTCCTACTGAGAATAAATTATGACCAAGACCTTCTACATAGTATACCCTTGAAATCGTAACGTTTCCAATCTGATATTCACCATACCCCATTATCTTTGCAATATGATCATTACCGAATTTAACCGTACCAAGAAACTTGCTGACGAAATTTCGGAGCATCGAGCGATCTCCGGTCATATGCTTTGAACAACCGGAGTCCAAATACCAGAGGATGATTTGGACCACCTGAAAATATCACCACACGAAGACAATGTAGAGGTATCGGAATCTGAATGTTCCTTGTTATTAGCAGGTACAAATTTAATAATCTTAGATTTTCTAACTTTAGGTTTCTTAGATTTCCTAGCCTTCTTCTTCCTAGTTGGTGGTGTAGATTCTAGTTGGCTTAAATCCTGAGGTATTTCTTCACTGATAGGCACTATAGTGGGGGCTGACCTAATTAAAGGGCGCTGTTTCCATACTTTAGTGCTAGTGTGCCTAACTAAAGGACGCTCAGACCTAACCTCAATGGATGCATTCCTAGTTAAAGGGCACATTTTTCCATCTAATGTAAAGGTCCTACCAGTGGGACGCCATTGCCAGCCAACTTGGGCACGCGTTCTACCAGTTGGCTTCCATTCAAGATTATTCCTAATGGCATTCATTTCATTCACATGATCAATAAGACACAAATCATGACGTTAGGAAAACATACATTCATTACAATTCCAACAATTCAAATTAGAATTCACGAATGGTTTAGGCTTCTGCACAGGCGCAGAGCTTTTAGTCTTAACATGATTCTTTTTATTTAAAACTGAACTAGCATTCCTATGGTGAGCTTCTACTTTCTTCTTGTTGGTACTACTAGTGGAGGGCTTGATCTTATCTTTCTTGAGTGGCGATCCTTTAGCCTTAGTAGACTCTTTTACTCCTGTAGAAGGCAAAGTGGGAACATTAGCAACAGATTTTAAAGGTGCCTTACTTGATGGTGCCAATGGCGGTTTTGCTCCTGGGGTCTTATTGAATGGAGTTACAGCAATGGGACGATTAGTGAGTAGTGCAGAACCTAGTTTACCTATGTATTGCAAGTAGGCTAAGCAATATTGAACACGCTTAATATATTCATGGGCTGAATAATAGTAGCTACTTGAGGGATCTAAGGCATAAAGATCGTCTAAGATATCCCTAACAAGATCTACATGCTTAATTGCATTCCTCATATAATCATCGTAGGTAACCGGGTTTTTCTTATAGAGCGGGTTCTTATAAAGCACTACTGACTTGGTTGTTGGAGCACTAGAGGACGGTGCAGAGTCGGTAGCTAAGTTATCAACAACTTCTTGTCGGGTGAGAAGAAGTGTCTCCTTTAACTCGGCCAAAACCATGTTTTTGTCAATGAGCAGGATGTTCAAGTCAGAGATTTCCTCACACTTTTGGTTCAGTTGTTCAACATAAGATTGTTGCTGTGCTGCATTAAAAGCTAAGCGTTCTTCTATTGAACCATAAGGAGCGGATAGTCCCTGTCTTGCCCGATCCATCTCCCCTAGAATATACGAAAGTCTAATTTCTAAGTACTGGTTTTTAGACTCTGCGGCCTCTAGTTCCAATTTTAATGTTTCATTTGATGACACATCTCTCTTCAATCTCATAATCTCTTCCTCTAATGCCTTAACTATTGCAATCATCTTGTCACTCGTCTCAACACCGTTTTCACAACCATTTGATATCAAAAGATCCTCATTTTGAGTTTGTTGTTTTAATTCTAAAGATATACAATGTTGTTCTAGTTGATTAAAGCGTTTTGAAAGTAAATTGTAAGAATCTTGTAGCTTTAAAAACTCAGCGTTATATTCGTGACAAGAATGATTATCTACCTCATTTACAGTATCAACAACATTTACAGAGAGATCACACACATCATCACATATATTCACAGCATCACAGTTAATCATAGCGGATGTAAGCTCATTCGAATAATTGACATTTACAGTAGTAAGCACATCACACGAAATTACTTGGGACAAGAATCGGTCATATTCGGATAAAATCTTTTCCTTTTCAATTAGTTGTAGTTCGTAAGCGGTGTCCATTTCATAAAACACTTTTTGAACTTCTCCAATTTCAAACTCAAGATTTTCCTTAAGAGATGCAAAACTTCCTTTTAGACTTTCGACAAATGGATTGATCTCATTTTTAAACACCTCGTTCATGTGTTCGAAAGCCCATTCTCTGGCGTTTAGGCCATTTGAAGTCGTACATTCCAAAATGACCTTGTCAAAATTAGTAAAGTATTGATTAATCTCTTGCAAGTTTAACCATACAGTGCTAACAGGTGGAAGATCCTTTGGAATTTCCTTAGGACCTTCCATTTTGACAAGTGTAGGAAGTGTACTAGGGTTTTCTTCATTCAATATGTAGGTTGGTGCTGTAATGAGATCTTTGTCCATATGGAAGCGAATTCTAAAATCCGTTTTAGCAAGCTCCTGATTCATTTTAAAATAATCACAATCGGGATATTTTGCAAAATTGTATGACCGATTCTCATCAACTAGATCCTTATTGGTGCAATCATCGAAAATAACAATCGGGTCTAAGACCAATCCTAATTGGGTTGCATTATAAAGTCTTGGACTATGGTTAAAAGCTTGTTTTGCATACCGTGGGTTAGGGGGAAGGCCTTTTTGACGTGACAAGTTAAATTCTCGAAATGAAGCATCAAATAAGTGCACTAGTTGAGAGGCAGCGTATTGTCTTAAAAGCAAATAATCTAGACTTCTGATCTTATTAGCCGCATTAATTTCCATTTCATTCTTCTTAGACTCGAGTAATTCAAAATCCGTTTGAAGTTTTTGAAAATTAGTGACCACTAACTCTTTTTCTTTAAGTTCATTAGAAAGATCTGCTCTTAAGGTTTCAATTTCTTGCAAATGACCCATTTGTTTGTTTCGAAAATGATCATATTCGGGATTTGTTAGAACACTAGACGAAGGCACTAATTCCAAAGTTTGAACTTTCTCGTTGCTTAAGGCAAGCTCATCAGACAAATTCTTATTCTTAGCTAGGGTTTCTAAGAGTGCATCATTCATTTGGCTAAGTAATGTAGCAGGAACCATGACCAAATCTTGTTGAGCAGGAGTATGCGTATGCGAAATGGCTCCCGGTTATGATTCACTCAAAGTCTGGGGACTCACATTGATATTACTATCATTGATTGTGTCCTCATTTGAAAGACTCACCACCGAAGACTCATTCGAATCAGCACTCTCTTGCACAACTTGATGTGGTTGAATACTAGCATCAGTGGTATTATCAGTGGTATTAATAAGTACCTCAGATCTCTTTTCTGGCCCTAAGCTGGAGATAGTTGCCATAAGAGCTGCCTGTGCAGATTGAAGTTCATCACAGTCTGAGTCATACGCATCAAGATCATCTGCTTGGTATGCTGCATTCTGTGTGGTGACAACGTCTTGTTCAGCAATCCCTGGATCAGCAAGAAATGCAAGATCCTCTTCATCAAGTTCCCTTCCTTGTGCCTGAGCATTCACCAGATAAATCTTTTCTGCAAACCATTGACCATCCCTTCTCCTCTTGGGTTTCTTGCAATCCCTAGACATGTGACCTTCTTCCTTGCAGTTGTAGCATGTAATCATTCTCAACTTGCCTGTGGAATTAGCCCGTGGAGGAGTGTTGACCATTGGAGCAGGATTGACCGTGCGTGCATTGGTAGTTGATGTAGTAGGTCTCCCCTGATATGGTTGAATAGGTTGAACCATTACCCTGCCATTCTCAATAGTAGCTTGTTGGCGAGAATTGGATGAATTCCTCAGCTGATTGTTAGTAGGAGCTGTTCCTCTAAATCCTCGTTTGCTTAAAGTCCTTGTGAGGTAAGCAGACATAGTGGTTAACACTTCAACTGGGTCAGTTCCTTGTTTGAACACAGGAATGGGGACTTCATCATCATCACAATACATTGCTTGGTCTTGTTGAGCTGCATAATCACTAGAAGGAATACTCATGTGGTCAGGGTAGCTTGTTGGATATGCTGCATTCTCTTGATAAGATGAATATGAAGACTGAGCATAAGGTGCAATGCTTGCTGGATGAGGTTGTGAAGCATATTGTGGTGAAGGTGCATTAAACCGATATTGTTGCTGATGTGAGGTGGGTGGTTGCGGTAGAATCGAGTATTGGGGAAAGGTTGGTGTCATGTAAGGTGATGGATGATAGGCTTGATGTCCCAAGATATAAGGAGTGTTGTTGTGTGACAAGCTTGGTTGATTCGCCATCAAAGCTAAGGAATCAGGGTACATACCTCGAGGTGAACGGTGCATGATCACATGTTTCTCATGCTGCTGAAGAAAAGCATAGAGTTGATCCAAATTGCACTTATGCAAATCCCTGGTTAACTTAACATCGGTAATATACTCACCCCATTCAGCTTGAGGTAAAGTATTCAAAAATTTGGTGTTAACCTGGAATGGAGTAATCACGAGATTGTATACATTCAGATCATTCATGAGAGTGGTGAATCTGAAGTAATAATCGTGAAGCGTTTCCCCTGGGCTGTACGTGAATCTATCAAACAGATCATACAACTGACATTTCCTTTCCTGTTTGGTAAGAGACGTACCTTGTAGCAACACCTTTAGACGTTCCCATAAATCCTTTGCCACCGTATACTGACATACCATTCGATAGATGTCATGTGGAAGAGCTTGGAGAATGGTTTGAAGAGCCTTTTCGTCTGCATCGGCAACAAGTTGTTGAGCTGGTGTAAGTTCTTCAAACTCCCTTGGTCGAGTCACATTGTTAACCACGATGGTACCATAGTCAAGTGGACCATTTAAAATTGACTTAACCATAAGCCTCCCATATACCGGTTTTCCCTTAAGGTAAGACATCATCCGGCCTTGCCATGCTTCAAAAACATCTTTGATGAGCATTGGAGGGCGATTATCCGTTCCCGTAATGACGGAAATATCCGTAAGGGATGTCATCTGAGGCATTACTGAATTCGGATTCATTTTGTTCACTTCAAAGAGACAAAGATTATCGGTTGATCGAGCAGTGAAGTAAACCTTGTGAATTGTGTTGAGTTTTTGTTGTAAGAAACCAAGATTAAATCCTCTAAAAAATCGTCGAAAAAACAAGTAAAATATCCCTTGATTCGGAACTTTTGTTGATTCGGAAGAGTTGATTCGGAAGATTTTGGCTTGGAATACCTTGATTCGGAACTTTTCGTTCGGAAGATTTGATCCGGAACTTTCCCTTGATCCGGAACTTTTCCATTGATCCGGAACTATTAATTTTTTATCTATTAATTTGTTACTATTAATTGTGTTTAATTTTTGTTTTAATTTTTGTTCTATTAAAACCACCCAGCGGCAGCAACTGTAGCCACCACCACCACGGCACCGCCGGCGGCAGCCACTGTAGACACCACCACAACGGAGCATACTAAAGGTGGGCGTTTTTTTGTCTTATATTAAAACGTATTTTAGTTGTTTTTGGCTTATTTATTTTGGCTTAATTGATTTCGTGTTATATTTAGGCCTAGTTGATTTCGGATTATATTTAGGCTTAGTTGATTTCGGCTTATTTAGGTTTAGTTTATCTAGGCTTAGTTGATTTCGCTTAGTATATATATATAGTTGATTTCGGCTTAATTCTTTTAGGCTTAATGGATTTCGGCTTATATATGGCTTAATATTTATTTAGGGATTTCAACTTATATATATATATATATATATATATATATATATATATATATCTATATATATATATATATATATATATATATATATATATATATATATATATATATATATATATATATATATATATATATATATATATATATATATATATATATATATATATATATATATATATATATATATATATATATATATATATATATATATATATATATATATATATATATATATATATATATATATATATATATATATATATATATATATATATATATATATATATATATATATATATATATATATATATATATATATATATATATATATATATGCACGAGTTTAATTTTTTTATATGTTTATCGTAGCCAAGACCCGAGTCACAGCCGAGAACCGAATTCCCGAGTCACAGTCGTATAAAAGGTAATGTTTTTTTTGAAATTGTTTTAGTGTTTGTTTCAAATTAGTTAAAATCCCGGAAACCAACTAATTTAGATTTTTTTATTTTATGTTTGTGTTTGGTTAGCACCGGGACAGTAGGGACAACTTCCTCATCCGGACCTTTTTTTCTATCTTTCTATCTTTGTTTATTTCATCCGTGACTGAGGTGTGTAATTAATATTATGCATATGTTTATTATATTATATATTGTTAGTCTGTTGTAGTAAATAATTTTAGGATTGTTTTAGGATTCTAGTCGATTAGTTTTGGAAAAGCCCCGTCCGAAATTAATCAACCTTAGAAAAACCATCCGAAATTAATTTATTAGAAATTAATTTCGGAAAGTCCCCTGTTTTGGGACTGCTTTTTGAATGTTTTGTCTCATTTAGTATATGAATGCGTATAACTGGTTTATTATTTGAGATGATTTCGACAGCGTCTCCTTTACTCCTACGAATATGTCTTTAAACACATATTTGGGGAGTAGAGGGAAAATGTTGCCGAAATTTTCTCGAATAGTAAATCAGTTATACACATTCATATATGAGACGAAACATTCAAAGAGTGGGTTAGGATTGCCTTCCATAGTGCACTAGTAGGTAAAAAAACATTCCTGATTATTTGTTTTAAGGTGTTTAATTAAATCATTTATTTGAATAATGTTTATTTGCAACGCAGTTATGATAATTGATAAGAGTTGGACAACTATATCCAATCGTAATTCCGATGAATTTTTATATGGTCTTTTTGGATTCCTCGAGCATTGTAAGACATTTGTGCACCCCAACACACAAATGATCCGTTGCCCATGTAAACGTTGTTGTAACTGTGAGAGATTGGTTGACCTCCACACTCTCGACGTACACTTATCCCAACACGGGTGGGACGAATATTATACCACTTGGAAATATCACGGTGAACCGATTCTTCCGCTTCCTACACCAGTATCACATTCACCTGAACACCTTGACATGAATACGTTCTTAGAAGATATTTCTGTAACTAATGTCAAAACTCCACCGACTCAAACTCCTCCGACTAAAACTCCACCTGATAAAAAAACGGGTCCTAATAACGAGTTTGAAGAGTTACTTAGTAGGTCCACCCAAAAGTTGCACACGCTTACCAATTTGACTACATTGGAATTTACAACAGAGATTGCACACATCAAGGTTTTAAATAAAATTAGTGATGTCGGGTTTAACCAGATTCTAGCTTGTCTCCAGAAGTTTTGTAACCGTAGTCAAGGTTATAATTTCCCATCGTCATACTATGAAATCAAGAAGACATATAGAAAGATCGGGTTAGGATACGAATCGATTCATGCTTGTATAAACGATTGTTTTTTTATATTGGGGATCAGAGGATAACAAAAAGAGGGATAATTGTCCAGTTTGCGGAGAGAGTAGATATAAAGACCAAAAGAAAGCAAAGGGGAAGTTGGTTTCAAACAAGGTGGTGCGTTACTTTCCGTTAAAACCTAGACTTCAACGCATGTTCAACACAAAACACATAGCAAAGTGGATGACTTGGCATGCTACTGGACAGTCTAAGGATGGCAAGTTGAATCACCCGTGTGACGGTAAAGCATGTAAACATTTTGACATGATGCTACCTGATTTCTCTAGTGACCCTAGAAACGTTCGATTAGGGTTGGCTGCTAATGGTTTTAATCCTTATGGCATTATGAGTCAAAGTTACAGCATGTGGCCGGTCATATTGACAACATACAACACACCACCGTGGATGTGTATGAAAGAAACTTCTTTAATGTTGACGATGTTAATTCCCGACCCTAAATCACCTGGAAAAGATATTGATGTTTTCTTGGCGCCTTTGATTAAAGGACTCAAAGATTTATGGAAAGGAGTCAGGACGAAAGACGCTGCTACGGGTACTTATTTCGATATGAAAGAGGCGCTTTTATGGACCATCAATGATTTTCCAGCTCGGGGTAGTCTTTCTGGGTGGGTTGGCCAAGGCTACTACGCATGCCCCACTTGTAACAAGGACACTCCATCGATGGCTATCAAGAACAAAATCGTTTATGTTGGTCATAGAAGATGGTTAAGAACAAATCATTATCTAAGGAGTAAAACTAGGCAATTCCATGGTAAAGCCGAACGAAAGCCTAAACCGGGAAAGTTTACCGAAATTGATATCCAGTTACAAATTAATAAACTCTTGAAACGTAGGCCGGGGAAGCATCCAGAAATTAAGAAAAACAACCCACCTCCTAATAGAAATGTTGAATTGAATTGGACTAAGCGTTCTATCTTTTGGAGCTTGAGTATTGGCCCTTTCTTTTACTAAAACACAATTTGGATGTCATGCACATCGAAAAGAACGTGCTTGAGGCAATACTGAATATCTTGTTACAAAACGACAAATCCAAAGACACGGCAAAGGCAAGGCAAGACTTGGAAAAATTGGGAGTTCGACCCGAGTTGTGGTTAGTTTTAAAAGGAAACGGAATGTTTGAGAAGCCTCATCATAAGTACTCTTTCACCAAAGCTAACAGGGAACGTTTTTGTAAATTCATCAAAGGAGTTAGACTACTTGATGGGTTTGGATCCAACTTTAAGCAAAAAGTCACCGCTAATTATGACAATATAACGGGCATGAAATCTCATGACTGTCATATAATGATGCAACGGTTACTTCCTTACGGAGTACAACAATACTTTCCCAAAAACATTGCAGATCCTATAATCCAGCTTTGGTTGTTTTTTAAGCAGCTTTGTTCTAGAATTTTGACGGAGGAGGACATGGTAAAAGCTAAAAACCAATTAATCAGTGTGATGATTAATTTAGAGCAAATCTTTCCTCCTGCTTTTTTTGACATAATGCCTCATTTGGTTGTACATCTACCCGATGAGGCTATTCTAGGCGCCCTTATTCGCTGCAGGTGGATGTATCCATTTGAAAGATACATGAATAAGCTAAAGAATTATGTCCAAAATAAATCAAAGCCTGAAGGTTCTATTGCGGAGGGTTATGTTGCAGAAGAAGCATTAACTTTTTGTTCGCGCTATCTTGCTGAGGATGTCAAGACGAGATTTAACCGCCTTGACAGGAATGACGACGGTTTGCCTGAACAAAAAGATAAATTCCAGGTGTTCCGGTCCTCATGCAAACTGATGGGTAGAGTCAAAGATATTCATATGAGTTTAGATGTTACGCGGGCAGTTGTATGGTATATACTTAACAACAGTCCTGAAATCAAATCAGACATCTTGGCTTACAAAGAGTATGTTTCTTCCTTATCTATATTTTAAAAAATCTTCTTTCGGGATGACTTATCCTAATATCATGAACTTTTGCAGAGAATCGCCTGATAACGTGGAAACGAGGTTTCCCACCTGGTTTAGTCACAAGGTAAATACATTAGATATATTACCTTGGAGTTATTTCTCATATATCTAAATATGTTTGTATCTCTTTCGTAGATTCGTGAAAAAAACGACAGGCGACTGTAATGAAGAGTTATTCTCTTTGGCATGTGGACATACTAGTGCATGTACATACCCCGCTTGTATAGTTAACGGTGTGAGGTTTGTGATACATGAACGCGATAAACTTCACACCACCCAATGCAGCGGTGTTTCAACAGCTGTGCTTGATGGAGAGATGTATTATTGTCAACTTGAAGAAATTCTGGAGCTCACTTATATCGCCAACCACAAGGTTGTGTTGTTTCGATGTAAATGGTTTGACACCATTAACCCCCCAAATTGTACGAAACATAATAGACGTTCTTACATTGAGCAGGGCATACATCATATTTTGACTAATAAGGAATTTCACAAAAATAACCAATACTTTCTTGCGACACAAGTATCACAAGTATTTTACCTTGAAGACCTTGCTAGAAAACCAAAGGGTTGGAAGGTGGTCGAACATGTTTATCATGGCGATGTTGAAGAATCCAATCAAGATGTTATACATGGTAGTGTTCATCACATTTTACGCTGAATGTTGGTTTGACTTGTTTGGAGGATACAAATTTGAGTTTGAATGACGAATCGGCAGAAGTGTCCGCCACATAGGTTAATGAAGACGATGATGGTCTAATCAATAATGAAGATGATGACGTTGCACATGCCCTTGATGATGATGATGCTGAAATGTCTGATGATGATGAAGTAAACCCTAATAATGTCGTTGAAGAAGTTTTATCTAGCGATGATTCAGATTGTGATAATTGATCTTAAGTTGTAATTTGAATGAAACAATGATTTAATCTTTAGATTTGTAATTTTTTTAATGGAATTGTTCTTATATGTTTAAATGTGTAAACTTTTATGAATTTGTGTATTAGCATTAACCGGTCCACGAAATTGTGTGTTCATGTACTTGTTATATTACAGATGGCGTGTGTAGGTGGTAGATCACACGGTGGGGATGCTGGTGGTACTCCACCTAGACGACCTACAAAGTCCGTACCTGGCAATTGCGAAAGTAAGAAATTGTGATTTATTTTTATTTTATGTCAACTCTTATTGTTAATTTTTTTTTTCTTGAATTTTCACGAATCAATAACTTCAATAACTAATCTTTGTAGGTGACCCGATACCACATATGGTTACGGTTAATACGAGCCTAAGGAGGGCGCATAGGGCGCATGGAGGACCTCTGCCAGTTACATTTGATATTTATGATCTTAATAGCTTCCATCCGTTAGGCGATTATGCTGCGATGTTGAGCTCTCTGATGGGGGAAACAGTCCGACCACTTCCACTTGCTTGCGAGTGGGAAGAGATACCATTGAACCTCAAAACCCATATCTTTCCTACACTTGAGGTATTAATTGTTTGCGTTACATCTAGTCTTATTAACTGTTTCGGTTGAAAATTGTTTGTTTATTTAAATGCATATGTTTACATGTAGAACTATTTCAACCTGACGGGTTGGTTGGATAGTAGTGAAAGTGTGACTTATGGCGGGAAAACATATGTAGTAGGAGAAAGGATAAAAACTGGAATTAACTGTAAGTTGAGGCTACTTTGGCGCAAAAATAAGAACAAGCTAAAGGCTAACTATTATTCTATCCATGATTCGCCCGAGGAGGCGGCGCTTGTACTGCCCCCATCGAGTTCTACGTGGGGCAACAGATCAGCAGGGGAGTGGCTTGATTTGTGCCGGTATTGGTCCCACCCGAATCGGGTGAGGAGAAGTGAAGTTAATACAGTTAACCGCTCGAAAAATAAAGTTTCTACACATCAAGGGAAAAAATTATTCACTCAAGGAAGGAACGAATTTGTAAGAATCGTTAAAGTTTTTGTGATCATTTAAAAGTTTTTATATTGTTTATTTGTATGTTGTTATTAATTTTTTTTGGTAAAGATCTTGTTATTAATTTATTTGATATTGTACAGAAAGTCACGCATGGGGCTTACGAGGACCTTATACAAACTTGGAAGAGGGCACGCACAAACAAGAATGACATTATGTCCGAGGAAAATCAAGACATATATGTAAGTAATTTAATTTATACATGCTTCAATAACATATTTTTATTTTTTTAACTTTTTTTTTCTCTTTCTTTTCACAATCGAAAATGATGGCCATAAAAGAAGCGATTTCTTGCGGTGCTGAGCAGTACAAAAGTGATCAAGAAATAATTGATCTAGTAAATCCGAGCCGCAACACTCAAAATATCGTCGGCAGGGGCAGGAAGTTGTCGGGTGGTGGTACCTCATATGGATGAGGGAGTAGTTCTTATAGTGAGGGAGTGACTCGAGAACAACTCTCGGAGGTACTTAAAATTCATGAGCAAGAAAAAGAGCTGTTGAGGAAGCAAACCGAGGAGGCGCAGCAACGGGCTAATTTGGCCCATATGTATGCTAGTGTGGCGCAACAAAATGCTGAGGTAAACAACGCCCGCCTAAGTCATTTAATTTCTCATTATACTTCACATGACATGGGTCGAGGGTGTACCAGACATAATAACCCTTTTGTACCGCCACCCCAATTATCTTCTATGCCTGGCATGTCTCAGTTCTCTGGTATGCCTCAGTTCCCTGGTATGCCTCAGGTCCCTGTTATGCCCCAGTTCCGTGGTATTCCTCCCCCTCCCGGATTTCCATATAATGCTCCACTCAACCCACTCCAACCTCTATTTACCCAAAATAACAGTTTCAACAACTGTAATCGACCCGTTGTCAACACCACTGGCCCCTCGAGTTCCAACTCTCGGGAAAGTCCCAACTATACCGTCAGCCTAAATCCTCATCAAAATGATACTCTGATCGTCGAAGAGTTGGCTCAAGATCTTGAGAATGCCAACAACCTGTCCGATAATTAGCTAATTAACTCGGATGCTGATGAGGGGGATGCTGATGAGGCCGGGACTATTCAGATTACGAGTTGTTATTGGTTTTAGACTTTTTATTATGTGTAATAACTTTAGACTTGTTAAATTGTGAAACATGGGTTTATTGTGATGTGTAATAATTTTAGACTTTTTACATTTGTGAAATAAGGATTTGGTGAAATGTATTCTAATGTTTTGGCTATTTATCCTATTGTAGATTATTAGTATTGTACCGTTTAGTGATTTGTAATATTGTAGATTTGTTGAAATAAAGATTTTTTCCAGAAAAAATACCGGAAAAAAATCTGGAAACAAGCTGCTTAATGCAGTTTTTTTTGCCCAGGCAACAATTAGGGTCGAAATTCACAGCACTCCTTCGATTATAGCTCATAGTCCTTCGACTATAGTTTTTAGTCGCCTCCGACATTTTATCATCGAAACACAACGTTATTTACGAGTTTTCTTTCGGTAGAAGCTATAAAAGGATATACTAATAGTGTTCAATCAGAGTCTAACCAAAAAAACACAATCCACGCAATCACGAAAGCTCGAATTTGAGTGTAAATTGTAATTAACTAAACAAAAATAAAGATAATAAGGATAAAGAATAATGTTAACCAATAGTAACAAACGCAATCTGAATAAAGAGATGTTTTTCAGCTGCAGATGCATTCACAATGTCATTAAAGATCAACATGTAAATCTTACTAGAACTTTTTTATATATAACCAATTCGAAATCCGTTAGAGTAGCTCACAAAGCTTGTACTATGTTACACATCAGAAAGGGGATGATTTTTACCTTGCACTATAATGAAATTTTATTAAAGGAAATTGATATATGTAATAGCATACAACATGCATGCATGTAAATTATTAAAGGAAATTGATATATGTAATGGCGTACAACATGCATGTAAAACGGGAAAAGAGAAGAAAATAAAAAGCTTTAAACGGAACACATAATAACCTCGACGACAACTTGAATTTTAGATAATGATACGGTGAACGAAGAGCGATTTGATGTAGCCAACGACTTCTTTATCAGCATGATTGTAGCCATCATGATTGTCTTTGTATAAGGTATCACTCATACGTGCAAGGTTGATTGCAGGAATAAGGAGAGGAAATGGTACATCAGTTGGCCTGAGCGACTCCCGATTTATAACTTTCCATGCATCTTCGACTTGTTTTGAGAAAAACTCGCATGCTTCCTCTTCGGATGAACCAGTTTCCTTTCGGTAGCATTCAATGCTTGAAGCAATATGGCCTCTTTCTTGTTCCTCCTACAGAAATTATGCAGGTGTTACGTAACACCATATGCTTTAAAGAACATGATCATATCGGGTGTATATGTACGTACGTACCTTGTGGGTGGCAATATCATCCATAAGTCTTAAAATTTTACATGTAGCTTTCACAAGAGGAGGATGCGTGGCCACCCATTTAAAGACATCCTCGGTGACTATATCGTCATCCCGGGCAACATAAGATCTTGCTGTCATCAAGGCATAACCACAAGTAACCATTGAATTAGACATGTACTCTTCTAATGTTGGCATGTACCCCTCTTTTAACCATTTGGCTTCTAATAAGAGACTGCGAGTGCCCTCTTTCGCCTGCATCGGAAATTTGTTGTGTTATTTAAGTAGAATGATATTTTGAAATTATGAAAAATAATTACCATCTCCTTAATATAATGGATTTGATATGTTTTCCCCTCGTTTTCAAGTGATTCCTCCATTTCTTGGTGAACACGCAATTGCTCCTCGTATATTAGTTTCATGTAATTTGGTAGCTCGTCCAAGCAGCTTATGGACCATCTAGAATATGATATACAATTAGCGACACTAATTAAATGCTTAATTAGAATTACTAATTTACTACAGATATACGTATAAAGATCTGTATTAGGCCAAGAGCAAAATGCACACTAGATACCTTTCGACAGCTTGTGTAAACATCTCGAGTTCCTCATAAGTACCATAATTATCAAATGTATCGTCTAAAACAATTAACCACATGCATGTTTTCATTAGGAACATTCGTGTACGAGAATGCTGAGGCTCAAAATAGATTCCTAATATCCAGAAGTAGCCTTCTATTAATCTGTCTCGAACAAAAGGTAACTTGTTTCGGATGTCCAAATCCTTCCACCATCTGAGACATAAATACAAGGTATGATCATAAACAAAATTATTAGTGCAACACAGATTTAGTTAGATAATCCATCGACCGGCTTATAAATAAGCTGATAGCATAGCCGATATCCCTATATACGTACTTGCAGATTTGGCTAAGCTCGCATTTGTGCATTTCTTGAAGCACGTTGAAGTCTAACTTTGCAAGCTTCAACAAAAGGTCATTGTGGGAAGCTTTTTGTTGGTAGATTGGTATGTAGCGCACCGCCTCTAACCTTGGTAACCTTCTTCGAAGTGGCTGCTTTAGCGCTTGTTCTATTTCGGTTCTTAAAGAAGAGCCACAAGAAGGATCTTTGGATATGACGCCAAGGTGTACTTTGGTGAACTCGAGTGCCTTATCTAGTACTTCTTCTCCTTCCACCCTCATATATGTTGCTTCGTATAAAGCAAGCATTCCTTGAGGATCATTACATAAGGATTCCGGAAAGTTCCCCTTCTCATCTCTATGGTTCTCGAATATATCTGTAACACAAGCAAACCAAGTTGCGAATCCCAATTGATGCTAAAAACAATTTCTAAAACAATTGCAAATTACATGAGATCAATCGAGTAGGGCCAAGGAGGTAAAGCCCTTTACTAGGTTCAGGACAACATAATATAACTCTCATATATGAAGAAGTCATGGTCCAGAAGCTAGGAATGCCATGAAGAAGTCAATTATGATATGTTCTAAAGTTAATATCATATACCTGATGATATGTTGAAGCCATGTTGTCGTAGCAGTCGAAACCAAAGTGAAATGCTTTCTATGTTGCTATTGTGGATCCACTTATCGCCGTATCTCACAAAGATATGTTGCAAGGATTCCTCAATCTCCTCTTCGAAATGATAGGCTATGCCAAGGCGTTGGACAACATCAATAAGCTCTATCATCTTTATATCTTGCATCTCTTCATTACCAGCTCCCATAGTTAACTCCTTTCTCACTTGTTCTTTCAGCTCCTCTATAGATTGTCTCTCCATAGCTACATTAAATTTCTGCATACATAGATTAATTTATGACATGATGCTCCTTTATAGTAAAATCAAGCAATCAAAGTGAAAATATATAAAAATTTAACCTCATCATATTCAAGAAATTGATCCCCCCATATACTAGCATGGAAGATTACACTGTTGCGGACTACATCTTGTTTCGTGCTATTACTATTATCAACTGAAGACAGCGGAGATGAAGAACATGAAGGGCTAAAAACTGATAAAGTTGACATTTCAAAGGTTTTTGATGATTAACAGGCTTTGAAAACCTGAGAAATCAAGTAAGCAAATAGGCAGGGGGTGGTTTTTACACAAACAATGGTCAGTTGTGAAGTGTTTGTACCTAAACAAGGCAATTATATAAGGCAATGCGCGAGAGTTTCGTGTCATCATGTGTACTTCAACAAGAAAAGAATTTCATGATTAATTACTATACAAAATCGGTTTAGATGATAGATTTTTTCAGCCAACTAACCTCGATTGTGGGCTTATGTCCAAGGTTGAGTTATCAGGATTACCGGTTCAAAAAAAATAAAATTACACACAATTATTAGAAAAAAAAAATATATAAATCGTGAAATATACCATATCTCCATAAAAACAATATACTAATACATATAAAATGTATAATATAAGTTGCTTCGCATATATATATGGTTAACATGCTTTATTAGTAAAGAAAAGACGAAAAACCCAAAACACAGCCGAGTCTCGAGAACCAAATTGACCCGGGTCACTTTAAATTCGATGGGTCTAACCGAGTTTCGATAATATAAATATCGGTTTAGTTTGACCTTTTTTTTACCGAAGCCAAAATATCTATTAGGGTTTATTATGTAATATAGAGCCTAATAGATGGTGTTTGTCTAAAAAAAAGAACAAAAGCGGATTCTAACAGACCATCTTGGAGTATTATGATTATTACATTTTTATTCAAGTAATAGGGTTTTCTTACACCGGTAAATGTATTACTCAAAACAAAGGTTTCTTACACATGTAAATTTGTTACGAGTAAACGTTTTTTTAGTAATAAAATTTAAGGAATTTTTTTTTACCACAAAATGTGACAGAAGTACAATGAACACACTATGACATGTAACATTAATCTACATGCTTTGACATGCTAAAACATGATACCTATGGATATGGTTTTGATTTACAACGTGAATTTTCATGCACTAAGATCATCTCTAATGTGATATAAGTTTTATTTATTATCAAATAATCGCCAACATTTTATTATTTTATATAAATTCTCACAATGTATTAAAGTTTACACAATTTAATGTATTCTAAGACACCATTGATAAACCAGTTTTTTGGATTAAATTAATATAATAACAAATAATTAATATATCTTGGGTTGTGAATGCCCTAACAATAGTTAATCAAAATTTGTTGCCGTTATATGAAATTTTGCATTAAAGAATTCGTTGAATCCATACTTTTCTATGATTTTAGTTTTTTTCTCATTCCTTTCGTTGTAACACCGTGTGGTCTGTAGTTTTATCCGAGAAAGACACGAGAGCCGAATGGGATATAGTGTATCCCAAAACTACGCAAACATGAAATGGGGATCGTGGGAGTATGGGATGATGCTTTCAGATGCCTTGAAATATTGTATATCTGAGGGATGTATCTTACAATCATATTTACTTTTACAAATTGTACTAATTATGTGTGATTCACCCACATCCATTGTAGTGAATATTTTTTTAAGTAAAAATTTACCGAAAAACCCTTTACCCAAAAACCTCGTACTTCATCGTGATCTCATTTCGTTACTTTAGGATATCCGATAATATTGGTCATTGCCCCTTCTATCGGTGCTAGTGTACTTTCGGCTCTTCTAATCCCAACGCATGTTTAGATCGTTGAAAATTAGAATAACAATAATTATATTTTACATCGTATTTTTTATCACAAAATAAAAATTTATATTTTAATTTACAATTTAATATCCTTTTGTTGTGAAAAATAGTTTCAGATTCTTATATAAAAAAACTGATTTTTGTTTGTTTGTTCGTCAGTATGCTCTTTACTTTATTTTTTAGATTATTTTTTAAAAGGCTTTTATATAAGATCTTAACCATACGAGTGAAACAAAAACATAAAAGAATCATACTGAGACACACTATGTCCGCATGGGTTGTGTCCCTTCATCTTTAATACTTTTGTAACTCAAATGATAAATTGCGGCTATGACTAGAAACAAACAAAACAATAATCAAACTAGCCATATAGTACTTAATAGTTTTAGGTTTCGTGTCCATTTCATTTGATACATCTACAAAAACTATATAGTAGGATCACATTTATGACTTTTAAGTTGAAGCTCCATTGTTACCAATCTTACAAGTTACAAGCCATATTTGACAATGAATTTGTGTAAATAATTTTGCACAATCGGTTGCCATAATATTTACCTTCATTAACTTTATTTACCACTCAATAAAAGGGCTTGTATTCCAATGGTATCACGTGTTATATAAAAACTTTTCAACCAAATTCTAGCATGTTCAAGTCCCGCCACTATAAAAAAGGTGAAACAAGTGACTAAACAATCCCCGGGGATAGATGTTGTCGGGAAAAACCCACTAAACGACAGAATCCCGGCCGACATGGTACATATTATGTTAGAAATTTCTGGTCAAACTGGCTGAAAGTTTCCCCGAGTACATGTCAACGTGGATTGTTTTGGTAGAGTTTGACCAAATTTAGTACCAAGAATATTGGCGGTAACTTTTTTCGCTCAAATTTTCCCGGCGACATGTCCCCGAGGAAATGCTTGACCATGATTGAACGTCTTTAACGAAATTTATTAGTGGTAAAAACTGGGGTGACTTGGCCTAAACATTCCCTGATTGTGCAATATTTGTCATGATCAGGCTTCGATGATGATCTTAGATATATCTTCGGAATGGTTGATCTGCCAAGCCGTATATCCTAAAAAACAAGTGAAAACACTACATGAATGGAAGCGTAGGGGTTGGGCCTTCTTAATCACCCCCGGTCTGAGAGTAAGTATACGTGATTAAAATTAGTTTTTGGAAAGTAAAGTATCTATGTGTTGAGAGCGTATCTAAACGTGAGAGATGTGCCCAACTATTTACAAAGAATGAAAATAGGCTAAAACACACCTTCTGTGTACGAGCTGGTGAACATAGTGTCTACAATTTTCAGGGGATTCTATGGATAATGTATGTTGACACAAAAGTTGGATGGACCACGTCTGACCTGAATTTGGCATAATTTGGGTGTTTGGGACTCCGGCTCTTGCACCAAGTTAAATTTTAGCAAGACCTTGCACAGTAAAAAGAAACACATCGTTAGGCTTACCGTATGATTGTTTTCCACGATTAGATTCCAGCGTGAGAGTAAGTAATCAGTTTAATGATATGATCGGTGATATTTAAGAGTGAATGTATCTTACCTTTGTGGAACCTAGAGGGTTCCTTATATAGCCGGTGAAACCCTAATTGGGCTTCCCGAATCTTGAGCCCTAAACAAGAGATAATTACCATACTTACTGTTATCCTTATCTTTAAAATAAGGAGAGTGTACATCCTCTTGACTTAGGTGAATCACAATCCTATTTAGATTGTGATTTTGTCTAATCCTGTTGGCGTACGGCCAGTACACGGTCCGTATGAAACCGCGTGCGGTAACCGTCCCTTGGGTCTCTGATGAGACTGCTTTTATACATGGTCTCATCGTCCAAAACGGCCTTAAAATGCATAAAATATCATAAAATAGACCAAATATATGCTCGTGTTTGTTACTTGTGTATTTTTAGGTACGGATATTGAGGAATTGGCAAAAGAACACAAGAATCAATCAAAAACGAACACGGGAAACGAAGTCGCACAATGAACCGGGCCCAAGTTTGGAATTTTGCAAAATGACCCTTGAAGAATTGAAGATTGGCAAAAATGGCCCCTCATCTTTGAAGAACTTGTCACATTTGACCCTCAAAATATCAAATGTACAAGTATAATCCTTAATGTTTGAAGATTGTTCAAGACCAGTCCCTGGAATTTGAAGAATATACATATAAGGCCCTTGGATAAAGTTTATAAAAGTTTTGTGCCACTTTTGACAAGTTGTCAAAAGTTGACAAGGCAAAAACAAGCACTGACGGCATTTAATACAAAGTGAAGAAGAGTTGAAACCTTGGGGACTATTTCTGCCCAACAACCAAACCCCCACAACCAACCATAACTCGACACCTCAGCCCTACCCACCCATTTACCCACCAACCCATATCTTGCCCGACCCTACCCAATACCCTACCCGGTTTATTAATTTAAACCTGGTCAAAGTCAAATCCCACTTAAACCCCCATTCCCTCCATAACACTTATTTGAAACTTAATTAAACCCAAAACGAATCTAACCCCACCCCTAATCCCTTATAAACCCTAAACCACCCAGTTTCAATTAACCATAAATCAAGGGGATATTCCCCCAAAGTGTGCAGATCTTTGATTAACAAAACCCTCACCCAAACCCACTCAACAAAACACCTCCACGTGTCCTGTGGTCCTCCCCCCAACCCTCCCCTGCTCTTGTCACTTTCGCACAAAACCCCAATCCGACAAATTGAACGGTTTGATTGCATTCCTTTGTCCCCAAGGATAATTCAACGCCCAAGATCAAGTCTCCACAGCTGTCATATCACATGGTGGTGTTTTTGACCAAGAATTCGTCAAGAAGCAAAGGGGCTTTTTAGAGATTTCAGAAATTAGGGTTTCAGCATTTGTATTTTTTAATTCTAGTTCTAGAATAGTCTTTGAGAGCCTATAAAAAGAGATGAGCATGTTCACTCTTACTTGTTCCAGTTTTTAAGCAAAATCCTTTGTAATTCCTTTTTTAAGAAATAAAGTTTGGTATTTGTAAAAGACATTGTAATTCCTTTTATGTTTTTAAAAAGTTTGTGTGTTTGGATTGCTTAAGCTGAGTTCCATTTTAAGTTTGAGAAAGAATTGTTGTTTGAAATTTCAGTTTTCATAAGGGTTTTGAAAATTCTTGAATTCAGAAATCATTAGGTGTTAAGAAGTGAAAGTGGATTAACAAACCTTGATTTGTGATATATAAGTGTTTTTAAAACGTGTTAAGTAAAAGGGTTTCAAGGTTTTAAGTTTTCAGAAAAATCAGAAAAGTGCATTTTTCTTGTATTTGTTTGATATTTGCAGGTTTGATTGTTGATTTGTTGTTGATTCAGTTCTGCATACACCCCAGTGTATAAGGAGGTGGTTATTCAACCACTGAGGGACTTGGATGTAAGTCCCTCAAGGTAAAATACCTTTTCATTTTTAGTGTTTCTGAAAAAATTATATGCTATGCATGATTCTTTGTGAAAAGTGTTGATTGCTGGTTAGAGGTGTTTAAATTGTGTTCTTGTAAGCTTATATGCATGTTAGAGGTTCATGGAATCATCTTGAGTGTGTTTGAAAGGGATTTGATGTGAAAACGTTTTCAAAATAGATTTAAAAGGGTGTTTGGAAACAGGTTTTAGCAGGATAGGATTTTTGATTGTGTTTACAAGAAGGTGTTAGAGTTACTGATTAGGGGTGTGTTAAGTTACATGTTAGTTTTAGAATAGATTGGTACAAGTTTTGAAGCTGTTTGTGTGGTAAAAAGTGAAAAGTAATGCCTGAATCTGCATAAGTCATTATTTTGCTTATTTTTTGCTCAAATTGTGCTAAGACCTTTGTAAATCTGTTAAGTGGTAAGAGGTTTAAGGATTGCAATTGGTTGTATGCTAGTTTATGTAAGTGTATGCAAGATCTTTGGCTTTGAAATTCATTTGTGTGCTTGTAATCTGCCAAGAACAGTCCCTAGACCTCATTCTCTTTGTCAGCAACTTTGAATTGCTCTGGTGTGCATTGTTTATGTGAATTGTTGTTTGTGCTTGTTTGTTATCTGTCCATCTTGACTCCTTGTGCTCCAAAGAGCACAAGGGTGCCTTGTTTGTCCACAACACCACTCAAACAAAGCCAAGTCCTCTTGGTCCAATTTGCATAAGCTAAAAAAAGAGCTCATACTTGTTCATCAGAAAAGCCAGCAGACCTGGGCATATTTGAGCTCATAAATCACTTAATCTTTATTTGTTTTTGATTTGGATTCGTGTTTGCGAGCTTATAAGTTGTACTGTTTGAGTTTTTAAAAAATTTGAAAAAAAAAATATAAACATCAAAAAGGACGTGGCCAGGACTCGAACCTGCGCCACTCCTCTCACAAACCAACGTGCTAACCATCTGTGCCCTAGGGACTTTGACTGAGAGTTTTGGTTTCAAAAGTTATTTAAGTACGTTTTGGTTTGAGCTTGTTTAAATAAGCCGTGACATTTTCAGCTTATTATAGCTTATTGGTTAAGTGTTTTTGGTGTCTTCCATTTTTCCTAGGATTAAAATAGGTTTTAGGATTTTTCTGGCTAAAAATATTATTTTTCCTTTTATTTAATTAATTTTTAGGATTATTTCTATTTTTAAATCTAGAAATTCTATAAAAAATATTAAACAGTAGTATAAAAATACAAAAAAATAGTTTTTAGGTTTTTATTTGTATTTTTGAGGTTTACATATAAAAAAGTTTTCTAAAACTTTAATTTTTGATTTTATTTAATTTTAGGGTTTTTTGGCAACTTTAAAAATTAATATAAAATTAACTAAAAGGTTTTAGGAACTTTTGTTTTCATTTTCTTCTTAGTTAGATTATTTAAGATTTTTGAGAATTTTTTAGAATTTATTTAAGAACTTTTAATTTTTTAGAATATTTTATTATTATTTTATTCATTAAAATAAAAAGTTTTATTTTTATTTATTTTTCATTTTTCCTAGGTTCCTTATCATTAATTAGGACTTCTCCCATTTGTAGAATAATTTTTAGGCTTTTCAATTAATTTCTAGAATTAATTTAAGATTTAATAGATTTTAATAGTTTTTAGGAGTTTAAAAATAGTTTAATTTGGTTTTAAAATTTTTAAAAATAGTTTTTAGTTTAATTAGGTCATTTTTGAGGTTTACAAACTATTAAATCTTGTTTAGGGCTTTTTAATATTTAAAAGTGATTTTTAGGGCTTTAATTAGCATTAAAAAGTCATTATTAAATTAATTAAAAGGTTTTGACAAGTTTGGATTTTTTGTAAACTCTTAGAATATTATTTGGGATTTTTTAGTAATTTTTAGGAATTTTTAGGGTTAAATTTTAAATTTTGCACTTTTTACGTTCTTCGTCGTAACTTTCTAGTAGTGTTTTTGCCTTATTTATCTATTTTTTTCGTCTTCGTCATTTTCTCTTCTTTTCTTCTAGTTAATAATCAAAAATATAATCAATCATTCATTACACAACACACGTGCCTCCTTGGGAAACGAACTTGGACTTCATTTGGGTCATTAGTGCTCGGTTTTCCTAAACCGACACTTAACGCTTACCACTACTTTGTTGCCTCTTTTTCCTAAAAGGGTATACAAAAATTCTACATCAATTTTTGGCGCCGCTGCCGGGGAGGCGTGTTGTGTTTTGATTGACCATTGTTGTTTTCTATATTAGCCATAAATATAATTGTATTAATAGCACTCTATTAATACGTATTATCGTTTTTCGGTTTTTGTGTGAATACTATTACTATATTGTATACGTAGAACAATAAATACACAAGTACTCCAAATACGTGAGCAATCACAACCTTGATTCGGGATTTCATCACTCGATCATTGTATTCGAATCTCAAACCAAAGAAAAAGGCAAAAATAGATAAATACTTTCGTGAAGCTTAATCTTGATAATACAAACTATAAGGTGGGTATAAGGCGGTTGTATTTCACAACCTAAAGGAAAAAGGCTCTTAAGTGCTTCGCGCCGCCTCGTTTCCTCCGCTTGCTTGTGCGTATTTGATTTTGAGAGTGAATCGAGGGTTTTGCCGCCCAAAGTATTACTACATATCATATATATTTTCTTGGTTTCCATTTGATTAAACCCTCTTGAACGATTTGGTGTTCCACCATCGTTCTAAAGTCATCGAAGGCGTTCACTCCACGTGATCGTTTTCATTCCTTGAGGCATTTTTAATCAAGAGATTTGATTAGTGAGGAGATTTGTGGACTCATTGTCTACTTAATACATTCACCAATTTCCAAAAATTTAATACCATCAAAAAACCACAAAAAAAAAAAAAAAAACACAAAATACCAAAAAGAATCTTCTTTGCTCGCCTTCTCGTTGTACGTGACGTTTATGCAAACTCGCTCTAAAGCTAGACGTGCTCGTAAACGAAGAAACAAATCACTCACTCAATCTAGTGAGGAGTCTCCAAGTGAGGAACCTATTGTAGAACAAGAAGCTATCATGGCTAATCGTACTATGATGGAGTTGCTTCAAGCACCCACCGAGGGTTTTGGAGAGGCCATTGTGATCCCCGCCATCCTTGCGGAGAACTTTGAGATCAAAACGGGTTTAATGTCTATGCTTCAAGCAAACAAGTTTCGCGGTCATGAAAAAGACAACCCACATTATCACATTAGGCAATTTAATCGTCTTACCGCGACAAGCAAGTTTAAGGATGTACCACACGATGCCATTAAGATGATGTTGTTCCCTTATTCGTTAGATGGACCCGCCAAGATATGGCTTGAGAAAGAACCGCCGAATTCGATTTTGACATGGGCCGATCTCGTGTCTAAATTTGTGAATCAATTTTTTCCACCATCTAAGACAACACATTTGAAAAACGAGATTTCACGTTTTACACAAAGACCAAATGAAAGTTTTTCAATGGCTTGGGAAAGGTTTAAAGAAATGCTACATGAATGTCCACACCATGATTTTTCCGAATTGCATCAAATTGACACTTTTTATAATGGGCTTAATGAACATGAACGAGATTATTTAAATGCCGCCGCGGGTGGTAATTTTTTGTGCAAAACGACCAATGAGGCTTTGAAAATCATAGAAAATAGGTCTAAGGTCTATAGCCCTCGTAACACACTGAGTGTTGCCAATTTGGGCTCGTCATCATCTCGTTCCATTAATGCCTTGCAAGATGAAGCAAATGAGGAGAATAGGTTTTTCGATAGGTTTTCGACTCTTATGTCTCATTGGAAAGCTCAAGAAGCTTCAAACACCGCTTCGGTTAAAGCGGTTGCTAAGAGTTGTATTTCGTGTGGTGGAGCTCATGATTTTTCCGAGTGCATTACCGCGGATGGTAACACTTCGAATGCTTATGTAGCCACGGGAACTTATAACCAAATCGGTCAAGGTTCACGTTCAAATCAAGCTCCACAAAATCAAAATGCTAATAACTATCGAAACAACAATCAAGGTGGAAATTACCAAGGAAATCAAAGAAATTATAACAAGGGTAATTATCAAAGTGGAAATGGGCAAATTTCAAACCAAAACCAAAACCGTGATTTTCAAACTCCTACTCAAGGTTTTCAAAATGCTCACACTAAAAATTTGCAAGGGGAATTTTTAGATTATGCAAAGGCTAATGATGCTAAGTTTGATAACATGCAACGTGAGATGATTAGCTTAATTTCCGAGTTGAAAAATGAGCTTAAAACCGAACTTGCTAATGAACTCAAAACTCATGCTAATAAAATGGAAGGAAATGTCACAAGACTCCAACAAAATCAACAAAAAATGGAGCAAGGACAACATGAGATTAAGCAAGAGTTGTTGAAAGCGGATGCTAGGCAATCTAAGTTTGAAGACCGTATGGCTAAGATGTTTGAAGCAATCATGTGTAAGCCCTCTTCTTCGGGTGGTCTTCCTAGTGATACCATCGTGAACCCAAAAGGAGAGTTGAAGGTTATTACTACTCGTAGTGGTAAAACTTTCAAAGAACCCATTTCTCGTCCAAGTACTTCTATGGAGAAGGAAAAAGAGAAAGAACCCGAGGTTGTGGTTGAAAAGGAGCACATTACAAGCCCACGAAGTACCGCTCAAACCACACCTACGGTTGAACCAATACCCATAATGGAACCCGAGATTCCAAGGCCGATGCCTATGCCTAATTTGCCCCAACCCACACCACCTTTACCCTACCCATCAAGACGAGACAAGGAAAAGGCACAAGAACGAAATAATTATCAATTTGAACTCTTTATGAAAATGTTTCGTGACTTGCATTTTAATATAAGTTTTGCCGACGCCTTAGTCATGATGCCTCGATTTGCCGCAAACTTCAAAAGTATGTTGAATAACAAAGAGAAATTGCAAAAATCATCTAGTTGTTCTTTGGTTTTTCTAAGCCGCATACCTCAAACAGTCGGTGATCCTGGAAAGTTTTTAATCCCATGTGCTATCCAAGACATGGAAGAATGCTACGCCTTGGCCGATCTTGGTGCTAGTATTAATTTGATGCCTCTCGAGATTTTTAAGTCGCTCAATCTTCCAAATCTCACTCCTTCAAGAATGTCAATCGAAATGGCCGATCATTCTACGATTCTAGCTTGTGGAGTTGCCGAGGACGTCTTTGTGAAAGTTGGGAAATTCTATTATCCCGTGGACTTCATCGTTGTTGATATTCCCATCGATCCTAAAGTTCCGTTAATTTTAGGTCGATCTTTTTTGGATACCTCGAGAGCACTTATCGATGTGCATGCAAGAAAAATCACTCTTCGTTTCAATGAGGAAGAACTCGTCATTAATGCAACCCAAAACTCCACTCTTTCTCATGTTTATTCGATCACATCTTTGTACAATGTCAATCCCATCAAAAACATTTGTCAAAAGATTTCCAATAGAGTTTTAGGAGTTGATAAAAATGAAGTTCCGTCCCCTCCGCCGATGGAGGTTAAGAGTGTTAAGCCTATGATTCCAATCTCGAGTGATTCTTCGGATGATGAATACGTTGATCCCGATGGGGAGGTTTTCTTTGTTGACAAAAGATTTGAGAACTTGCCACCGCCTAAACCAAAACGCTTTCAAAATGTGAGAATTTTTAGTGTGACTAACATTGTTTTAGATACACCAAATATTTTTGACATAATCAAGTCGGGTTTTCACGAGGAGAGTGTTAAAGATGAAAAAGGAAAAGATTTTGAATCTAATTTAAAAGATTTTTCTACAATTCTAACTCCGTCATCACCGCGTGATTTGAGTACTACAAGCTCGTCTTCTCCTTTTGACGATGCTTTGTGTGGACCTAGTGTGGGGGAAGCCCCTTATGTTCCCTCCCCTTTCTCCACCGAGGACGAGATATTTGATCCTGGAATTGCTTTTATAGGGAAATCTCGGTCTTCCACCGATGCAATAAATGGAAAATCTTTTAATTTGATTCGTGCGAGTCTACCTCGAGTAGCTCAATGTTTTGCCTTACCCATTGTCCCACCCTTCTATTTCTTCTCATCTATTTTCTTGAAACTCTTTGAGTTTGTGTTGACACACGACAAAGTGGCGTTGATTTGTTTTTCCAAAGAAAACGAGAATGCCATCTTTGATCCCGGTATTTTGCATCATCAAAGGACTTAGTCCTTAATACCGGTTGTTTTTGGGCCTTGTTTATCATGTAAGCCCCACCAAAAATTGACCAAACCATGATTATCCCTAAATGATCACATTTATGGGGATTCGAGTCGAGCTTTTGACTCGGTTATCAAAAACAAGGTGCCTCGTGGGGGAGACCCATGCTTATCCATGTACATATTATTGCTTTCTAATTAGTGTAATGTGAGGGGATTTGTGCCCTTCCAACCTTTGTTCCGTGGTTGTTTGTGAATTGTGTCTTTTAGATCATCATCTTCACGATTGGAGCCTCTCGTGTTCGTTTCATGGGAGCACTCGATCGTTTGCTTTGGAGGACATTCCCAATATCCATATATGATATATCCTTTTATGTTCTAACCTTAGGTTTTTAGCACACTTCATAAACGGCTATTACTTAATGGTTACACCCTTTCCATGCTAGATTAGGCATTCGACTACGTCTCTAGTATGGGGGTGTTTGCACCCCTAGACTCGAAACATTGAGGACAATGTTTAACTTTAGTATGGGGGGGGGGTGAATAGATACTTGCCTTGCCAAACCTTCACGCTTTCCAAAGTTTATCGTTTTGTTATCATTTTCTTGCAAAATAAGGCTAAAAATGGCAAAATTTTAAAATTTTTCTCATGTTTCATAAGTGTTTGAAGACACGAATGTATATTTTCCGATGGCGAGAATAAGAGTAATTTTTGACTCGACCGTGCGTGTTGAGCACTTAGCTTTGATTCCTTAACTACACATTAGGCTAAGTCTCTTAAATGAGGATGAGAAATGATAGAGTTAATTATAAGTTACTATGCTAAACGTAGAGTACTCGTATTCTTTCAAAAACTCATGTGTTCTCGTTGTTTGCTTATTCTCCCTTCGCATGTATATATTTTTTTTGCTTAATAAATATTGACTTAGCGGTTTAGTTTTGATTGTTGGGTTTCTAGTCTTTTCTAGTAGCTTCCGTGTAATTAAATTGGGAAGACATTAAGGTATCGCCAGCGTCACGGTTTTGAAGTATTGGCACCCTAATAATCAAAAGCTTCACCCAATAATAAGATTTCAAGTGCTCACCTAAATCTAGCAAACAATTTGAAGCCCCACAAGGCCTAAAATCTATGCAAAATTGAAAGTGAATCAAGCCTTAATCTTCGAAGCTTTAAAGATCCAAAATTCGCTTTAGCGTGAGGATATACGTCTTTGGCTAATAAAACCACCGATGAGGCGGATAATAAAAGGCAAGGCAAGACCGAAGTCATAATAAAAGCTTCATGGCGAAGTTGAATAAAAGATGGAGGTAAACCAAAGATAATAAGGTCCTTCCGTTAGGGGGCGTATAAAAGTCTTGGTAATAAGTCTCATGTTCAAAACCATTATAAAACCGTGTTTATCGATTCTTCTTGTCAACTTAATTTTTTAACATCGTCGTCTATTAGGAGGGGTTATTGATTTGATGGTCTTAGTTACACCGTTAGGACTCTATTTTTAGACCTAAATCTCTATTATCGCATAAGTCAATGATGTATCCTCGTGATCATTAAGACAAAATAAAATATAAGAGATACAACTTAGGAATAATGGGAGAATAAGTACGTGATTAGGGCATATGAGTAGTGTTAGCATTACTAACTTATAATGACAATGATCTCGTTGCACGCTTGGCATGGAATTAAGGTGAAAATCGAGGACGATGAAATTATTTCTAACGAAGCATTCACGTGTTCTTATTCTATGAACCTAAATGTCCCATTTTGCGATGAAAATCATACATTATGTCTAAAACGCAAGTAGTATTAATAGTGTAGTGTAGCTAGTTTATCATTTCATAAAAGTGAATAAAATTAAATTTTGGAGATGCTTTGATACTTTATTCTAGCATTGCGTGAGGGCACGGCAATGGTTTAGTATGGGGGAGTGATGAGACTGCTTTTATACATGGTCTCATCGTCCAAAACGGCCTTAAAATGCATAAAATATCATAAAATAGACCAAATATATGCTCGTGTTTTTTACTTGTGTATTTTTAGGTACGGATATTGAGGAATTGGCAAAAGAACACAAGAATCAATCAAAAACGAACACGGGAAACGAAGTCGCACAATGAACCGGGCCCAAGTTTGGAATTTTGCAAAATGACCCTTGAAGAATTGAAGATTGGCAAAAATGGCCCCTCATCTTTGAAGAACTTGTCACATTTGACCCTCAAAATATCAAATGTACAAGTATAATCCTTAATGTTTGAAGATTGTTCAAGACCAGTCCCTGGAATTTGAAGAATATACATATAAGGCCCTTGGATAAAGTTTATAAAAGTTTTGTGCCACTTTTGACAAGTTGTCAAAAGTTGACAAGGCAAAAACAAGCACTGACGGCATTTAATACAAAGTGAAGAAGAGTTGAAACCTTGGGGACTATTTCTGCCCAACAACCAAACCCCCACAACCAACCATAACTCGACACCTCAGCCCTACCCACCCATTTACCCACCAACCCATATCTTGCCCGACCCTACCCAATACCCTACCCGGTTTATTAATTTAAACCTGGTCAAAGTCAAATCCCACTTAAACCCCCATTCCCTCCATAACACTTATTTGAAACTTAATTAAACCCAAAACGAATCTAACCCTACCCCTAATCCCTTATAAACCCTAAACCACCCAGTTTCAATTAACCATAAATCAAGGGGATATTCCCCCAAAGTGTGCAGATCTTTGATTAACGAAACCCTCACCCAAACCCACTCAACAAAACACCTCCACGTGTCCTGTGGTCCTCCCCCCAACCCTCCCCTGCTCTTGTCACTTTCGCACAAAACCCCAATCCGACAAATTGAACGGTTTGATTGCATTCCTTTGTCCCCAAGGATAATTCAACGCCCAAGATCAAGTCTCCACAGCTGTCATATCACATGGTGGTGTTTTTGACCAAGAATTCGTCAAGAAGCAAAGGGGCTTTTTAGAGATTTCAGAAATTAGGGTTTCAGCATTTGTATTTTTTAATTCTAGTTCTAGAATAGTCTTTGAGAGCCTATAAAAAGAGATGAGCATGTTCACTCTTACTTGTTCCAGTTTTTAAGCAAAATCCTTTGTAATTCCTTTTTTAAGAAATAAAGTTTGGTATTTGTAAAAGACATTATAATTCCTTTTATGTTTTTAAAAAGTTTGTGTGTTTGGATTGCTTAAGCTGAGTTCCATTTTAAGTTTGAGAAAGAATTGTTGTTTGAAATTTCAGTTTTCATAAGGGTTTTGAAAATTCTTGAATTCAGAAATCATTAGGTGTTAAGAAGTGAAAGTGGATTAACAAACCTTGATTTGTGATATATAAGTGTTTTTAAAACGTGTTAAGTAAAAGGGTTTCAAGGTTTTAAGTTTTCAGAAAAATCAGAAAAGTGCATTTTTCTTGTATTTGTTTGATATTTGCAGGTTTGATTGTTGATTTGTTGTTGATTCAGTTCTGCATACACCCCAGTGTATAAGGAGGTGGTTATTCAACCACTTAGGGACTTGGATGTAAGTCCCTCAAGGTAAAATACCTTTTCATTTTTAGTGTTTCTGAAAAAATTATATGCTATGCATGATTCTTTGTGAAAAGTGTTGATTGCTGGTTAGAGGTGTTTAAATTGTGTTCTTGTAAGCTTATATGCATGTTAGAGGTTCATGGAATCATCTTGAGTGTGTTTGAAAGGGATTTGATGTGAAAACGTTTTCAAAATAGATTTAAAAGGGTGTTTGGAAACAGGTTTTAGCAGGATAGGATTTTTGATTGTGTTTACAAGAAGGTGTTAGAGTTACTGATTAGGGGTGTGTTAAGTTACATGTTAGTTTTAGAATAGATTGGTACAAGTTTTGAAGCTGTTTGTGTGGTAAAAAGTGAAAAGTAATGCTTGAATCTGCATAAGTCATTATTTTGCTTATTTTTAGCTCAAATTGTGCTAAGACCTTTGTAAATCTGTTAAGTGGTAAGAGGTTTAAGGATTGCAATTGGTTATATGCTAGTTTATGTAAGTGTATGCAAGATCTTTGGCTTTGAAATTCATTTGTGTGCTTGTAATCTGCCAAGAACAGTCCCTAGACCTCATTCTCTTTGTCAGCAACTTTGAATTGCTCTGGTCTGCATTGTTTATGTGAATTGTTGTTTGTGCTTGTTTGTTATCTGTCCATCTTGACTCCTTGTGCTCCAAAGAGCACAAGGGTGCCTTGTTTGTCCACAACACCACTCAAACAAAGCCAAGTCCTCTTGGTCCAATTTGCATAAGCTAAAAAAAGAGCTCATACTTGTTCATCAGAAAAGCCAGCAGACCTGGGCATATTTGAGCTCATAAATCACTTAATCTTTATTTGTTTTTGATTTGGATTCGTGTTTGTGAGCCTATAAGTTGTACTGTTTGAGTTTTTAAAAAATTTGAAAAAAAAAAATATAAACATCAAAAAGGACGTGGCCAGGACTCGAACCTGCGCCACTCCTCTCACAAACCAACGTGCTAACCATCTGTGCCCTAGGGACTTTGACTGAGAGTTTTGGTTTCAAAAGTTATTTAAGTACGTTTTGGTTTGAGCTTGTTTAAATAAGCCGTGACATTTTCAGCTTATTATAGCTTATTGGTTAAGTGTTTTTGGTGTCTTCCATTTTTCCTAGGATTAAATAGGTTTTAGGATTTTTCTGGCTAAAAATATTATTTTTCCTTTTATTTAATTAATTTTTAGGATTATTTCTATTTTTAAATCTAGAAAGTCTATAAAAATATTAAACAGTAGTATAAAAATACAAAAAAATAGTTTTTAGGTTTTTATTTGTATTTTTGAGGTTTACATATAAAAAAGTTTTCTAAAACTTTAATTTTTGATTTTATTTAATTTTAGGGTTTTTTGGCAACTTTAAAAATTAATATAAAATTAACTAAAAGGTTTTAGGAACTTTTGTTTTCATTTTCTTCTTAGTTAGATTATTTAAGATTTTTGAGAATTTTTTAGAATTTATTTAAGAACTTTTAATTTTTTAGAATATTTTATTATTATTTTATTCATTAAAATAAAAAGTTTTATTTTTATTTCTTTTTCATTTTTCCTAGGTTCCTTATCATTAATTAGGACTTTTCCCATTTGTAGAATAATTTTTAGGCTTTTCAATTAATTTTTAGAATTAATGTAAGATTTAATAGATTTTAATAGTTTTTAGGAGTTTAAAAATAGTTTAATTTGGTTTTAAAATTTTTAAAAATAGTTTTTAGTTTAATTAGGTCATTTTTGAGGTTTACAAACTATTAAATCTTGTTTAGGGCTTTTTAATATTTAAAAGTGATTTTTAGGGCTTTAATTAGCATTAAAAAGTCATTATTAAATTAATTAAAAGGTTTTGACAAGTTTGGATTTTTTGTAAACTCTTAGAATATTATTTGGGATTTTTTAGTAATTTTTAGGAATTTTTAGGGTTAAATTTTAAATTTTGCACTTTTTACGTTCTTCGTCGTAACTTTCTAGTAGTGTTTTTGCCTTATTTTTCTATTTTTTTCGTCTTCGTCATTTTCTCTTCTTTTCTTCTAGTTAATAATCAAAAACATAATCAATCATTCATTACACAACACACGTGCCTCCTTGGGAAACGAACTTGGACTTCATTTGGGTCATTAGTGCTCGGTTTTCCTAAACCGACACTTAACGCTTACCACTACTTTGTTGCCTCTTTTTCCTAAAAGGGTATACAAAAATTCTACATCAGTCTCGTAGGCCCAAGACGGTATTTATCTGATCCATGGTTACTGGACCAAATATGGGTAGTAACCATTGGTCGAGATTCTGGCCCGTTTGGGGACTATACGTCATCATGTCCCTTGGTCTACTAGTTACTGTTGTAGCCATGACCACTAGACTAGTAATTCCAAGAAAAAGAAGTCGTAGCGCTATAAACAACAACCATATCTGGAAACACAAATCCATGAAAGCCGTGACAGCAACAATTATCAAATTCAATAAATGTGAATTAGAACTGTTGTCCGCGATAAACATTATACCACGTAAGCAACTGTTCACCTACAAAATCTGAAAAAATCGCCCAAGTTGGTTTATTCCTCGAGCCACATAAAATAGTGCATGACAAGACAGCGTGGACCCCTCTAACGTTACAACTACCCACTTTACCATGTTCGTTAGATTAGGGTAGTGGAATACACGTGGCATTGATCCATCGGTACACGAACACCAAAGCAACCATATATATAACGCATGTGTGACTCTACACACACCACATAGATTATATAAGAGCCATCATTGTTGCACCTTCACACGCCGTACACCTACGTTTATCGACGAATCTCTGTATTTCCAGGTTAGCATACCGTGCCCCTTACATATATAAGTTAAAAAATGGTTAGGGATATTTCCACTATCACGTCCGTCCTTAACGAACTCCCGGAGCAGAAGTTTTTAGAATTCTGCTCCGAATACTATATCCCTAGTGACGTTCAACACCAACTCCCTTGGGAAATGGATGCAATTACCGACCATCCCCATGTAAAATAAGCTTATACACCCGTTTATTCAACATAGACAACTATCGCATCCCTTTCTCTAGATTTTTAGTTAGTTTTCTAGAGTACTAGGATGTACATATATCACAATTGGTACTGTATAGAAGCGTGTAAAGTAAACCAATTCGAGGTTAGCTATCATTTCCTGAATATCATTCCCTCCGTAAGCTTTTTAGAGTCTTTTACATCCCCTCCATGGTCAATGGATGGATCTCCCTTAGCAAAGATTCACCCGCCGCACCTTAAAGCTATTCAAAGCCTATGGATTACCTAAAGAACTAGAAACATAGGTTCTTCTATGTTGATGCCGTAGTGTTTCCACGCCCTTTTGAGATTAAGTTTCAAATAGGCAAAGATTACCCCTCATCCGCTGATACATATAGCATGGTAGACGTTAGAAACCTTGATACACACAGAACCATGTTCAATAAACTCCCAAAACCCATGCATATAGGGAAGGTGAACCGCCCCTTCTGGAGGTAACGAGGGATATTACCATTCCCCTCGTTACCAATGCTGATATACACTCAGATGTGAGGACTCTCAAGCGAAGAAGTATCCCCATGACTTTGCTAATGAGGATGGGGAAAACCTTATGTTGGAAGGCAATGAAGCCACATCCACTACTCCCGTTTGCCCCATGACAGAACCTCCCGTCATTGAAGAAGAAGAGGTGGCCGACGAGGATGAAGAAGAGGATGAAGTCGAGGAGGATGAAGATGAAGGTGCAACCACGTTGATTTATCATAGAAGGAGGCGTAAGACTGTAAAATGAAGGACTCGAGCTCCTGAATATGACCAATTCAATGCCCCACCCAAGAGGTTAAGGAAAGACCACCCCTAATATCAATACGAAGGTAGTAACGAAAACCCAGATGCAAAGATGGAGGAGGAAGTTCCCACATTCATTTTAAACCCGGATCCAGTGGCTCAACTTGAGATTCAAAATCAACACAAAGTTTAAACGAAAAGCTTGAGATAGTTGGACGTATAATCAAGGTAACCACTTGTTCTTATGTGACTACTCTATATCACAGTAACATTTGACCTTTCTTAATGTCCACTTCAATTTTTTTGTAGGCATCTTCAGTAACTGACCATGTTGGGGTACAAGACACTAGAGCTAAAGGCAAAAGCAACCGATTTTGATGGCGATGAAGGTGGAGGTTTGGTGAGTCCAATTGCTTGATGAACACCACGTATACTATTAATCATATATAAAGTTGATTAAATTTCACAATAGTGCTTTGAACAACTGTAACATGAAATACATAAAATTAAAAAACCTTACGTAAAATACATGTAAATATAAGAAAGAATATAATACCATGGAATGTCTTGTTACCAGACATTTTTTTATGTCTTCGTAAAATAGATTTTAGTTTTTATATTTTGTTTTTTTAGGAATTAAATGGTCAATCAAGGGTGATACTTATGGCAAAGCTTGACCGGAGTGATATTGCATCAAGGTGCTTATATAAGAATGATCAGTTAGTTACATTGCACTGTGACCGGGCCTCTTGGAGCACCTTTATTTAATGGATCTGGTTCAGTTCAAGCTGGTGGTTTAGTGTAAAATGGGCTATCGGTTGTCCATGTTCCAGGATTAGCCCAAATGGTTTCACAGATTGTTTAGAGCCTATTAGGGTAACCACTGGGTGTCTTTTACTGAAGAATATGGTTGACCCTACTACAGAGGTTTTAATTTTTCTTTGTTTTTCAATTCGTAACGTGCTCAAGGCGTGATCGGTCTATAGAGCTGCCAAGGGTTGACCCTAGAGACTCCCAAATATTTTTATCTTTAACGTAATTTTTAGAAAAAGGACTCAAGGATATTTTATGCTAGAACTTAAACTGTTTGGACTTGTTACCCTTAAGCAACTTGTTCATTGTTTTGGCTTTACACACTTGACTCTTTGAAATAAAACATAACCTTGCATATACTTCTATCAGTAAAACAAAATGACTCCTTATTACATCCTTATGTGTTTTATTTTTGCACAGCAAATTCTCGATCAGTGTTCACAATAAGTATGTTTTATACGCAGTCTTTTCCTATTCATTTTATATGATGTGCATACTGATTAACCTCTTGTCTGGCTAATATCATGTGCGACAGATGGACTCTGGTCAATCTACAATGATGATACATTTAACACCCCCAATTCACATTGCACAGCAGAAATACACAATTGAGTGCTAAACACAAGTATCATCACACAAGATATATTGAACGACTGAAAAGAGAGACGTTTACACATGAAATATAAATAAGATTTCACACAATGTCTGAAACATAATTTCATCCATAATGTACTAAAACGACACCAGAGTAAAGCGTTTAGTCCCCACGGATCTCGACCAGCAAACCAACAAGTTTCAGTACAGTACATAAACATTTAACAAATTGTTCAACAGTAAAAGGATATAAACTGTTTTAGACCAACACACTTCAAAAGCCAACCCACAACATCCACAACAAAGCTCCGCCATCAATCACCTTCGATTACCTGAAACACATGCTTAAACGAGTCAACAATAATGTTGAGCGAGTCCATAGGTTTAACAAATCACATTTGATCACAAGAAGAAAATCAATCATAATCATTTATAGAATTGTCGTACACACAATCTATTTCAAGGAAACACATTGTGTTTAAGCTCATGACACCGACCCCTTAACCAATTAGTCACCCACGCCAAATTTCAGCATGACTAGATAAAACCATTGCCCCTCTAGGGTATTAGTTGCTAGATATATACCCAAATCTCATTCTCGTAAATTATCCTCAACAGAGGTTACTCAACGTAATGCCCTGGTCTTAGATAAGGTGGTCAACGAAATAGTACTATTATTTGAATAAGCGGCTATTCCCAACTCACAACATCAAGTCAGAAAATAGTTAACGGTTCATGAATTTAGGGTCTTTAGCAACAAGGTACTCAATACAATGCAAGGCAACATAGGCAACATTCGGGTCCAAACAATTAAGGCGCGTTCATTAATAATGACTCGAGAAATAAACCATACATAAGAATATCAAACTCAAACTCACAAAATCACGACAAACTCGAGAGAAAACGATACAAGTAATACTATTACACTCTTCTATACATCTACTTTATCATTCTATACTCTCGACAAAAATCTGCCGGCACATACCAAATGTACTAGCTCATTTACCCCATTTAGACTCGTCAAACGTTTATGAAACGACTCGAGGAACTAACTTACTATCTATAGAAAGTCCTATAACAAGTTTATCAAATGACTTTACTTTTAAAGTTCCCTGGCCGACTCATCTTTGAATTACAAAAACCAGACAGTTTTACGTCATCGACTCATACAACCCCTTTAACTTCTATAAACGACTCCATTTGCAAAACCGACACTTAGGTTTTAAAATAGACTCACCCTCTAGGGTTTATACTTTTTCATCAGTCCTTGACTCATTTCAAAACGCATTCTATAGTCCCCGAGATTCGATCCAAATATCGACAACAACTACATGTCGTGTCGATATTCGTCTCCCGGTATACGAATAATCAAACTATCATAGCTTTTCGCTCGTTTAGAGCTAGAAGCTCAACTTTATATCAAATCGAAGCTAATAGAATTCTCCACAACCCTATGCTATTTGTTAAGCCTTAATAATTTATAAGATACCCAAAATACCCTTTTTCCTACTGATCTAAATTACCCATCAAAATCTTGCAAGAAATCATGTTTTTAACCAAAACCAACCATTTTTATCATCATCCCATAACCCTAATAACAACATAACTCATCTATAACACTTGTATCATTCTCAAAATAAAAAAACCAAAATCAAAAACAAGTTTTTAACAAAAGCTAGCATGATAATCTCTTGATCATCATCAAAATCACATGCATGATCATAAACTTGACCTACCAACCCTAAAAAAATAAAAATCATGTAACCAAAATTAGTAACAAGGTGTGCTCCTTTAAATTCTAAGGATGGGACTTGTGTTGGTTTAGCTTAGATCAAGCTTGAATTTTAATGAAAATTGATCAAAGTGTCTAGGGGGTGACGACATGAAAAAGAAAAGGGAGAAGGAAAAGATTTTTCTTGTTTTGGTTAACTATGAGAAAAGTTGGTAGATTTTTGGCTTTTATATAGTGGTGGAGGGACCTTTCTTGTCAATTTGTAATAGATGTGGACCAAAATGTAAATAGTTAGCTAAAAAGCGGGAAATTACTATTAGTCAATTTTGAATATATTCACGAGGCTCGGGTTTCATAAAAATACTTCTCAAAAGTTAAACGTAACTCAAATATAATAATATCGTCTCCTGACTCGACTTAAGACGTCATTTAAAAGAAAACATCAAAAATGACAAAAATCGAACAACCGACAATAAAACATAAAATATTAGGCATCCATCGACATCACGCATGCTAATACTCCTTTTACTTATTAAGGATAAAATATAAGTCTCCTAACATCGGTTTAATTTTAAACCTCAAAAAATAAGAATCATTCAAACTCATCAAATATTTCAAAAATAGTCATAAAGTAAGATTAAGCAATGACCTCGGTTTCAGGTTATCACATCCCCTCCTTCTTAAAAAGAGCGACGTCCTCGGCGCTTAACCCTCTCTAAACAAATGAGGATACTTATCCTTAAAGAAGTCCTCACGTTCCGAGGTAAACTCTGGTCCACGTTTATAATTCCATCTCACTTTCACAATCGGAATCCTACTATTTCAATTTCTTAACTTCCCTATCCATAATCTCTACAGGTTCCTCTATAAAATGCAACTTATCATCAAGTTGAATTTCCTCCAGTGGAATCAACAAATCCCTTTATGCTAAACACTTCTTCAGATTAGACATATGAAAAGTGTTATGAATAGCCCTGAGTTCATCCGGCAACTCTAACTTATAAGCAAAACCAATCCAATCCTTTGGATAATCTTAAAAGGTCGAATATATCTCGGGCTCAACTTTCCTCTATTTCCAAAACGAATCACTCCTTTCCATAGAGATACCTTCAACATAACCATGTCTCCTACTTCATATTCTAACGGCTTCCTCCTATTATCAGCATAAATCTTTTGTCTAGTTCTGGCAGATAGCAAACGCTTCTTAATTTGCACAATCTTTTCAGTTGTCTTAAATATCATTTCAGGTCCAGTCAGTTGACTCTCTCCTACATCATTCCAACAAACTGGAGATCTACACTTACGTCCATACAAAGCTTCAAATGGTGCGGCTTTAATACTCGCATGATAACTATTATTATACGAAAATTCAACCAACGACAAATATCTATCCCAACTATTTCCAAAGTCAATCGCATACGCTCGAAGCATATCCTCTAACGTTTGAATCATCCTTTCACTTTGTCCATCAGCCCCCGGATGATATGTTGTACTAAAACTTAACTCCGTTCCCATCGCTTTCTGTAGAGATTTCCAAAATTCTGAAGTAAACCTACTATCACGATCTGAAATTATCGACAAAGGCACACCATGTCGACAAACAATCTCTTTCACATACAGTGTCGTCAATCTCTCCATACTATCCGTCTTCTTCATTGGTAAAAAGTGACCAGACTTAGTTAATCTATCTACAATCACCCATATCATATCACAACCACTAGAATTCCTTGGCAAACATGTTACAAAATCCATAGTAATCTTCTCCCATTTCCACTCAGGAATCTCAGGTTGCACTAATAATCCAGACGGCTTCTTATGTTCAGCCTTCACTTTCACACAAGTTAAACACTTATTAACATATTGGGCTATATCTGCCTTCATATTCGGCCACCAATATACTTTCTTAAGATCTTGATACATCTTGTCCGATCCAGGATGTATTGAATACTTAGACTTATAAGATTCATTCATCATTAAATCTCACACTCCTAAAGAACCTTCTTCAGACGGACACAATGGTAACCAAATCCTATTCCCAAAATATCTCAATCCATTCGGCCTTACTACAAACATTGGTTTCAACATTCTACCCAGATTTGCTGCCTCGATATTTTCTTTCTTCAAACCATTAGCTTGGGCTTTCAATATCACTTATGTCAAATCAATACTTTCCATCATTGCCAAAGCTCTAACTCTTAAAGACTTATCTCTTTCCTTTCTATTAAGTGCATCAGCTACCACATTCGCTTTACTAGGGTGGTAACGAATCTCGCAGTCATAGTCACTCAACAATTCTACCGATCTCCTTTGTCTCATATTCAATTCCTTTTGATCAAAAATATGTTGCAGACTCTTATGATCAGTGAAAACCACACACTTGGTTCCATACAAGTAGTGTCTCCACAACTTCAAAGCAAAAATCACAGCTCCAAGTTCTAAATCATGAGTAGTGTAATTCTCTTCATGCTTCCTCAATTGTCTCGACGCATAAGCTATTACTTTCTCCCTTTGCATCAACACAGCTCAAAATCCTTTATGACACGCGTCACAATACACTACAAAATTTTTAGATTCTTCTTGCAAAGACAAAATTAGCGTAGAACATAATTTATCCCTTAGCGTATTAAATGTCGTTCCTCTTCCAATCCCCATTCAAACACTCGATTCTTTTCAATAAGCTTATTCAATGGTTTAGCAATTAGTGAAAACTTCTCGATAAACCTTCTATAATACCCAGCTAGACCAAGAAATTGGCGAACTTTAGTCGGCGTTGTTGGTACCGACCAATCTTTGATTGCCTCAATCTTAGCAGCATCCACACGAACACCTTCACTATCGACCACGTGCCTCAAAAATTGAACTGATTTCAACCAAAACTGGCACTTAGAGAACTTCGCATACAGCTTCTCGTTCTTTAACAATTACAAAATTATCCTTAAATGATTCTCATGTTCTTCTTCACTCTTGGAATAAATGAGAATATCATCAATGAATACGATAACAAAGTCATCCAAATACGGCTTGCGCACACGATTCATCAAGTCCATGAATATAGCAGGCGCATTCGTTAATCCAAAAGGCATCACTTGAAATTCAAAATGTCCATATCGAGTACGGAAAGCTGTTATAGGAATATCTTCTTCCCTAACTCTCAGTTGATGATACCCAGACCTCAAATCGATCTTCGAGTATACACTTGACCCTTGCAACTGATCAAACAAATTGACTATGATCACGACTTGGAACTCGTTCCTAATATGGTCGTTGCCAAATTTAACCGTTCCTAGAAACTTGCTGACGAAATTTCTGAGCATCGAACGGTCTCTAGTCATATGTTTGGAGCACCCCGAGTCCAAATACCAAAGAATAATTTGGACGACCTGAAAATATCACCAAACAAAGACGATGTATCAGAATCTAATTGTTCCTCTGAGTTAGCAAGTACATATGTAATTATCTTAGATTTGCTATCAGAAGAGTTTTTAGGCTTCCAAATTTTCTTACTAGTTGTTGGCTTAGATTCTAGTTGTCTAATACTCTGAGGTACTTCTTCACTGGTAGGCACAATAGTGGAGGTAGAACTAGTTAAAGGGCGTTTTTTTCCATTTTTAGTGCTTATGTTCCTATTTAAAGGACGCTGAGACCTAACTTCAGTGGATGTGATCCTAGTTAAAGGGCACTTAGTTCCATTTGCAGTAAAGGTCCTACCAGTGGGTTTCCATTGCCAACCAACTTGGGTGAATTTCTTCCCCGTTGGAGTCTATTCAAGATTGTTCCCAATTGCATACATTTCATTCACATGTTCAACAAGACATAAATCATGACACTGAGAAAACATGCATTCATTACAATTCCAACATCTCAAATTAGAATTCACATTTTGCTTAGGCTGCTGCACAAGCTCAGGGCCCTTAGTCTTAGCTACATGATTCTTTTGATTCAAATTTGAAATAACATTCCTAGGTTGAACTTCTACTTTCTTCTCCACAGTCCTACTAGTGGAAGGCTTGATCTTATCTTTCTTGTATTGAGATCCTTTAGCCTTAGTAGACACAATTACTCTTGTAGAAGCCAAGGGAACATTAGTGACAGATTTTGATTTAGCCTTGATGGGTGTGTTTAAAATAGGCTTCGCTCTTGGGTTCTTATTGGAAAGAGTCATGGCAATGACGGGGGTTTGTTGTTTAAGTGATGTAGAACTAGGTGGACCTATGAAATTAAGATATGATAGGCAACATTGAACTCGCTCAATATATAAATGAGTAGCATTGTACTCATTTTTTGTGGGATCACATTCATATAAATCATCTAAAATGTCCCTAGTGAGAAGCACATGCCTAATTGCCTTTTTCATATATTCCATGTAAACCGTTGAATTCTTAAGGGCCAGATTCCTAAAAAGCACCACTTCTTTTGTTTTTGGAGCACTAGAAGGTGGGGCAGAGATTGTAGCTGGATTATCAACAACTTCTTGTCCTTTGAGTTGAAGTGTCTCCTTTAATTCAGCTATAACCATGTTTTTATCTATGAGCTGAATATTTATGTCAGAGATTTCCTCACATTTCTTGTTCAGTTGGTCAACAAGTGACTTTTGCTCTGCCACATTAATAGCGAGGCGTTCTTCTATTGGATCAGAAACTTATGAGACACCCTGCCTTACTTTTTCAAACTCCCCTAGCATAGAAGTAATTCTATCTTCTAGGGCATGATTTTTAATCTCTGCAGCCTCTAGTTCCAATTTCTCTGCTAATGATTCTTTCTTAAGTCTCATGATTTCTTCCTATAATGCCTGAACCACCTGAATCATCTTGTCGCTAGTCTCAACGGTGTTTTCACAATCATTTCTTTTGAAAGAGTTTCATTTTTAGATTGGTTTTCAATTTCAAGAGATATACAATGTTGTTGAAGCTCATCAAAACGTTTTGAAAGTGAGTTATAAGAATCTTGAAGCTATAAAAATTCAACGTGAGATTCGTGACAAGAATGATTATCTACATTATTCACAGGCTCAACAATATTCACACAGAGATCATGCACATCATCATAGTTATGCACAACAGATGTAATCTCAAGAGCAAATTTAATAGTAACAACTTGCATCACATAGAGAGACACTACTTGTTCCAAGAATCGATCATATTCAGACAAAATATTTTCTTTCTCAATTAAATGTTGCTCATAAGCATCATCTATTTCATGGAAAACTTTTTGAACTTGAGCCATTTCGAAATTAAGATTATCCTCGAGATCTAGAAATCCCTCTTTAATATTGTGTACAAACGGAACGATCTCTTTTTCAAACACCGATTTCATATGTTTGAAAGCCCATTCTCCAGCGGTTTGAGCCTTTGGAGTCGTACATTCCTTAATGACCTTGTCAAATCCTGTACTTACCGATGGAAGACCCTTTGGAATTTCCTTAGGTTCATTCGGATTGACAAATGTAGGAAATATACTAAGGCTTTCTCTAGTAGTCATGTAAGTTGGTGTATGGATAAATTCCCTTTGTATATTAAAGCGAATTCTAAAATCCGTTTTTGCATTCTCTACATTAAGCTGTTCATAATCATACTAAGGATATTCCAAAAGCAGTTTTGACCGATTCTTGTCAAATGATGATATATACTCAGAGTCATTCGAATTACCAATCGGGTCTAAGACCAAACCTAGCTTTGTTTCATCATAAAGTCACGGGTTGTGGTTAATAGCTTGCTTTGAATAACCCGGGTTAGGTGGTAGGTCTGTTAGACGTGATAGAGTAAATTCTATAAAAGATGAATGAAACAAGTGTACTAGATGTGAAGCGGAGTATTGTTTTAAAAGCAAAACTTCAGTCTTTTTAAATTTCTCAGACGCCTTAATTTCCGTTTCAACCCTTTTAGAATCGAGAGTTTCGAAATCCGTTAGAAGTTTTTGAAAATTTGTAACGACTGACTCTTTTTCTTTAAGTTCTTTTGAAAGAGTTGCTCTTAAACTCTCAATTTCTTGAAAATTATCCATTTGGACTTTCCTAAACCTATGAAACTCTGGATTGGTTAAGTTATTGGTCAACGGACTTAATTCCAAGGTTTGAACCTTTTCCTTATACAAAGCAAGCTCGGCAGATAAAGTCTGTTTAACACCGAGGGTTTCAAGGACCACATTATTCATTTTACCAAGCGTAGATGGCGACACCATAACCAAATCTTGTTGAGCAGATGAGTTTGTAGACGTAATAGCTCCCGGTTGTGTTTCACTCAAAGTCTGGGGACTTGCATTGATATTGCTACCATTGTTTGTATCCTCGTTTGAATTACTAACCACCGGAGGCTGTTCCAGATACTCAGACACTTGCTCAACTTGATAAGGTACAATACTAATATCATTGGCAGTATTTGGTACCTCAGAGATTGTATTAGCCCCATAAAGTGAAAGATTTTCCATGAGAGCTGCCTTAGTGGTATTAAGGTCATCATAGTCTGAATTGCATGCATCAAGATCATCACATTGATATGTTGCATTTTTGGTAGAAGCTGTTGTGAGTCCTTCAGTATCTGCAACTTCTGGATCTGCTAGAAATTCTAACTCCTCTTCATCGAGTTCTCGACCTTGTGCTTGAGCATTCACCAAGTAAATCTTTTCTTGAAACTAGGTACCATCCCTCTTCCTCTTTGGCTGCTTACACTCCCTAGCCATGTGTCCTTCCCCTTTGCAGTTATAGCAGATAATCATCTTCACTTTGCCACTATTGTTTCCTCCTGGAGCAGTGTTGAATGGGCGTGCAACAGTATTAGATGAGCTTGGTCTCCCCTGAAGTGGTTGCACAGTAACTCTACCATCTTGAATTGTAGCTTGTTGATGAGAGTTAGAAGAAGTTCTCAACTTATTATTTGTTGGAGATGGTCCTCTATAACCTATTTTGTTCAACGTTTGAGTTATGTAGGAAGACATTTGTGCTAGTACATCAGTAGGATTATCCCCTTGTTTGAACTCGGGAATTGGAACCTCATCATCGCAGTAGAAAACCGGTGCTGGTGGAGCCACATACACACTTGAAGGAGTACTGACATGTTGTGAGTAGTGAGGTTGAGGAACTTCATGTTGCTGGTAAGCGATAGCAAGATTTGTTGGTGGTTGATAAGGAGAGTATGGTTGTTGAGCACATTGTGATGATAATGCTGGTTGTTGATATTGTTGCTAATATGATGTAGGTGGTTGTGGTAGAATAGAATACTGGGAAAATCTTGGAGTTTGATACAAGGGCTGATATGAAGATTGTTGTCCCATAGCATACAGAGAGTTGTTATACGACAAAGTTGGATGATTTGCAATTAACTCCAATGGTTCGGAATAAGAACCTTGAGAGATGCGTTTCTGGATCACGTGCTTCTCGTGTTGCTGCAAGAAAGCGTAGAGTTGATCTAGATTTGATTTGTGCAAATCCCAAATCATTTTAACATCACTGACATATTGGCTCCACTCTAGGGGTAACGTATTCAAGAACTTGGTGTTGAGTTAAAAATGAGCAATTCTTAGATTATACACATTCAAATCATTCAACAACGTAGTGAATCGCCATTAGTAGTAATAAGTGTGAAAACACTTATCCTTTTACCACTTAATTATAATAATAACCAAGCTAAAACGTGTATTTTATGTCATAAATGTCGGAATTATGCGTGGTTTGTGTTTTTGTTGTGATTTAGGACCAAAATGTGAAAAGGGAAGAAAACACAGGCTTTCACGGGCTTTTATCGAAGAAAAAGACAAAAGACGAAGTCAAAAGATCAAGAGTGCAAAAAGAACGGAAGTCCAAGGCCTACTCTGAAGATTTATCGAAGAAAAAGTCTAAAGACGGAAGTTTAATGAAGTCGAAGAACTCAAGTCTAATAAATGAAGAAATTATAAGACGAGTTCAATTTATCCCGAGACAAAGTCGAGAAAGTCGAAGAATTTAAAAAGATGAAAAGACGAGAAGAGGAAGAAAGCATCAAGGCATCTACTCCTCCTATAAATACCCTCCTAATGTGTCATTAGGAGGTATTAGCTAAATTGACAACTTAGTCTTTCCACTTAATTTCATGCACTTTCATATTGTCATCTTAATTTCTTGTCTTTAATTTCAAGTAAGTTTTAATTTTGTTGTTGAATCTTTATTTTTAATCAAGTTTTAATTAATCTCTCATTCTACCTTTCTTGTTTGCTTAATCTTTATGCTTATTTGCTTATTGTCATGCTTATTTGATTATTTGTTATGTTTTTATGTGTGTGATTGTATTAGCTTATTGATTTTATAGCTTAATGTGTGCTTTTCTTATTTTTAATAGTTATTTTTATAAAAAGTTGATTTTAAATATTTTTTTTATTATTTAGTGTTTTTAAATGTTTTTAAATTTTGGCGTATTTAGTTTTTCTTATAATTTATTTGATTTAAGTTTTGGTTAGGTGCTTATTAGTTTTTAGCTTATTTTTGCTTTTTGCTTAATTTTGTTCTTATCCGGGTTTTTCCAAAACCCCAGTATCCCGGATAAGAAATTTTAGTTATTCCTGATAGTGTCTAATTGGTATTCCGGATAGTGTATATTACACATTCCGGATAAGCATTTTTTTTAATATTCCGAATAAGCATATTTTTCGCATCCCAGATAAGGAGTAAATATCGATTCTGGATAACCCAAAAGTTTGGAACCCGGATAGTAAAAATCATGGAACCCGGATAACCCAAAAATCTGAATCCCGGACAAGCTGTTGAAATTATTACCCGGATAGAGCCAAAAGTATCATATCCCGGATAGAGCCAAAAATAACTTCCCGGATAGCCAAATAAATATCAAAACCCGGATAAGCCTATACTTCAAACCCTGGATAAGAAACACTAGTACATATTCCGAATAACTAAATGACATGCCTACTTGCTTGCTTAGCTATTTTCCCGGGAAAAAATGAGGTGCTAGCCTGGGTGCTTTACCTACTAGCTTGGTTGCTTGTTTATTAATTAATATTCCGTAATCGTTTAGTTTTATCTTAAAGTTGTTCTGATTTTTATTCTGAAAGTCATGTATTTTTAGTTGTATTTTTCGTCAATTTTTAGTATTAGTATTTTTTCGAAAAGTTTAAGTTTTATCTTTTATTTAGTGCCCGCTTTAGCTTTTACCTCGTTTAGTTTTAAAGTAGCCACTTAGTCCTATTTCCTCCTTTTTCATTAGGTAAAAGTTATTTTTAAGTCAAAAGTTAATTTCTTCTTTTAGTTTTATTTTTATTAATTGTTTTGTTTTTAATTTTTGTTTTAATATTTGTTCTATTAGTTGTTTCTTGAAAGTTCTTTTATTTTCTTTTATTTATTAACGATAGGATTCCTTTTACCTTTTAATTAGAAATAGATAAACCCAATCTCCTTTTTATTCACCAAAGACGTCTGACTCGCACTTTTAACCGTGATCAATTTGATAAGACACCGAGAATAACGAACTTTTAAGGAGCAAAATCCAGTGTATTAAAATGGCACATACTTTCATATTCCGGATTAGAACTAGATTCAGTTTCCAGTATTGTCTATGAATTTTACTTTTCCCGCCATTTTTCTTAGACTTATTTTTAAACACTTTGTCTCAGTTTAATTTTGAATTTTTTTATCTTAGTTTAAATTTAAGTTTACATTTTTATTAAGTTTTAAGTTTTCTTATTTACTTATAAAGTTTTAATTTTCGTCATTCATCTTTAGACTCTTAAATTTTAGTTCACATTTTAAAGCTTTCGTTTTTACTTTATTTTTACCTTTACTCAACGACATTTATATTTCCTCTTTTATTTAAAAATAGATAATCATTTTATTTTATATTTCACCAAGAACGACTGAGTCACACGTTAACCTTTTTCAATTCGAATCGAGACGAGACGAGAAAATTTTCATACTTGGTTAAAACCTTGTATCAAATGGCACCGCTGCCGGCTCTTTTCGTGAAGATTAACGGTTTTCTATGAGAGACACGTTGGATTTTGGGATCCATTCGCTCGTGAACGTTATTTTTCGTGTCAAAAATTTTCAAAAATCCTAAAAATTAAAAATATCAAAAATCCAATAACATTAAAAAAAAATCATAAAAGTAATTCTTTTTCAAAAGTTTTACACCAAAAAGATTTTATTTTTCCCAGTAAATATATTTCCTCTATTTCTTTATTATCTTTTTCTTTTGCAGGTGTATGCGTACTCGCTCATCGTCTTATTCTGAGCCCGAGACTCTTGAAGACTTAGCCATGACCGGTGTACAAAACAATAATAATCCACCTCACCTCAACATGAATAATAACAACCATGACCCTCAACCAGACCTTCGAACGATGGAGGAGCTTTGTCAACTAACAATGAATGGACGTGGAGGACCGATTGTGCCGATGCAAATCACGGCTCAAGAGTTTTCGTTGAAGCATCACATAATCCACCAAGTTCAAAATACCTGTCCATTTCGCGGATTACCGGATGATGATGCCAACAAACACCTCGACAAATTCATTACCGTCACTCAAAGCATGAAATTGCCCGGTGTTACCATGCATTTTCTTCGCCTTCATCTATTTCCACACACTTTATCCCACCATCCCGAAAAATGGTTTGATCGTCTTTCGAAGAATTCAATTCATACATGGGACGAAATGACTCAACGATTTTTGTCGCGCTACTTTCCACCATCCATGGTAACGAGCCTTCGGTATCAAATCAGTGGTTTCACACAAGAACCTGATGAGTCACTTTTCGATGCTTGGGAACGTAATAATGTTTTGATCGATCGATGTCCTAACCACAATATGCTCCCCGTCACCTTAATTGATACTTTCTACAACGGTTTAACTTTTCGTGATCGTGATACGATTAATGCAGCCGCCGGTGGCACATTTATGAAAAGAAACCCGAGGAGTGTAGAGAGCTTATAGAGAAGATGACTACTCATCACAAAAATTAGGATTCATCCTCATCTTTAAGGAATAACCCGAGAGTCAATGTTTCTTCTACTTTATCAAACAGCGAGATGACCGAATTCACCCGCATGATGGCTGAAATGAACAAAAATATCCTACTCCTAGCTACGAATCAAAAACAACAAGTTAAAGTTGTAGCACTTTCTTGTGAGATTTGCGGCGGTCCTCATTCATACACTGATTGTCCTTCTACTTATGACAATCCGGAAAACGTGTATGCGGATCATGGTAACTATTCAACGAAAAGCTACCAAGCTCGTCCTCAAGGTGGTCGCAACTTGCTAAGTTACCGTTCTAACAACTTTCTTCCACCCGATTTTTCTCCTCAAAACCACAACCCAAACAACTTTAATAGAAGCAATCCAAACCCACCTCGAGCTTCTAATCCATATCACCCACCCGCTCAACAAGCACCACCGATCGCTCCACCCACAACTTATAATCATGATGTTGAAGCTTTCATGAGGACCCAAGGAGAGTTGGTTAAGAATCTTCAAAGCCAAATCATCAATTTGAAAGGAGATATCACTAAACAAGGGAATGATATTCGAAGCGAGATTAGACATGACATGCAAACTTCTTTGAGCAATCAAACGAATGATTTAAAGAATATGATGGCTAGTTTCTTTCAAAGTACTCAACCCTCTACTTCGGGCTCTCTTCCTTCTAATATCGTCACCAACCCAAGAGCGAATGTGAGTGCTATTACTACACGCAGTGGAGCAACTCTAGTGGGACCATCTATCCCTCCCCAGTTACACCATCTACACCTCCTCCACCACCATTTATCCCTCCTAGTTCCACGCCTAGTAATAGTTCTCCATTACCGTCTCCACCTCTTAATGAAGAAGTTCCCAAGAAACACCCTTTACCAACCCCACCTTCCACCTTTAAACCTTCAATATCTCAACCTTTACCTGCTACACCTACACCACCTAAACCCAACATCCCTTATCCTTCTCGGTTAGACAAGTGAAAATTGCTTACTAAAGAGGATGCTCAAGTTACTTCCTTTTTGAAGATGATTACACAAATGAACTTCAACATTAGCCTAGTTGAAGCACTTGTCCAAATGCCGAAATTTGTGAAAGCATTCAAGGAATTGCTTAGTAAGAAGGAAAAGATGGTCGAGTTTGTTAATACTCGATTGAATGAGAATTGTTCTGCAGTCCTTCTTAAAGAACTTCCGGAGAAACTTGGAGATCCCAGTAGTTTTGTGCTACCATGTACTTTTAACCAAACCGAAGAATTTACTGCCTTAGCCGATCTCGGGGCAAGTATAAATTTGATGCCATTAAGTGTTTGGAAAAATTTATCATTACCCGATCTTACACCAACAAAGATGACTCTTGAGCTAGCAAATCTAACGCTCGCTTACCCCGTTGGTATTGCCAAAGATGTGTTTTTTAAAGTTGGTACCTTCACTTTTCCGGTCGATTTTGTTGTTGTTGATTATGAAATAGACCCTCGTATTCCGTTAATACTTGGACGTCCATTCTTGAGAGCCAGAAAAGCTTTAGTCGATGTTGCCGAAGATGAACTAATCTTAAGGGTCGGGAATGATCAACAAATTTTCAAGATGGGGAAGATTACAAGCAAATCCAATAGAAGAGAATCGGTGAAAATGATTGATGTGCTTCAAGACGAGCTTGATACAACTACTTGGGAAAGTACAAAGCTTGATGATTTTGTCGTCTACAACAATCTTATTTTCGAGCCTATCTATGATAATCCATAATAAATGTGTAAACACTTATCCTTTTGCCACTAAAATCAAGGAAAAACAAGACCTAATCATATCGTTAAAGTCGGAATTACGCGTGGTTTTGTTTTTTTGTGTTAAATAGGTACAAAATATCAAAAGGAAAGAAAACACGGGATTTCACGGTCAAATATTGAAGAAAAGTCCAAGAAAGAGACGAAGACAAAGTCAAAGAACCAAAAGTGAACTGAAGATCACGAAAACCGACAAAATCGATACGATTTTGAAGAAAAGATCAAGGAAGCCGAAATCGAGCTCGTTTTTAGTGGATTTAACCTTATGAAGATATTTGGGCCTTGTGGGTCCCACATTTGTTTATTGGGCCCAAAAGCCCATTAGTGGATTTAAAATATTAACTTGTGGATACCAAAAGCCCATTAGGCCCAAAACTACAATGTACAAAACGAAGGGCTAGTTTCAGATTTGGGCACAAATTACTGAAGCCCATTTGGTTAAATAACTAAAGACGGAAGGAGTTATGATTTTGGGCCAAGCCCATTTATAAAGTTAAAGGGACGGAGAAAAAAAGTTTAAACTTTGTTAGGTCAAAACTCTGGTCAACCACACACATTTTATTAAACGCATTTACCCACCCCACTTTATTTACCTTCGATGATAACAAGAAACCCTCACCAACTTTTCTTTCTCTCCCAACACAAACGTAGACACCCCATCTTTTTTACCCAAACCATAATTCACCTAATCATAAATTTACATAATTGGGGCTTTTTCTTAAATCGTGTGCTTCACACGATGGGTAATTAAATCCCCATCTTTTTAGGGATGAACACAATGGTGGTCCTCAATCCGACATGGCACCTTTCCCTTCCTTTGATTGGTGAAACCACCTCATCCCAAAAAACCCACCAATCAGATGATCCCACATCAGCTCAAAACAAACACAACAAACACAAAATAGGAAAACCTGGCAATCCGTGTGCGAGGGAACAATTAACAGCCGTAGATAAAGAAAAAGAGAGAAAAGAGAAGAAAAGAGCGGCCAAGATTGAAGAACTTGATTACCAAGTTTCATCAAGGACTTTTCTAGGGTTTTCCTATAAAAACCCTCATCCTGTAATTCATTTGGGTGCCATTTTTTTATTTCTTTTTTTATGCAAAATAGATTAGATTTAAAATTGTAATTTTCTTTTCAAGAGTATTGTATTTAATTTTCAGTTATTAATAAAATTTTATTTTAGTTTAATTCGTGTCTTATTTTATTTTCTGTTAAAATTTATTATTATTGCAAATTTCTCTTTAATCTGTTTTAATTAATAAATATTGAAATTAAAAAGTGGTTTATTAATTTCCCCTACTGGGAAGTTAAATATAAATATGTTCGAGTGGTGTTGGTGCTCTCGGAGGTACGTTTCGGTTTGTTTAAGGTGGTGGTTTCGATTTGAGTTCAAAGACGGCTCAGCGCCGCTCTTCTTCTCAACGGACTTCTCCAATAGGTTTAATTCGCTTTACTTTTATGTTATTTGTATTGTTAGATTAATTTGTTTAGGTGTTTTTAATGATTGAATGTTTATTTGAGTAATTTAGTCTATTAGTGATGGTTTGTTTTAGTTTTTATTAGTCTGCTTGAGGTTTGTTGGATCTGATTTTAGTACTGATAGTTTATTTTGAGTCTGCTGATAGATTAGTCTGCTAGTATTTAGTTTTTTGGGTTCTGCTTAGTTTACTTTTATTTTTGTATTTGAGTTGGTTGATTTAGTATTTGAGTTTTGCTTAGATTTTCTTATTTCAGTAATTGTTTTGATTTGCTTTTTTTTAAGTCTTATATTTATCTGTTTTTTACTGATTAGTTTCTATGGCGGCTTATTTGATTTTGTTCTAATTTAGACTTGCTTATTTCTAGTTTTAATTTTATTTGCTTATTTTTTTAGTCTAGCTTATTTTATTCTGGTTTTCTTACTTGCTGCTTATATTGTTATTATAGCTTATCTGTATTAAGCTCAGACCCATTTGGTCTAAGTGGTTTTATCTGCCTTCATTTTTAAATTTTTCAAAAATAAAAACAAAAATATAAAAAATATTTGTCTATAACGGGACTCGAACCCTGGACCTTTAGCTCAACTGCCCAAAGCTTTAACCATCTCGTCTAGTTCTCCCTTTGAGTTTTAATACAGACTGTTTAATTAATATACGCTTTAATCTTAGCTTCCAGTTTATTTAAAATAGTTTAAAAATACAAATTTTAGTTTTATTAATTTTAATTAAATTTTTTTATTTATATTTACTTTTATAAAGCTTTTAAAAATAAAAAAATAAAAACATTTTAAATTTTAATTGTTTTTGTATTTAGCTTTTAAATTAGTTTTACATTAATTTAGTTTTATTTAAAAATAGTTTAAAGTAGATTTCATTTAAAAATAGTTTAATTAATTTTGTTTAGTTTCAAATTAGTTTTATTTAAATTAGTCTATGATTTTTAAATAGTTTTGTTTAAAATTTGAAAAAGTAGTTTTTATTAAATATTTCCTTTCTAAGTAGATTAATTAGTTTTTTAATTAAATAGTTAATTGTTTTTAGTTTTTAAAATACCAAAAAGAGTTAATTTACCAAGAACAATTAATCCACGTTAAATTTGATATCAATTCGAGTGAGTCGAGGAAAACGAACTTAAATTGCACACACAAAAATACCAACATTAAAATGGCGCCGCTGCCGCTTCGCTCGTTACGATTGACGATTTGTCGTAAGACGATTTAGATTTTGGGATCCGTTCGATTTTGAACGTTATTTTTCTTATTAAATGTAACACCCCATTTTGGAAATGGAAATATCACAGAAATTATGGCGTGTCATCAAAGCATACAAGGTAAAATGTCTAAACATTACTTGACCATATAAAGAAAAATACCAGAATCAAACATCGGTAGTCCAAAAGTAAAGCTTATCACACACAAACATAGTATAGTAAAGGAAAGGACTAAACAATTTCCAAAGCATAAGTATCAAAAGAAAGGAAATGCATAATGTAAAGAAGGCTAGACAGCTTCCAGTCCATATGCACGTACTCTTAGTGTCTACGAGCGTCCCTGAGTACCTGCCGTTTTGGGAACATAGAAAAGGAAAACGGCTGAGCAATAAGCTCAGTGCACGGATATACAATAAAGCATGAATAGGAGAAGCATATAACATAATACAGTGGAAGAAACTAAGTCCCGAGTAACCTGGTTAAGTCTTAATAAAACTGGTTTATAGTTTGAAAGTCTTATGTTTATCTTATAAAAACTGTTTGTCATATTTTACCGTTAGCCAATATAGGTCATGAAAATCCATCGTGCATGAATAATTGGAGGGGTGACCTCATCATGCAAATTAGAGGGACTGCCTCTAATTTAATATACTGGTTTTATGGGTAGGAGGGATCAGCTCCTTGTGAAGGATGCAAGGCACACACCACATTCACCATGTAATCCTGAATAAAAACATGTAACTAGGATGCACCCATACGCCCCACATGATAAATAAAAATAAATGGCCAAAAGCTGAAGGGACGCCACGAGAAATCCCTCCGCCGTGGTGAAGTCATAACATCAATGCCTCTAATGTTATGGTTATGGTACCTCTATAACTAGGTGAAACTGGTCATGCATGTATATGGCTATAGGTAATCATATTTAAACATAAGCAATCAAACTCATACTTATACTACGAGAAAACAGTTGGCTGCATACGGGGAAATCCTAATAAGGAAAGAATGTCCATACTGAAAGGACGGGAATCCGTACCTTATGTCCAGTGAACGAGAACGATGAACTGCGAGAATCCTACTTCCGAAACACTAGTGCTACATAAATACGTACATGAAATAAGTATCTGCTTACTAAATACATAGCTGGTTTTATGTCATGTCTTAGCTTATTTTGTATGTTCTTACTATGTTTTACTGTTTAAAGCCTTAAACTGTGTTAAATCTTATATTCTGTTCATTCTGATTAAGTATTTCTGATATTTCATGTGTTATTATACTTACTATGTAATAATAAGTAACTTTCCAAAAATAGCAGGTTTCCTAAAATAGAAAGTTTCCAAAAATAGAAAGTTTCCAAAAATAGAAAGTTTTCAAAAATAGAAAGTTACCAAAAATAGAAAGTTTCCAAAATTAGAAAGTTTCCAAAAATAGAAAGTTTCCAACAATAGAAAGTTTCCAAAATAGACTTACTGCTTAAAATAGATAAGTTTCTAAAAATAGAAAGTTTCTATAAATAGATTAGCTGCCTTAATCAAATAAGTTTCCATGAATAGATTAGCTGCCTTAAATAAATAAGTTTCTAAAAATAGCTGGTTTCCAAAAATAAATTAGCTGCCTTATTTAATTAAGTTTAAAAAAATAGAAAGTTTCCATAATTAGAAATAAGCTGGTTAAATAAGCTAAGTATATAAGCCTAAGTGTTTTCATGATTATTTTCTAAGTCATATGATATATTGTATAGTTTAATAATTATTTCATGTAATTTAATTAAACTATAGGTTATAATATTTAATTAAAGTATAACATGTTTTTAATTAACTATATTAAATACTTAGGTTAAAATATGTATTATTAAATATTAATAATATAACCTAAGTCATGTTAATTAATTAATTATATCCATGGTTTTTAAAATAATTAATTAATTATAAGTCTTAATAATATAAATACTTAGGTTAAAATAATTTCATGATTATTAACAATTAATTAACCTAAGTCATGTTATTTAATTAATTACATCTTTATTAATTTAATTTTATCCTAAGTTCATAACATAAAAAAACTAACATAACCATGAACCGGATCTAAGCTTAAAAACATGAACCGGACATGAATCGACACCGTACCCCGAACCAAATCGGGGTACCCCTTGCTGCCGTAGGGCCCACACGCACCAACCAAGACCATATGGTCTTGGTGGTGTCGGCTAAGCAAACCGAAACCCCCTTGGGGTCGGTTGCAGCCTGCGACCCAAAACAAAACACCCCTTAATCGACTCTTTGATTTAATTAATCATCAAAACATGTTAGATCTATGCTTAATTAATGTGTTTTTATAAAAACATCACATGATCATAACTAATAAAAAGATTAAATTAAAAGAAAAGGTTTAAAAAGGTTTTACCGTATTCGTGGATCAAGGGAATGAAGAACAAACACGAACAAACAACAAATCTTCAAGATCCAAGATCAAGGAATCACCTTGTTTGGGGATTATGGGTGGCGGCACAAAGAGAGGAGAAAGAGAGGGTTTAGGTTTTTTTCTTGAAATATTCTGTAAAGTGATTTTGAGTAGTAAATTTAATTAACCCTTCTTTTAGTAAAAATTTGTAATGGGCTTTGCCCATTACTCTTGTTTGGCCGCGGGTAGGGACCCCCCCGTGGGGTTCCTGTACCTCTTTTCGTGTCTTGTTATTTAGTTAGTCGTTTGTGTTTAATTATGTTCGTGTTTTAAATGTTCTCGTTACGTAAATACCATAATCTAATATATTTAATTACGCTCGTATAAAATATATATACGTAATTAATAATAGCTCGTGTTTTAATTACGCTCGTGATTTCGTGATCGCATGTTCGTGATTAATTATTGCTAAATAATTATTACGTGATCGTTCATATAAAATACTTATCGTGTTCTAACACGTACGTAATACGTAAACTCCTAACACGTAATCGTAATCATGCTATATTAGGAAAGTTTTTAACTAGTACCTACGATCCTAAGGGTACTATGCATGGTAAAAGCATGCGGGTTTTACAACTCTTCCCCCCTAAAAAGAATAATTCGTCCCCGAATTATAGATAAAGTAAACTGGAAAAGAAGAACATACCCGAATTCAAAATATGAAATGAGTGTAAGAAGCCCGGATAGACTCCTCCGTTTCCCAAGTGGCTTCCCGCTCGGTAAGATCCCTCCATAGAATTTTGACGAATGGAATCGTCTTCTTTCTCATGACTCGTTCTTGTCTGTCAAGAACTCGTTCGGGTTCTTTTCTATAAAAGTGAGATCTTCACGTATCTGTTCCAGTGGATACTGAACCATGTGAAGGGGATGATATTGGTACCCTCTGAGTAAGGACACATGAAACACATTGTGAACATGCGAAAGCTGCGGAGGTAACGCCAATCGGTATGATACTTCATCGACTCGTTCAATGATATCAAACGGTCCGATGAAACGAGGACTGAGCTTCTCTTTAATCCCGAAGCGTCTAACACCACGTGCCGGCGAAACCTTAAGGAAGACGTGATCTCCTACGTTAAAGTGTAAATCCCTACGATGCTTATCGGCGTAACTCTTCTGACGTGACCGTGCCTCTTGAATTTTCTGCCTAGCTACTGCGATCTTCTCATTTGTCATGTCTATGATTTCTGGTCCTTCGAGTGTTCGCTCGCCAACCTGATCCCAGCAGATTGGGGCGCGACACTTTCTGCCATACAACATCTCAAATGGAGCACACTTGATGCTTGCGTGCCAACTGTTGTTGTATGCGAACTCCACCAAACAGATGTATTCGTCCCAATCACCCGTCCATTCCAACGCACATGACCTCAACATATCCTCCAACGTCTGAATGGTTCGCTCTGACTGTCCGTCCGTTTGAGGATGAAAAGCCGTGCTAAGCTTGAGTTGTGTACCCCAAGCTTTCTGCAGACTTTTCCAAAAGCGCGAAGTGAATCGAGGATCTCAGTCTGAGACGATGCTGGATGGTGCACCGTGGAGTCTCATGATCTCTCGTCTATACGTATCTGCGAGTTTACTTACCGGATCTTCCTTGCGGATCGGTAAGAAATGAGCTGATTTGGTAAGTCGATCAACGATAACCCAAATTGCATCGTGCTTCCTTTTGGTAGGTGGAAGACCGGTAACAAAATCCATGGTGATTTTATCCCACTTCCACTCTGGAATGTCTAACGGTTGAAGGAGACCGCCAGATCGTTGATGCTCGATCTTAACCTGTTGGCAGGTAAGACATTTGGAGACGTAAGTGGCCACATCCTGTTTCATACCACTCCACCAAAAGTACTGGTTGATGTCATGGTACATCTTAGTCGAACCAGTATGTATCGAGAATGGGGAGCTATGAGCTTCAGCTAACAAAGCTTCCCGGAGTTCTTGGTCATCTGGAACACAAAGTCTCGTGCCCTGCCATACGATACCATCTGCATCTACTCTGAATTCTGTCTGCTTCTCAAAATTCTGTACTATCGCCCAGATTTCTCCGTCATCTTTCTGAGCTTCCTTGATCTTAGATAGCAACTCGGGTTCTACTCTAAGATTAGCCCAGTAACCGTGCTGTCCACGTACCATGTACTCGATGTCTAGTCATTGCAAGTCTCTTATGATTTCCTCTTCGATTCTAATGCCGTTGATCATTCCGGACTTCCTGCTAAGGGCATCTGCTACTACATTTTCCTTTCCGGGATGATACTCTAGATTAATGTCATAATCCTTCAACAGCTCTAACCATCTCCTTTGCCTCATGTTCAATTCACGCTGAGTGAATATATACTTCAAACTTTGTGGTCCGTGAAAATGTCACATGATTCTCCATATAAGTAGTGTCTCCATATCTTCAATGCAAACACGACTGCAGCAAGTTCCAGAACATGCGTGGGGTAATTCTCTTCATAAGGCTTAAGCTGCCGTGAAGCGTACGCAATCACTTTCCCATGTTGCATGAGAACACAGCCAAGGCCCTTCCCCGATGCATCGCTGTAGATTTGAAATCCACCCGTACCAGATGGTAGAGTAAGAATACGTGCAGATACTAGCTTCTGCTTCAGGTCTTCAAAGCTCTTCTCTCGATCTTCAGTCCAGACGAATTTCTCCCCTTTCCGCATCAGTTTGGTCAATGGTAGTGCTAGGCGGGAAAAGTTCTCCACGAACCTACGGTAATAGCCAGCTAAGCCTAAGAAACTGCGGACTTCCGTTGCCGATGTCGGCCTCGGCCACTTAGTAATGGCCTCAACCTTCGATGGATCCATAGTGATTCCTTCTACTGATACAATGTGACCTAAGAATACCACCTTGTCTAACCAGAACTCACACTTGGAGAATTTAGCATACAGCTGCTTCTGGCGAAGAATCTGTAGTACTGTACGAAGATGGTCTTCGTGTTCCTCCTTGGACTTTGAGAAAATCAGGATGTCATCGATGAAAACAATGACGAATTTGTCCAGAAATTCATGGAAGATTTTGTTCATCAGATCCATGAACACCGTTGGAGCATTAGTCAGGCCAAATGGCATAACTACAAACTCGTAGTGGCCATAACAGGTACGAAAAGCAGTCTTAGCAATGTCCTGCTCCTTGACCTGTAGCTGGTGATAGCCTGACCTAAGATCGATCTTGGAGAAGTGTTTGGCCCCTTGGAGTTGGTTAAACAGATCGTCAATGCGTGGCAGTGGATACCTATTCCGAATGGTAATTTTGTTGAGCTCGCGATAGTCTATGCAAAGACGCATACTACCGTCCTTCTTCTTAAGAAACAAGACCGGTGCGCCCCATGGAGATGCGCTCGGTCGAATGAAACCTCGTTCAAGAAGTTCTTGCAGTTGATCCTTCAGCTCCTTCAGCTCTATGGGAGCCATGCGATAAGGAGCCTTGGAGATTGGTTCAGCTCCTGGAACCAGTTCGATACTGAATTCCACTTCTCGTGCAGTTGGTATGCCCGGAAGTTCTGCTGGAAACACGTCTTGGAATTCTGACACTATTGGTTGATCCTGAATTGATGGGGATTCAGCATCCATGTCGTGAACCGTAGCTAGATAACCCTCACAGCCATTTGACAGTAGTGCACGCGGTTGTAGGGTGGATATGACTTGTACAGACCGTCCGGGTATGAACCCATTATGAATGTACTCTGGTGCATTGACATCACCGAAGATAACTCGATATGAATGGCAGTCTATGGTAGCATGATACTTGGATAGCCAATCCATGCCCAAAATCATGTCGAAGTCATTCATGTCCAGCGGAAGTGCGTCGACAGGTCGATTCTTACCATCAAATTCTAAGGGAAGACTCTTGTATACATGGGTGATTAATACAGAGTCCCTTAAAGGCGTGGAAATAGTAAGCCTATTTTCTAGTGGCAAGGGAGGCATCCTAATGTTCTTAGCATAAGCAGTAGAAATAACCGAGTGAGTAGCACCCGTATCGAAAAGAACACATGCAGCGCGACCATACATATACAAGATTCCAGTGATGGTACCTGTAGACTTATTGGCCTGGTCTCGAGATGTCGTATAGACACGCCCAGCAGTAGGAGGCGGCTTGGTATCAGCATGTCCCGATGTACCCTCCATCTCGCCCTTACGGCAATCCTTCATAATATGGCCAGGAAGACCACACTTGAAGCACGCATCAGTATTACGGCGACATGGTCCTGGGTGCCTACGGTGGCAAGTAGAGCAAAGAGGATTAGTGTATCCTCCAGCAGGTGCTCTGGCTGGATGAGGACCTGATAAAACATTTTACATGAGACATAATATTTGGGTACAAAGGGCGAAGCGGATAATCGTAAGATTGAATACCAGTGATAGCTGGACGGCTAGGCTGCGAACCTCTCTGGTTCTGGTCCCTACCGTTTCCATGGTTCCTGGTAGAAGTTTGCTAAAGTGTCAGAATATGAGTTATAACATAAAACATAAGGAATTTCGTAAGTATTAGGACCTGCTATTGCTGGATTGCCCGGCGTTGTTACGGTAATTGTCATTACTGCCACGCCTATCCGTAGCAGAACGGTCGTTAGTCTGACCGTTTCCCTTGGGCTGATAAGGCTGCTGCTGAGTAGCCGGCTGAGACCGGTCCCCAATTTTCTGCCTGGAAGATACATTTAAAGAGATGAATAATTGACATATGGAAAGTATACGGATTGGTCACCGCTTGGATACGAAGGTTTACCTCTTGTCGGGTCTTTCAGCTTCTCCGAACTCATCCCTCTCCTGCAGCATCTCTAGTTTTCGTGCTGCATCGGCCACTTGTGCTACAGTATTGAACGTAGCACACACCAGATTATTTGCGACCGATGTGTGAAGAGCCCATCTGAAGTGATGTGCATGCTCTTCAGGAGTACCTGCTGCCGCACCATGGAAACCAGCCAAGCGAAGAAAGCGCTGCATAAACTCGTTGCTATTCTCCCCAGCTCTCTGACGGATCCCATGGTACTCTCTCTTGAGCTTGTCCTGCTCAGCCTTGGGAAAGAACTGATCCGTCACCCTGTCCTTGAACTGAGCCCAAGTCAAACCAGCAACCCACTCATCACCACCTTCAGATTGCATCAAAGCTAACCACCAGCTGAGTACATCGCCTTCGAACCGATAGCATGCCAACCTCGCCTTGTAAGCGGGGTCACAGCCCATAGCGTTGAAAATCTTCTCGATGTGAGCCAACCAGCTTTCAGCATCGCTGGGGCTATCTGTCTTCTCAAAAGCTCGAGGGCGGAGCTTGTTGAATCTCTCTAGCCATACTGCTAATGTCACTGGAGGAGGAGGAGGAGGTGGCTGATTGTGCTGCTGATTGTTGGCAGCTTGAACTTCAGCCCGGATGTCATTCCTCAGTTGAGGAAGCAAGGCTTGCATGGCAGCCTGAATTGCAGCGTTGAGCTGCTCCTGTTCGCGTGTGAGAACCATCTGACAGTATGACATAAAACATATGATTAAATAGTTCAAAACATAAAATATAAATATATACATGAAAAAAAAATTTATACTAAAAATTTCACGAGAAAAATTTTATGCAAGAAAATTTTGTGTATGAATGCATGATGCAGTTCTATGAAAACTTTGTATGCTCGAGAGTGAACGCCTCTGGTCAGTTCACCCAAAACAAAAGACATTACGAGGGGACGCCTATGGGTCGGTCCCAAATCTAAAAGTTTCGATAAAACACATGCGACTAAATAGGGCCAGTCCTGTACCAACCATTACTTAGTCAAAAACCCTGTAACAATGACATGTATATGTATGCTTAAAAATGATGAATGCATGAAAACAACTGTCAGTTCTAGAAGACCGTAGTGACTACCCACTAATCACAGGTCATATTTGAGAGCCTACAGGTCGAAGCCTTGGCTCTGATACCATAATTGTAACACCCCATTTTGGAAATGGAAACATCACAGAAATTATGGCGTGTCATCAAAGCATACAAGGTAAAATGTCTAAACATTAGTTGACCATATAAAGGAAAATACCTGAATCAAACATCGGTAGTCCAAACGTAAAGCTCATCACACACAAACATAGTATAGTAAAGGAAAAGGACTAAACAATGTCCAAAGCATAAGTATCAAAAGAAAGGAAATGCATAATGTAAAGAAGGCTAGACAGCTTCCAGTCCATATGCACGTACTCTTAGTGTCTACGAGCGTCCCTGGGTACCTTCCGTTTTGGGAACATAGAAAAGGAAAACGGCTGAGCAGTACGCTCAGTGCACGGATATACAATAAAGCATGAATAGGATAAGCATATAACATAATACAGCGGAAGAAACTAAGTCCCGAGTAACCTGGTTAAGTCTTAATAAAACTGGTTTATAATTTGAAAGTCTTATGTTTATCTTATAAAAATTGTTTGTCATATTTTACCGTTAGCCAATATAGGTCATGAAAATCCACCGTGCATGAATAAATGGAGGGGTGACCTCATCATGCAAATTAGAGGGGCTGCCTCTAATTTAATATACTGGTTTTATGGGTACGAGGGATCAGCTCCTTGTGAAGGATGCAAGGCACACACCACATTCACCATGTAATCCCGAATAAAAACGTGTAACTAGGATGCACCCATACGCCCCACATGATAAATATAAATAAATGTCCAAAAGCTGAAAGGACGCCACGAGCAATCACTCCGCCGTGGTGAAGTCATAACATCAATGCCTCTAATGTTATGGTTATGGTACCTCCATAACTAGGTGAAACTGGTCATGCATGTATATGGCTATAGGTAATCATATTTAAACATAAGCAATCAAACTCATACTTATACTACGGGAAAACAGTTGGCTGCATACGGGGAAATCCTAATAAGGAAAGAATGTCCATACTGAAAGGACGGGAATCCGTACCTTATATCCAGTGAACGAGAACGATGAACTGCGAGAATCCTACTTCCGAAACACGCGTGCTACATAAATACGTACATGAAATAGGTATCTGCTTACTAAATACATAGCTAGTTTTATGTCATGTCTTAGCTTATTTTATATGTTCTTACTATGTTTTACTGTTTAAAGCCTTAAACTGTGTTAAATCTTATATTCTGTTCATTCTGATTAAGTATTTCTGATATTTCATGTGTTATTATACTTACTGTGTAATAATAAGTAACTTTCCAAAAATAGCAGGTTTCCTAAAATAGAAAGTTTCCAAAAATAGATTTACTGCTTAAAATAGATAAGTTTCTAAAAATAGAAAGTTTCCATAAATAGATTAGCCGCCTTAATTAAATAAGTTTCCATAAATAGATTAGCTGCCTTAAATAAATAAGTTTCTAAAAATAGCTGGTTTCCATAAATAAATTAGCTACCTTATTTAATTAAGTTTCTAAAAATAGAAAGTTTCCATAATTAGAAATAAGCTGGTTAAATAAGCTAAGTATATAAGCCTAAGTCTTTTCATGATTATTTTCTAAGTCATATGATATATTGTATAGTTTATAATTATTTCATGTAATTTAATTAAACTATAGGTTATAATATTTAATTAAAGTATAACATGTTTTTAATTAAATATATTAAATACTTAGGTTAAAATATGTATTATTAAATATTAATAATATAACCTAAGTCATGTTAATTAATTAATTATATCCATGGTTTTTAAAATAATTAATTAATTGTAAGTCTTAATAATATAAATACTTAGGTAATTTCATGATTATTAACAATTAATTAACCTAAGTCATGTTATTAAATTAATTACATCTTTATTAATTTAATTTTATCCTAAGTTCATAACATAAAAAAACTAACATAACCATGAACCGGATCTAAGCTTAAAAACATGAACCGGACATGAATCGACACCGTACCCCGAACCAAATCGGGGTACCCCTTGCTGCCGTGGGGCCCACACGCACCAACCAAGACCATATGGTCTTGGTGGTGTCGGCTAAGCAAACCGAAACCCCCTTGGGTCGGTTGCAGCCTGCGGCCCAAAACAAAACACCCCTTAATCGACTCTTTGATTTAATTAATCATCAAAACATGTTAGATCTATGTTTAATTAATGTGTATTTATAAAAACATCACATGTTCATAATTAATAAAAAGATTAAATTAAAAGAAAAGGTTTAAAAAGGTTTTACCGTATTCGTGGATCAAGGGAATGAAGAACAAACACGAACAAACAACAAATCTTCATGATCCAAGATCAAGGAATCACCTTGTTTGGTGATTATGGGTGGCGGCACAAAGAGAGGAGAAAGAGAGGGTTTAGGTTTTTTTCTTGAAATCTTCTGTAAAGTGATTTTGAGTAGTAAATTTAATTAACCCTCCTTTTAGTAAAAATTTGTAATGGGCTTGGCCCATTACTCTTGTTTGGCCGCGGGTAGGGACCCCCCCGTGGGGTTCCCGTACCTCTTTTCGTGTCTTGTTATTTAGTTAGTCGTTTGTGTTTAATTATGTTCGTGTTTTAAATGTTCTCGTTACGTAAATACCATAATCTAATATATTTAATTACGCTCGTATTAAATATATATACGTAATTAATAATAGCTCGTGTTTTAATTACGCTTGTGATTTCGTGATCGCATGTTCGTGATTAATTATTGATAAATAATTATTACGAGATCGTTCATATAAAATACTTATCGTGTTCTAACACGTACGTAATACGTAAACTCCTAACACGTAATCGTAATTATGCTATATTAGGAAAGTTTTTAACTAGTACGTACGATCCTAAGGGTACTATGCATGGTAAAAGCATGCGGGTTTTACATTAAAAAAATCTAAAACATATAAAAATCAAAAAGATAAAAATACAAAAATAAAAAAATCATCAAAAGCAAACTCTTTCCTAAGATTTGCACCAAAAAAAAATTAAAAGAATCCAAAAGTAATACTTTTCCTAAAGTATTACACCAAAAATACTCCTCTTTATCCTCTATTGTGTTTAATTCTTTTCTCTACCCCTCTTATTTTTAATTCTTCATGGATTCGTACTGCGTAAGGTGTGGGAGACCATGGAATAGTTATCAAACATGTCAACGTTGTACATGTGAGCGATGCGGCTATCATATCGACAATACACAACTTGGATTTTGTCCATTTTGCAATTCAGCCAATTCGTACTTCACCTCTCCCATATATGAGGATCCGTATCCGCAACATGCACCGGGTTTTTCTCAATACCCGTGTTGCAACAATTGTGGTGGCCCTCACGAAACTTCTTATTGTCAACCGATGAATTATGAGCCACATCCGTGCTATAACTCCGGTTTTCCTATTTTTGAGCCCCCACAATACACCCTCGATCATCAACCTTCTTTGAATCCGAATGATGAAAGATAAGCCCTTCTTTTGAAACTTCATGACGGCTTAATTCGACTGACCGAGACATTGGAGGAGAGACAACGACAACGACAAGAGCAAGTATCTAATCTTAGTGATTATACTCCGCCTCTTGTGCGTTATTTTTATTATGATGATGACGAGGATGATATCTTTGATCTCAACCCATCTTCTGAGATTCCTATTCCTTCTCTCAATATCCCTAATGCGTCTAAGGATTGTGATACATCGAGTGAGATTAGTGAATTTGGTATCGACAACTTATTTGAGGAGGTTTGTGATGTACCGACTTTTGCGGAGCTTACGGACGAGGTCGCCCTTAATGATGATTTTTATCCATGCTATGAGAATTTCACTTTTGAAATTTCTCAATCTCCTCCGGGAGATGAATGCGATGTTGATTTATTCTCTCCGACTTGCGAGAAGTTCACCGATGAACTTGCTCTTTTAGATGAGGTGGAAGACGTTATTCTTCGCGACAAATTATTGAAAATTCATCTTCTTATTTCTCAAATTGAAGTATTGAATTCTACTCCTATCAATGAATCTTTACCTCCGTCTTTAACTCCCGTTGAGAATAATGACCCATATACGGAAGAAGTTGACAATCTCTCAATACCTCCGGGTATTGATGATGATGACACGGAGGGGGACATTCTCTTTGATAATTTTATAAATGATGATATTGTCCCAAGTCCCCCTCCCGAGCACCTTTCCTCCCAACCTTTAGAATCTATTACCGAGGATGAGTGTTTTGACCCGGGAGGTGACATTGACCATTCTATGATTGATACCTTTATGGCTTTGCCGAATAATGACCATCCATTGTCTTTGGGGGATGACAATTTGTCTCCTTTACCCACTCCACCGCCCGTGGATCAAGACTTCACTTACTTTTGTTATGTTGAGAGGACTTTTCTACCCTTCAAGACTTATCCTCTTGCCTCTCATTTATTATGTTCCTCCGGGACCGAGGATAAGATTTTTGATCCCGGTATTAAATTAGAGGCTTCCCCATGGACCATTTAATTCGGAGTCGAGTCAGGCTCGTGACTCGGTTAACAAAAACAATCGCTTCTCGGGAGGCAACCCGATGATTTATTTTCTAACATAAGTGTAGGGGGAGCCGAGTAGGTTATGTTTTTTGATTTTGTGCAGGGATGTGTGCTTTAATGATCCACTTTTGGTGCTTTTGACGCGACCCGTGGTCCCGTGTACCCGGTTTCTTCGATAAGTTTTTTGTATTGTGGTTCATACTTGTATATAAATAAGACGAATAAATGTAATCACTTTAGTTGTCCCTTCCCTAGCTCGATTTTAAACAATGTACTCAATGTCCTAAGTGCAGGGGAGTTTATTCTCCCACATGCATAAACATTGAGGACAATGTTTATATTAAGTGTAGGGGGACTTCTATCGAATTTTTAGTGGGCTTTTCCATGAGTTTGACCTCATTTAACCGGAAAACTAAAAAAATTTCAACGTTTTTCAAATTTTTGATCTATTTTGGCCTAGTAGTATTTCCATTTATTTTCTTTCCTTTTGTCATCGCATCTTATTTATATTTTTCCATTTCAAGAATAAAGTAAAAAAATAAAAAAAAATAAATGAATAAAATGGTTTTAACCAGTTTAGATATCTTTGATATATTAGGCAAGTCGTGAATATTTTGACTCAACACGAGTTTACTTATCCAAGTTTACTCTAGCTAGTATCCTTAACCATATGGACCTTAATTGGTTTATTAGGCTAAGCATCCACGAGTCTCATTCCTTGAGATTTTAAATTGTGGAGAACGAGAGATGATAGAGTTGATAATAAGTTTAAGGGTTAATTCTTCCTTATATGAGTTTTTGTGGCTCTTTCTTCCCGCTTGTATATTTAATTGCTTAATAAATGAGGATTTTTGCGGTGTAGATTCGATATCTTAACTCTTAGCCAAATCTTTTATCTCCCTGTAATTAAAGCATGAACACATTGAGGGTGCCAGCGTTGTGGACTTCCGACTAAGGTGGCTCATAACCACTAGTAGGAGGTATTCAGACCATGGGATCGCAGAATTTGGCCTACTATATATATCAAAAATAAAAAAGAATAAGATTAAAACATGACCTCAAGGAGCCTTAGGGTGTGGGGCATGTAGCACGAACCTTTTCATTAGAGCCTTAGGATGTATGGAATGGTAAGTGTTGAATAAAAATTGATCAAAAATCAATTCCCTCATTTATCGTTCAAGGAGCCTTAGGGTGTGGACAATAGATGAGGAGTATTTTTACATCTTAAAGAGCCTAAGGGTATATGATGTGAACTTGCTAAACTCCACATAAAGTCAACATGACTTTGGAGGAATAATTAATAAGTAGTACTATTGCCCAAATTTTAGATCCGGGAATTTATTCCCCAAATCGTGTTAAATCATCCTTGATGTGGGCTTACTTTAGTGACAATGTTTTTGAGGACGAGGTTAGGTTTTGAGTGTCGGGTTTGCACCGTTTTTCCTTCATTTTTGGACTAATAATTATCAAATAAGTCAAATGAGCCTACGGGTGAATGAAAATCCATAAAATCTAGAGATACAACGTAGGAATTGGAGAAAGAGTATTACACATTTGCTTATATAAGTGGTTTTAACTTGAGAACTTATGGTAAACAATGATCTCGTTTTTAAGCTTGGTACGGGGAACGTGAAACTTGAGGGTGACTAATATTCATGACACCAAAGCCCTAATTTAAGTCTTAGATTTCTTTACGAGTTTCTTCCATCAAATAATTTCCATGTTAATAAATTGTTATAACTTTTCTTTCCTTTAAAGTTTTTATCTTTTCATCGTAGTAGTAATAGCATATCTTAATAAAGGCCGAGATTGATTAATTATGAGAAAAATGTAACTTTATGCTTTAAAACTATGCATTGCATGCGGTCATTGCAATGGTTAAGTGTAGGGGATTTAATAAGTGTATAAACACTTATCCTTTTGCTACTAAAATCAAGGAAAAACAAGACCTAATCATGTGTTTAATATCGTTAAAGTCGGAATTACGCGTGGTTTTGTGTTAAATTGGTACAAAAGATCAAAAGGAAAGAAAACACGGGATTTCACGGTCAAATATTGAAGAAAAGTCCAAGAAAGAGACGAAGAAAAATTCAAAGAACCAAAAGTGAACTTAAGATCACGAAAAACGAAAAAATCGATATGATTTTGAAGAAAAGATCAAGGAAGCCGAAATCGAGCTCGTTTTTAGTGTATTTAACCTTATGAAACATGTTTGGGCCTTGTGGGTCCCACATTTGTTTATTGGGCCCAAAATCCCATTAGTGGATTTAAAATATTAACTTGTAGATACCAAAAGCCCATTAGGCCCAAAACTACAATGTACAAAATGAATGGCTAGTTTCAGATTTGGGCCCAAATTACTAAAGCCCATTTGGTTAAATAACTAAAGACGGAAGGAGTTATGATTTTGGGCCAAGCCCATTTACAAAGTTAAAGGGACGGAGGAAACAAAGTTTAAACTTTTTTAGGTCAAAACTCTGGTCAACCACACGCATTTTATTAGACGTATTTACCCACCCCACTTTATTTACCTTCGATGATAACAAGAAACCCTATCTTTTTACCCAAACCCTAATTCACCTAATCATAAATTTACCCAAGATAATTGGGGCTTTTTCTTAAATCGTGTGATTCACACGATGGGTAATTAAATCCCCATCTTTTTAGGGATGAACACAATGGTGGTCCTCAATCCGACATGGCACCTTTCCCTTCCTTTAATTCGTGAAACCACCTCATCCCAACAAACCCACCAATCAGATGATCCCACATCAGCTCAAAACAAACACAACAAACAGAAAATAGGACAACCTGAAAATCCGTGTGCGAGGGAACAATTAACAGACATAGATGAAGAAAAAGAGAGAGAAGAGAAGAAAAGAGCGACCAAGATTGAAGAACGTGATTACCAAGTTTCATCAAGGAATTTTCTAGGGTTTTCCTATAAAAACCCTCATCCTGTAATTCATTTGGGTGCCATTTATTTATTTATTTTTTTTATGCAAAATAGGTTATATCTAAAATTGTAATTTTCTTTTCAAGAGTATTATATTTAATTTTCAGTTATAAATAAAATTTTATTTCAGTTTAATTCGTGTCTTATTTACTTTTCTGTTAAAATTTATTATTATTGCAAATTTCTCTTTAATATGTTTTAATTAATAAATATTGAAATTAAAAAGTGGTTTATTAATTTCCCCTACTAGGAAGTTAAATATAAATCTGTTCGAGTGGTGTTGGTGCTCTCGGAGGTACGTTTCGGTTTGTTTAAGGTGGTGGTTTCGATTTGAGTTCAAAGACGGCTCAGCGCCGCTCTTCTTCTCAACGGACTTCTCCAATAGGTTTAATTCTCTTTATTTTTATGTTATTTGTATTGTTAGATTAATTTGTTTAAGTGTTTTTAATGATTGAATGTTTATTTGAGTAATTTAGTCTATTAGTGATGGTTTGTTTTAGTTTTTATTAGTCTGCTTGAGGTTTGTTGGATCTGATTGTAGTACTGATTGTTTATTTTGAGTCTGCTGATAGATTAGTCTGCTAGTATTTAGTTTTTTGGGTTCTGCTTAGTTTACTTTTATTTTTGGATTTGAGTTGGTTGATTTAGTATTTGAGTTTTGCTTAGATTTGCTTATTTCAGTAATTGTTTTGATTTGCTTATTTTTTAAGTCTTATATTTATATGCTTTTTACTGATTAGTTTCTATGGCGGCTTATTTGATTTTGTTCTAATTTAGACTTGCTTATTTCTAGTTTTAATTTTATTTGCTTATTTTTTTAGTCTAGCTTATTTGATTCTAGTTTTCTTACTTGCTGCTTATATTGTTATTATAGCTTATCTGTATTAAGCTCAGACCCATTTGGTCTGAGTGGTTTTATCTGCCTTCATTTTTAAATTTTCCAAAAATAAAAACAAAAATATAAAAAATATTTGTCTATAACGGGACTCGAACCCTGGACCTTTAGCTCAACTGCCCAAAGCTTTAACCATCTCATCTAGTTCTCCCTTTGAGTTTTAATACAGACTGTTTAATTAATATAGGCTTTAATCTTAGCTGCCAGTTTATTTAAAATAGTTTAAATACAAATTTTAGTTTTATTAATTTTAATTAAAAGTTTTTCTTTATATTTACTTTTATAAACTTTTAAAAATAAAAAAAATAAAAAAATTTTAAATTTTAATTGTTTTTAAATTTAGTTTTTAAAGTTAGTTTTACATTAGTTTAGTTTTATTACAAATAGTTTAAAGTAGATTTCATTCAAAAATAGTTTAATTAATTTTTTTTAGTTTCAAATTAGTTTTATTTAAATTAGTCTATGATTTTTAAATAGTTTTGTTTAAAATTTGAAAAAGTAGTTTTTATTAAATATTTCCTTTTTAAGTAGATTAATTAGTTTTTTAATTAAATAGTTAATAGTTTTTAGTTTTTAAAATACCAAAAAGAGTTAATTTACCAAGAACATTTAATCCACGTTAAATTTGATATCAATTCGAGTGAGTCGAGGAAAACGAACTTAAATTGCACACACAAAAATACCAACATTAATCCTCTTTTTCAAGAGAATGTGGAAGATTCTGAAGACCCTCTTCCCAATTTGGATGCCCCACCAATATATGATGCTCCACCAATCTATGATGATGATTCTAGTTCCGACGTGGATGATTATGATGATTTTTCTTCAGAATATAAAGATATGCCAACTTATGATGACTTTGATGATGTTGATACTCTTTCGAGTGATTCTTCAAATGATGACCTTACTCCTACTTTTGATGAAGATGCTCCACCAATAATGCTTGATCCTACTTTGGATGATTACTCATTTGAGGAAGATTTTGCTACTTTTCTCAGTACATACTTTCCCAATGAGAATGATTCTCCTCCTTTGGACTTTGATTTTGGTCTTTATCCTCCTTCGGATATTAATAAACCCGTTTCAAAGGAGAATGTAGGTCCTCGAAATCCTTGGATTATCCTTGTGTTGTGATTATCTAAAGAGATAGAAAGATAGATGAAGATGTAGAGAGAGAAACTAGAGAAAGGTTGGAGAGAATAAGAAGTATTAGATTGAAGTGTGTGTGAAGTGAATGACCAACCCCTCCTAACATGCTAGGAGGGGGTTTATATAGCCCACCCTACATGTGGGCTATATGGGCTATATTGGATCACGAGCTCAATATCATTGGAGTGACCGATCCTTTCTAAATACGTAAAAACGTATTTCCAACAATCTCCCCCAAAGGGAGGTCACTCCAAGTTACAATGTCCTAAATAGTCTATTGCTCGTGATCTATGCTAATAATGATGTGACCGAGACTTTCCTTGGAAAAACCTATTTCCAACAATCTCCCCCAAAGGGAGGTCACACCATTTTACAAAATCTTAAACCTAGCATACTATTCTTGAGTCATCGATCTTGTTCTTGTGAATATGCTTGATGTGATCTTTGACTTTAGCCTTGAGCATGTTTCCTTGCCTTGACCTTGTGCATTCATCACTTGTGATATTCGCCTCTTCGTGACTTCATGTTCCACATACTTATACCTTCGTAATTCTTGAAAGCTTCAGAGTTTGATATAGCGGAAGACTTGACCTTCAGACTTTCTTGAATTCGTTGAAGTACTGAGTGTATGCAGTATAAGCATGTGGGGACGACTTCTTCTTGGATTCTGCAACGCCACCGTCTTCAAATGCCACAACATAAGTAGACACGGAAGAAATGGCTTTGAACATTTCATTCTAAATCGGTAGCATTTTACCTCCGCTCGGTGAAGACCGTTGGACGATATTAGATATCGTACCCGTGACGGATAGTTTCAATTAAGTAACTTCCTGATAGGATTTCGCGGGTAAACCCGTTCTCTTTATTCGACCGTCCAAAGCTGACTGCGAACATAAAGAGTGAATCATTTGGATAATATTATCCGCATGATTTGAAGCCGTCAATTCATGTTCCTGGAACAAGTGAAATTCAATTAAGAACCGCACCATCGTTGCTTTCCAGTTGTCACGAGCTTGATTCGTATAGAATCTTGCAAGTTACCTACCAAGTGCTGTTTGAGGTTAACACTAGAAGGATTTCCACTCATCACCGTGAACACAAAGGTATCACTCTGAGTGTTCTGGCAAGATCACTGAGATATTGCGTAGAGGCCTGGAACGTGTTTAAATTCAGTTAAGAATTAAACAGCCGTTGCTTTCCAGTTATCACAAGTTTGATTCATAAAGAATCGCACAAGTCACCTACCATGAGCTTTTTGATATTCGCTCAAGAAGGATTTCCATCTTCATTGTAAATACTTTCGTATTACTCGGATGTTCAGGCAAGATCATGAAGATTTTGCGTAGGACTCTTAAGATCTTTCTTACTTTTCACAGTGTGTGAAGAAGCAAGGAAATATGAAAGTGTGTCCTAATGAGATATTTGATGATCTCAAATGGCTCTAGACTCGATCGTACATTTTGGATTTTAGTGATCGGAGGCTGGAGAGGAGTGCCACCATTTCAATACCAATTTATTCGGAGTGAATAAATCAATAGATAATGCGTTGTCTCCGTGTGATTAAAACAAATATCTTTTGAGAGATATCTGAGTTAGCTGGGATGGGTTGTGCATTGCATCACTGGGTCCATGATGTCTGTCTTCAATATCAAGAATCATTAAAATGATCTCAATAGCATATGTATTGACCCGGTTTCTGCCTAAAGTTGTAAGGAGGGCTTCTTTCTTTACACCCTTTATCTTTACAATTCTTTTTCATTCTTCAACCCCTTCAATGCTTACCAATACGTCATAACCAGCACCTTGTTGTGATTGTTCCAGTGCTAACTTAAGTACTTGGTCGGCATTCAGCTACGTTCACAATCTTTCTCCAACTTTCCTAAGGACTACTATTTCTAGCTATGGAATGTCCTTGGGAAGATTCCTCCGGTTCTGAAAGAATCATAGGACTTAACCTATCCTACCATCCTTATGTCACCACAATCTTCATCGTCGTGAAATAAATGGGTTTCGGGTAAGTATATGTCACCATGAAAATCCATTTTGATATGAAAATCTGTTTTGCTCCCCCTTAACATATGCCACGATATTTGAAAACATTTCGCACATGTCGGGATGAGCCAGCACATTAAGTCAAATCATTTGTGATAATATCCCATATTAAATCACATTTTCTCCCCCATATTAAAAATATTAACCCAATCGATGTTTTTAATATCAATTGATTTAATAGCATTTTAAGAAAATTTGGGAAGAAAAATGCAAATCCAATTATCTTCATGAATTACACAAGCTCCCCCTCAAATTAATGAGGGTGTGCTGAAACGTAAATTAAATACCTTTTAAACACAAGTGTAATGTATTTATCACGTGCAAAGATCATATATGATAATGAATTCACAAGATTAGCAATTTATGAGGTTGGACCTGAATGATGGAGAACATCATATAAAAGAAGCACATGGTTCTTGTTCACGAATGTTGGTCACCTCGTCACGTCTGAAGTTATCTCTTGACACCATGTGTATGATTGATATCGTTGTCTTGACACCAATATGTGAACTTGGCACTCTCGGCATCAAGGATTCTGAATGCTGGACAATTGCTCCCCCTCAATTGTTGACCCGTGTTCTATTGAAAGAGCTGTAGTCATCGTTTAAGTAGTCGCATCGTCGAGTATGTAGATATCAATTGTAAGTTGCTACGGTTGATGGAGATGATAACTTCATAAAAACAAGATTTCTCTTGTTGTAACAAATAAATGCACTAACACGTACATATATCCGTGTTAGATTGTGTTATAAAGTAAACACACTCCCTTACATGGTTGTAAAGTAAACCATGCCCGAGAAAATGAGTTCCCGTTGTTGAGTCAAAGCTTTCCGGTGAAATGCTTGACTTGATTATGAAAAGCGGGTTACTATCTGAAATAATAGCAAACCATTTTGAGCATGTTTTAAAACATTTGAACTTCTGCTCGAACTTTATTTACAACCCCGTGTCATTATTGAATGACATTTCTAGTATCGTAAATATTATCGATTCCAGAAGACATGCTCTTTTTATCAAAACATTTTTTTGAACACACAATTTTGAAAGATTTAGAAAACCTTTTTGAGAAATTCTCGAAAAATTGTGTTCAACGTTTTGAAAACCAATTACTTGAGCTTAAGATGTTGAATATCTTACAAAACGAGCTCAAGTCCGAGAAGTTGTAAACTTCCCGTTGTTAAGGATAAGTTACCATCGGCGATAAACTTTCCTTTTAATTGAAGAACGAGTTCTAAGCTGACATTTACTTAGAAGTCGTTTTCATGAGCTTGAAAAACTTTGAATGTTTTAACGTAAAGCTCATGACCGAGAAAGGTGAATTTCTCGTTATGAAGAAAAGTTTTCTTATTTAAAAGATTCACTTTCCTTTCTGAGCTTAAAACCTGGAATGTTTTAATACAAGCTCATGACCGAGAAAATTTAATTTCCCGTTACGAGGATAAGCTATCTTTAAAGATAAGCTTTCCTAAAATTGAAGTCTGAGTTACAGTCTGATATTTAACTGTAAGTCATTGTGCATGAGCTTAAAAACTTCGAATGTTTTTAATATAAGCTCATGCCCGAGAAAAATTAATTTCTCGTTGTGAGGATAAGTTTATCATCGGCGATAAACTTTCCTTAATTTGAAGATCGGGTCATCATTTGACATTTAATGAAGAGCCTTATACATGAGCTTAAAACCTTTGAATGGTTTTAGGATAAGCTCGTGTCCAAGAAAACTTAATTTCTCGTTAAAAGGGTAAGTTATCGTTGCGTAGATAAACTTCCCTGTCTCTGAAGTCCGGGTCATCGTCTGTCATTTAACGAGGAGCCATAGTGCATGAGCTTAAAAACTTCGAATGTTTTTACCATAAACTCATGCCCGAGAAAACTTAATTTCTCGTTGTTAGGATAAGTTTATCATCGGCGATAAACTTTCCTTTCTTTGAAGATCGAGTTATAGTCTGTGATGTGACTATAAGTCCTGATGCACTGTAAGCTTAACTGGAAATCCTCTGAGACACTTGTTTCTTAGATATCAGCTTCTTTAGCAACCAAACTCCGAGAGTGTCCTTAATTGAGTGGTATACAATGATTGGACCGCTTCTTTCTTTTGGAACATTCTTTTTGGTACCTGCATTCTCATTAGGAGTTTGCATGCTTTTATATGGGTTAGCGATATCTATCTTAGAAGCAAGTGGGGGTTCACAATTTTCTTTTCTTGTGCTAGAGGTGACCTGAGGAGAGGATTCACTTGTCTTAGCTGGCAAACGTTTCCTTTTATAGAAAACCTTAAGTTCAGGCTTAAGTGATGTATCCTCCTTTTCAATTTCCTCCCTAGTAGTCTTAGTAGAATCAGAGACTATCCTAGTTAAAGGGCACTCGTTTCCTACAAGAGTGAAAATTCTACCAGTGGGGCGCCACATTTTACCCATGGGTTTTATTTTAGCCACCCACTGGGATTTAAGTCTAGCACGGGAGTTCACCTCATTAAGTAATTTCTTGACACAAGAATCATGATTGGCTTTAAAGACACATTTCCTACATGTTTTACAAGTAGCATATTTAATGTCCCAGTAAGATCTAGAATTCCTAGATGATTGATTGATGCTCCTAGGATATGATATGCTACGGTTAGCAGTGTTGGGTAATTTAGAAGGCATCTGAGTAGGTTTAAAATTCCTATCTCTTACATGTGTCTTCTGAATAGCTTCCCTTAGACCAAATTTATGGTGAACATCATTTGAAATAGTTCGAGACGTGTTCTTTAGACTATGTCTAGGGAGGCTAGATGCAATCATGTGATTAGGTCTTACAAAAGCTGTTTTAGTCACATTGGGCCTAGATAGTGGAGTGACTGGTCTAGAAAGATGAACCATATCAACTTGGGAGGCAAACCGCGGTGTCGAGGATTTTGGTCGCTCAGATCTAAATGCAGTCGGTTTTCTAACAGACTGAATTTGAGGCGTTTCCCCAAGATTGATTGTTTTTCAAGCTTAGTATCCACACTAGATCCTTTAGTTTTTCTCAATTCGTTTTTCAACGCAGCTATCGCAAAGACCTTTTCTTGTACCTGAGCCTTTAAAGTCTCATTCTCTTTGAGCAATTCATCTTGGGATGCCAACTTAAATTCAAGTGACTTAATTTGTCTCACAAAATTATCTTTTTCAGCTTTAGAATCTTGAATTTTTTGATTTAATTTTCTTTCAAGAACAACGTTTGAATTTTCAAGTTTTTCAAAATACTTTCCAAATTTATCCGTTTTCTTCGAAAATTCAATTTTGGCATCCTCAAGAGCTTTAGATTGCTGAGCTAAAATCGTTTCAAGCTCTTTAATCTTGGAATCAGAATCGGTTAGAGAAGCAGTCATAAAGCATTTATCCTGATGAACTATAGCATTCTGAACAATTTCTCCCCTATTTTGACTCACATCGGATGAATCTGAAGTGGTAAAACTATCACCCTTTTCAATCCCATGTTTGTCATAATTAGGTTTGGAATGCGCAACATGCGGTGGTTCATCGACATAGACATCATATACCACATTCCTGTGTACCGTGTTTGTAGACACTTCATCAGATACGGGTATGGTGTCATCAATCCCTGACATGCTGCTTGTATCATGCTTTCCTCCCGAATCCTTGCTCTTGTAATCTTTAGGCTCCAAGTTTTCAACCATATGATCATTCTCCTCTTGCATCTGCATCGTAGATTCTTGCACTCCATTATCATACTCTTGCTGAAGTCGAGATCTTTCATAAATCGAAGACGAGACTGATATCATTAATTTCAACAATGTACCACGAAACTCTTTAATTTCCGTTTGTGTGTACTGAAGAAATGATTGACATATCCCTGAATTGTCAGACTTAAAAATGTTGAATTTGAAGAAGTGTGTAAGTTGTGTCACTAGAGCTTGATATGCAGATGCTGATGCAGAGTGATTAAAGACTTCTTTGTGAAGTTGCTCAGCTAGTTGGTTCAAGTTGAGGAATATGGAATCGATGAATATATAACGATCTTGATCGAAGAGTGTCAGAAATTCGCTTCCTCCTTGAAACCAAGAAATGGTCACTAGATGAGACTGGAGTAGTCGAAAGAACGTTATACCACTTTCTCTAGCTTTGTTTTGCATGAGATGCAAGTCTCCCTCTCGAGATGTCGAATTCAACGAATCCATTAAAAATCGATGATAAATGAAAGTAAGGATTACTTGTCGATCGATCAATAAAAGAAAGTAATTGTGTTTGTTGTTGTGAGTAGAAGTCGAGAAATAATGTTAAAATCCCCTAATAATTGTTCTCGATAAACCAAAAATTCCAAGACAAAATTACATACGTTTTTGAAAAAAATTTGAAATACTTGTCACTGTATCGGAATCCTCAAATTTAATCCTTCGGAATACCCATCAGAATAACCATCGGAACGTCCTATCGGAAAGTCTGTCGGAATGTGGATTGGAATACCTATCAGAATATTAATGTTTAAACCATTGGAATACTCATCGCAATACCCATCGCAATACCCATCGCAATATTACCCATCGGAATGTTTGATCTCAATAACTGTCGGAATGTGTTGTGATCGCAATTAACCGTCGGAATGTTCAGATCGGAATGTTCAGATCGGAATATGGTTGAAACAAATTTGGCAGAGTAACGACTCAAAGATCCCTTAAACCCGTCGGAATCCCAGATCGCAATTCTTGATCGGAATGCCCATATCAGAATAAGGTGTCGTAATACAGTGATCACAATGTGGAACCAGCTGGTTATTGCGATCAAATTCCTCTCAGTTGTACTTTCCGATGGTGACCTTTGCTAGAATTTCGGAATGATGAAAAACCAAGAAATTTTGAACGATTGATCCAAGAAAGTGTGTGTTTTTAACCAAAACCAAGATACCAAAATTACTACAACAAATAACTAGATAACGTATATCAAGATTAAAGCATAAAAACACAAAAAAAAATTGGACGTGGGTATGGATGATCAAAACACAAAATCAAGAACACAAGAAGAAAACCAATCAAACCTAGGCTCTTGATACCATTTGTAGGTCCTCGAAATCCTTGGATTATCCTTGTGTTGTGATTATCTAAAGAGATAGAAAGATAGATGAATATGTAGAGAGAGAAACTAGAGAAAGGTTGGAGAGAATAAGAAGTATTAGATTGAAGTGTGTGTGAAGTGAATGACCAACCCCTCCTAACATGCTAGGAGGGGGTTTATATAGCCCACCCTACATGTGAGCTATATGGGCTATATTGGATCACGAGCTCAATATCATTGGAGTGACCGATCCTTTCTAAATACGTAAAAACGTATTTCCAACAGAGAAGAAATCGGAAGACACCAATATCCGTAGTACCTATGTTTTGACACCTCTCTATCCACCTTCGTCGGATGAGATTGTGCGATTTATGAGCGGATCTTCTTCAAGGTCTATTGAGCTTGAGTCTTATTTTCCCCTTAAGGAAAAGGTGTTCGATCTGGGTATCGGAATTTTCAAGCCATTTCAGTATCCATCTGATGAAATAAAAGGAAAGATTTTTGGAAACAATGGAGATATGCTTGCACTTCATCCTACTTTCTACCACCGTGCTCAATCTTTGCTTAAGGGAACCTTGCCTACTCTTCTTTAGCTTGCCTTGTTCACCTTAAGCTTGTGCTACTTGATGGATGAAAACCATGTATTTGATAGCTTCTTACTATGCTAATCAAGGTCGAGTTAGGCTCACGACTCGGTGATAAAAAACAAGCTCTTACTGGGAGGCAAACCGAGTATCTATCCTTTTATTTCGTTTTTTATAATAAGTGTAGGGGAGACCCTAGTATGTGTTTGTTCTTTTCTTTCTTATCATATGCAGGGATTCGAGCTTTCAAAGATACATTCTTGATGACTTTTGACGACCCGTGATTCCGTGTACCCGTCTTCCCGATTCTATCCTAAACTCTTTTGATTCACTATTTTATATTCTTCAATATTAAAATAGGAATCACTTTAGTTGTCCTTTCCTTAGCAAGATTTAAACAAAGTGCACAATGTCCTAAGTGTAGGGGAGGTTACTTCCACATGCTTAAACATTGAGGACAAGGTTTATATTATGTGTAGGGGGACTTCTATCGAAGTTAAGTGGGCTTTTCCTTGTATTTGTCCTCATTTTAACCGGAAAATTGATTTTTCGACATTTTTCAAAAATTTTAATCTTTTTTGGCCTATTAGTATTTTCCTTTGTTATCGTTGTTTTCTTTCATTAGAATAAATTTCAATAAAATGGTTTTAATAAGTTTAGATGTCTTTGATATATTAGGCCCGTCATGAATCTTTTGACTCAACCCGAGTTTACTTATCGAAGTTTACTCTATCTAGTATCCTTAACGTGTTTAAGTCAAGGTTTGCTAGGCTTTTTATAGGGAACTTTAAAACGCGAAAGTCTTAACTCTTATGGGTTAAGAACAAGAACTTTTCACAAGTTCCTATAATTGATCATAGAAAGTCGTTTATCAAGGGAACTTTAAAATGCAAATTCTAAACTTGAAAAAGTCTAAGAAGATGAAAGATCCTATAGATGACTTGAAAACCCAAAACTTTGATTTAATAGGCTAAGCATCCACGAGTCTCATTCCTTAAGATTTTCAACTGTGGAGAACGAGAGATGATAGAGTCAATTATAAGTTTGGTATTCTTTCATGAATTTATGTGAGTTAATTATGAGCTTTTTCTCCCATCGCTTTTTAATAAATTTAATTGCAACAAGTAAGGTCGTACAATTTGAAAAGTTACTTAGCTTCTAGCACAAGATCGTTTAAAAGTTGCTCGGTATTAATTAGAGTTCATAGCCAAGGCATAATTTATTGAAGCGGGATGCAAATATTGGAGAGTCCAAAAAGTCCCTAACAAGGCATGAGGGCTACATTTTGTTGCTTAAGATCCAAAGTGATGTGAAGAATCATTTATCAAAAATCAATATGAAGGATCGAGACACACGACGAAAAGCAAATACTCCATTAAAGATCATGGAGAAGTCTACCCGAAAAGACCCTAGCAAGGTATGAGGATAAATAGATCCAAGTCCTAAAAGGAGGCGGATCGTTGTATATCAAAATCCCAAATAAAGATTGGAGAAAAATGAAGAAGTCGTGGTCCAAGTATGAAGAATCTGTCAAAACTTCAAGTGAAGAAATTCCTATTATGAAGAGAAGACCATTATTTCATGAACGTCTCTCAAGATTTGAAGTATTAAGTCAATGCCAAATATAGATCCGAGAAAGGTCTCAAATCGTGAATCGAGTTATGCCAAGATATGAACTTTATGAGGTCCCGAGAAGCCGTTTTAAAAGATTTTGTCCTTTATCTAACTATTGATTAAATCGTCCTACTTTATTTTCAGCCAAAATAACTATTGAAATAAGTCAACAATGCATCCTCGTGATCATTCAAGACAACAATAAAATATAAGAGATACACCTAGGAATAAGGGAGTCTAAGTGAATAATTGGGCCACATGAGTTTGTGTTAGTTTGCTAACTTATAATAACAATGATCTCGTTTTTAAGCTTGGTATGGGGAACGTGAAACTTGTGGGTGATAAACATTCATGACATTCCAACAAACTAAGGTAAGTCTTTGATCTTTTTACTTGTCTTTCTTCCTTTAAATATTTTTTAATTTTCTATATCTTTTAGTTTCCCTAATGTCTTATGTTGAATAAAGGCCAAGGTAGGTTAATTATGATGGAAAATGTAAATCTTGCTTTGTAACTAATGCATTTCATGAGGACATTGCAATGGTCAAGTGTTGGGGATTTAATAAGTGTGAAAACACTTATCGTTTTACCACTTAATTTTAATAATAACCAAGCCAAAACGTGTATTTTATGTCGTAATTGTCAGAATTATGCGTGGTTTGTGTTTTTGTTGTGATTTAGGACCAAAATGTGAAAAGGGAAGAAAACACGGGCTTTCACGGGCTTTTATCGAAGAAAAAGACAAAATACGAAGTCAAAAGATCAAGAGTGCAAAAAGAACGAAAGTTCAAGGCCTATTCTGAAGATTTATCGAAGAAAAAGTCTAAAGACCTAAGTTTAATGAAGTCGAAGAACTCAAGTCTAATAAATCAAGAAATTATAAGACGAGTTCAATTTATCCCGAGACAAAGTCGAAGAATTTAAAAAGACGAAAAGACGAGAAGAGGAAGAAAGCATCAAGGCATCTAATCCTCCTATAAATACCCTCCTAATGTGTCATTAGGAGGTGTTAGCTAAATTGACAACTTAGTCTTTCCACATAATTTCATGCACTTTCATATTGTCATCTTAATTTCTTGTCTTTAATTTCAAGTAAGTTTTAATTTTGTTGTTAAATCTTTATTTTTAATCAAGTTTTAATTAATCTCTCATTCTAACTTTCTTGTTTGCTTAATCTTTATGCTTATTTGCTTATTGTCATGCTTATTTGATTGTTTGTTATGTTTTTATGTGTTTGATTGTATTAGCTTATTGATTTTATAGCTAACTGTGTGCTTTTCTTAATTTTAATTTAGTGTTTTTAATAGTTATTTTTATAAAAAGTTGATTTTAAATATTTTTATTATTTAGTGTTTTTAAAAGTTTTTAAATTTTGGCTTATTTTGTTTTTCTTAAAATTTGGTTTAAGTTTTGGTTAGGTGCTTATTAGTTTTTAGCTTATTTTTTCTTTTTGCGTAATTTTGTTCTTATCCGGGTTTTTCCAAAACCCCAGTTTCCCGGATAAGAAATTTTAGTTATTCCGGATAGTGTCTAATTGGTATTCCGGATACTGTATATTACGCATTCCGGATAAGCATTTTTTTAATATTCCGAATATGCATATTTTTCGCATCCCGGATAAGGAGTAAATATCGATTCCGGATAACCCAAAAGTTTGAAACTCGGATAGTAAAAATCATGGAACCAAGATAAGCTTAAATTCTGGAGCCTGAATAACCCAAAAATCTGAATCCCGGACAAGCTACAGAAATTATAACCCGGATAGAGCCAAAAGTATCATATCCCGGATAGAGCCAAAAATAACTTCCCGGATAACCAAATAAATATCAAAACCCGGATAAGCCTATACTTCAAAACCTGGATAAGAAATACTAGTACATATTTCGAATAACTAAACGACATGCCTACTTGCTTGCTTAGCTATTTTCCCGGGAAAAAATGAGGTGCTAGCCTGGGTGCTTTACCTACTAGCTTGGTTGCTTGTTTATTAATTAATATTGTTCCGTAATCGTTTAGTTTTATCTGAAAGTTGTTCCGATTTTTATTCTGAAAGTCACGTATTTTTAGTTGTATTTTTCGTCAATTTTTAGTATTAGTATTTTTTCGAAAAGTTTAAATTTTATCTTTTATTTAGTGCCCGCTTTAGCTTTTACCTCGTTTAGTTTTAAAGTAGCCACTTAGTCCTATTTCCTCCTTTTTCATTAGGTAAAAGTTATTTTTAAGTCAAAAGTTAATTTCTTCTTTTAGTTTTATTTTTATTAATTGTTTCGTTTTTAATTTTTGTTTTAATATTTGTTGTATTAGTTGTTTTATGAAAGTTCTTTTATTTTCTTTTATTTTAGTAAAGATGGGATTTCTTTTACCTTTTAATTAGAAATAGATAAACCCAATCACCTTTTTATTCACCAAAGACGACTGAGTCACACTTTTAACCGTGATCAATTCGATAAGACACCGAGAATAACGAACTTTTAGCGAGCAAAATCCAGTGTATTAAAATGGCACTTACTTTCATATTCCGGATTAGAACTAGATTCAGTTTCCAATATTGTTTTTGAATTTTACTTTTCCCGCCATTTTTCTTAGACTCATTTTTAAACACTTTGTCTATTTATTTTTGAATTGTTTTATCTTAGTTTAATTTTAAGTTTACATTTTTATTAAGTTTTAAGTTTTCTTATTTACTTATAAAATTTTAATTTTCGTCATTCATCTTTAGACTCTTAAATTTTAGTTCACATTATAAAGCTTTCATTTTTACTTTATTTTTACCTTTACTCAACAACATTTATATTTCCTCTTTTATTTTAAAATAGATAATCATTTTATTTTACATTTCACCAAGAACGACTGAGTCACACGTTAACCTTTTTCAATTCGAATCGAGACGAGACGAGAAACTTTTCATACTTGGTTAAAACCTTGTATTAAGTAGTCATGAAGAGTTTCCCCTAGAATGTATGAGAACCTATCGAATAAGTCATAGATTTGACACTCTCATTCCTGCTTGGTGAGTGAAGTCTCTTGTAATAAAACCGTTAAGGGATCCCAAAGTTTCTTTGCTACGTTGTGTTCGCGTACCATTCGATAAATATCGGGTGGAAGAGCTTGAAGTATGGTCTGAACGACCCTTTCATCCGCATTGGTAATGATTTGATAGCAGCCGTTAATTCATCAAATAACCTTGGCCGAGTCACATTGTCTAAAGTAACTTCTCCCCAATCGAGTGGACCTTGCTCAATGAATTGAACCATAAGTCTCCCACTGGTTTTACCCATAATGTAAGTCCTAATGCGACCTTGCCATGCTTCAAATATCTCTTTAATGAGCAACGATGGGCAGGTATCGGTACCCTAGATGATAGAGATATTGGTAAGCGATGTCATTTCGGCATAAATGAATGAGGATTCATTTTTGATCACTTGAAAGAAAAAGATTATCTTTTGATCGAGCAATGAAGTAAGGTTGTGAAAAGTGTTGTTGTTGATGTAGATCGTGTGTTGATGTAACAATATTTAAATCCTCTAAAAATCCTTGAAAAATATTCTAAGTTAAACCAATCAGAAAAACGTCTTCACTTTCTGAATAAATCACTATCTTTGGAATAAACCACTATTTCGGAATAGACCACTGTTTTCGGAATATACCAGTTTTTTGGATAAACAGATATATTCGGAATAATACAACTCTCCGGATAAATTTGGATTTTCTAAAAAATTTGGATATTCAGATAATTCTGGAATTCGGATAAATCTAAGTCTGGATTTTCGGAATAATGAGATACCCGGATAAACTCTGAATTTTCGGAATAACTTGATCTTTGGATAACTAGATTTTCGGAATAATGAGATATTCAGATAAACTCTAAATTTTCGGAATAACTTGATCTTCGGATAATTGGATTTTCGGATTAATTGTTTATTCGGATAAAGTTGTGAAAGAGAGTTTTTCGGATAAACACTTTTGGTCACTTTTCGAAATAATTAACCCTTTTCCGAAGATGTATTTTCGGAATTAGAAACCCTGTTCCAAAGATGTATTTTCGGAATAAGAAACCCTGTTCCGAAAATAGATGCGAGTTTTATGATCCCGTAACCAAAAATTACCCAAAAACACGAAATTTTTTTGTGATTTCTACCAGAATAAGTAAACCAAATGCTTTGTTTACAACTTTAAACTATAAGATCACAAAAAATTTCAAGATTTGGGATGCATTATCCTAAAAAACCCACTAACCCAAACAAAAACTAAATAACACGAATCAAATACCTTAAATCACCCCATGGCTCTTGATACCAATTGTAGAAGTATGATAATCTATGATCCTGTCAAGAGGGTTGTTGTTTCTAGAGAGAGAAACTAGAGAGAGAAAGATGAGAGAAACTATGTGTTATATTGAAAATGAATAAACAACCAACACCCCTTTCCATGGTGGAAAGGGGTTTATATACCCAGGTCCCTAAGTGGACTTGGGCCTCCGACCCATGAACATGCTCATGGGTCGGGCTAACAGAAAGATAAATTAAACTATTCTACGTGCCCTTAACTATATTGTTGGAGTGACCGAGACTTTCTAAATACGGAAAAATGTATTTCCAACAGAATCTAACATCTACGAAACTTCTATCGGATCCAGAATCAAATAACACACTAGCTTAACAAGCATCGAGTAAGAACGTACCAGTCACCACATTTGGCCCCTGAGGTTTTGATGTACGTATTTCTATATCCTTTTAGGAAAAAGGAATATAAAGCGGGCCAGTATTAAGTCTTACGATTTAGGAAAACTGTAAAACCGATAAATGTGAGTTCGTTCTCGGTGGAGGTGTTTATATGTTCTCCAATATAATAAAATCAAGTTTGGATTAATGTCGTTTTTGGTTTTGAGAAGATAAAATTAAAGACGAGCTAAACTACGATTACACTACGACGTAAAATGTAAAAACGATGACGTAAATTACGTAAAACGTGACGAAATTAAAAATTAAAGGCTAAAAATAAATTAAAAATTAAAACTAAGTCTAAAATAATATAAATAAGAATAAAAGTTCAATAAATAAATTTTAAAACCTTTTATTAATTAAATATTCATTTTAAATGGTAATTAAAGCCCTAAAACTAAATATAATTAAGAAAAAGCCCAAAATATTATTTTATCAAACAAATATCTTACTTATATTAATTAAACACTAAAAATTACTTTTTTCTAAATTTCAGAAACTATTTTTCTATTTTTAAAACACTAAAAGCAATTTATAAACTAATAATGATTAAAAATAATAAAATAATGCTAAAATAAAATTTAATTTTTGAAAAGTCCTAAGTTATATAACTAAACAGTAGAAAAATGGAATAAGTTGAAAAAAATAATTTTTACCACTAAAAGACAAAACAGATTCGATTAAAAACCTATTTTAACTTAAATTAAATCTAGAAAATAAATAAATAAAGTGAACAGTGAACTTTTTATTCTAAAAATCTTAAAATAATATTCTAAGACTAAGAAAAATGTAAAAACTGAAAAACATAACTTTTTTGCACTAAAGGACAAAAACGGTTTAATAAAAACTATTTAAAACTAAGACTAATTCTAAAAATATTGAAATAAACAGTAAATTAAAAATAAACTTTTTGAATAATCATAAAATAAATTAACAAATCAGGGAAAAAAAACTATGAAAAATACTTAAAAATTAGCACTAAAGACAAAAGAAACAAGAACTGATGTTGACTGCTGGGACTTGTTTGTCTTTTAGCCCAGCAGTGGGTAAACTAATACTAGCAGTGGGAACCTTGTTCCCACTGATGAACCTTAGAGACTTGTTTTTGGCGTTTTTCTTGCTATTTACTTGGTTTTTTTGGGAGACAAAGGCACCCCTACACTCAGTGGAATGTAGGGAGTCAGTTTAAGCAATAAAACAACAAGGTTACAACACAAAAATAGCACTAACAGGTCTCTGATAAGTAGAAACTGGTCTGGTGGTCAAGTTGCTGAACTTTTGTGCAAGTTTGTGAACATTGGCACCCAATAACTTAAAAAAATCCACACCAAATCACAAATAAACTAATAGCAATCCTATATTAACACTTATACTAACAAATTACCAAATTTAAGGTCACCAAGATCAAAATCAAACTACAATTGGCCTACTGAATAAATTTAAGCTATTTTACCCATTTTTAACATGCAAACTTCTTTTTATCACCTACAATACTTGAACTAAAGCATCAACTAGCAAGAATGGACTAAAATAAGATTGCTTAGTCCAATCTCAGTGAATATCGTGTCACCCAAGGCACCTCAACCAATAAATCCAAACACCCTTTTAATTCACTCTAAAAAAATTGTATCAAACAAAATTATGAAGAAAGCAACCTAAACTTAACCTAGATTATCAGTAACACACTACCATCATGCAATGAATCCAAATCAATAAATAAAGTTAACCATTAACAGCCAACAAACACACTTCATAAATTCACATAATCTAAAAAGAAAAATCAATTAGGGTTCAAGATGATCTAACCCTAGCTGATACCTTCTACTTGGAATCCTTTTTGAGCTTATGAAGAGCTTATGATGGTGTAGAGACTCCCTACTGATGGTCTACAACAGACCAAGGGATAAGAACATATCTTCAACAAAAAAATGGACAAGAATGAGAGGTCTTCTTCTTGACCCCTTCACTAACACAACAAACCAAAGGAACACATCTTGTAGACAAAAGTCTACAACCTAAAAGCTTGTAGCTTTTGCTAAAGTAAGAGGTGAAAAATAAAAAAATGAACAACCTTTTGAAAACAGATTCCTTGAAAAACACTTGAGACAACTTTTCTAGAAACAATATTCTTGCTAACCAATGACTTAAACAAAGAAATAACAAGGTTGTTATAACCCTTATGTATGTTTGATTGTCAGTCAAACATACACAACTACTTTTAACACCTTGGGTCCCAAAATCATAACAAGATTCTTGCAATTTTTTTTGGTAAACTGAAAGTTATACTTGCATAAAATAAAAGATCCGAATTTAAAATGCATGAAAATAAATTGGAACTCAGAAAAAAACAACAAGTTGCAAGGCCAAAATACTACTTTAAATATTTGGTAAAAAGGGTTTACAAACTTTTTGCTAAAATCTAGAACAATAATTAATATTGACACAAGCGTCCATATTTATACAATGAAAGGAATAATCTAGAATCTAAAACCCTAACAACTGAATATCCCTAAATACCGTTGATGTCTTCTTGGTCAAAAATGCAGCCCGTGATCTCTGTCTATACCATATGGGTTGCCAGCTGTCCTTGACTTGATCCTGAGCGTTTGTTTTGAGTGTGGAGAGCAAGTTTTGATATGAGCTATTGGATATCTGTGTAGATTCTCATTTTGCTTTGAACGGTGAAGCAGAGGAGGGTGCGTGTGAGGTCCATGTTGAAGGGGTGAGGGTTTTATGAAGTGGGATTGAGTGAGGGTGGGGTGAATCATGTTTCTAGATAGTATTAGGGCAAAGCCCTTTGGTTTAGGTTAATTAGGTTTTAGGGTTTATGAGGTTTAAGGGATGATAAATAGTATGATTTAATAAGTTTTTATGTTTAAAAACGTGTTTGCCTCCGAAATTTTTAGTATTAAACAGATTTAATAAATGTGTTATAAAAAAGTGTAGTAGAAAGAAGACGTGGATTGGGTGATGAGGTGGTGATGTGTGATAGGTGGAAAGAGGTGACGTGGGAGGAGTGATTGGCTGAGGGGAGTTAGTGTTTGATGCTTTTAGTCCCCTGCTTTCCAAAGATTGTTCAAACAAAGTTTACCAGCCATAACTTCCTTTTCCTTTGTAAGAAAGTTTTTGTTTTCTCATATTTGCCACAAAAACTTTTCCAAACTTGTACCAAGGATTAAACATGTCTTTTCTTGAATCTTCATGGGCGAATCATGTATATACTTGATATTTTAAGGACCCACGAGTAATTTTGAGGATTTACAGGGGTATAAAATGACAAGTCTTCAAAATATGAAGGACCAATCTTGTCAATCTTCAAAACTTCAAGGACATTTTTGGAAATTGATTTCTCGGGTCCGGTTCTTTGTGCGGCTTCGTTTCCCGTGTTCGTTTTTGCGTGATTCTTGTGATCTTTTGGTGAAATCATGATATCCGTGCCTAAAATACACAATGAACAAACAGAAGCAATTTTGGGGTATTTTAATGATATTTTAAGCGTTTTAAGTCCAATTTGGATGATGAGCCTATGTATAATTGCCGTCTCATCACTCCCCCATACTAAACCATTGCCGTGTCCCGTAAGGCTAGAATTAAGTATCGTAGCACTTCCAAAATTTATATTTATGTGACATTTATAGAAAATGTAAAGTTAAATAAACTACTACAAGTGTTTTAGACATAATGTATTGTTTTCATCACGATTAAGTGACTTTTAGGGTGAAAGAATAAGAACACGTGAATGCCTCATAGAGATAAGTTCATCATCCTTAATTTTCACCCGATTCCATGCTAAGCTTGTAACAAGATCATTATAAGTTAGCAACACGAACATTACTCATGAGTGTTAATTACGTACTTAGACTCCCTTATTCCTAATTGATAGTTATCTAAAGGAGACGATCTTTTAAAACAGCTTCTCGTAATCTCCTTAAGTTCATATCTTGGCATAACTCATTTCACGATTTGAGACCTTTCTTGGACCGATATTTGGCATGTGTTTCGAACTTCCAATCTTGGAAGACGTTCTTGAAATAATGGTCTTCTCTTCATATATGGAATTTCTTCAAACATGGACCACGACTTCATCATTTTTCTTAGATCTTTATTTGGGATTTTGATATACAACGATCCGCCTCCTTTTCAGACTTGGATATATTTATCCTCATACCTTGTTAGGGTCTTTTTGGATAGACTTCTCCATGATCTTTAGGGGAGTATATTGCTTTTCTTCGTGTGTCTCGATCCTTCATATTGATTTTGGAATAATGATACTTCACATATCTTGGATCTTTAGCAACAAAATGGAGTTCCTCGTGCCTTGTTCGGGCCTTTTCGGTGTTGGGAATAAATTAAGGCCAGATCACTTGAGCGCTGACAAGAACAATTCAAGCGTTGACAAGAGCAAAGCAAGCGCTGACAGCTCAAGCGTTGACAAGTTATAGTCAAGCGTTGACACATTGAAGACAAGCACTGATGGAAGATATAATCTACACGTTTATTATATTATAGAATACTTCTAGTAAGGATAGAAACGACAATGTATTTTCTATGTTTATCTTTACCTAGAATAGCTGATACGTAGCTTATTGTACAAGGCTTCTTGTATCTATAAAAGAAGGCCTTTAGGTTAATGTTTGACATAAGTTTTACATAAGTTTTCGTTCATAAACATCTTTCATTGTAAGCAAGTTCGACATTGATAATCAAAGTGAAAGTTTGTTTATATCTTGTGTGTTCTTGTTTAAGTGTTAAATTCCGCATAACACTTAGATTCACAAAGCATATACAAAGGTTTCTCTACGTGTATTACTTGATCTAATCTCGTATACACAAAGCTAATCGATCTAAGTTTGGGATCAACAAGTGGTATCAAAGCTTGCTGAGGAACTTTTGATCTTTGAAGAACACCAGAACCCTAAAAACACCAAAACCCTAATTTTCTCAGAAACCCTAACAACATCATGTCTGAAGCAATAACCTCCTCCTCCTCAGCCTTACCTAACATCAAGATTCCCATGCTTGATGCAACCCACTTTGACTTATGGAAGTTCAACTTTGAACAATATCTGGGGATCTATGACTACACACTCTGGGAGATTATTGAATATGGAAACTCATTCAATAAGGATCAAAAGATTCTTGATGCCATTAGTCAAAGAACAGCTGTTGAAGGATGCCCTGAAGAGGATAAGAAAGAAAAACCTGGAGATGGTAGAGCTGTAGGTGCTGAAGATATTGCAAAGAAAAGGGTTGACATGAAAGCCCTAAATATTCTGAAAGTCTCTTTGGGACAAGAAAATCAGCACAAATATAGAGGCTATGAATCTGCTAAGGATCTTTGGGAAGCACTTGAAGTTGCATATGGTGGCAATGCAGACACTAAGGAAGAAAAGAAAAAGCAACTTCTGCATGATTATGCTGTCTTCAAAGCTTAACCCAATGAGAAACTGAGTAGTGTGAGAAGCAGATTGCTTGACATTACAAGCAAGTTGTCCTTCATGGGGACACAAGTTGGTGATGTTGACACCAATGCTACCTTTCTTAAAAGTCTTGGTGAGGCATGGAAGATTGAGGCAAGATCTATTCTTGCCAACAATACTTACAAGAGCTCCTCGTTTGATGACATCTACAACAAACTAAGACTGTTGGAAGATGAAACTCTTTCAGATCATGGAAGCAAATCTACCATCAGCAACATGGCCTTCTTCTCTCATAGTGAAGGTCAATTCAATCAGAAGGACTCTTATATGCATCCAGTTACTGGATCATCATATGTCAGCGCTGGAACAAGTCCTGTCAACGTCTCCTATTCAGATGCTGACACATTCAAGAATGACTCCCCAAGAGTTAAACCTGCTGGTTTGGATTTGGATACTGTTTGTGCTTACATTGCTTCTTTGCCCAATGGTTCAGTGATTACATATGAGGACCTTGAGCAGATAAGTGATGAGCACTTGGAAGAGATGGACATCAAGTGGAACATGGATCTTGCTAGTATAAGAGCAAATAGGTGGAATAGAAGGTTTAAAAAGAAGATGACCTTCAATGCTAAAGACACAGCTGGATTTGATAAATCCAAAGTTGAATGCTACAACTGTCATCGTATGGGGCACTTCATGAGGGAATGCAGATCTCCTAGAAGATCTGATGCTGGTAAACCCTGAAGTCAGATTGTTAAAGCTCAGGATTCCAAAGCCATGGTTGCAGTTCAAGGAATTGATGGTACAGGATGGGATTGGAGCTATCTGGCCAAGAATGCTGAAGAGGATAAAGCTTTGGTTGCTGATATTGAAGAAGAAGAGCATGTTGAATATGCTCTCATGGCACACTCCTCCTCTTCATCTGATAATGAGGTATATGATGATGCTTTTTGTAGCAAAGGTTGTAGGTTAAACACTGAAAGACTTAATAAAGAGGTGTTAAAACTAAAAGATGATATGAGTACTGAAAGGTGTAAATTGTCTAATTACCAAGTAGCTCTTACTGAAACTGAGAAAACCGTTTCTGAATACAAGAAAATGGAATTTGACTTAAAAGATAAGATCAATATCTTAAAACATGAGCTAGAGGGTAGTATGGATGTTAGGAACATCATGACAAAGGTTAATAGAGACCTACAGGCTAAGTTAGATGAGGCCATTAAAAATAAAGATAATGTTGACCTCAAAATTCAAAGATTTGATAGAGCCACCCAAACCCTAGGAGACTGTGTAGCTAAACAAAGGGATCCTAAGGACATGACTGGGATTGGGATGAATGATTACTCTCTGGTTCCACCACCAGCTGGTGACTTCTATGGTGTCCTTAGAAAGGAATTGTCTTGGACTGGTATTCCAGAATGCCAAGAAGAGGAATTCATTCCTCCACCAAGAGTTGTCACTCCAGTGGAAGAGTATCAACAAAAACTGACTGACCTAAATGAGTGGAAGAAAGCTAACCCTACTTTATTTGTTAAGGGAGGTTTGCTATGTGAAAGTCCCAATGAATCACCACCCATTAAGGTTACTCACCCAATCACTGGTAAAGCTGTTGACCTAGGCTCAAACACTGTTAGAAGACCTACCATTAAATATGTAGAGATGTATAGGAATAATAGGTCACCCAAGAGCCAAGTTAGCAATCATGGAACATGTTTCTTCTCTACTAGACCTAAGGATGTGTCTAAGAAAGCATGTTACACTTGTGGTAGCTTTTCACACTTGGCATACAAGTGTGTCAACGCTCCCAAAGCCAGCGCTGACAGGAACAATTTTAGCGCTGACAGGAAGAAAGTCAACGTTGTTAGAAAGTCAAACGTTGTCAGACCCAAACCTTGTGTGCAGCAAAGTCCACAAGTGATTAGACCTGCCCCATTCTTTTCTAGAAGGTCTAACACTCATGGACAAAGACCATTTCAAAAGACAAACACCTGGTCAAATAGGCAATGGGTTCCTATAGCAAACCCTAGGTTCAACACTGACAAGGGTAATTTCAGCGTTGACAGGACAAATTCTAACGCTGACAAAAACGTGACCAGACCTAAATATTTGCAGCCACAAGGTAAGGGGTCTAAAGCTTCTACAAGCTTAACATGGAGACCCAAGAAAGAACAAAACCCTAATGGTAATGGGATTTCAATGACTTGCAATATATTTAACTATATTTCAAAAGTCATTACAAAACCTATTGGGGTTAACTGGGTATTTCATCCTAAAAAGGATGAGAATGGGGTTGTTGTGAGAACTAAGTCTGTTCTTATTGAACAACCAGATGAATCCAAGTCTTTTGAGACTTGGGTTCCCAAAGAAAACTAATTTGTTTTCTTTATGTGCAGGGCATTCAAAGACAGATCAATGATTATGGATATTGGGATAGTGGATGCTCAAGGCACATGACAGGGAAGGAAGACTATCTGACGAACTTCACCCCTATTAAAGATGGTGATAAGGTATACTTTGGAGGAGGATATGGAACTATCACAGGCAAAGGAACCCTTCTCACCAATAATATGCGTTTTGAGAACGTCTTCCTGGTAAAAGAACTTGATTATAATCTATTTAGTGTATCACAAGTCTGTGATAACAAAAATAAAGTTCTTTTTACTGATACTGAGTGTTTGGTGTTAATTAAGGATTTTAAGATCCCTGATGAGAAATATATTGAGTATAGAACACCTAGGCATAAGGACATATATAATGTGAATTTAAATGGGATTAAAATGAATACAAATATGTCCTGTTTTTATGCTAAGGCCTCAGTAGATGAGAGTAATTTGTGGCACAGGAGACTAGGGCACATAAATTTTAAAAATATAAATAGACTTGTGAGGCTTGGTTTAGTTGATGGTTTGCCTGAGAAGGCTTTCCATAATGACCACTCTTGTGTTATATGTCTTAAAGGCAAGCAGCACAAGGTCTCATTCAAGTCCAAACAGGTGCATACTAGTTCCAGACCTCTTCATATGCTTCACATGGACCTCTTTGGTCCAACAAATATAGAAAGTTTGAATGGTAAGTCATATTGTTTTGTTGTCACAGATGACTTTTCTAGATTTACTTGGACATTCTTTCTAGCTATGAAGAGTGACACAGTTGATGTTCTTATTGATTTTATCACTCAGATTGAGAAAAGGTCTGGCTATGAGGTTAAAATGCTTAGGAGTGATAATGGTGGAGAATTTAGGAACAAGAAGCTAGATGATTTCTATGCTAGGAAAGGAATTACTAGGCAATTCAGCATTGCTAGAACCCCACAACAAAATGGGGTTGCTGAGAGGAAAAATAGAACCCTAATTGAAGCAGCCAGAACAATGTTGGCTGATGCTAACTTTCCAATAGCCTTTTGGGCTGAGGCTGTTAATACAGCATGCTATGTGCAAAATAGAGCATTGGTTAACAAAATTCAGAACAAAACACCTTATGAGTTACTTTGGGGAAGAAAACCTAATATTGGTTTTCTCAGACCTTTTGGTTGTCATGTAGTAGTTTTAGATACTAGTGATACCTTAGGGAAATTTAGTGCAAAAGGTGATGAGGGCTATTTCATAGGGTATTCAGTCCAGAGTAAGGGTTATAGGGTTTATCTTAAGGAGGACAAACGTATAGTTGAGAGAGTACATGTTAGGTTCTTAGAGAATAAACCTAGTGATCCTGCAAGTGGTCCTAATTGGTTGTTTGATTTGGAACCCTTATCTAGAACTTTAAATTATATGCCTGTCACTAATCCAGACATTGTGAAGGTAACTTCAAATGTTGTGGAGGAACAAGTTGTTAATGGTTCAGGTACACAGGTTCATGAGAAGGCTGGATCACAAGCAGAAAAGGCATCTCCTATCCTAGAATATGTCACAATTCCCATTTGGACAGATGCTTTTGCTGCTGCTGCTGCTGCTGGACAAGATAATGGTGGTTTCCAAATACCACCAGATACAAACATGCATGGTTCTTCAGGCGCTGACAAAGGCAAATCTAGCGCTGACAAGACCAATTCAGACGTTGATGGCTCAGACGTTGACAACAACATTTCAAGCGTTGTTAGCCCAGACGCTGACAACCAAGATTCAGACGTTGACAACACTTATGGGCATCTTTTCTCTTCCAGTTTTGAACAAGGTGGACCTTCCAATATTCATGAAGAGGTTCATGTTGATCAAAGAGAGTCTGATTAAGAAGATATTGGCAACATGGAGCGTGAAGTTGAGGATACCAGACTTTTTGAAGGAGGGGTTCTCACTTCCACAATGAAGAATCACCCCACATCTCAGATCATTGGTGATATTATGACTCCAGTTCAGACTAGAAGATCTCATCAAGGTCTTGGTGGATTTATTGCCAATATACACAAGAAGGTTGATACCCCTCTTGTACAAGCATGTTTGTTTGCATGTTTTCTGTCACAAGAAGAACCCAAGAAAATTTTTGATGCTCTCAAAGAACCAAGTTGGGTGGAAGCAATGCAGGATGAGCTTCACCAATTTGCAATTCAGGATGTTTGGGAGCTGGTTGATTGTCCTAGATATGTCAGACCTATAGGGACAAGATGGGTTCTCAGGAACAAAAGAGATGAAAGAGGCATTGTGGTCAGAAACAAGGCAAGGTCAGTGGCTCAAGGTTATACACAAGAGGAGGGGATAGACTATGAGGAGGTCTTTGCACCAGTTGCAAGGATTGAAGCTATTAGGATTTTCCTAGCCTATGCTTCCTGCATGGGCTTCACAGTCTATCAAATGGATGTCAAGAGTGCATTTCTTTTTGGCACCATTGTTGAGGAAGTTTATGTAATGCAACCTCCTGGTTTTGAGGATCCAGAGCATCCAGATAAAGTGTATAGAGTCAAAAAGGCTATGTATGGCCTTCATCAAGCCCCTAGAGCATGGTATGGTACTTTGTCTACTTATTTGGTGGACAACAGATTCAAGAGGGGCACCATAGATCAGACACTGTTTGCAAAGAAGAAAGGCAAGGATGTGTTGCTTGTGCAGGTCTATGTTGATGATATCATTTTTGGGTCTACTGATCCAAAGATGAGTGAGGATTTCTCCAAGCTTATGACAGACAAATTCAAGATGAGTGCTATGGGGGATATGAACTTCTTTCTTGGTTTACAAGTTCAGCAGAAAGAAGATGGTATCTTCATCTCCCAGGACAAATATGTTGCTGAGATCTTGAAGAAGTTTGGCTTTTCTCCACATGAAAAGAGGGCTACTACTCCTATGGATAGAGAACACCCCTGGGGAAAGATTGGAAATGGGAAAGATGTTGATGTCAGGCACTATAGATCCATGATTGGATCCTTGATGTATCTTACTGCCTCCAGACCTGACATTATGTTTGCTGTGTGTGCTTGTACACGCCATCAAGTGACTCCTAAATAATGTCACCTTTATGCTGTGAAGAGGATCTTTAGGTACCTAAGATGTTACCCCAGTCTTGGTTTGTGGTACCCAAAGGATTCACCATTGGAGCTGATTGCATATTCAGATAGTGATTATGGAGGTGATAAGTTTGATAGGAAATCCACAACTGGTAGATGTCAGTTTCTTGGGAGCAGGATAATATCTTGGTAATGCAAGAAACAAACAGTGGTGGCTAATTCTACAACTGAAGCAGAGTATGTGGCTGCAGCTGCATGTTGTGGTCAAGTTTTGTGGATTCAGAACCAGCTGTTGGACTATGGGTATAATTTCATACATACTAAGATATTTGTTGATAATAATAGTACTTTATGCATCATTAAGAATCCTGTACATCATTCTATAACTAAACACATAGAAATTAGACACCATTTTATAAGAGATTGCTTTGAGAAAGGTTATACAACCAGATAGGATTGACACTGAAGAAAATGTGTCAGATTTATTAACTAAACCTTTTGATGCTGGGAGATTTCAATACTTGGTAACAAGTATTAGAATGGTTAATCTCACATAATATGTGTTTTGGATTCTTTTTGTAAAAGTATGTACAGGATGATGCATTATTATTATTGGTCTTATTGATGATTTAGATTTTCCACTATATTTTTCTAACACTGACAAATGTTGCTTGAACACTGATAAGTGTTTTTGCAATGTTGTCAGCAATATAATTGTCTAACGCTGACAAAGCTTTCTTCAACGCTGATATGTGTTATCAAGGCGTTGTCAGCAACAATGTTAGTTTTGTGGTTTTCAATCTAAATGTGCAGATGGTGTTAGCAGTATACCATTGGATACATAGTTTCTTATGGATCAATGGAGAAGAATTTGGACAAGTTTTTATTTATGGATGATGGTTGGAATGTTTCATTCCTATCTTGACATAAATTTTTTATGTTCATGCATGATTTTAGCAAACTTTTTGTATCAGGGTTTAAGGGGAGGTTTTAGGAACCTTTATGATGTTTGGGTATTCATATGATACTCTTATAACAATTCTAGATTGTGTCCACAGGTGAGTATGAGTTAGTTTTACTAAATCATGAGGCACTGTAGCATGCATAGTATATCAACTTTGCATGCTGCCAAGACATTTTTGGCCTAGAATTGGTTGTGGTCTGTTGGGAGACTTGGGAATGATTTTGATATGGGATTTACCTGGGAGTAACAAGGATTTTATAAGGTAACTTTGTTGTTAAGAGTTTTGGTTAGCAAGGAACACTAGAGGACTGTTATGTCTATCTTGCTTATGCAAGTGTGCATAACTGGACAGTGCTTGCCGCCCTATAATAATTATCAGCTTTTGGTTATCTTCTCTAGGATAAATTACTTGTTAAGGTCATTTTTCACTTTTTAAAATAATTTTATTTTTTGACGCTGACAAGAAATTTCCAAGCGTTGTTGTGACCAAATTGGACGCTGACATGGCTTTAGGCAAACGTTGACAAGATTATAGCCGTTGGGCGTTGATAGGTTATTTTTGACCGTTGACACTCAATGAGACCTACCCAGTTGCTACTTTTTGACATATTTTCAAGCCGTAATTTTAGGAGTTGTTACTTTCATTTAATGCATGAGATAAACTTATAACTTTTTCAATATTTTCATGATTGATTTTTGAAAAATCTTTGCCTATTTTTGGGCCAATCACATGCATTCTTTCTCTCCTATAAATTTGGCTCCTATTTTAAACAGGGTATCTATAATTCTTGTCTAACACTTTTCTCTTATCAACTTCATCTTCTACACTTTAAATTAACAGCTTTCACAATGGCACCTAAGTTTAACTCAGCAGAATTGGAATTGGGGTTCAATTCTCAACACAACATGATTGCTTATCTCGTTGCTGATGATACTCTGTTTCCTCAATACACATAAATGGTGGCGTATTTGAACGCATCCCCATTAAGGTATGCTCTTTCTCATGCACCACTCATTCCAGTCACACACATTAAGCAGTTTTGGAACACTGTTAGTTCCTCAACAGTTAATGGAGTGACCACATTGACTTCTATTGTTCATGGGAGATCTTGGGTGGTTACTGAGGCCTTGGTACGCCAAGCCTTGCATCTTGATGATGCTGATGGTATAGCCACCCTTCCCATAAATGAAATAGAACAAGGGCTTAGGGCTTTGGGATATCCCTTTCCTGATGAAGGTACTCTTAACAAGTATCATAAGCAGGAATTTCCCCCAGCCTGGAAGTACCTCATACACATCCTCCTTCAATGTTTGAGTCCCAAATGTACTGCACACAATGAGATCAACAGATCCATTGCTAGTGCTATTGTGTGCATTGCAACAGGGCAAAAATATAACTATTCTAAAATGATTTTTGATGGGATGTGTAAAAACAAGGGGACAAAAATGACTTTAGCTTATCCCCGTTTTCTGCAAATGATTTTTGATGATTAAGGTTATTGCTCAAGGGATCACAATGATTTTTATAAGATCCCTGAGCAAAAGAAAGCTATTTTTATGAAGATGGATTCACCACCCCATAGAGACTTACCTTTAACCCCAGCCATGCTTGCTGTTATTGCAGCAGCACAACCTCAACCAGACCCACAACCCCAACCAGACCCCCAACCACAACTTGAACCCATTCCTGAACCTTTACCCTCACCTGAACAAATGCAAATTGATCAAGAACCTTTTGACGCTGACACATCAAATGTTGGCGTTGATGTGCCTATTTCCAACGCTGACACACAACCTTCACAATCCCAAACACCCGTTAACCAACCCACATCTACCCATTCTTCCACACCATCTTCCACACCACCTGAATATAGGTTGATGAAACGCCAAAGGACTACTGGAGTGTTCTCCTCTGTTTGTCCTAGCCATGAAGCAGAGAGAACCACCACCACAAGTGTGGCTGGTGACCTGGATGAGGCTGGGATTATTGGTTCTGGCTTAGATGCTGGCCAAGGCAGTCCCACCATCATTAAGTCCTCATCCTTGCCCAATGAACCTGACTTGGGAGGTCAAATCCCCATTTCAGAAGAGGGCAGACTGGAACCAATGACTCTTTTGGAATTGACGGCAGTTTGTATTAACTTGCAAAAGCAAAATGCAGACTTAGTACAAATTGTCAGCTCTCAAGGCCTTGAACTCAAGCAATTGAGGGAGAGGATTGTTGTTTTGGAAAGTGATCGTGTTAGAAGGGGTATGGAGGAGTCTTCCAAAGGGGAGGAAGATCAAAGAATTCTGAGTGATAAGGGCAGCCAGGATGGTCAATCAATGGATGTTGCTGAGGCCCTTACAACTTTGAAGGAACAAACAGGTTTTGATACGTCCTTTATCTCTCCCACCAACCTAAATTTGTCATTTATAGCTATGTTGAGAGAGGTTACACAAGGCGGTGAGGGAAAATATTTGAGCGTTAACAAGGCAAATTTGGACGCTGATAGAAGTATTTTGGGCGCTGACAGGATAAAATTGGGCGTTGACAGACCTGCTCATGAAGGTGATGTATCCCAGTCATCATCTATCATCAAGGAGGTTTCTACTCAGGTATTACCATCTACCTTACCAACCATTGCACCATCAGATAAGGGTAAGGGTAAATTGGTAGAAGAGATTGTTCCAAAGGATGCAACCCAGGTTGAATTTGATAGAAGACTAGCTGCACAAATCATGGAACAAGATGAAAAGGAAAAGTCACCATTTGTTGTGACTTCAGAAGAAGAAAGTGATAGCTCAGACTCAAGTGTGATGATAATAGAACCAGAAAGGCTTGAGTATGGTGATGAGCTTGCTAGGGAAAAGTTGAGAGAATTAAAATTGGAGGTTGACTTTGACATGCAAGAGGTGGTTCAAATGTACAATGCTTGGGAAGAAAGCTGCATGGATAATCCAGACTTGACCATTTCAGATCAAATATGGGGTTTGGAGCTTCTTCTTAGAGTTCAGCAAGATTGTAAGGTAATTTTGAAACACAAGGCAAGCAATATTCTCTCAGAGTTGAAAAGGGATAGAAGGGAGCTCTACTTTATGTTGCTCAGATGTCATGGAGTTGGATGGACATATCAGAAGTTGAAGGCTTTGACATTTGATGAGTTGGAAAACAGGGCTTATCCCATTTGGGTAAGAGTGCAAGAAGCAAACACTCTCAGACTTCTTTCAGATGAAAGAAAGGAGCAACTTGCAGAAGAAATGGAAATCAAGAAAGCTATGATGGTTCCCAGGCCAGTGAAGAAGGGAAGTAAATTTGAGTTTCCAAAAGATATGGATCCACTATATCCAAGTGAAGCAGTTATAAGAAAGAGCCTCAAGCTCTCCCCATTAGAAGCTTCAGATATGGTGCAAGTGTTACCATTAGATTCCAGGAATCCAATTGTGAGCTATGAAGAAGATGAATGTGGATTCTGGAAGATTGGAAGATTTGGCAAGGAGGTACACACTTTTACCACTCTCATATCTTTGTTTGCAAGTTGTGATAGAGAAGACTTGGTGGACCTTTGGAGGTTGCTGGAGACCAAGTATGAGGCTGAAGCACCAACTTCAGCTAATGGAATAAAACTTTGGACCACATTCAAAAGAATGTGTGGGACAAAAGATGATGATCCTGCAATATGGAAGGATCTTGAAGATGACCTTAGTGGTCTTCAATGGAGGTTATATTCAGCTGCTGGTGTATACCATTTGAGTTCTACAAATTTTGCTGAGTATCTACTTGTGGATGCTTAGTATTTCATATCCAAGGCTGTTTTGGAAAAGATGAAGGACACTCAGCTGGAGATAGATTATTCAAGTGACGTGGCAAAGGATTTGATCAGATTTATTCATTACCAATATGAGAAGATTTGTCAGACTCCTCCTAGTTCTTAATGCTTATTCAGAAACTTGATCATAAGAGTGGATATCAAGTTTAGGGGAGGATTGTTGGGAATAAATTAAGGCCTAATCACTTGAGCGCTGACAAGAACAATTCAAGCGTTGACAAGAGCAAAGCAAGCGCTGACAGCTCAAGCGTTGACAAGTTAAAGTCAAGCATTGACACATTGAAAACAAGCACTGATGGAAGATATAATCTACACGTTTATTATATTCTAGAATACTTCTAGTAAGGATAGAAACGACAATGTATTTTCTATGTTTATCTTTACCTAGAATAGCTGATACGTAGCTTATTGTACAAGGCTTCTCGTATCTATAAAAGAAGGCCTTTAGGTTAATGTTTGACATAAGTTTTACATAAGTTTTCGTTCATAAACATCTTTCATTGTAAGCAAGTTCGACATTGATAATCAAAGTGAAAGTTTGTTTATATCTTGTGTGTTCTTGTTTAAGTGTTAAATTCTGCATAACACTTAGATTCACAAAGCATATACAAAGGTTTCTCTACGTGTATTACTTGATCTAATCTCGTATACACAAAGCTAATCGATCTAAGTTTGGGATCAACATTTGGAACTTTGCCATTCTTCGCATCCCGCTTCAATGAGTTATGCCTTGGCTATGAACTCTATTCGAACACGAGCAACTTTTAAACGATCTTGGGCTAGAAGCTAAGTAACCTTTTAAATCGTACGACCTTACTTATTGCATTTATTTAAACAAAAGCGAGGGGAGAATAAGCTAATAATTACTACACATGAGATCGTGAAAGATTACATAACTTATAATTAACTCTATCATTTCTAGTCCTCATTTAAGAGACTTAGCCTAAAAAGTTAAGGAATCGAAGCTAAGTGCTCAACACGCACGGCCGAGTAAAAAACTACTCTTATTCTGACCATCAGAAAACCTACATTCGTGTCTTAAACACTTATGAAAAACAAGAAAATTTTAAAATTTGGCCATTTTTAGCCTTATTTTGCAACAAAATGATAACAAAAAGATGAATATTGGATTGTTGATGATGTAAGCAAGGTGAAGTATCTACTCACCCCATACTAAAACTAAACATTATACTCAATGTTTCGAGTCTAGGGGTGAAACACCCCCATACTAGAGACGAAGTCGAATGCTTAATCTCGAGCATGGAAAGGGTAAAACGAATAACCTAAAAACCGTTTATGAATTATGCTATTAAGATAAACTTTAGAACATATAAGGATATCATCAGATATTCGAATCTCCAAAGGCAACGATCGAACCTCGAGTGATCCATAAAACAAACACGAGAGGCTTCAGTGATGATGATGATCCTAATGAATCACAATCATAAACAACCACGGAACAAAGGTCGGAAGAGCACAAGTCCCCTCGTTACACTATTAGAAAGCGATAATATTTACAAAGATAAACATGAGAATCCTCGACGAGGCACCTTGTTTTTGATAACCAAGTCAAAAGCTCAACTCGAATCCCCATAAATGTGATCATTTAGGGATAATCATGGTTTGTTCATTTTTGGTGGGGCTTACATGATAGACAATGCCCAAAAGTACATGGAGTACTTTAAAAATCCAATATACGTATACCTGGGTTAAAGATAGCATCCTCGTTTTCGGATGAAAGACGAAACAACGCTACTTCAACCGAAGCCAAAACCTCAAAGAGGTCAAAGAAAATAGATGAGATGTAGAAGGGTGGGACAATGGGTAAGAAAAACTTATTAGCTTCTCAAGGTAGACTCACACCAAGCAAATAGATATATTTTCCATTTATTTCATCAGTGGAAGACCGAGATTTCCCTTTACAAGAAATTCCGAGATAGCATTCTCGTTTTTGGATGAAAGACGAAACAGCGCTACTTCAACCGAAGCCAAAACCTCAAAGAGGTCAAAGAAAATAGATGAGAGGTAGAAGGGTGGGACAATGGGTACGAAAAACTTATTAGCTTCTCGAGGTAGACTCACACCAAGCAAATAGATATATTTTCCATTTATTTCATCAGTGGAAGACCGAGATTTCCCATTACAAGAAATTCCGAGATCGAATATCTAGTCCTTGGTGGAGAAATGTGAGGGAACATAAGGGGCTTCCCCCACACTAAAACCACACCAACCATCGTCAAAAGAAGTAGACGAGGTGGTAGTACTCATAAAACGCGGTGATGACGGAGTTAGACATGTAGAAAAATCTTTTAAATCCATTTTAAAATCTTTTCCTATTTCATCGTTCAAAAACTCTTTATGAAAACCCGATTTTATGTTGTCGAAAATATTTGGCGTTTCAAACTCAACATTAGTCACGCTAAAAATCCTTACATTTAAGTCGCGGTTAGGGGGTGGTGGATTGTATAAGTTCTCAAAATGTTTATCAACAAAGAACACCGCCCCCTCGGGGTCAACATATTCGTCATCCTCATGACCGTGAATCTCATCGATTTCTTCATTGTAAATAGGCTTATTCAACCAAAGTTCTTCATAAACCTCATTAATGATATTTGAAATTCTCTCGAAGAGATCACGATCAAGCACAAAATCATCATTCATGAGGGAGGAGTGTTGATTAGGTAACTCCTCATGAATGTGATAAACGTCATTCTCATTTGAGGAGTATTGATTAGGTAACTCCTCATGAATGTGATTTGTGGTCACGTGAGTTGGTTCGTCATCGAAATAAGACGTTCCAACTCATTAAGTTCATCCTTGATTTTGGAAAGATCGACCTCACTTGTAGGTGGAAGTGGAGGCAAAAGAGCTAGCTCTCGTTTGATAATTTCCTCAATCTCGGGATCAAACTCATAATCATCGTACTTACCACACTTAGAATTATTTTTAGGAGAATAAAAAATTGCATGTGGATTTTTAAGCACGTGATCAATCTCGGCAAAATCGCCATCGTCATCATCAAAGAAAGAGTCGATGTGAGCACTCACAACCATGGTCTTACAAGTCAAATGACTATGCTTAGGTGACTTTTCTATGACGAGAGGATCGATGTCAATGAAACCTTTAGCTTCAACGGGTGTTGGGCTAGGAAATGGAGGCACTTCAATGGAATTAGAAGTTGAAGCCTCAAAGAAGTGGTCCTTCAAAGGTGGTGAAGACGAGTCCAATTTTGTCATTGTCGTGATGGCACTAACGTCGCCCTTCGGAATTGGTTGTTCACTTGTTTCATCGAATAAATCCCAACATAATTTTTCATCCATAAATCTATGAATAACCTTTTGAATTAGGTAAATGTATTCTTTATCATTAAACTCGTCATCTTTAAAACCGTTCATTTTATTTCTTTCAAAACATGCATCAAGCCTCATATTTATCGCTAAAGTTAACATTTTGAAATCATTAGAATTTGAAACATCGGGTTTTGAAACCTCGGTTTTATCATTATCATTTGAAACTTGGGATTTATTCGTGAAAAAGTCCATTTGTTCTTCCCCATATCTCATAGTAAGTTTCCCACCGTGGACATCGATTACGGCTTGAGCCGTCGATAAAAAGGGTGGACCTAAAATAATGGGACATTTAGGTTCACACTCGTAATCGAAAATGACGAAGTCCGCGGGAAAAACAAACTTTCCAATCCTAACATAGACATCCTCGGCTATTCTAATTGGTTCTAAAGGTGTAAAATTTTCTAGCTCGATAGTCATGTTCGTGGGGGGTAGGACTAGGAAATCTCATCAATTTCCAAAGAGAATGAGGCATAAGATTGATACTAGCACCTAAATCGGCAAGGTCTAAACATCCCTCAATCTTGAAAAAATCACAAGGTAGTAGAAATTGGTCCGGATCCTCTTCCTTTCTCGACATATGCCTTTTGGGGTTTTTAAGAAGGATCGAAGCACAAGTTTCTTCAAGGGTTACTTGGGTAAGGTCGATAAAGCTCTCTTTTTGAACCGTGGATGGAATTCGACGTACATGAGAGTGTGCCCTCTTTTCCTTGGTCGCCACGTTCACCCCATCGACTTTAGAACATGAAGGCGTCTTAGAATTCGAGGGTTGAGAAGAAGGAACAACTCTAAATCAATCAAGGTTAGGGGTAATCACACGACTTTTCTCACGAGACGAGGCGGCTTTACATTGTTCCTTCGGATTTGCAACGGTGTCACTAGGTAACGAACTCAATGACGCACCCGAGGCCTTGTTCATAATAGCCGAAAACATCTTTTTTATGTCGATTTGTCCTTGCTCAATCTTCGTGTTTTGATTTTTCAAAGTGTTGGAAAATTCGTTCTTCAAAGTACCAATTTGTCCCTCTAAACGTTTGTAAAACCCGCATGCTTTTACCATGAACAGTACATATATAATCGTACGTACATGATTAGAACTTTCCTTTTATAGCACGTTATGTTTTACGAATAGGAATTACAAGTATTACGTACGTATTACTACACGATAAGTATTTAATACGTATTAAGACACGATAATTGTTATCAACAATAATTATAATCACAAACATGGAAATCATGAACGTAATTAATCACAAACCTATTATTATGTATTTACGTAATAATTATTACGATCACGTATAAATATGTATTACGACACGAACGATAAATAAATAAATCACGTACACACGACACGAGAACACGTAAATAATTAGAACACGCAAAAACAACGGGTTTCCCCTTGTGGGCCCCACCTAGCCGCGACAAGAAACAAACAAAGGGGCCAAGCCCACTTTGTTTTTTTACTAAATAAGAAAAGAAGGGAGAACATGTTTTCACTTTACAGAAGAATTAGAAAATAACAAAAACCCTAGCTCTCCTTTTTCTCTCCCTTTGGCCGCCGAGTATAACACCACCGAAAGGGGTGTTCGTTGATTTTTGGTTGATCCAGTTCAAGCAAGGTTGTTTGTGTTATTGTTTCTTTTGTTTCACGCATCGGTAATTCCTTAAACCTTTTTCTTTTTAATTGTTTATTAGATCTGGAATACATGAAAACAAGAGTTATTAAAAACTATTAATAAACATGTAGATCTAAACATGGGGGTTAAAAACATGGGGTTTAAGGGGTGTTTTGGTTCGGCTGGCGCACACAAACCGAGCGCCGAAGCTCTCAGTGTGTCTCATGTGACCACAGCCGAGACCTACGGGTCTCGGTGTTGGTTTTGTGGCTCGACAGCAGGCAAAGCAAGGGACCCCGACGCATGTCGGGGTTGGCCTTGTGGTCGTTAGGGGTCTCGGCTGAAAACAAGGGCACCACCGGCTTAAGCCGGTGGCGGTTTGACATAAACCGTGGCAACCGGTCAAGCCGGTTCGCCACAATTAAGGGTTGTTTGGTCCGGTTTAAGGGTAAACACGGACCGGTTCACGACATGTTTAGATTTAAAACACGGGTTCGGTTCATGATTTATTTTTACAAGTTAATTATTTTTACACGATAAATAATTACAAGATTTATTAAATTAATTTAACATGTTATATAATTAATTTAATTTAGACATGACGTAGGTTAATTATTATTAGTAATAATACATGATTTTATCCTAAGTATTTTATGATTTAATTTTAGACTAAAGTAATTAATTAATTATTAAAACATGGCATATAATTAATTAATTTCCATTACTTAGGTTATATTAATAATAAATATTAATACATGTTTTAACCTATGTATTATTTACCTTTTATTTAATTAAATCATGTTATATTTAATTAAATCTTATAACCTATAGTTTATTTAATTTACATGTAATAATTAGTAAACTATACTATTAATCACATGACTTAGAATATTAATCAGTAAAACTTAAGCTTATATTATTAGCTTATTAATCCAGCTTATTTCTAAATATGGAAACTTTCTATTTTTAGAAACTTATCTATTTTAAGCAGCTAATCTATTTATGAAAACTTTCTATTTTTAGAAATTTATCTATATTAAGCAGTAAATCTATTTATGGAAACTTTCTATTTTTAGAAACTTATTTGTTTTAGGCAGCTATTCTATTTTTGGAAACATTATATTTTTGGAAACTTTCTATTTTTGGAAACCTGCTATTTTTAGAAAGTTACTTATTATTACACAACAAGTATAATAATGCAAGAAATACAAGTAATACTTAATCAGAATAGACATAATACATGATAAACACAGCATAACGTTAAATCAGTAAAACATGACATGAACATATAAAACAAGCTAAGACATGATATAAAACCAGTTACGTACTCCGTAATCAGAATACTTATACACTTATTTTATTATGTAGAATTAGCGATATTGAAGTAGGACTCTCTTCCGTTCGTCTTCTTCGTTCACTGGACACAAGGTACGGATTCTCCGTCCTTTCAGTATGGACATTCTTTCCTTATTAGGATTTCCCCGTATACATCCAACTGTTTTCCCAGTATATGTTTATATGTTTTGATCTGCTTATGTTTAATTAAATGCCTAAGCCATATACATGCATGACCAGTTTCACCTAGTTATGGAGGTACCATGACCATAACACTGGAGGCACCAGTGTTATGACTTTACCACGGCGGAGTGATAGCTCGTGGCGTCCCTTCAGCTTTTGGCCTTATTATTATGTTCATGTGGGGCGTATGGGTGCATCCTAGGTTACATGTTTTTACAGATTATTCAGGTGAATGTGGTGTGTGCCTTGCATCCTTCACAAGGAGTTGATCCCTCCTACCCAAACTTATATTAATTAGAGGCAGCCCCTCTAATTGCATGACGAGGTCACCCCTCCAAGTATTCATGCACGCTGATATTTCATGACCTATATTGGATAATGGTAAACATGTTAAACAGTTTTTATAAGATAAACATAAGGCTTTTCAAACTATGAAACCAGTTTTACTAAGTTACGTCAGGTTTTCCAGGACTTAATTAATTCCGCTTCTATATGTTGTATATGCTTATGTTATTCATTCTATGCTTGTATATCCGTGCACTGAGCGTTATGCTCAGCTTTTTTCCTTTCATGTTCCCAAAACGGCAGGTACTCAGGGACGCTCGTAGACTTTAAGCGTACGTGCATATGGATTGGAAGCTTCCTAGCCTTCACTAATTTATGCATTTATTCATACTTTTTATACTCATTTCCATGGATATTGTTTAGTCCTTTTCCTTTTACAGTACTTATGTTTGTGTGTGATTAGCTTTTACTTTGGGGTACCGATGTTTGTCTCCGGTATTTCCTTTATGGTCATGTAATGTTTAAGACATTTATCCTTGTATGCTTTGATGACATGCCATTATCACGCGTGACATTCCATTTACCAAAATGGGGTGTTACAATTATGGTGTCAGAGCCAAGGCTTCGACCTGTAGGCTCTCAAAACACGACCTGTGATTAGTGGGTAGTCACTATGGTCTTCCTAGAACTGACAGTCGGTTTTCATGCATTCATATATATGTCATTGTCGCAGGTTTATGACTATGTAATGGTTGGTACAGGACTGACCCTATTTATTCGCATGTGTTTTATCGAAACTTTTAACTTTGGGACTGACCCATTGGTGTCCCCTCACCATGTCTTTTGTTTTGAGTGAACTGACCATAGGCGTTCACTCTCGGGCATATAAAAGTTTTCATAAAACTGCATCATGCATTCACAAACTAGTTTTCTTGCATAAAAATTTTCTCATGATTTATTTGGTATAATTTTTTTCATGTATATATTTTATGTTTCGATCAGTTTAATCATGTATTTTTATGTTATACTGTCAGATGGTTCTCACACACGAGCAAGAACAACTCAATGCAGTAGTCCAAGTTGCAATGCAAGTTATGCTTCCTCAGCTGAGGAATGAAATCAGGGCTAAAGTGCAGGCTGCCAACAAACAGCACCAACAGCCTAATCCTCCTCCTCCTCCAGAAACATTGCTCACATGGCTAGAGAGATTCAATAAGCTACACCGTAGATCCTTCGAGAAAACAGATAGCCCCAGCGAAGCTAAAAGCTGGTTGGCTCACATTGAGAAGATCTTCTATGCAATGGGCTGTGACCCCGTCTTCAAGTTGATGTTGGCCTGTTACCGGTTCGAAGGTGATGTGCTATCATGGTGGAAGGTACTGAAGCAGTCTGAGGGAGGTGATGCTTGGGTGGCTGGTTTGACTTGGGCTCAGTTCAGGGATTTGGTGATGGGACAGGTCTTTCCCAAGGCTGAGCAAGACAAGATAATGAGAGAGTACCCTGGAATCCGACAGAGAGCTGGGGAGAACAGCAACGAGTTCATGCAGCGCTTTCTTAGTTTGGCTAGTTTTCTTGGCGCAGCAGCAGGTACTACCGAAGAGCAAGCGTACTACTTCCGATGGGCTCTTCGTACATCGGTCGCAAACAACTTGGTGTGTGCTACGTTCAACATGGTGGCACAAGTGGCCGATGCAGCACGTAAGCTGGAGATGCTGCAAGAAAGAGAAGAGTTCAGGGAAGCAGAGAGACCCGAGAAGAGGTAAATATTCGTTATTCAGTGGTGACCAAATCGTATCCTTTCAGTATATGTCAATATTTATATCTCTTAAACTACATCTTCCAGGCAGAAGACTGGGGACCGGTCTCAGCCGGCTACTCAACAACAGCCTACTCAGCCCAAGGGAAATGGTCAGACACACGAGCGCTCTGCTACGGATAGGCGTGGCAGTAATGATAGTTACCGTAACAAGGCTTGAAACTCCAACGGCAGCAAGTCCTTACACTTACTCATTTTCTTATGTTACATGCTATAGTTCAAGATTCTGACACATTACCAATATTCTACCAGGAATCATGGTAACAGGAGGGACCAGAACCAAAGAGGTTCACAGCCTAACCGTCCAGCTATCACTGGTATTACATCTTATGAATTTTTCCGCATTATCCTTTGTACCTATAAACCATGTCTCATGTATACCGTTCTTAACTGGCTCTCAGCCAGCAAGGACACATGCTGGAGGGTATACTTATCCTCTTTGCACTACATGCAACCATAGAAACCCAGGGCCATGTCGCTGCGACAACTACGCATGCTACAAGTGTATCCTTACTGGTCATCGCATGAAGGACTACCGCAAGGGCGAGATGGAGGGCACATCTGGACATGCTGATACTAAGCCGCCTCCTACTAGTGGACGCGCTTACACGACTTCTCGCGATCAGGCCAACAAGTCCACAGGTACCATCACAGGAGTCTTGTACATGTATGGTCAAGCTGCATGTGTTTTATTTGACACGGGTGCTACTCATTCGGTCATTTTCACTGCTTATGCTAAGAATGTTAGGATATCCCCTATTCCTTTAGAGAATGTATTGAACATTTCCAGGCCTTTAAGAGACTCTATACGCATAACCCATGTGTACAAGAGCCTTCCCCTAGAGTTTGATGACAAGGTTCATCCTGTTGACGCACTTCCGTTAGACATGAATGATTTTGACATGATATTAGGCATGGAGGCTATCCAAACATCATGCCACCCCATGGATTCCCATACGTATCAGGTCATCTTCGGTGATGTTAATGCACCAGAGTACATTCACAACGGGTTTGTACCCGGAAGGTCTGTACAAATCATATCAACCCTCCAACCACGTGCATTACTTTCACATGGTTGCGAGGGCTATCTAGCTATTGTTCATGACATGGATGCAGAATCTCCATCAATTCAGAATCAGCCGATAGTGTTAGAATTTCTAGATGTATTTCCAAAAGAACTTCCGGGCATACCACCTGCACGTGAAGTAGAGTTTAATATCGAGCTCATCCCAAGAGCTGAGCCGATTTCCAAGGCTCCTTATCGCAAGGCTCCCATAGATTTGAAGGAGCTAAAGGATCAATTGCAAGAAATTCTTGAACGAGGCTTCATTCGACCGAGCGCATCTCCATGGGGCGCACAGGTCTTATTCTTGAATAAGAAGGACGGAAGTATGCGTCTTTGCGTAGATTATCGTGAGCTCAACAAGATCACCATCAGGAATAGATATCCTCTACCATGTATTGACGATTTGTTTGACCAACTCCAAGGGGCCAAACATTTCTCCAAGATTGATCTGAGGTCGGGCTATCATCAGCTACGGGTTAAAGAGCAGGACATCGCCAAGACTACTTTCCGTACACGCTATGGGCACTACGAATTCGTAGTTATGCCATTTGGCCTAACCAATGCTCCAGCAGTGTTCATGGATTTGATGAACAGAATCTTCCATGAATTTCTGGATAAGTTCGTCATTGTCTTCATTGACGACATCCTAATATTCTCTAAGTCCAAGGAGGAACAAGAAGACCATCTTCGTACCGTATTATAGATTCTTCGCCAGAAGCAGCTGTATGCTAAATTCTCCAAGTGTGAGTTCTGGTTAGACAAGGTGGCATTATTAGGTCACATTGTATCAGCAGAAGGAATCACCATGGATCAAGCAAAAGTTGAAGCTATTACCAAGTGGCCAAGACCGACATCAGCGACTAAATTTTGCAGTTTCCTAGGCTTAGCTGGTTACTACCGTAGGTGCGTAGAGAACTTTTCCCGGTTAGCACTACCATTGACCAAACTGATGCAGAAAGGGGAGAAATTCGTCTAGACTGAAGAAAGAGAGAAGAGCTTTGAAGACCTAAAGCAGAAGTTAGTATCTGCACCGATTCTTACTCTCCCATCTGGTACAGGTGGATTTCAGATCTACAGTGATGCATCGGGGAAGGGACTTGGCTGTGTTCTCATGCAACATGGGAAGGTGATCGCGTACGCTTCACGACAGCTTAAGCCTTATGAGGAAAATTACCCTACGCATGACTTGGAACTTGCAGCAGTAGTGTTTGCATTGAAGATATGGAGGCACTACTTGTATGGAAAATCATGTGACATATTCACGGACCACAAGAGCTTGTAGTACATCTTCACTCAGCGTGAATTGAACATGAGACAGAGGAGATGGTTAGATTTGTTGAAGGATTATGACATTAATCTGCAGTATCATCCCGGCAAGGCGAATGTAGTGGCAGATGCACTTTGTAGAAAGTCTGGAATGATAAACGACATTGAAATAAAGGAGGAAGTTATTAGAGACTTGGAGCGATTAGACATGGATATCATGATACGTGGACAATAGGGTTACAGGGCTAATCTTAGAGTGGAACCTGAGTTACTCTCTAAGATTAAGGAATCTCAGAAGGATGATGGTGAAATATGGGCGATAATTCAGAATTTGGAGAAGCAGACAGAATTTTGAGTAGACGCAGACGGTATCTTATGGCAGGACACGAGACTTTATGTTCTTGATGATTTAGAACTCTAGGAAGCATTGTTAGCTGAGGCTCATAGCACCCCATTCGCTATTCATCCTGGTTCGACCAAAATGTACCATGACATCAAGCAATACTTTTGGTGGAGTGGTATGAAACAGGATGTTGCGACTTACGTCTCAAAATGTCTTACGTGCCAGTAGGTTAAGATCGATCATCAATGATCTGACAGTCTTCTACAACCGTTAGATATTCCACAGTAGAAGTGGGACAAGATCACTATGGATTTTGTTACCGGTCTTCCGTAGACAAAGAGGAAGCACGGTGCGATTCAGGTTATCGTTGATCGACTTACTAAGTGTAACACCCCATTTTGATAATGGAATGTCACGCGTAATTATGGCGTGTCATCAAAGCATACAAGGATAAATGTATAAAACATTACATGACCATAGGGATAACCGGAATCAAACATCGGTTCCCAAACATAAGCCCAAAACATAATAAAGCAAAAGAAAATGAATGAAATACTAAGCAAGCATAAGTATATGAAGGCAAAAAGGAAAAGAAGTCTCTAGCAGCTTCCATCCTATGCACGTCCTCCAGATGCTCGAGTCTTTCCTAGGGTACCTGCCGTTTTGGGACATGGAAAGGAAAGTAACGGCTGAGCAAAATGCTCAGTGCACGGATATAGACATAGTATAACTGACTAAAACATAAATAGAGACTTAATAACAGCGGAAATGTATAAGTCCTGGAAAACCTGGAATATGTTCATAAAACTAGTTTTATAGTTTGAAAAGCCTTATGTTTATCTTATGAAAACTGTTTAACATATTTTACCATTAGCCAATATAGGTCATGAAAATCCACCGTGCATGAATACTTGGAGGGGTGACCTCATCATGCAAATTAGAGGGGCTGCCTCTAATTTAATATACTGGTTTTTGGGTAGGAGGGATCAGCTCCTTGTGAAGGATGCAAGGCACACACCGCATTCACCATGAAATCTTGAATAAAACATGTAACTAGGATGCACCCATACGCCCCACATGATAAATATAAATAAATGGCCAAAAGCTGAAGGGACGCCACGAGCAATCATTCCGCCGTGGTGAAGTCATAACATCAGTGCCTCTAATGTTATGGTTATGGTACCTCCATAACTAGGTGAAACTGGTCATGCATGTATATGGCTATAGGTAATCTTAATTAAACATAAGCAATCAAACTCATAACTTATACTACGGGAAAACAGTTGGCTGCATACGGGGAAATTCTAATAAGGAAAGAATGTCCATACTGAAAGGACGGGAATCCGTACCTTATGTCCAGTGAACGAGAAAGACGAACTACGAGGAATCCTACTTCCGAATCACTAGTGCTACATAAATACGTACATGAATAAGTACCTGCTTACTAAATACATAGCTGGTTTTATGTCATGTCTTAGCTTATTTTATGTGTTCTTACCATGTTTTACTGTTTAAAAGCCTTAAACTGTGTTAAATCTTATATTTTGTTTAATCTGATTAAGTATTTCTGGTATTTCATGTGTTATTATACTTACTGTGTAATAATAAGTAACTTTCCAAAAATAGCAGGTTTCCTATAATAGAAAGTTTCCAAAAATAGAAAGTTTCCAAAATAGAAAGTTTCTAAAAATAGAAAGTTTCCAAAAATAGAAAGTTACCAAAAATAGATAGTTTCCAAAAATAGAAAGTTTCCAAAAATAGAAAGTTTCCAAAAATAGATTTACTGCTTAAAACAGATAAGTTTCTAAAAATAGAAAGTTTCTATAAATAGATTTGCTGCCTTAATTAAATAAGTTTCCATAAATAGATTAGCTGCCTTAAATAAATAAGTTTCTAAAAATAGCTGGTTTCCATAAATAGATTAGCTGCCTTATTTAATTAAGTTTCTAAAAATAGCTGGTTTCCATAGATTAGCTGCCTTATTTAATTAAGTTTCTAAAAATAGAAAGTTTCCATAATTAGAAATAAGCTGGTTAAATAAGCTAAGTATATAAGCCTAAGTGTTTTTCATGATTATTTTCTAAGTATAGTGTATAGTTTAATAATTATTTCATGTAATTAAATTAAACTATAGGTTATAATATTTAATTAAAGTATAACATGTTTTTAATTAAATAAGTTAAATACTTAGGTTAAAATATGTATTATTTTATATTAATAATATAACCTAAGTCATGTTAATTAATTAATTATATCCATGGTTTTAAAATAATTAATTAATTATAAGTCTTAAATATATAAATACTTAGGTTAAAATAATTTCATGATCATTAATAATTAAATAACCTAAGTCATGTTATTAAATTAATCACATCATTTTATTAATTTAATTTTAACATAAGTTCATAAACACAAAAAAAAACTAACATACACCATGAACCGGATCTAGACTAAAACATGAACCGGACATGAAATCGACACCGTACCCTGAACCAACTCGTGGTACCCCGTGTTTCCCTTGCTTCCGTGGGACCCACACGCACCAACCAAGACCATATGGTCTTGGTGGTGGTCGGCTTGGCAAGTCGAAACCCATTCAGGTTCGGTTGCAGCCTACGGCCAAACAAACACCCCCTTAAAACAACCTTTTGATTGAATTTAACACCAAAACATGTTAGATCTATGCTTAATTATTATGTTTTTATAAAAACATCACATGTTCATAATTTATAAAAAGATTAAATCAAAAGAAAAGGTTTAAAAAGGTTTTATCGATTACATGGATCGATCAAGGATGAACAAACACGAACACTTGCACCAAAAACCAAGATCAAAATCAAACAAACACCCCTCCATGGTGTTTTATGGGTGGCGGCCAAAAGAGGAACCAAGGAAGAAGGAAGAAACTTTTTAGGGTTTTTGAAAAAATCTTCTGTAAAAAAATGAGTAGTGTTTTTTCCCTTAACCCCCTTTTAGTAAAAATTGATGTGCTAAGCCCATCCCCCCCTTAATTTCGTGGTAATGGGGCCCACAAGGGGTAACCCGAATGTTTTCCGTGTCTAATTAATAAGTGTGTTCTCGTGTTCGTGTTTGTTCGTGTTTATTTGTGTTCGCATTTTGTGTGTTCTCGTTAAAATAATTACCGTGACCTAATATATTTATTTACGCTCGTAATAAATATATATATATATACTTAATAATAATTCGTGATTTAATTACGTTCATGATTGTTGGGAATAAAATATGGGTCAGATCACCAAACGCTGATAAGAAGAAAGTCAACGCTGATAGATTGACTTTGGACGCTGATAGAAGTCAACGCTGACAGCCTTGAAGATTGACACTGATAGAATATCTTTTGTTTATTTGTTTCTTTATTTATGTATGGTAAAGATAAGCACGACATTGTATTTTCTATTATTATCTTCACCTAGAATAGTTGATTCGTAGCTTATTGTACAAGACTTCTTGTTCTATAAAAGAAGGTCTTTTAGGTTAAAGTCATATATCAGTTTTCATAGTATTCGCAAGTTAAACCTTTCATTGTAATCAACACGATTATTCTAATACAAGTGAAAGTTTGTTTAACATCATTGTGTTTTAGATCAAGTGTTAATTCCGCATAACACTTTGTTACTTTATTCATAAGCAAAGGTTTCTCTACGTGTAGTACTTGATCTAATCTCGTATACACAAAGCTAATCGATCTAAGTTTGGGATCAACAAGTGGTATCAGAGCTTGTTGAGAAACTTTTGATCTTTAAGTAACGCAGAACCCTAAAACACCAAACCCTAAAAACCCTAAAATTCTCAAAACCCTAAAAACATCATGTCTGGCACAAATCAACCTCCTGCTTTGCTTCAAAACAACTTTTCAAACCCTAGTATCAAAATTCCCATGTTTGATGCCAGGAACTTTGAACTTTGGAAGTCCAATTTTGAGCAATACATAGCTATTCATGACTACACTCTTTGGGAAATTATCGAATATGGGAACACATTCGATAAAGCAGCAAAGATTACTGCTGCTATTGCCGCAAGGACAGCTGTTCCTAATTGTCCTGAAGCTGATAAAGTGGAAAAGCCTGATGATGGGAGAGCGGTAGCTGTTGAAGATATAGCCAAGAAGAGGGTGGACATGAAAATTTTGAACATCTTGAAACATGCCCTAGGTCATGAGAATCAGCATAAGTACAAACGTTTTGAGTCTGCAAAAGAGCTTTGGGAAGCTCTTGAAGTAGCACATGGTGGCAATGCTGACACAAAAGAAGAAAAGAAGAAGCAACTCTTGCATGAGTATGCTGTCTTTAAAGCTCAACCTAATGAGAATATCAGCAGTGTGAGAAGTAGACTTCTTGACATCACAAGTCAACTTTCCTTCATGGGAAAACAGATTGATGACCCTGAATTGAATGCTACTTTTCTCAAAAGCCTTGGTGATGTATGGAAGATTGAGACAAGATCTATTCTTGTCAATAACACCCACAAGACTTCCAGGTTTGATGACATCTTCAACAAGTTAAGGCTGTTGGAGAATGAATGGCAATTGGAGAGTGATAACAAATCTTCCAGTAGCAACATGGCTTTCTTTTCACAAAGTGAAGGCCAATTTGATTCCATGAACTTCTATGGACATTCAGCAACTGGATCTCAAGGTGTCAGCGCTGGATGTCAATCTGTCAGCGCTGGATCATACCCTGTCAACGCTTTGTACTCAAGCGCTGACACACACAATCATGGCGCTGATAGAATTAAACCTGCTGGTTTTGATCTTGATACTGTGTGTGCATTCATTGCTTCTTTGCCTAGTGATTCAAGGATTACTTATGAAGATCTTGAGCAGATAAGTGATGAACAATTGGAAGAGATGGACATCAAGTGGACTATGGCTCTTGTAAGTTTAAGAGCAAACAGGTTCAATAAAAGGTTCAAGAAGAAGATGACCTTTAATGCTAAGGATGTTGCTGGCTTTGACAAGTCCAAGGTGGAGTGCTACAACTGTCATAGGATGGGGCACTTTATGAGGGAATGTAGATCTCCAAGGAGATCTGATGTTGGGAAGCCTTCTAGCCAAATGATTAAGAACCCAGATCCCAAGGCCATGGTTGCTGTTCAACAAATTGATGGTGTTGGAGAATGGGATTGGAGCTGGATGGCTAAGAATGAGGAAGAGGACAGAGCTTTGGTTGCTGAAGTTAAAGAAGAGCATGCTGAATATGCTCTCATGGCACACTCCTCCTCTTCATCAGACAATGAGGTATATGATGATGCTTTCTGTTCTAAGGGTTGTCGTTTAAATACTGAAAAATTAAAACAAGAGATAGTTAAATTGTTAGATGAGGCAAGTACTGAAAGATGCAAAGTATCTAACTATCAAATTGCTCTAACCCAAACAGAAAAGACAGTATCTGAGTATAAGAAAATGGAGTTTGATTTAAAAGATCAAATAAACATCTTAAAACATGAGTTATTTCAGAGTAAAGATGTGCAAGATATAGTAAATAGGGTTAATCTTGATTTGATAGCTCAGTTAGAGGAGGCTAACAAAAATAAAGATAATGTGAGTCTTAAAATCCAGAGATTTGATAAGGCCACACAAACCCTAGGAGAGTGTGTTAGTAAACAAAGAGACTCTAAGGATATGAGTGGGATTGGGATGAATAATTATACTGTTGTTCCACCACCAGCTGGGGATTTCTATGGTGTCCAATCAAAGGACTTATCTTGGACTGGCTTGCCAGAATGCCAAGAGGAGGAGTTCATTCCTCCACCTAGAGTGACTTCCCCAGTTGAGGAATATCAGCAAAAGCTGACTGACCTAGAAGAGTGGAAGAAATCTAACCACACTTTGTTTGTTAAGGGAGGGTTATTGTGTGAAAGTCCAAATGAGCCCACACCAATCACAAAACCAATTGATGATCCTAAACCTATTAAGATCACACACCCTACCACTGGCAAACCTGTTGACCTTGGCCCACAAAATGTTAGAAAACCTAGTGTTAAATATGCAGAAATGTATAGAAATTCTAGGTCACCAAAAAGCCAAGTTAGTAACCATGGAACAGGTTTCTTTGCTTCTAGACCTAAGACTATGTCTAGAAAAGCTTGTTACTCATGTGGGAGCTTTTCACATTTGGCCTACAAATGTGTCAACGCTTCCAATGTCAACGCTGATAGGAACCATTTCAGCGCTGACAAAAGTCAACATAGGTCAAACACTGTCAGACCCAATACCTTTGTGAACAAAAGTTCACAAGTTGTTAGACCAGCCCCATTCTTTTCTAGAGGGTCTAACACACAAGGCCTAAGACCTTTTCAAAAGTCAAATACTTGGTCAAATAGGCAATGGGTTCCTGTAGCAAACCCTAGGTTCAACGCTGATAAGAGCAATCGGGGCGCTGACAGAAGTAATTTCAGCGCTGACAGACACACTGCTAAACCTAGGTATTTGCAACCACAGGGAAATAGGTCTAAAGCTTCTACTAGCTTAACATGGAGACCAAAACAAGATCAGAACCCTAATAATACTGGTATTTCTATGACATGCAACAGGTTTCATTATATTTCTAAGGTATTGTCAACACCAATTGGGGTTAACTGGGAATTTCATTCAAACAGGGATGAAAATGGGGTTGTTATGAGAACCAAGTCTGTTCTTGTTGAACAACCAAATGAATCCAAGTCTTCCAAGGCTTGGGTTCCCAAAGAAAACTAATGTGTTTTCTTTATGTGCAGGGCATTCAGAAGAAGATCAATGACTATGGATACTGGGATAGTGGATGCTCAAGGCACATGACTGGAAAGGAAGACTATCTGACCAATTTCTCTCCTATTCAAGATGGTGATAAGGTATACTTTGGGGGTGGCTACGGCACAATCACAGGAAAAGGAACCCTTGTCACCAACAATCTTAGGTTTGATAATGTCTTCTTGGTGAAAGACCTGGATTATAATTTGTTTAGTGTATCACAAGTGTGTGATAACAAAAATAAGGTTCTTTTCACAGATACTGAGTGCTTGGTGTTAAGCAAAGATTATAAGCTCCCTGAGGAGAAATACATAGATTTTAGAACACCAAGGCATAAAGACATATATAATGTGAATCTTAATGGGATTAAGGTAAATAATCAGATGTCATGTCTGTATGCTAAAGCCTCAGTAGATGAAAGTAATCTTTGGCACAGGAGACTAGGGCACATAAACTTTAAGAATATTAATAGGCTTGTGAGGCTTGGTTTAGTTGATGGTTTGCCTGAAAAGGCTTTCCACAATGACCACTCTTGTGTTGCATGTCTTAAGGGCAAGCAGCACAAGGTCTCATTCAGGTCTAAACAGGTGCACTCTAGTTCTAAACCCCTTCACTTATTGCATATGGACCTCTTTGGTCCAACTAATATAGAAAGTTTGAAGGGTAAATCATATTGTTTTGTCATTACTGATGATTACTCCAGGTTCACATGGACTTTCTTTTTAGCCAAGAAAAGTGAAACTGCCCTAAGTCTGATTAATTTTATTACCCAGATTGAAAAGAAAAATGGTAATGAGGTCAAAATTATTAGAAGTGACAATGGGGGTGAGTTTAGAAATCAGTTGTTGGATGATTTTTGTGCCAAGAAAGGGATTACTAGGCAGTTTAGCATAGCTAGAACCCCACAACAAAATGGGGTTGCTGAGAGAAAGAATAGGACCCTTATTGAAGCAGCCAGAACCATGTTGGCTGATGCCCACTTTCCTATAGCTTTTTGGGCTGAAGCTGTTAACACAGCTTGTTATGTTCAAAATAGGGCATTGGTCAACAAGATACATAATAAGACACCTTATGAATTACTTTGGGGAAGGAAGCCAAATATTGGTTTTCTGAAGCCTTTTGGATGTCATGTAGTTGTTCTAGAAACTAGTGAGGCCCTAGGTAAATTTGATTCAAAAGGTGATGAAGGCTACTTCATGGGTTATTCAGTGCAGAGTAAAGGATATAGGGTTTACATTAAAAAGGAAAAACGTATACTTGAAGAAGTACATGTTAGGTTTTTAGAAAGTAAACCTAGTGATCCTGAGAGTGGTCCAAATTGGTTGTTTGACTTAGAACCTTTATCTAGAGCTTTAAATTATATGCCTGTTACTGATCCAGACATTGTGAAGGTAACTTCAAGTGTTTTGGAAAAGAGAATTGGTAATGTTTCAGGTATACAGGTTGCTAAGGAGGATGGACCACCAGCAGTTGAATCATCTCCCACACAAGAATATGTTACACTTCCTATATGGACAGATGAGTATTATGCTGCTGCTACTGCTGCTACTGCTGCAAGGAAAGATAATGGTGGTGTTCAAATATCACCAAATACAAACATGCATGATTCTTCAGGCGCTGACAAAGGGAAATCAAGCGCTGACACGACCAATTCAGACGCTGATGGCTCCAACGCTGACAACACCAGTTCAGGCGTTGTTAGCCCAAACGCTGACAAACAAGGATCAGACTTTGGAGACACCTTTACACAGCTTTTCTCTTCTCATTTTGAACAGGGTGGACCTTCCAATATCCATGAAGAGATTCCTGTTGATGAAGAAGAATCTGAAGAAGATATTGGCAACATGGAGCGTGAAATTGAGGACACCAGACTTTTTGAAGGAGGAGTTCTCACTTCCACAGCAAAGGATCACCCCACATCTCAAATCATTGGTCATGTTATGGCTCCGGTTCAGACAAGAAGATCCCATCAAGGTCTTGGTGGGTTTATTGCCAATATACACAAGAAGGTTGATACCCCTCTTGTACAAGCATGTTTGTTTGCCTGTTTTCTGTCACAGGAAGAACCCAAGAAGATTTTTGATGCTCTCAAAGAACCAAGTTGGGTGGAAGCAATGTAGGATGAGCTTCACCAATTTGCTATACAGGATGTTTGGGAGCTGGTTGATTGTCCTAGGTATGTGAGACCAATTGGGACAAGATGGGTTCTAAGGAACAAGAAAGATGAAAGAGGCATTGTGGTCAGAAACAAGGCACGTTTGGTAGCTCAGGGTTATACTCAAGAGGAAGGCATAGATTATGAAGAAGTCTTTGCTCCAGTTGCAAGAATTGAAGCTATCAGAATTTTCTTAGCTTATGCTTCTTGCATGAATTTTACTGTTTATCAAATGGATGTAAAGAGTGCTTTACTCTATGGCACAATTGTTGAGGAGGTTTATGTAATGCAGCCTCCTGGTTTTGAAGATCCTGAGAATCCAGACAAGGTTTATAGAGTAAAGAAGGCAATGTATGGCCTTCATCAAGCCCCTAGAGCATGGTATGGTACATTGTCCACCTACTTGGTGGAAAATGGTTTCAAAAGGGGCACCATAGATCAGACACTATTTACAAAGAAGAAAGGAAAACATGTGTTGCTGGTGCAGGTCTATGTTGATGATATCATTTTTGGCTCTACTGATCCAAAAATGAGTGAGGATTTTTCGAAGCTCATGACAGATAAGTTCAAGATGAGTGCAATGGGTGAGATGAACTTCTTTCTAGGTTTACAAGTTCAGCAGAAAGAAGATGGTATCTTCATCTCCCAAGACAAGTATGTAGCAGAAATCTTGAAGAAATATGGTTTTTCTCCACATGAGAAGGAGGCTTCCACTCCTATGGATAGACAATACCCTTGGGGAAAAATTGGAGCTGGAAAGGATGTGGATGTTAGGCACTATAGATCAATGATTGGATCATTGATGTATCTTACAGCCTCAAGACCTGACATCATGTTTGCTGTGTGTGCATGTGCACGCCATCAAGTGACTCCCAAAGAATGTCACCTTTTTGCTGTGAAGAGGATTTTTAGGTACCTAAGATGTTATCCAGATCTTGGATTATGGTACCCAAAAGATTCTCCCTTGGACCTTATTGCATATTCAGACAGTGATTATGGTGGTGACAAGTTTGATAGGAAATCCACAACTGGTGGATGCCAATTTCTTGGGAGCAGATTAATATCTTGGCAATGCAAGAAACAAACAGTGGTGGCCAACTCTACAACTGAAGCAGAATATGTTGCTGCAGCTGCTTGTTGTGGACAAGTCTTATGGATTCAGAACTAGTTGTTGGATTATGGGTATAATTTTATGCATACCAAGATTTTTGTAGACAATAACAGTACTTTATGCATTATTAAAAATCCTGTACATCATTCTAAAACCAAACACATAGAAATTAGACACCATTTTATAAGAGATTGCTTTGAGAAAGGTTTAATACAACCAGATAGGGTAGATACTGAAGATAATGTAGCTGATTTATTAACTAAACCTTTTGATGCTGGAAGATTTCAATATTTGGTAACAAATATTGGGATGGTTAATCTCACTTAATATGTGTTTTGGAACCTTTTTGTAAAAGTATGTACAGGATATGCATTGTTATTGGTCTTTGTGATAATTTAGATTTTCCACATTATTTTTCTAACACTGACAAAGGTAAATGTAACGCTGTCAAGTGTTATTTTGCCGTTGTTAGAGATATTATGGTCTAACGCTGACAAGAGTTCCTTCAACGCTGTTAAGTGTTGTCGGGACGCTGTTAGCAACAAATGTTAGTTTTGTGGTTTTCATCTAAATGTGCAGGTAATGGTAGCTTTATGCCATTGGATACAGAGTTGCTTATGGATCTTTGAAGAGCTATTTGGACATGTTTTGTTTATGGATGATGGTTGGAATATTTATATTCCTATCTTGACATAAATTTTTAATGTTCATATATATATTTTGAGAACTCATGTATCATAGTTTAAGGGGAGGTTTAAGGAACCTTTAGGACTCTTGGGTATTCTTAGAATACTCTCATCACAATTCTAGATTGTGTCCACAGGTGAGTATGGGTTAGTATTACTAAACCATGAGGCACTGTAGCATGCATAGTATATCAACTTTGCATGCTGCCAAGACATTTTTGACTTAGAATTGGTTATGGTCTGATGGGAGACTTGGGAATACTTTGGATATGGGTTTACCTGGGAGTTACAAAGAATTTTATGAAATAACTTTGTTGGTAAGTATTTTGGTTAGCAAGGGACTCTAGAGGACATTTGTGTCTATCTTGCTTATGCAAGTGTGCATAAATGGACAGTGCTTGCCGCCCAGTAATTATTATCAACTTGTAAGATATTTCCCTTAGGATAAATTACTTTGTTAAGGTCTTTTTCTTTTTAAATATTTTTATTTTTACTTTTTAGACGCTGACAAGTTTTTCTCCAAACGCTGTTACGTCCAATCGTGACGCTGACAAGGCTTTAGGCAAACGCTGACAAGAAAATATAGCCGTTGGGCGCTGATGGGCTATTTTTGACCGTTGACACCTAGTGGGCCCTACCCAGTTGTTATTTTTTGACTAATCTTTGGCCGTAATTTTGGGGAGAAGTTACTTTTAATTAATGCATGAGATAAGTTATATTTGATTCAAGATTTTCATAATTGCTCTTTGAATATAACCGCCTCATTTTTGACCAATCAAAATCATGCATCTCTCCTATAAATTTGGCTAATCTTTTTATTCTGGGTATTCATATTTTCTTGTCTAACACTTTTTCTCCTAGATTTTTCCCATATCATATAACTTAAACAGCTTTCAATCATGGCACCCAAATTCAACTCAAAGAATTTAACATTGGAGTTCAAGAGCCAACACAATATGATCGCTTACTTGACTGCTGATGATGCTTTATTTCCTCAGTATTCACAGATGGTGGCATTTTTAAATGCATCTTCATTGAGGTATGCACTTTCTCATACACCATTAGTCCCTGTCGCACACATTAGACAGTTTTGGAACAATGTTAGTTCCACAACAACTAATGGAGTGACCACATTAACCTCTACTGTTCATGGAAGAACATGGGTGGTCACTGAAGCTTTGGTTCGCCAAGCTTTGCGTCTTGATGACGCTGATGGTGTGACTACCCTTGCCATTGCAACAATAGAACAGGGTCTTAGGGAATTGGGTTATCCTATTCCTGCTGATGTCACTTTAAATAAATATCATAAGCAGGAATTTCCCTCTGACTGGAAATATTTGATACATGTCCTTTTACAATGCTTAAGTCCAAAATGTACTTCTTTTAATGAAATAAACAGGTCAATAGCAAGTGCTTTGGTTTGTATAACACGTGGGCTTAAGTATAATTTTTCAAAAATGATTTTTGAAGGGATGTGTAAAAACAAGGGGAGTAAAATGACTTTGGCTTACCCTAGATTTTTGCAAATGGTCTTTGATTTACAAGCATATTGTTCTAGGGATCATGAAACTTTTTATGAGATCCCTAAACAACAGAAAACCATTTTTGCTAAAATGAGCTCCACCAATGAATCCATACCTCTTACCCAACCAATGCTTGAAGTAATTCAGGCTGCACAACCACAACCACAACCACACCCAGACCCTGAACCCCAACTTGAGCCTATTCATGAACCATCACCTTCACCCGAAAACATGGACATTGACCAACCCAGCGCTGACACTCAAAATGTGGGCGCTGACACAGCCAATCCCAACACTGATACAATTCTTGAACAATCCCAAACACCCCTTCATCAACCCACACCCACCCAATCTACTTCATCTTCCACCCCATTGCAATCTAGGTTGACTAAACGCCAAAGGGTTACTGGAGTGTTCTCCTCTAGTGATCCTAGCCTTGTAGCAGAGAGAACCACCTCCACAAGTGTGGCTGGTGAAATGGGTGAGGCTGGGGCTATTGACACAGGCTTAGAAGCTGGTCAAGACAGTCCTAACATCATTAAGACCTCATCCATGCCCCATGATTCTATTTTGGGAGGTCAAATCCCCATTCTAGCTGAGGGCAGATTGGAACCTATGACAATAATTGAATTGACGGCGGCTGTCATTAGCTTGCAAAAGCAAAATGTCAGTCTTGTACAAACTGTCAACAATCAGGGAAGAGAACTCCAAGTTTTGAGGGAGAGAGTAACTGTTTTGGAGAATCCAAGTAGCAGGAGTTTAATGGAGGAATCTTCCAAAGGGGAGGATAAAGAGGATGAGGAGGATGAGTTGATTCACACAGCTAGTGAAAAGAGTTCAGAAAAGAGTTCACAATTTAGTGAATCTTTGCAGATTGCTGAAGCTCTCACCAACTTGAAGAAGCATCCAGTTGTTGATATATCCAAGATGACACCAAAGAACTTGGAAGGATCTTTCAAAGAAACATTGGGCGCTGATACAGGTTTGGACGCTGACACATCCAACGCTGATAAAGATAATCGTGGCACTGATAGGAGCAACTTGGACGCTGACAAAGTTGCAGGTAGTGTCGATGTATTCCAGCCATCAACAATTATCAAAGATGTGTCCACACAGGTTTCTTCTTCTACTTTACCAATTATTGATCCAAAAGACAAAGGTAAAGGTATTTTGATTGAAGAAGATGTTCCAAAGAAAGATGCAGCACAAATAGCATTTGATGAACAGTTGGCTGCACAACTTGTGGAAAGAGATTTGAAGAGGAGTAGAAGATCACCATTTGTTGTTTCTGAAAGTGAGGAAGAAAGTGGTGATGGAAAAGATGATGATAGCTCAGATTCAAGCATTCAAATTATTGAAGATCCAGAAAGGCTTGAATATGGGGATGAGCTAGCAAAGGAAAGGTTGAGTGAGTTGAAGAATCAGGTTGATTGGGACCTACCAGAAATCACCAGAATGTACCATGCTTGGGAAGACCAGGTGATGGACAACCCAGATATGAGTTTATCAGATCAAATTTGGGGGTTGGAAGTTCTTCTTAGGGTACAAGAAGACATAAAGGTGATTATGAGATTTAATGCACAAGAGGTCAAAACCTGGCTCAAGAGAGATAGAAGGCAGTTGTACTATAAGTTGCTTAGATGTCATCAGCCTAATTGGACATCAAAGAAGTTGCTGGCCTTATCTTTTGAGGAGCTAGAGTATAGGGCACATCCTATTTGGAGGAAGGTGCAAGAACAGAATGTCTACCAGTTTCTTTCAGAAGAAAGAAAACAAGAGCTTGCAGAGGAGATGCAGATTCAAAAGGAAATAAGGATTGCTCAAAGACCAGTGAAGAAAGGAGATCCTTTCCAATTTCCTAAAGACATGGATGTGTATTTTCCAACTGAAGGTGTTATAAGGAAGCATCTCAAGCTTTCTCCCTTGGAAGCTTCAGATTTGGTAAATGTAGTACCTCTAGATGACAGAAATCCAATCATCAGTTTTGATGAAGATGAGTGTGGATTTTGGAAGGTTGGACGATTTGGAAAGGAGGTACATACTTTCACTTCAGTTATTTCTATATTTGCAAGCATAGACAGGGAAGACTTGGTGCATCTATGGAGGTTAATAGAGGCCAAGTATACAGCTGAAGCACCTACTTCAGCTAATGGAATAAGACTTTGGAACACATTTATGACTTTGTGTGGTCCAAAAGAAGCAGATCCTGCCATTTGGAAGGATCTTGAAGATGATCTCAGTAATCTTCATTGGAGGCTATATTCTACTTGTGGTGTATTTCATATGAGCTCTACAAAGTTTTCAGAATATTTGCTTGTGGATGCTGACTATTTCTTGTCCAAAGAAGTATTGGAGAAAATGCTAGAGACACCCTTGGAGATTGATTATACGAGTGATGTGGCCAAGGACTTGATCAGATATGTTTATCACCAACATAAGAAGTTATTGAAAGATTCCTCCTAAGCCTTTAGTTTTTATTCAGAAACTTGATCATTGGAATGGATATCAAGTTTAGGGGAGGATTGTTGGGAATAAAATATGGGTCAGATCACCAAACGCTGATAAGAAGAAAGTCAACGCTGATAGATTGACTTTGGACGCTGATAGAAGTCAACGCTGACAGCCTTGAAGATTGACACTGATAGAATATCTTTTGTTTATTTGTTTCTTTATTTATGTATGGTAAAGATAAGCACGACATTGTATTTTCTATTATTATCTTTACCTAGAATAGTTGATTCGTAGCTTATTGTACAAGACTTCTTGTTCTATAAAAGAAGGTCTTTTAGGTTAAAGTCATATATCAGTTTTCATAGTATTCGCAAGTTAAACCTTTCATTGTAATCAACACGATTATTCTAATACAAGTGAAAGTTTGTTTAACATCATTGTGTTTTAGATCAAGTGTTAATTCCGCATAACACTTTGTTACTTTATTCATAAGCAAAGGTTTCTCTACGTGTAGTACTTGATCTAATCTCGTATACACAAAGCTAATCGATCTAAGTTTGGGATCAACAATGATTTCATGATCGCATGTTCGTGATTAATTATCGTCAAATAATTATTACGTGACTGTGCATAGTAAATACTTATCGTGTTCTAACACGTACGTAATACGTAAAATCCTAACACGTAATCGTAATCATGCTATATTAGGAAAGTTTTAATCTAGTACGTACGATCTTAAGGGTACTATTCATGGTAAGAGCATGCGGGTTTTACAACTCTTCCCCCCTAAAAAGAATAATTCGTCCCCGAATTATAGATAACGTAACTGGAAGCAAAACATACCCGAATCAGACTAAAAAGGTATGCAAAAATAACGGAAATGAAGGCGACATGGTAGAAGGGAACGTGGAACGTGACATTTCTTGAAAAGACATGGAACGTGACGTGACTGAAAGGACATAACTAATTGATAAGAGAAAAACGGATAAAAGTTCGGATGAACTTGTCCGTTTCCAAGTGGCTTCCCTCTTGGAACGGTTCCTTCATAAGATCTTCACACGAATGATAAGTCTTGGTCCTCCTGACCTTGACTTGGAATACGAAGAAGTTCTTGGTTATTAACGTAATGTAGATCCCCTAAATTCGATCGAGGGAATAAGACTTAATCGTGTAAGAGTAACTGAAACGTTACGATGAAAGACAATCTGACTTAACTGTTAACTAGAAACGATGCGCGAGACATAAAGAAACGTAGTAAGTGAAAAATTTTGAACGTGATACGTGAAAAATTTTGAACGTGCTACGTGGAGATATGGCGAGTGTAGTATGATTAAACATATCGTGATCTATGATACGTGTAACATATCTTGATCATGATATGAGGAACGTGGAATGAACATGATATGTGAAAAATATCGTGAACATAGAATATAATGGCGGTATCGCCAAACCCTACAAAGTGAGACGTGGAATATGACGTGAAACGTCAATCTGATGATGGAGAGTTATATTAAACTTGGGTCTGGTCTCTCAAGTTCTTGCAAAACTTCCCAGATGAGAAAAATGAACGTAAAATCGTAAGCCAAGATACGATCATGAACGTAAATAGTGTCATGAAGGCGAGCGCGAAAGCAAGTCGTGAACTTAGAACAAGGACGTGGACGTAAACAAGGAGCACAATTGCGAATCTTTGTCTGACCCGATAACTGAGGGATTACCAAGTGATCGGATGAGCCTTGAATGTAACATGTCCGATAAATCTGTTTGTTCTGAAATCCTTACGGATGTAAGGATTCTGCAGACTTGATCAAACTTTTTGCAATAACCCAGATAGCATCATGCTTCATCTGAGTTTGCGTTAAACTAGTAACCAAAATCCGTGGAGATCTTGTCCCATTTCAATTCACAATTTCAGATGATGAAAACATCCCAGTCTGTTGGTGTCCTATCTTAACCTGTTTGTATGACAGGTATGAAGATATGAACGTAACTGTATCTTGCTTCATCGAACTTGATACATAGGAGTTTGCGTTATTCTGAGTCTCTAAATCTAGACTTCTCCTAGCGTAGGATTTCCTAGAACACCTAATGTAGTGTAGGGTTCTCTCCTTTACGCATAAGCTGAGTCATGGTAAGATTAACCATAAAACCCATGTGATTTAGTGTGTTACTGTAATCAAACAGAATTGATATTGGAAAAAATTTCCAGGGTAGAATTTCTCTTGTCATAGAATTTGCAACATAGTGCAGATAGGGTCTTCCTGTTCTTCTCTAGGCTTAGAGGAAATCAGGTTATCCTGAATGAGAACACTGATGAATTTGCTATGAGTTCCTGGAAACTCATTCTTATAATGTTGTTGGAGCATTGATGAGACTAATTCAAAATCATAAATCTAGCATGACCGAGTCGTGTACGAATAGCAGTCATGGACATGTCCTGCTGTTTCATTCGTCACCGTTGGCAGCATGATCATGAGTTCGATCTTGGAAAAGTGATTAACACCATACGGTTGATTGGACATGTTGTGAATATGTGGAGGACAATAACGGTCATGAATGGTGATATGTTTAAGTCGACGGTAGTCGACACATAATCTCATGGTACCATCCTTCTCCTTATAGGTTCTTCTGGAATGTATAGGAAGACTTTGGAATAATCAACTGGCTATGCGTAAAAGAATTTAGTAGTCGTGTCTTACGGACAGCTAGAAAATTTAGCAACCATGGCTAACAACGCACATGCTTGTAAAGCATAGATAATTTGTACAGATTTTCCTGATGGAAAATCGAGCTGAATGTATTCAGGAGCCTGAACATTACTGTACATAATTATGAATCGTAGCATGGTGTGTTGTTCATAGTACATAATTAGGATAAAATTCATCTCGTGTCTGTCCGAGGGAATGCGTTAGCAGCTTGGATCTCATCATTAAGCTGAAGGAAAGCCTTCATATAGGTGGGAATACGAAAGGCGTCCTTCATGGTCATGAATATATGAACCATGGTGAAAGAAATGAAAGTGACATCGGCAATGTGACAGTTCTCACTGATGTGCCAGTAATGGTATTGAAATTCTTGTGGCCTGATTAATACATGGCATAACCAAATGGATATACCCTTGGAGGGTACCCTGAATTTCTTAGAAATGTTCCATAGTTGGACGTGAGTCATGTGTCTTGACTCGTGTCTTGGAACTATAAGCATGACATATGTCTTGACTGGTGTCTTGACATGTGTCATCAGGAAGTATACGTGAGGCATGTTTCTTGACTGATGTCTTGACATGTGTCTCGAGATGTAATTCCATAGAACTACAATATTAGGTTATTATGCCAGACTTGGCAGATCGGTTGGACTACTGATCCTTTGTATGTCTGATCACGTCCGCGGCCGGAGCCTTGGTTGCGATTTCTAGGATAGTTTCTGTCATAGTAGTGGTTACTATCGTCCTGTCTGTCAGTTCCATGACGGTCATTCTCATGACCGTGATTCATGTAACTATTCAGCTGAGTGGCCGGCTGGTACCGGTTTGCACTCATATGGCTGAAATGATAGCTGAATGACGTGTGACATGTAACTAAGAATTAGGGACAATGATTGATGGGAATCGTCTGATGGTGAAGCATCTTCTCGTCCAATTGCTTTGCTCCGACGCCTTTGTCTTCGTCTAGTAGGATCTCCAGGTTGTGAACAGCATCCGCATCTCGTAGTGTCTCTGAACGTTAGCAGCAACAACCTTTAGTAACATCTCCAAGTTATGAGCGGTATCAGCAACCTTGTAGAATATCACCAATTGAACATACGCCTGAGATGATTTAGAATCAACTAGCGAATACTCGATAAGTATTGCAAGCGAGATACACATGGATTAAGGTATGTGAAATACACATGGAATACGGTACATGGAGTACACGTTGAATGCACATGAAATGATCGGCATGGGGTCGATCATTTGTCACGATTTAAGGAAAGTATACCGGTTAAACGGTTAGGAAAACCATCATGATAACCTGGCAGTATTAGCATAGGCATCATTCTGGTTATAACGGAAACGATAAAGTGTGGTTACACAAAATTCAACGATGATTTTCCTAACAGCATGATCAATGAAAACCAACCATGACTATCATGAAAGCATGATTCAATGAAATCTAACAATGTCTTGCAGGACAACGTAATTAACAAAAGAGGCGTAAAACATAATCAACATGAAGACGGAATTATCATGAAGAAACATGAAACCATCTATCACGAAGAAGTGTATAACATAATACGCATGAAACTGAAGTTAACCATGACAATATGAAAACATACTTGACATAAAAACATAATAACTTATGAGCGGACATAAATTTTTTTTTTATGCCAATTTAAATCATGAGAAAAATTTTATGCATGAAAAACAGTGCATGAATGCGTAATGTAGTTTATAAAACCTTTATATGTGCGAGGGAACGCCTATGGGTCGGTTCCAAAACAAAAGACATAGCGAGGGGACGCCTATGGGTCGGTCCCAAAGTTAAAAGTTTCGATAAAAGCACATGCGACTAAATAGGGCCAGTCCTGTACCAACCATTACTTAGTCATAATCCCTGCAACAATGATACATAAATAAATGAAACTCATTTGTTAAAACTTATCAGAAAAATTTTATTTGACTAATTATGAACTACTGGGGTTCAGTCCACATAGCCACAGTTCACGAGGAACATTATGCATGAAACAATGACACATAACTAAATATGAATGACGGTTATCCATCCGTATTAGTAAAACAATATCGATGAAAACATCAAGGTTAAAACCTCAAGGTGCTGAAAATGTCTTGGTTAAAAACTACAATGCGCTAAAAACATCAATACGTGGAATAGCAAACGTTGGCTTAGCAAGCTCCTGGTGACTATGCACGTCCTCCAGATGCTCGAGTCTTTCCTAGGGTACCTGCCGTTTTGGGACATGGAAAGGAAAGTAACGGCTGAGCAAAACACTCAGTGCACGGATATAGACATAGTATAAGTGACTAAAACATAAATAGAGACTTAATAGCAGCGGAAATGTATAAGTCCTGGAAAACCTGGAATATGTTCATAAAACTCGTTTTATAGTTTGAAAAGCCTTATGTTTATCTTATGAGAACTGTTTAACATATTTTACCATTAGCCAATATAGGTAATGAAAATCCACCGTGCATGAATACTTGGAGGGGTGACCTCATCATGCAAATTAGAGGGGCTGCCTTTAATTTAATATACTGGTTTTTGGGTAGGAGGGATCAGCTCCTTGTGAAGGATGCAAGGCACACACCGCATTCACCATGAAATCCTGAATAAAACATGTAACTAGGATGCACCCATACGCCCCACATGATAAATATAAATAAATGGCCAAAAGCTGAAGGGACGACACGAGCAATCACTCCACCGTGGTGAAGTCTAACATCAGTGCCTCTAATGTTATGGTTATGGTACCTCCATAACTAGGTGAAACTGGTCATGCATGTATATGGCTATAGGTAATCTTAATTAAACATAAGCAATCAAACTCATAACTTATACTACGGGAAAACAGTTGGATGCATACGGGGAAATCCTAATAAGGAAAGAATGTCCATACTGAAAGGATGGGAATCCGTACCTTATGTCCAGTGAACGAGAAAGATGAACTGCGAGGAATCCTACTTCCGAATCACTAGTGCTACATAAATACGTACATGAATAAGTACCTGCTTACTAAATACATAGCTGGTTTTATGTCATGTCTTAGCTTATTTTATGTGTTCTTACCATGTTTTACTGTTTAAAAGCCTTAAACTGTGTTAAATCTTATATTCTGTTTAATCTGATTAAGTATTTCTGGTATTTCATGTGTTATTATACTTACTGTGTAATAATAAGTAACTTTCCAAAAATAGCAGGTTTCCTAAAATAGAAAGTTTCCAAAAATAGAAAGTTTCCAAAATAGAAAGTTTCTAAAAATAGAAAGTTTCCAAAAATAGAAAGTTTCCAAAAATAGAAAGTTACCAAAAATAGAAAGTTTCCTAAAATAGAAAGTTTCCAAAAATAGAAAGTTTCCAAAAATAGATTTACTGCTTAAAACAGATAAGTTTCTAAAAATAGAAAGTTTCCATAAATAGATTTGCTGCCTTAATTAAATAAGTTTCCATAAATAGATTAGCTGCCTTAAATAAATATGTTTCTAAAAATAGCTAGTTTCCATAAATAGATTAGCTGCCTTATTTAATTAAGTTTCTAAAAATAGCTGGTTTCCATAAATAGATTAGCTGCCTTATTTAATTAAGTTTCTAAAAATAGAAAGTTCCCATAATTAGAAATAAGCTGGTTAAATAAGCTAAGTATATAAGCCTAAGTGTTTTTCATGATTATTTTCTAAGTATAGTGTATAGTTTAATAATTATTTCATGTAATTAAATTAAACTATAGGTTATAATATTTAATTAAAGTATAACATGTTTTTAATTAAATAAGTAAAATACTTAGGTTAAAATATGTATTATTATATATTAATAATATAACCTAAGTCATGTTAATTAATTAATTATATCCATGGTTTTAAAATAATTAATTAATTATAAGTCTTAAATATATAAATACTTAGGTTAAAATAATTTCATGATCATTAATAATTAAATAACCTAAGTCATGTTATTAAATTAATCACATCATTTTATTAATTTAATTTTAACATAAGTTCATAAACACAAAAAAAAACTAACATACACCATGAACCGGATCTAGACTAAAACATGAACCGGACATGAAATCGACACCGTACCCCGAACCAACTCTGGGTACCCCGTGTTTCCCTTGCTGCCGTGGGACCCACACGCACCAACCAAGACCATATGGTCTTGGTGGTGGTCGGCTTGGCAAGCCGAAACCCATTCGGGTTCGGTTGCAGCCTGCGGCCAAACAAACACCCCCTTAAAACAACCTTTTGATTTAATTTAACACCAAAACATGTTAGATCTATGCTTAATTATTATGTTTTTTATAAAAACATCACATGTTCATAATTTATAAAAAGATTAAATCAAAAGAAAAGGTTTAAAAAGGTTTTACCGATTACATGGATCGATCAAGGATGAACAAACACGAACACTTGCACCAAAAACCAAGATCAAAATTAACAAACACCCCTCCATGGTGTTTTATGGGTGGCGGCCAAAATAGGAACCAAGGAAGAAGGAAGAAACTTTTTAGGGTTTTTGATAAAATCTTTTGTAAAAAAATGAGTAGTGTTTTTCCCCTTAACCCCCTTTTAGTAAAAATTGATGGGATAAGCCCATCCTCCCCCTTAATTTCGTGGTAATGGGTCCCACAAGGGGTAACCCGAATGTTTTCTGTGTCTAATTAGTAAGTGTGGTCTCGTGTTCGTGTTTTACGTGTTTGTTCGTGTTTATTTGTGTTCGCGTTTTGTGTGTTCTCGTTAAAATAATTATCGTGACCTAATATATTTATTTACGCTCGTAATAAATATATATATATACTTAATAATAGTTCGTGATTTAATTACGTTCATGATTTCATGATCGCATGTTTGTGATTAATTATCGTCAAATAATTATTACGTGACTGTGCGTAGTAAATAGTAAATACTTATCGTGTTCTAACACGTACGTAATACGTAAAATCCTAACACGTAATCTTAATCATGCTATATTAGGAAAGTTTTAATCTAGTACGTACGATCTTAAGGGTACTATTCATGGTAAGAGCATGCGGGTTTTACAACTCTTCCCCCCTAAAAAGAATAATTCGTCCCCGAATTATAGATAACGTAACTGGAAGCAAAACATACCCGAATCAGACTGGAAAGGTATGCAAAAATAACGGAAATGAAGGCCACATGGTAGAAGGGAACGTGGAACGTGACATTTCTTGAAAAGACATGGAACGTGACGTGACTGAAAGGACATAACTAATTGATAAGAGAAAAACGGATAAAAGTTCGGATGAAGTTGTCCGTTTCCAAGTGGCTTCCCTCTTGGAATGGTTCCTTCATAAGATCTTGACACGAATGATAAGTTTTGGTCCTCCTGACCTTGACTTGGAATACGAAGAAGTTCTTGGTTATTAACGTAATGTAGATCCCCTAAATTCGATCGAGGGAATAAGACTTAATCGTGTAAGAGTAACTGAAACGTTACGCTGAAAGACAATCTGACTTAACTGTTAACTAGAAACGATGCGCGAGACATAAAGAAACGTAGTACGTGAAAAATTTTGAACGTGATACGTGAAAAATTTTGAGCGTGCTACGTGGAGATATGGCGAGTGTAGTATGATTAAACATATCGTGATCCATGATACGTGTAACATATCTTGATCATGATATCAGGAACGTGGATTGAACATGATATGTGAAACATATCGTGAACATAGAATATAATGGCGGTATCGCCAAATGCTACAAAGTGATACGTGGAATATGACGTGAAACGTCAATCTGATGATGGAGAGTTATACTAAACTTGGGTCTGGTCTCTCAAGTTCTTGCAAAACTTCCCAGATGAGAAAAATGAACGTAAAATCGTAAGCCAAGATACGATCATGAACGTAAATAGTGTCATGAACGCGAGTGCGAAAGCAAGTCGTGAACTTACAACAAGGACGTGGACGTAAACAAGGAGCACAATTGCGAATCTTTGTCTGACCCGATAACTGAGGGATTACCAAGTGATCGGATGAGCCTTGAATGTAACATGTCCGATAAATCTGTTTGTTCTGAAATCCTTATGGATGTAAGGATTCTGCAGACTTGATCAAACTGTTTGCAATAACCCAGATAGCATCATGCTTCATCTGAGTTTGCGTTAAACTGGTAACCAAAATCCGTGGAGATCTTGTCCCATTTCAATTCACAATTTCAGATGATGAAAACATCCCAGTCTGTTGGTGTCCTATCATAACCTGTTTGTATGACAGGTATGAAGATATGAACGTAACTGTATCTTGCTTCATCGAACTTGATACATAGGATTTTGCGAAATTCTGAGTCTCTAAATCTAGAATTCTCCTAGCGTAGGATTTCCTAGAACACCTAATGTAGTGTAGGGTTCTCTCCTTTACGCATAAGCTGAGTCATGGTAAGATTAACCATAAAACCCATGTGATTCAGTGTGTTACTGTAATCAAACAGAATTGATATTGGAAAAAATTTCCAGGGTAGAATTTCTCTTGTCATAGAATTTGCAACATAGTGCAGATAGGGTCTTCCTGTTCTTCTCTAGGCTTAGAGGAAATCAGGTTATCCTCAATGAAAACACTGATGAATTTGCTATGAGTTCCTGGAAACTCATTCTTATAATGCAGTTGGAGCATTGATGAGACTAATTCAAAATCATAAATCTAGCATGACCGAGTCATGTACGAATAGCAGTCATGGACATGTCGTGCTGTTTCATTCGTCACTGTTGGCAGCATGATCATGAGTTCGATCTTGGAAAAGTTATTAACACCACACGGTTGATTGGACATGTTGTGAATATGTGGAGGAGAATAACGGTCATGAATGGTGATTTGTTTAAGTCGACGGTAGTCGACACATAATCTCATGGTACCATCCTTCTCCTTGTAGGTTCTTCTAGAATGTATAGGAAGACTTTAGAATATCAACTGGCTATGCGTAAAAGAATTTAGTGGTCGTGTCTTACTGACAGCTAGAAAATTTAGCAACCATGGCTAACAACGCACATGCTTGTAAAGCATAGATAATTTGTACAGATTTTCCTGATGGAAAATCGAGCTGAATGTATTCAGGAGCCTGAACATTACTGTACATAATTATGAATCATAGCATGGTGTGCTGTTCATAGTACATAATTAGGATAAAATTCATCTCGTGTCTGTCCGAGGGAATGCGTTAGCAGCTTGGATCTCATCATTAAGCTGAAGGAAAGCCTTCATATACGTGGGAATACGAAAGACGTCCTTCATGGTCATGAATATATGAACCATGATGAAAGAAATGAAAGTGACATCGGCAATGTGACAGTTCTCACTGATGCGCCGGTAATGGTATTGAAATTCTTGTGGCCTGATTAATACATGGCACAACCAAATGGATATACCCTTGGAGGGTACCCTGAATTTCTTAGAAATGTTCCATAGTTGGACGTGAGTCATGTGTCTTGACTCGTGTCTTGGAACGATAAGCATGACATATGTCTTGACTGGTGTCTTGACATGTGTCATCAGGAAGTATACGTGAGGCATGTTTCTTGACTGATGTCTTGACATGTGTCTCGAGACGTAATTCCATAGTAGTGGTTACTATCGTCCTGTCTGTCAGTTCCATGACGGTCATTCTCATGACCGTGATTCATGTAACTATTCAGCTGAGTGGCCGGCTGGTACCGGTTTGCACTCATATAGCTGAAATGACAGCCGAATGACGTGTGCCATGTAACTAAGAATTAGGGATAATGATTGATGGGAATCGTCTGATGGTGAAGCATCTTCTCGTCCAATTGATTTGCTCTGACGCCTTTGTCTTCGCCTAGTAGGATCTCCAGGTTGTGAACAACATCCGCATCTCATAGCGTCTCCGAACGTCAGCAGCATCAACCTTTAGTAACATCTCCAAGTTATGAGCGGTATCAGCAACCTTGTAGAATATTAGCAATTGAACATACGCCTGAGATGATTTAGAATCAACTAGCGAATACTCGAGAAGTATTGCAAGCGAGATACACATGGATTAAGGTATGTGAAATACACATGGAATACGGTACATGGTGTACACGTTGAATGCACATGAAATGATCGGTATGGGGTTGATCATTTGTCATGATTTAAGGAAAGTATACCGGTTAAACGGTTAGGAAAACCATCATGATAACCTGGCAGTTTTAGCATAGACATCATTCTGGTTATAACGGAAACGTTAAAGTGTGGTTACACAAAATTCAACGATGATTTTCCTGACAGCATGATCAATGAAAACCAACCATGACTATCATGAAAGCATGATTCAATGAAATCTAACAATGTCTTGCAGGACAACGTAATTAACAAAAGAGGCGTAAAACATAATCAAGATGAAGACGGAATTATCATGAAGAAACATGAAACCATCTATCACGAAGAAGTGTATAACATAATCAACATGAAACTCAAGTTAACCATGACAATATGAAAACATACTTGACATAAAAACATAATAACTTACGAGGGGACATAAATTTTTTTTTTATGCCAATTTAAATCATGAGAAAAATTTTATGCATGAAAAACAGTGCATGAATGCGTAATGTAGTTTATAAAACCTTTATATGTGCGAGGGAACGCCTATGGGTCGGTTCCAAAACAAAAGACATAGCGAGGGGACGCCTATGGGTCGGTCCCAAAGTTAAAAGTTTCGATAAAAGCACATGCGACTAAATAGGGCCAGTCTTGTACCAACCATTACTTAGTCATAATCCCTGCAACAATGATACATAAATAAATGAAACTCATTTGTTAAAACTTATCAGAAAAATTTTATGTGACTAATTATGAACTATTGGGGTTCAGTCCACATAGCCACAGTTCACAAGGAACATTATTCATGAAACAATGACACATAACTAAATATGAATGACGGTTGTCCATCCATATTAGTAAAACAATATCGATGAAAACATCAAGGTTAAAACCTCAAGGTGCTGAAAACGTCATGGTTAAAAACAACAATGCGCTAAAAACATCAATACGTGGAATAGTAAACGTTGGCTTAGGAAGCTCCTGGTGACTACCCACTAGTCACAGGTCGAGTTTTAGAGCCTACAGGTCGAAGCCTTGGCTTTGATACCATAATTGTAACACCCCATTTTGATAATGGAATGTCACGCGTAATTATGGCGTGTCATCAAAGCATACAAGGATAAATGTATAAAACATTACATGACCATAGGGATAACTGGAATCAAACATCGGTTCCCAAACATAAGCCCAAAACATAATAAAGCAAAAGAAAATGAATGAAAGACTAAGCAAGCATAAGTATATGAAGGCAAAAAGGAAAAGAAGTCTCTAGCAGCTTCCATCCTATGCACGTCCTCCAGATGCTCGAGTCTTTCCTAGGGTACCTGCCGTTTTGGGACATGGAAAGGAAAGTAACGGCTGAGCAAAACCCTCAGTGCACGGATATAGACATAGTATAAGTGACTAAAACATAAATAGAGACTTAATAGCAGCGGAAATGTATAAGTCCTGGAAAACCTGGAATATGTTCATAAAACTGGTTTTATAGTTTGAAAAGCCTTATGTTTATCTTATGAAAACTGTTTAACATATTTTACCATTAGCCAATATAGGTCATGAAAATCCACCGTGCATGAATACTTGGAGGGGTGACCTCATCATGCAAATTATAGGGGCTGCCTCTAATTTAATATACTGGTTTTTGGGTAGGAGGGATCAGCTCCTTGTGAAGGATGCAAGGCACACACCGCATTCACCATGAAATCCTGAATAAAACATGTAACTAGGATGCACCCATACGCCCCACATGATAAATATAAATAAATGGCCAAAAGTTGAAGGGACGCCACGAGCAATCACTCCGCCGTGGTGAAGTCATAACATCAGTGCCTCTAATGTTATGGTTATGGTACCTCCATAACTAGGTGAAACTGGTCATGCATGTATATGGCTATAGGTAATCTTAATTAAACATAAGCAATCAAACTCATAACTTATACTACGGGAAAACAGTTGGCTGCATACGGGGAAATCCTAATAAGGAAAGAATGTCCATACTGAAAGGACGGGAATCCGTACCTTATGTCCAGTGAACGAGAAAGACGAACTGCGAGGAATCCTACTTCCGAATCACTAGTGCTACATAAATACGTACATGAATAAGTACCTGCTTACTAAATACATAGCTCGTTTTATGTCATGTCTTAGCTTATTTTATGTGTTCTTACCATGTTTTACTGTTTAAAAGCCTTAAACTGTGTTAAATCTTATATTCTGTTTAATCTGATTAAGTATTTCTGGTATTTCATGCGTTATTATACTTACTGTGTAATAATAAGTAACTTTCCAAAAATAGCAGGTTTCCTAAAATAGAATGTTTCCAAAAATAGAAAGTTTCCAAAAATAGAAAGTTTCCAAAAATAGAAAGTTTCCAAAAATAGAAAGTTACCAAAAATAGAAAGTTTCCAAAAATAGAAAGTTTCCAAAAAGAGAAAGTTTCCAAAAATAGAAAGTTTCCAAAAATAGATTTACTGCTTAAAATAGATAAGTTTCTAAAAATAGAAAGTTTCCATAAATAGATTTGCTGCCTTAATTAAATAAGTTTCCATAAATAGATTAGCTGCCTTAAATAAATAAGTTTCTAAAAATAGCTGGTTTCCATAAATAGATTAGCTGCCTTATTTAATTAAGTTTCTAAAACTAGCTGGTTTCCATAAATAGATTAGCTGCCTTATTTAATTAAGTTTCTAAAAATAGAAAGTTTCCATAATTAGAAATAAGCTGGTTAAATAAGCTAAGTATATAAGCCTAAGTGTTTTTTCATGATTATTTTCTAAGTATAGTGTATAGTTTAATAATTATTTCATGTAATTAAATTAAACATAGGTTATAATATTTAATTAAAGTATAACATGTTTTTAATTAAATAAGTTAAATACTTAGGTTAAAATATGTATTATTATATATTAATAATATAACCTAAGTCATGTTAATTAATTAATTATATCCATGGTTTTAAAATAATTAATTAATTATAAGTCTTAAATATATAAATACTTAGGTTAAAATAATTTCATGATCATTAATAATTAAATAACCTAAGTCATGTTATTAAATTAATCACATCATTTTATTAATTTAATGTTAACATAAGTTCATAAACACAAAAAAAAACTAACATACACCATGAACCGGATCTAGACTAAAACATGAACCGGACATGAAATCGACACCGTACCCCGAACCAACTCGGGGTACCCCGTGTTTCCCTTGTTGTCGTGGGACCCACACGCACCAACCAAGAACATATGGTCTTGGTGGTGGTCGGCTTGGCAAGCCAAAACCCATTCGGGTTCGGTTGCAGCCTGCGACCAAACAAACACCCCCTTAAAACAACCTTTTGATTTAATTTAACACCAAAACATGTTAGATCTATGCTTAATTGTTATGTTTTTATAAAAACATCACATGTTCATAATTTATAAAAATATTAAATCAAAAGAAAAGGTTTAAAAAGGTTTTACCGAATACATGGATCGATCAAGGATGAACAAACACGAACACTTGCACCAAAAACCAAGATCAAAATCAAACAAACACCCCTCCATGGTGTTTTATGGGTGGCGGCCAAAAGAGGAACCAAGGAAGAAGGAAGAAACTTTTTAGGGTTTTTGATAAAATCTTCTATAAAAAAATGAGTAGTGTTTTTCCCCTTAACCCCCTCTTAGTAAAAATTATGGGCTAAGCCCATCCTTCCCCTTAATTTCGTGGTAATGGGGCCCACAAGGGGTAACCCGAATGTTTTCCGTGTCTAATTAATAAGTGTGTTTTCGTGTTCGTGTTTTACGTGTTTGTTCGTGTTTATTTGTGTTCGCGTTTTGTGTGTTCTCGTTAAAATAATTACCGTGACCTAATATATTTATTTACTCTCGTAATAAATATATATATATATATATACTTAATAATATTTCCTGTTTTAATTACGTTCATGATTTCATGATCGCATGTTCGTGATTAATTATCGTCAAATAATTATTACGTGACCGTGCGTAGTAAATACTTATCGTGTTCTAACACGTACGTAATACGTAAAATCCTAACACGTAATCGTAATCATGCTATATTAGGAAAGTTTTAATCTAGTACGTACGATCTTAAGGGTACTATTCATGGTAAGAGCATGCGGGTTTTACACTATGTCAGCTCATTTCTTACCGATCCGCAAGGAAGATTCGGTCAGTAAACTCGCCGATACTTACAAGAAGGAGATCATGAGACTTCATGGTGCTCCATCCAGCATCATCTAGGACAGAGATCCTCGTTTCACTTCACGATTTTGGAGGAGTCTGCAGAAAGCTTGGGGTATAAAACTTAAGCTTAGCACGGATTTTCATCCTCAAACAGACGGGCAATCGGAGCGAACGATTCAGACATTAGAAGACATGTTGAGGTCATGTGCGTTGGAATAGACGGGAGATTGGGACGATTACATCTGTCTGGTAGGCACACAAGTATTAAGTGTGCTCCATTTGAGATGTTGTATGGCAGGAAGTGTCGCGCCCCAATCTGCTAGGATCAGGTTGGTGAGCGAACACTAGAAGGACTAGAAACGATAGAGTTAACCAACGAGAAGGTTGCAGTAGCTAAGCAGAAGTTGCAAGAAGCACAGTCACGTCAGAAGAGTTATGCCGACAAGCATCATTGGGATTTACATTTTAACGTAGGAGATCACGTCTTCCTTAAGGTATCGCCGGCACGTGGTGTTAGAGGTTTTGGAATTAAAAGGGAAGCCCAGTCCTCGATTCATCGGAGCGTTTGATGTCATTGAGCGAGTCGATGAAGTATCTTATCGTTTAGCGTTACCTTCGCAGCTTTATCATGTTCACGATATTTTCCATGTGTCCTTACTCAGAGGGTACACGTATCATCCCCTTCACATGGTTCAGTATCCATTGGAACAGATTCGTGAAGATCTTACCTTCATAGAGTAACTCGAACGAGTTCTTGACAGACAAGAACGAGTCATGTGGAGGAAGACGATTCCATTCGTCAAAATCCTTTGGAGGGATCAAAATCCTTAGGAGTCTATCCGGGCTTCTTACCCTCATTTCAAGTTTTGAATTCGGGTATGTTCCTCTTTTCCAGTTTATGTTATCTATAATTCGGGGATGAATTATTCTTTTTAGGGGGGAGAGTTGTAAAACCCGCATGCTTTTACCATGAACAGTACATATATAATCGTACGTACATGATTAGAACTTTACTTTTATAGCACGTTATGTTTCACGAATAGGAATTACAAGTATTAAGTACGTATTATTACAAGATAAGTATTTAATACGTATTAAGACATGATAATTATTATCAACAATAATTATAATCACAAACATGGAAATCATGAACGTAATTAATCACGAACCTATTATTATGTATTTACGTAATAATTATTACGATCACGTATAAATATGTATTACGACACGAACGATAAATAAATAAATCACGTAAACATGACCCGAGAACACGTAAATAATTAGAAGACGAAAAAACAACGGGTTTCCCCTTGTGGGCCCCACCTAGCCGTGGCAAGAAACCAAAAAAGGGGCCAAGCCCACTTTTTTTTTACTAAATAAGAAAAGAAGGGAGAACATGTCTTCACTTTACAGAAGAATTAGAAAATAACAAAAACCCTAGGTCTCCTTTATCTCTCCCTTTGGCCGCCGAGTATAACACCACCAAAAGGGGTGTTCGTTGATTTTTGGTTGATCCAATTCAAGCAAGGTCGTTCATGTTATTGTTTCTTTTGTTTCACGCATCGGTAATTCCTTAAACATTTTTCTTTTTAATTGTTTATTAGATCTAGAATACATGAAAACAAGAGTTATTAAAAACTATTAATAAACATGTAGATCTAAACATGGGGGTTAAAAACATGGGATTTAAGGGGTGTTTTGGTTCGGCGGACGCACACAAACCGAGAGCCGAAGCTCTTGGTCTGTCTCGTGTGACCACAACCAAGACCTACGGGTCTCGGTGTTGGTTTTGTGGCTCGGCAGAAGGCAAATCAAGGGACCCCGACGCATGTCGGGGTTGGCCTTGTGGTCGTTGGCGGTCTCGACTGAAAAACAAGGGCACCACCGGCTTAAGCCGGTGGCGGTTTGACATAAACCGTGGCAACCGGTCAAGCCGGTTCGCCACAATTAAGGGTTGTTTGGTCCGGTTCAAGGGTAACACGGACCGGTTCATGACATGTTTAGTTTTAAAAGACGGGTTCGGTTCATGATTTATTTTTACAAGTTAATTATTTTTACAAGATAAATAATTACAAGATTTATTAAATTAATTTAACATGCTATATAATTAATTTAATTTAGACATGACTTAGGTTAATTATTATTAGTAATAATACATGATTTTAACCTAAGTATTTTTTGATTTAATTTTAGACTAAAGTAATTAATTAATTATTAAAACATGGCATATAATTAATTAATTTCCATGACTTAGGTTATATTAATAATTAATATTAATACATGTTTTAACCTAAGTATTATTTACCTTTTATTTAATTAAATCATGTTATATTTAATTAAATCTTATAACCTATAGTTTATTTAATTTACATGTAATAATTAATAAACTATACTATTAATCACATGACTTAGAATATTAATCAATAAAACTTAAGCTTATATTATTAGCTTATTAATCCAGCTTATTTCTAAATATGGAAACTTTCTATTTTTAGAAACTTATCTATTTAAGCAGCTAATCTATTTATGGAAACTTTCTATTTTTAGAAATTTATCTATTTTAAGCAGTTAATCTATTTATGGAAACTTTCTATTTTTAGAAACTTATTTATTTTAGGCAGCTATTCTATTTTTGGAAACTTTCTATTTTAGAAACTTTCTAGTTTTGGAAACTTTCTATTTTAGGAAACTTTCTATTTTTGGAAACTTTCTATTTATTGGAAACCTGCTATTTTTAGAAAGTTACTTATTATTACACAACAAGTATAATAATACAAGAAATACAAGTAATACTTAATCAGAATAGACAGAATACATGATAAACACAACATAACGTTAAATCAGTAAAACATGACATGAACATATAAAACAAGCTAAGACATGATATAAAACCAGTTATGTACTCAGTAATCAGAATAATTATACACGTATTTTATTATGTAGCATTAGTGATATCGAAGTAGTACTCTCTTCCGTTCGTCTTTTTCGTTCACTGGACACAAGGTATGGATTCTCCGTCCTTTCATTATGGACATTCTTTCCTTATTAGGATTTCCCCATTCTTTCCTTATTAGGATTTCAACGTATGCAGCCAAATGTTTTCCCAGTATATGTTTTATATGTTTTGATTTGCTTATGTTTATTTAAATGCCTAAGCCATATGCATGCATGACCAGTTTCACCTAGTTATGGAGGTACCATAACCATAACATTGGAGGCACCAGTGTTATGATTTCACCACGGCGGAGTGATAGCTCGTGGTGTCCCTTCAGCTTTTGGCCATATTATTATGTTATCATGTGGGGCGTATGGGTGCATCATAGGTTACATGTTTTACAGATTATTTAGGTGAATGTGGTGTGTGCCTTGCATCCTTCACAAAGAGCTGATCCCTCCTACCCAAACTTATATTAATTATAGCAGCCCCTCTAATTGCATGACGAGGTCACCCTCTAAGTATTCATGCACGTTGATATTTCATGACCTATATTGGCTAATGGTAAACATATTAAACAGTTTTTATAAGATAAACATAAGACTTTACAAATTATAAAACCAGTTTTACTAAGTTACGTCAGGTTTTCCAGGACATACTCAATTCTGCTGCTATATGTTGTATATGCTTATGTTATTCATTCTATGCTTGTACATCCGTGCACTGAGCGTTATGGCCGTTTTCCTTTCATGTTCCCAAAACGGCAGGTACTCAGGGACGCTCGTAGACTTTAAGCGTACGTGCATATGGATTGGAAGCTTCCTAGCCTTCACTACTTTATGCATTTATTCATACTTTTGATACTCATTTCCGTGGACATTGTTTTGTCCTTTTCCTTTACAATACTTATGTTTGTGTGTGATGAGCTTTTACTTTGGGGTACCGATGTTTGTTTCCGGTATTTCCTTTATGGTCATGTAATGTTTAAGACATTTATCCTTGTATGCTTTGATGACACGCCTTAATCACGCGTGACATTCCATTTACCAAAATGGGGTGTTACAACGTCTCATATTAACCTAATTTGTTTTCATGTATTCTTGAAAATCGTTTGACGAACAATTTTGATTAGAATTAAAGTTCCCCTTGTGGGCCCCACCTAGCCGTGGCAAGAAACCAAAAAAGGGGCCAAGCCCACTTTGTTTATTTACTAAATAAGAAAAGAAGGGAGAACATGTCTTCACTTTACAGAAGAATTAGAAAATAACAAAAACCCTAGGTCTCCTTTATCTCTCCCTTTGGCCGCCGAGTATAACACCACCAAAAGGGGTGTTCGTTGATTTTTGGTTGATCCAATTCAAGCAAGGTCGTTCATGTTATTGTTTCTTTTGTTTCACGCATCGGTAATTCCTTAAACATTTTTCTTTTTAATTGTTTATTAGATCTGGAATACATGAAAACAAGAGTTATTAAAAACTATTAATAAACATGTAGATCTAAACATGGGGGTTAAAAACATGGGGTTTAAGGGGTGTTTTGGTTCGGCCGACGCACACAAACCGAGAGCCGAAGCTCTCGGTCTGTCTCGTTTGACCACAACCACGACCTACGGGTCTCGGTGTTGGTTTTGTGGCTCGGCAGAAGGCAAAGCAAGGGACCCCGATGCATGTCGGGGTTGGCCTTGTGGTCGTTGGCGGTCTCGACTGAAAAACAAGGGCACCACCGGCTTAAGCCGGTGGCGGTTTGACATAAACCGTGGCAACCGGTCAAGCCGGTTCGCCACAATTAAGGGTTGTTTGGTCCGGTTCAAGGGTAACACGGACCGGTTCATGACATGTTTAGTTTTAAAAGACGGGTTCGGTTCATGATTTATTTTTACAAGTTAATTATTTTTACAAGATAAATAATTACAAGATTTATTAAATTAATTTAACATGCTATATAATTAATTTAATTTAGACATGACTTAGTTTAATTATTATTAGTAATAATACATGATTTTAACCTAAGTATTTTTTGATTTAATTTTAGACTAAAGTAATTAATTAATTATTAAAACATGGCATATAATTAATTAATTTCCATGACTTAGGTTATATTAATAATAAATATTAATACATGTTTTAACCTAAGTATTATTTACCTTTTATTTAATTAAATCATGTTATATTTAATTAAATCTTGTAACCTATAGTTTATTTAATTTACATGTAATAATTAATAAACTATACTATTAATCACATGACTTAGAATATTAATCAGTAAAACTTAAGCTTATATTATTAGCTTATTAATCCAGCTTATTTCTAAATATGGAAACTTTCTATTTTTAGAAACTTATCTATTTAAGCAGCTAATCTATTTATGGAAACTTTCTATTTTTAGAAATTTATCTATTTTAAGCAGTTAATCTATTTATGGAAACTTTCTATTTTTAGAAACTTATTTATTTTAGGCAGCTATTCTATTTTTGGAAACTTTCTATTTTAGAAACTTTCTAGTTTTGGAAACTTTCTATTTTAGGAAACTTTCTATTTTTGGAAACTTTCTATTTATTGGAAACCTGCTATTTTTAGAAAGTTACTTATTATTACATAACAAGTATAATAATACAAGAAATACAAGTAATACTTAATCAGAATAGACAGAATACATGATAAACACAGCATAACGTTAAATCAGTAAAACATGACATGAACATATAAAAAAAGCTAAGACATGATATAAAACCAGTTATGTACTCAGTAATCAGAATAATTATACACGTATTTTATTATGTAGCATTAGTGATATCGAAGCAGTACTCTCTTCCGTTCGTCTTCTTCGTTCACTGGACACAAGGTATGGATTCTCCGTCCTTTCATTATGGACATTCTTTCCTTATTAGGATTTCCCCATTCTTTCCTTATTAGGATTTCAACATATGCAGCCAAATGTTTTCCCAGTATATGTTTTATATGTTTTGATTTGCTTATGTTTAATTAAATGCCTAAGCCATATGCATGCATGACCAGTTTCACCTAGTTATGGAGGTACCATAACCATAACATTGGAGGCACCAGTGTTATGATTTCACCACGGCGGAGTGATAGCTCGTGGCGTCCCTTTAGCTTTTGGCCATATTATTATGTTATCATGTGGGGCGTATGGGTGCATCCTAGGTTACATGTTTTACAGATTATTTAGGTGAATGTGGTGTGTGCCTTGCATCCTTCACAAAGAGCTAATCCCTCCTACCCAAACTTATATTAATTATAGCAGCCCCTCTAATTGCATGACAAGGTCACCCTCTAAGTATTCATGCACGTTGATATTTCATGACCTATATTGGCTAATGGTAAACATATTAAACAGTTTTTATAAGATAAACATAAGGCTTTACAAATTATAAAACCAGTTTTACTAAGTTACGTCAGGTTTTCCAGGACATACTCAATTCTGCTGCTATATGTTGTATATGCTTATGTTATTCATTCTATGCTTGTACATCCGTGCACTGAGCGTTATGGCCGTTTTCCTTTCATGTTCCCAAAACGGCAGGTACTCAGGAAAGATCGTAGACTTTAAGCGTACGTGCATATGGATTGGAAGCTTCCTAGCCTTCACTACTTTATGCATTTATTCATACTTTTGATACTCATTTCCGTGGACATTGTTTTGTCCTTTTCCTTTACAATACTTATGTTTGTGTGTGATGAGCTTTTACTTTGGGGTACCGATGTTTGTTTCCGGTATTTCCTTTATGGTCATGTAATGTTTAAGACATTTATCCTTGTATGCTTTGATGACACGCCTTAATCACGCGTGACATTCCATTTACCAAAATGGGGTGTTACAACGTCTCATATTAGCCTAATTTGTTTTCATGTATTCTTGAAAATCGTTTGACGAACAATTTTGATTAGAATTAAAGTTCCCTTGGTTTTAATTATTTCTTTGAAAATTTCCTTGATTACCACTCGAAAAATTGTTTCCTTGATTGTTGTTGTTTGAAAAATTCGAGTTTTGATTGTTGTTATTATCTCAATTTTGCCAATTCAAATTATGACCTTGATTATAACCTCCTTGATTCAAAAAATTTATTTGATGATTATTTCCTTCAAAAGTGTTTCGGATTTGATTAGAAAAATTGTTGCCTTGGTTAAAATTTCCTTGTGATGGACCCGCGTTATTTTGATTTTGAAAATTGTTCTTCAACGCGTATACACTCGACGTTTGGCCATCCGTATCCGCACACTCGTAATAATTATGAGGTCCATCTCACAACGTACAGGATGCCTCAACCGCTTTCACCGTAGCGGGAGCGTCTTTCTTTTGCATCTCAATGAGAAAAGACGTAAACACATTCGTCAATTTATCGACTTTCGCATCAACCCTCTCAATGTCGCGATTAGAATTACTAACATTGGTGACATTGGCAACACTTGGTACGTTGCGGAGTTGGTAAACCTTATATCGATTCTCGATAATCATTAATGCATCTTTCGGAGCTTTACACAAAAAGTTGCCACCGGCAGCGGAGTTCAACGAAAAATGTCATCTTAGACGGTGGGAAAAAATGATTAACGAACTTGGAAACGAGATCCTTCCACGTAAATATGGAATTAGGTGGCTCTTTCTCGTACCAATCCTTGGGGGCACCATCGAGCGAGTAAGGAAAAAGCATAAGCTTGACGACATCGGTGTCGACATTCTTAAACTTGCTTGTGGCGAAAAGGCGATCAATATTCGAATATGGTCGTGAGGATTATCCGCCTCACGACCTCGAAACTTCATAGCTTGTATCAATGAAAGCATTCCGCTCTTAATCTCAAAATTCTCCGCTTCGATGGCGGGAATAACGATCGCGTCTCCATAACCCTCGGTGGGCGCTTGGAGCAATTCCATCATCGAACGATTTCCGGCCATCTCGTCTACGATCTCTTTAACAACGATATTAGGAACGTCGGTTTCTAAATCTCGTCTACGTCGTCGATTTCTTCGATTTCGATTGCGTCGATTTGAAGCGTCGCTAGAACTAGAATGATCCTTCGATCGAGTATGCATGCACTAAGCGTAGAATGGGGGGTAGCAAAGAAGATTCTTTTTGGGGTTTTTCGTTTTTTCAATTTTTTTGTTTTTGATGGTTTTTTAATTTTTTTGGATTTTTGGTGTATAAAGTAGACTCAAATCTACAAATCTCTCCTCGAATCAATTTCTCGATTAAAGGAGCCTCAAGGAATGAAAACGATCACGTGGGGTGAACGCCTTCGATGACTTTAGAATGTTGGTGGAACACCAAAACGTTCAAGAGGGTTTAATCTTGAAAACAAGCAAATATATATGAAACGTAGATAATACTTGGGTGGCAAACCCTCGATTAGCCTTCTTTCTCAAAACACGCACAAGCAACCGGGGGAAACGAGGTGGCGCTAGGCGCTAAGTACTTAAGAGCCTTTTTCCCTTAGGTCGTGAAATACAACCGCCTTATACCCACCTTATAGTTTTTGTTAATCAAAATTAAGCCTCACGAAAGTATTTATCTATTTTCCCTTTAGACTTTTGCTTTGGATTCGAATACAATAATTGAGTGATGAAATCCCAATTAAGGTTGCGTTTTCACACTTTTGGAGATATTATAAATTTATTGTGATACGTATACACTATATTAATAATATTCACAAGAAAAACGAAAATGATTATATCTACAATATAGTAAAAAGATTTTTTTGTGTTTAGTTTAGGAAAACTAAACACGATTGATTTGGATACTATAATATAATAAGAAAAAATAACAAAAATGAGTATGTACGTTATTTACGCTTTCCAAAAATTGAAAATCAAAACCGCATTACTCACACAAACACGATATATATATGGCACACAAAGCACCTCCCCGGAAGCGACGCCAAAATTGATTTACGTATTTCTATATCCTGTTTGGAAAAAGGAAGATAAAGCGAGCAAGTATTAATTCTTACGATTTAGGAAAATCGTAAAACCGATAAATGTGAGTTCGTTCTCGGCGGAGGTGTGTATATGTTAGCCAATATAATAAAATCAAGTTTTGATTAGTGTCGTTTTAGGTTTTGAGAAGAGAAAATTAAAGACGCGCTAATCTACGATTACACTACGACGTAAAACGTAAAAACGATGACGTAAATCGCGTAAAACGCGACGAAATTAAAAATTAAAGCTAAAAAATAATTAAAAATTTAAACTAAGTCTAAAATAATATAAATAAGAATAAAAATTCAATAAATAAATTTTAAAACCTTTTATTAATTGAATATTCAATTTTAAATGCTAATTAAAGCCCTAAAATTAAATATAATTAAGAAAAAGCCCAAAATATTATTTTATCAAACAAATATCTTACTTATATTAATTAAACAATAAAAAGTATTTTTCTCTAAATTTTAGAAACTATTTTTCTATTTTTAAAATACTAAAAACAGTTTTTAAACTAAAATAATGATTAAAATAATAAAATAATGCTAAAATTAAATTTACTTTTTGAAAAATCCTAATTTATATTTTCTAAACAGTAGAAAAATGGAAAAAGTTGAGAACATTAGTCTTTACCACTAACAGGCAAAACAGTTTGGATTAGCCAATTTTAAATTAAATTAAATCTAAAAAATTAAATAAATAAAATGAACAGTGAATTTTTTATTCTAAAATCTTAAAATAATATTCTTTGACTAAGAAAAAATTAAAAACTGAAAATCAGAACTTTTTTGCACTAAAGGACAAAAACAGTTTAATAAAAACTATTTAAAACTAAGATTAATTCTAAAAATATTGAAATAAACAGTAAATTAAAAATAAACTTTTTGAAAAATCATAAAATAAATTAACAAATCAGGGAAAAATAAAAACTATGAAAAATACTTAAAAGTTGTCAGTAAAGACAAAAGAAATAAGAACTGATGTTGATTGCTGGGACTGGTTTGACTTTTAGCCCAGCAGTGGGTAAACTAATACTAGGAGTGGGAACCTTGTTCGCATTGGTGAACCTTAGAGAGTTGTTTTTGGCGTTTTTCTTGCTTTTTACTTGGTTTCTTTGGGAGACAAAGGCACCCCTACACTCAGTGGACTGTAGGGAGTCAGTTTAAGCAATAAAACAACAAGTTTACAACACAAAACCACACAAAAATATCACTAACAGGTCTCTGATTAGCAGAAAGTGGTCTGGTGGTCAAGTTGCTGAACTTTTGTGCAAGTTTGTGAACTTTGGCACCCAATAACTTACAAAAATCCATACCAAATCACAAATAAACTAATAGCAATCCTATATTAACACTTATACTAACAAATTACCAAATTTAAGGTCACCAAGATCAAAATCAAACTACAATTAGCCTACTAAATTAATTTAAGCTATTTTTTCCAATTTTTTTACATACAAACTTCTTTTTATCACCTACAATATTTGAACTAAATCATCAACTAGCAAGAATGGTCTAAAGGAAGATTGCTTAGTCTAATATCAGTGAGTCTTGTTTCACCCAAGGCACCTCAACCCATAAAGCCACACACCCCTTTAATTCACTCTAAAAAAATTATCAAATTTTTTTTTAAGAAAGCAACCTAAACTTAACCTAGATTATCATCACACGCTACCATCATGCAATGAATCCAAATCAATAAATAAAGCTAACCATTAACAGCCAACAAACACACTTCATAAATTCACATAATCTAAAAAGAAAAAGCAAGTAGGGTTCAAGCTGATCTACCCTAGCTTATGTCTTATACTTGGAATCCTTTTTGAGCCTATGATGGTGTAGATAGTCCCTGCTGATGGTCTACATCAGACCAAGGGATAACAACATATCTTCAACAAAGAAATGGACAAGAATGAGATGCCTTCTTCTTGACCCCTGCACAAACACAACAAACCAAAGTAACACTTCTTGTGAACACTTCTTGTAGACAAAAGTCTACAAGCTAAAAGCTTGTAGCTTTTGCTACAGTAAAAGGTGAAAAATAAAAAAATGAACAACCTTTTGAAAATAGATTCCTTGAAAAACACTTGAGACAACTTTTCTTGAAACAATATTCTTGCTAACCAATGATTTAAACAAAGAAATAATAAGGTTGTTATAACCCTTATGTATGTTTGATTGTCAGTCAAACATACGCAACTATTTTAACACCTTGCGTCCCAAAATCATAACAAGATTCTTGCAAATTTTTTTGGTAAAGTAAAAGTTATACTTGCATAAAATAAAAGAGTCGAATTTAAAATGCATGAAAATAAATTGGAACTCAGAAAAAAAATAAGAAGTTGCAAGGCCAAAATACTACTTTAATTATTTGGTAAAAAGGGTTTACAAATTTTTTGCTAAAATCTGGAACAAGAACTAATATGGACATAGGCGTCCATATTTATACATTGAAAGGAATAATCAAGAATCTAAAACCCTAGAAACTGAAAAGCCCTAAATGACCTTGAAGTCTTCTTGGTCAAAAATGCAGCCCGTGATGTCTGTCTATACCATGTGGGTTGCCAGATGTCCTTGACTTTATCCTGAGCGTTTGTTTTGAGTGTGGAGAGCAAGTTTTGATATTAGCTGTTGGATATCTGTGTAGATTCTCATTTGCTATAAACGGTGAAGCAGAGGAGGGTGTGTGTGGGGTCCATGTTGAAGGAGTGAGGGTTTTATGAAGTGAGATTGAGTGAGGGTGGGGTGAATCATGTTTATCGATAGTATTAGGGCAAAGCCCTTTGGTTTAGGTTAATGAGGTTTTAGGGTTTATGAGGTCTAGGGGATGATAAACAGTATGATTTAATCTTTTTTATGTTTAAAAACGTGTTTGCCTCCCAAATTTTTAGTATTAAACAGATTTAATAAATCTGTTATAAAAAAGTGTAGTGGAAAGGGGACGTGGATTGGGTGATGAGGTGGTGATGTGTGATAGGTGGAAAGAGGTCACGTGGGAGGAGTGATTGGCTGAGGGGAGTTTAAGTGTTTGATGCTTTTAGTCCCCTACTTTCCAAAGATTGTTCAAACAAAGTTTACCATCCGTAACTTCCTTTTCCTTTGTATAGAAAGTTTTTGTTTTCTCATATTTGCCACAAAAACTTTTCCAAACTTGTACCAAGGACTAAACATGTCTTTTCTTGAATCTTCAAGGGCCAATCATTTATATACTTGATATTTTAGGGACCCACAAGTAATTTTGAGGATTTACAGGGGTATAAAATGACAAGTCTTCAAAAGATGAGGGACCAATCTTGTCATTCTTCAAAACTTCAAGGAAATTTTTGGAAATTCATTTCTCGGGTCCGGTTCTTTGTGTAGCTTCGTTTCCTGTGTTCGTTTTTGCTTGATTCTTGTGATCTTTTTGTGAGTTCACGATATCCGTACCTAAAATACACAATGAACAAACTCAAGCATATTTTGGGGGTATTTTAATGATATTTTAAGCGTTTTGAGCCCGATTTGTCGATGAGACTTTGTATAATTGCGGTCTCATCAGGTTTGTCAGCATCTCCCACGACATAGGCTGGAGCAGCAGTGCCAGCAACAACAGCAACAACATTGCCTCTATGTCGACCGCCAACCCTCGGACAGTTTCCTTGCTTATGTCCACGGCCTCCACATCCAAAACAATTAACCACCTTGATAGCATTGGCTCCAGTGGCCACACCCTTGTTCCTACAGTTTGCCATTTTATGTCCGACCTTTCCACACTTCTTGCAAGTAGGTGGAGAATTCCCCACATGATACAGACTGCGTCGACCACACTTCGGGTTCACTTTGTTTCCTTAGGGTCCAGTTGCAGCACGAACACCATCATTCCTCCTAAAGTTGTATTGCTGATTCCTATTTGGTCCTTGGTTATTGTTGTTACGATAAGCTCCTCTATTCTGCCCTTGGTTTGAATGTGTAGCTTCCCACTTTCTCTTATTCCCCTCAGTAATACTATCCTTTCGATCCTGCAGCTTCACATCCATCAAAGCATGAGCCATCTGAACAAATTCATCAAAAGTCTTGGGTTTCGACGAAGTAGTCTCTCCCTTGATATTACTAGATAAACCTCTGATATACTACTGCATCTTCTTACGGTCATCAACAAAAGCATCAGGACACAACAAACACAAATCAGAAAACCTCTTCGTATATGCCACAATATCATTATTCCGCAGCACCAAATGCCTCAACTCATCCTCCAACTGACCTAACTCTTCCTCAGGACAAAACTTACCAGTTAACAGTCCTTTGGTCACAGTCCATGTTCTAGCATTAGCTTTAACCAAATCTACTGTAGCTACCTGACTATTCCACCAACTCAATGCATCATCTTGAAAAGTAGCGGCATCAAACTTTACCTTACTAGCTTCTGAACATCCACTGATTTCAAAAGTACTTTCAATCTTCTCAATCCACCTTCTTAGCTCCAAAGCACCACCAACACCATGAAATTGGGTAGGTCCACATTTCATGAAACTAACTTAAGAACATTCCTTCTGAACTTGCTGAGCAACAACATTACCTCCAGCTTGACCAGCAGCATTTCCTCCAACCGGCTCATCAACATTACCTTCAACTGGATTAACAACATTCCCTCCAACTTGACCAGCAGCATTCCTATTTTCAGTCTCTTGATTCCTTGCAGCATGTTCGGCTTCCAGTTCTCTAACAATAGCTTGCTCAATCATAGTACTCACAGTAGAAGTTGTCAATTTTGGCGGCATGTTTTAGGGAATTAATCAAGCAACAATTCAGTAATGACAGAAAAATGTCTCCCAACTCCTTCCTGTGTCATCACAAAAGAAAAAGAACAAGTAAGTATTCATATCAAGATAAGAAGAAGGATTTCTTTATCAAGACGTATCACAGATACTACTTGCACAAACAACACAATCCACAATGAATCATCAACCAAATCACAAAAGAACTAAAAGAAAAATCATAGATCATGATGGTAATTTGGACTGCATTGGGAAATTTACACTATAATGTGACAAGTAATGTCACTACAACCCTTCATCACGACAAACTTAAAAGTCATTAAGTTTCATCACAAACTATAGTACCAGTCTACTTAAGTTCTATTACAACAAGGCTAATAAAAACAACATAAAGAAACTAAACATGTGATCCCCGTAGCTTCGTGTATATTTACTCGTCATCACTGCTACTGTCATCCTCCTTAGAGTCTTCTTCCACTTTTTCCTTTCCTTTACGACTTGTTCCTTCACATGTCTTCACCAATGAATGGGTCTTAGCACGACTCGGCACATCCCTGATTATGACACCTTGACTTGGAAAAGACCTTATTGGCAAGTCCCACACATTTACCCTTGTATTTCTTTCTTGCTCCTCACGAAACCTTTCAAATTACGCACTCAAATTCAACTCCATAGCTCGCATACTAGCAACTTCATCTATTTCTCTCGCTCTCACATACTCTGACCTTCTCACACTAGAAACAAACCTGTCAAACTACCTTTCGTTCTGCTCAAACCTTTTGATCACTCGGGTTTCAACTATATACCTTTCAAATAAAGACCTATCAAACTTTTTAAGAAACTAGTAAATATCTTCATATGATCTAGGACCTCGACAATACACCTTAGCAATTTCATTATGGATAGATCAAGCACTAGCAACATTACTGGACTCAGCAGAGAAATCATTCCTAACACGGGAAACCCTAGGCAAAACACTCAAATAACTATCACGAGTAGGAATAAAAGAACGTAAAACAGGTCGCTAACAATCCTGGACAGTCGGTGGCACCACATTAGCTCTCAGAACATAACTACCTTGAATCACTTTGGGCTCAGTCTGTTTAACTGCAGTAGGAGCAATTCCATCGTCCGGATATTCATAGGGCTCCTCATCGTCACTATCACCAAAGTTATCTACTTCCTCACCTTCTAGTATGTCATTCATCTCAATCCAATCATCCTCACGTGGTATATCAGCCATTTTCTACAATTATAAGGATTCAAGGATACTTAAGGTCATTGTTAAAAATTAATATGCAATACTCATGCATTGCAAATGTTATACGTAACTTATGATATGCAATGCAATGCAAATGATGTTTATGCAATGCTCGCAAAAATAAAATATGATAATGACAAGCACTCAGCGCACTTTCAATAACCTCGATACAATATCATAGTATTTACTTAATAAATACTAGGAAATCATTTCAGTTCTGAGAGATACATCTATAATACAACCGTTAGATATTCCACAGTAGAAGTGGGACAAGATCACTATGGATTTTGTTACCGGTCTTCCGTAGACAAAGAGGAAGCACGGTGCGATTCAGGTTATCGTTGATCGACTTACTAAGTGTAACACCCCATTTTGATAATGGAATGTCACGCGTAATTATGGCGTGTCATCAAAGCATACAAGGATAAATGTATAAAACATTACATGACCATAGGGATAACCGGAATCAAACATCGGTTCCCAAACATAAGCCCAAAACATAATAAAGCAAAAGAAAATGAATGAAATACTAAGCAAGCATAAGTATATGAAGGCAAAAAGGAAAAGAAGTCTCTAGGAGCTTCCATCCTATGCACGTCCTCCAGATGCTCGAGTCTTTCCTAGGGTACCTGCCGTTTTGGGACATGGAAAGGAAAGTAACGGCTGAGCAAAATGCTCAGTGCACGGATATAGACATATTATAACTGACTAAAACATAAATAGAGACTTAATAACAGCGGAAATGTATAAGTCCTGGAAAACCTGGAATATGTTCATAAAACTAGTTTTATAGTTTGAAAAGCCTTATGTTTATCTTATGAAAACTGTTTAACATATTTTACCATTAGCCAATATAGGTCATGAAAATCCACCGTGCATGAATACTTGGAGGGGTGACCTCATCATGCAAATTAGAGGGGCTGCCTCTAATTTAATATACTGGTTTTTGGGTAGGAGGGATCAGCTCCTTGTGAAGGATGCAAGGCACACACCGCATTCACCATGAAATCTTGAATAAAACATGTAACTAGGATGCACCCATACGCCCCACATGATAAATATAAATAAATGGCCAAAAGCTGAAGGGACGCCACGAGCAATCATTCCGCCGTGGTGAAGTCATAACATCAGTGCCTCTAATGTTATGGTTATGGTACCTCCATAACTAGGTGAAACTGGTCATGCATGTATATGGCTATAGGTAATCTTAATTAAACATAAGCAATCAAACTCATAACTTATACTACGGGAAAACAGTTGGCTGCATACGGGGAAATTCTAATAAGGAAAGAATGTCCATACTGAAAGGACGGGAATCCGTACCTTATGTCCAGTGAACGAGAAAGACGAACTACGAGGAATCCTACTTCCGAATCACTAGTGCTACATAAATACGTACATGAATAAGTACCTGCTTACTAAATACATAGCTGGTTTTATGTCATGTCTTAGCTTATTTTATGTGTTCTTACCATGTTTTACTGTTTAAAAGCCTTAAACTGTGTTAAATCTTATATTTTGTTTAATCTGATTAAGTATTTCTGGTATTTCATGTGTTATTATACTTACTGTGTAATAATAAGTAACTTTCCAAAAATAGCAGGTTTCCTAAAATAGAAAGTTTCCAAAAATAGAAAGTTTCCAAAATAGAAAGTTTCTAAAAATAGAAAGTTTCCAAAAATAGAAAGTTACCAAAAATAGATAGTTTCCAAAAATAGAAAGTTTCCAAAAATAGAAAGTTTCCAAAAATAGATTTACTGCTTAAAATAGATAAGTTTCTAAAAATAGAAAGTTTCTATAAATAGATTTGCTGCCTTAATTAAATAAGTTTCCATAAATAGATTAGCTGCCTTAAATAAATAAGTTTCTAAAAATAGCTGGTTTCCATAAATAGATTAGCTGCCTTATTTAATTAAGTTTCTAAAAATAGCTGGTTTCCATAGATTAGCTGCCTTATTTAATTAAGTTTCTAAAAATAGAAAGTTTCCATAATTAGAAATAAGCTGGTTAAATAAGCTAAGTATATAAGCCTAAGTGTTTTTCATGATTATTTTCTAAGTATAGTGTATAGTTTAATAATTATTTCATGTAATTAAATTAAACTATAGGTTATAATATTTAATTAAAGTATAACATGTTTTTAATTAAATAAGTTAAATACTTAGGTTAAAATATGTATTATTTTATATTAATAATATAACCTAAGTCATGTTAATTAATTAATTATATCCATGGTTTTAAAATAATTAATTAATTATAAGTCTTAAATATATAAATACTTAGGTTAAAATAATTTCATGATCATTAATAATTAAATAACCTAAGTCATGTTATTAAATTAATCACATCATTTTATTAATTTAATTTTAACATAAGTTCATAAACACAAAAAAAAACTAACATACACCATGAACCGGATCTAGACTAAAACATGAACCGGACATGAAATCGACACCGTACCCTGAACCAACTCGTGGTACCCCATGTTTCCCTTGCTTCCGTGGGACCCACACGCACCAACCAAGACCATATGGTCTTGGTGGTGGTCGGCTTGGCAAGTCGAAACCCATTCAGGTTCGGTTGCAGCCTACGGCCAAACAAACACCCCCTTAAAACAACCTTTTGATTGAATTTAACACCAAAACATGTTAGATCTATGCTTAATTATTATGTTTTTATAAAAACATCACATGTTCATAATTTATAAAAAGATTAAATCAAAAGAAAAGGTTTAAAAAGGTTTTATCGATTACATGGATCGATCAAGGATGAACAAACACGAACACTTGCACCAAAAACCAAGATCAAAATCAAACAAACACCCCTCCATGGTGTTTTATGGGTGGCGGCCAAAAGAGGAAACAAGGAAGAAGGAAGAAACTTTTTAGGGTTTTTGATAAAATCTTCTGTAAAAAAATGAGTAGTGTTTTTTCCCTTAACCCCCTTTTAGTAAAAATTGATGTGCTAAGCCCATCCCCCCCTTAATTTCGTGGTAATGGGGCCCACAAGGGGTAACCCGAATGTTTTCCGTGTCTAATTAATAAGTGTGTTCTCGTGTTCGTGTTTGTTCGTGTTTATTTGTGTTCGCGTTTTGTGTGTTCTCGTTAAAATAATTACCGTGACCTAATATATTTATTTACGCTCGTAATAAATATATATATATATACTTAATAATAATTCGTGATTTAATTACGTTCATGATTTCATGATCGCATGTTCGTGATTAATTATCGTCAAATAATTATTACGTGACCGTGCGTAGTAAATACTTATCGTGTTCTAACACGTACGTAATACGTAAAATCCTAACACGTAATCGTAATCATGCTATATTAGGAAAGTTTTAATCTAGTACGTACGATCTTAAGGGTACTATTCATGGTAAGAGCATGCGGGTTTTACAACTCTTCCCCCCTAAAAAGAATAATTCGTCCCCGAATTATAGATAACGTAACTGGAAGCAAAACATACCCGAATCAGACTAAAAAGGTATGCAAAAATAATGGAAATGAAGGCGACATGGTAGAAGGGAACGTGGAACGTGACATTTCTTGAAAAGACATGGAACGTGACGTGACTGAAAGGACATAACTAATTGATAAGAGAAAAACGGATAAAAGTTCGGATGAACTTGTCCGTTTCCAAGTGGCTTCCCTCTTGGAACGGTTCCTTCATAAGATCTTCACACGAATGATAAGTCTTGGTCCTCCTGACCTTGACTTGGAATACGAAGAAGTTCTTGGTTATTAACGTAATGTAGATCCCCTAAATTCGATCGAGGGAATAAGACTTAATCGTGTAAGAGTAACTGAAACGTTACGATGAAAGACAATCTGACTTGACTGTTAACTAGAAACGATGCGCGAGACATAAAGAAACGTAGTAAGTGAAAAATTTTGAACGTGATACGTGAAAAATTTTGAACGTGCTACGTGGAGATATGGCGAGTGTAGTATGATTAAACATATCGTGATCTATGATACGTGTAACATATCTTGATCATGATATGAGGAACGTGGAATGAACATGATATGTGAAAAATATCGTGAACATAGAATATAATGGCGGTATCGCCAAACCCTACAAAGTGAGACGTGGAATATGACGTAAAACGTCAATCTGATGATGGAGAGTTATATTAAACTTGGGTCTGGTCTCTCAAGTTCTTGCAAAACTTCCCAGATGAGAAAAATGAACGTAAAATCGTAAGCCAAGATACGATCATGAACGTAAATAGTGTCATGAAGGCGAGCGCGAAAGCAAGTCGTGAACTTAGAACAAGGACGTGGACGTAAACAAGGAGCACAATTGCGAATCTTTGTCTGACCCGATAACTGAGGGATTACCAAGTGATCGGATGAGCCTTGAATGTAACATGTCCGATAAATCTGTTTGTTCTGAAATCCTTACGGATGTAAGGATTCTGCAGACTTGATCAAACTTTTTGCAATAACCCAGATAGCATCATGCTTCATCTGAGTTTGCGTTAAACTAGTAACCAAAATCCGTGGAGATCTTGTCCCATTTCAATTCACAATTTCAGATGATGAAAACATCCCAGTCTGTTGGTGTCCTATCTTAACCTGTTTGTATGACAGGTATGAAGATATGAACGTAACTGTATCTTGCTTCATCGAACTTGATACATAGGAGTTTGCGTTATTCTGAGTCTCTAAATCTAGACTTCTCCTAGCGTAGGATTTCCTAGAACACCTAATGTAGTGTAGGGTTCTCTCCTTTACGCATAAGCTGAGTCATGGTAAGATTAACCATAAAACCCATGTGATTTAGTGTGTTACTGTAATCAAACAGAATTGATATTGGAAAAAATTTCCAGGGTAGAATTTCTCTTGTCATAGAATTTGCAACATAGTGCAGATAGGGTCTTCCTGTTCTTCTCTAGGCTTAGAGGAAATCAGGTTATCCTGAATGAGAACACTGATGAATTTGCTATGAGTTCCTGGAAACTCATTCTTATAATGCTGTTGGAGCATTGATGAGACTAATTCAAAATCATAAATCTAGCATGACCGAGTCGTGTACGAATAGCAGTCATGGACATGTCCTGCTGTTTCATTCGTCACTGTTGGCAGCATGATCATGAGTTCGATCTTGGAAAAGTGATTAACACCATACGGTTGATTGGACATGTTGTGAATATGTGGAGGACAATAACGGTCATGAATGGTGATATGTTTAAGTCGACGGTAGTCGACACATAATCTCATGGTACCATCCTTCTCCTTATAGGTTCTTCTGGAATGTATAGGAAGACTTTGGAATAATCAACTGGCTATGCGTAAAAGAATTTAGTAGTCGTGTCTTACGGACAGCTAGAAAATTTAGCAACCATGGCTAACAACGCACATGCTTGTAAAGCATAGATAATTTGTACAGATTTTCCTAATGGAAAATCGAGCTGAATGTATTCAGGAGCCTGAACATTACTGTACATAATTATGAATCGTAGCATGGTGTGTTGTTCATAGTACATAATTAGGATAAAATTCATCTCGTGTCTGTCCGAGGGAATGCGTTAGCAGCTTGGATCTCATCATTAAGCTGAAGGAAAGCCTTCATATAGGTGGGAATACGAAAGGCGTCCTTCATGGTCATGAATATATGAACCATGGTGAAAGAAATGAAAGTGACATCGGCAATGTGACAGTTCTCACTGATGTGCCGGTAATGGTATTGAAATTCTTGTGGCCTGATTAATACATGGCATAACCAAATGGATATACCCTTGGAGGGTACCCTGAATTTCTTAGAAATGTTCCATAGTTGGACGTGAGTCATGTGTCTTGACTCGTGTCTTGGAACTATAAGCATGACATATGTCTTGACTGGTGTCTTGACATGTGTCATCAGGAAGTATACGTGAGGCATGTTTCTTGACTGATGTCTTGACATGTGTCTCGAGATGTAATTCCATAGAACTACAATATTAGGTTATTATGCCAGACTTGGCAGATCGGTTGGACTACTGATCCTTTGTATGTCTGATCACGTCCGCGGCCGGAGCCTTGGTTGCGATTTCTAGGATAGTTTCTGTCATAGTAGTGGTTACTATCGTCCTGTCTGTCAGTTCCATGACGGTCATTCTCATGACCGTGATTCATGTAACTATTCAGCTGAGTGGCCGGCTGGTACCGGTTTGCACTCATATGGCTGAAATGATAGCTGAATGACGTGTGACATGTAACTAAGAATTAGGGACAATGATTGATGGGAATCGTCTGATGGTGAAGCATCTTCTCGTCCAATTGCTTTGCTCCGACGCCTTTGTCTTCGTCTAGTAGGATCTCCAGGTTGTGAACAGCATCCGCATCTCGTAGTGTCTCTGAACGTTAGCAGCAACAACCTTTAGTAACATCTCCAAGTTATGAGCGGTATCAGCAACCTTGTAGAATATCACCAATTGAACATACGCCTGAGATGATTTAGAATCAACTAGCGAATACTCGATAAGTATTGCAAGCGAGATACACATGGATTAAGGTATGTGAAATACACATGGAATACGGTACATGGAGTACACGTTGAATGCACATGAAATGATCGGCATGGGGTCGATCATTTGTCACGATTTAAGGAAAGTATACCGGTTAAACGGTTAGGAAAACCATCATGATAACCTGGCAGTATTAGCATAGGCATCATTCTGGTTATAACGGAAACGATAAAGTGTGGTTACACAAAATTCAACGATGATTTTCCTAACAGCATGATCAATGAAAACCAACCATGACTATCATGAAAGCATGATTCAATGAAATCTAACAATGTCTTGCAGGACAACGTAATTAACAAAAGAGGCGTAAAACATAATCAACATGAAGACGGAATTATCATGAAGAAACATGAAACCATCTATCACGAAGAAGTGTATAACATAATACGCATGAAACTGAAGTTAACCATGACAATATGAAAACATACTTGACATAAAAACATAATAACTTATGAGCGGACATAAAAATTTTTTTTATGCCAATTTAAATCATGAGAAAAATTTTATGCATGAAAAACAGTGCATGAATGCGTAATGTAGTTTATAAAACCTTTATATGTGCGAGGGAACGCCTATGGGTCGGTTCCAAAACAAAAGACATAGCGAGGGGACGCCTATGGGTCGGTCCCAAAGTTAAAAGTTTCGATAAAAGCACATGCGACTAAATAGGGCCAGTCCTGTACCAACCATTACTTAGTCATAATCCCTGCAACAATGATACATAAATAAATGAAACTCATTTGTTAAAACTTATCAGAAAAATTTTATTTGACTAATTATGAACTACTGGGGTTCAGTCCACATAGCCACAGTTCACGAGGAACATTATGCATGAAACAATGACACATAACTAAATATGAATGACGGTTATCCATCCGTATTAGTAAAACAATATCGATGAAAACATCAAGGTTAAAACCTCAAGGTGCTGAAAACGTCTTGGTTAAAAACTACAATGCGCTAAAAACATCAATACGTGGAATAGCAAACGTTGGCTTAGCAAGCTCCTGGTGACTATGCACGTCCTCCAGATGCTCGAGTCTTTCCTAGGGTACCTGCCGTTTTGGGACATGGAAAGGAAAGTAACGGCTGAGCAAAACACTCAGTGCACGGATATAGACATAGTATAAGTGACTAAAACATAAATAGAGACTTAATAGCAGCGGAAATGTATAAGTCCTGGAAAACCTGGAATATGTTCATAAAACTCGTTTTATAGTTTGAAAAGCCTTATGTTTATCTTATGAGAACTGTTTAACATATTTTACCATTAGCCAATATAGGTCATGAAAATCCACCGTGCATGAATACTTGGAGGGGTGACCTCATCATGCAAATTAGAGGGGCTGCCTTTAATTTAATATACTGGTTTTTGGGTAGGAGGGATCAGCTCCTTGTGAAGGATGCAAGGCACACACCGCATTCACCATGAAATCCTGAATAAAACATGTAACTAGGATGCACCCATACGCCCCACATGATAAATATAAATAAATGGCCAAAAGCTGAAGGGACGACACGAGCAATCACTCCACCGTGGTGAAGTCTAACATCAGTGCCTCTAATGTTATGGTTATGGTACCTCCATAACTAGGTGAAACTGGTCATGCATGTATATGGCTATAGGTAATCTTAATTAAACATAAGCAATCAAACTCATAACTTATACTACGGGAAAACAGTTGGATGCATACGGGGAAATCCTAATAAGGAAAGAATGTCCATACTGAAAGGATGGGAATCCGTACCTTATGTCAAGTGAACGAGAAAGATGAACTGCGAGGAATCCTACTTCCGAATCACTAGTGCTACATAAATACGTACATGAATAAGTACCTGCTTACTAAATACATAGCTGGTTTTATGTCATGTCTTAGCTTATTTTATGTGTTCTTACCATGTTTTACTGTTTAAAAGCCTTAAACTGTGTTAAATCTTATATTCTGTTTAATCTGATTAAGTATTTCTGGTATTTCATGTGTTATTATACTTACTGTGTAATAATAAGTAACTTTCCAAAAATAGCAGGTTTCCTAAAATAGAAAGTTTCCAAAAATAGAAAGTTTCCAAAATAGAAAGTTTCTAAAAATAGAAAGTTTCCAAAAATAGAAAGTTTCCAAAAATAGAAAGTTACCAAAAATAGAAAGTTTCCTAAAATAGAAAGTTTCCAAAAATAGAAAGTTTCCAAAAATAGATTTACTGCTTAAAACAGATAAGTTTCTAAAAATAGAAAGTTTCCATAAATAGATTTGCTGCCTTAATTAAATAAGTTTCCATAAATAGATTAGCTGCCTTAAATAAATATGTTTCTAAAAATAGCTAGTTTCCATAAATAGATTAGCTGCCTTATTTAATTAAGTTTCTAAAAATAGCTGGTTTCCATAAATAGATTAGTTGCCTTATTTAATTAAGTTTCTAAAAATAGAAAGTTCCCATAATTAGAAATAAGCTGGTTAAATAAGCTAAGTATATAAGCCTAAGTGTTTTTCATGATTATTTTCTAAGTATAGTGTATAGTTTAATAATTATTTCATGTAATTAAATTAAACTATAGGTTATAATATTTAATTAAAGTATAACATGTTTTTAATTAAATAAGTAAAATACTTAGGTTAAAATATGTATTATTATATATTAATAATATAACCTAAGTCATGTTAATTAATTAATTATATCCATGGTTTTAAAATAATTAATTAATTATAAGTCTTAAATATATAAATACTTAGGTTAAAATAATTTCATGATCATTAATAATTAAATAACCTAAGTCATGTTATTAAATTAATCACATCATTTTATTAATTTAATTTTAACATAAGTTCATAAACACAAAAAAAAACTAACATACACCATGAACCGGATCTAGACTAAAACATGAACCGGACATGAAATCGACACCGTACCCCGAACCAACTCTGGGTACCCCGTGTTTCCCTTGCTGCCGTGGGACCCACACGCACCAACCAAGACCATATGGTCTTGGTGGTGGTCGGCTTGGCAAGCCGAAACCCATTCGGGTTCGGTTGCAGCCTGCGGCCAAACAAACACCCCCTTAAAACAACCTTTTGATTTAATTTAACACCAAAACATGTTAGATCTATGCTTAATTATTATGTTTTTTATAAAAACATCACATGTTCATAATTTATAAAAAGATTAAATCAAAAGAAAAGGTTTAAAAAGGTTTTACTGATTACATGGATCGATCAAGGATGAACAAACACGAACACTTGCACCAAAAACCAAGATCAAAATTAACAAACACCCCTCCATGGTGTTTTATGGGTGGCGGCCAAAATAGGAACCAAGGAAGAAGGAAGAAACTTTTTAGGGTTTTTGATAAAATCTTTTGTAAAAAAATGAGTAGTGTTTTTCCCCTTAACCCCCTTTGAGTAAAAATTGATGGGATAAGCCCATCCTCCCCCTTAATTTCGTGGTAATGGGTCCCACAAGGGGTAACCCGAATGTTTTCTGTGTCTAATTAGTAAGTGTGGTCTCGTGTTCGTGTTTTACGTGTTTGTTCGTGTTTATTTGTGTTCGCGTTTTGTGTGTTCTCGTTAAAATAATTATCGTGACCTAATATATTTATTTACGCTCGTAATAAATATATATATATACTTAATAATAGTTCGTGATTTAATTACGTTCATGATTTCATGATCGCATGTTTGTGATTAATTATCGTCAAATAATTATTACGTGACTGTGCGTAGTAAATACTTATCGTGTTCTAACACGTACGTAATACGTAAAATCCTAACACGTAATCTTAATCATGCTATATTAGGAAAGTTTTAATCTAGTACGTACGATCTTAAGGGTACTATTCATGGTAAGAGCATGCGGGTTTTACAACTCTTCCCCCCTAAAAAGAATAATTCGTCCCCGAATTATAGATAACGTAACTGGAAGCAAAACATACCCGAATCAGACTGGAAAGGTATGCAAAAATAACGGAAATGAAGGCCACATGGTAGAAGGGAACGTGGAACGTGACATTTCTTGAAAAGACATGGAACGTGACGTGACTGAAAGGACATAACTAATTGATAAGAGAAAAACGGATAAAAGTTCGGATGAAGTTGTCCGTTTCCAAGTGGCTTCCCTCTTGGAACGGTTCCTTCATAAGATCTTGACACGAATGATAAGTTTTGGTCCTCCTGACCTTGACTTGGAATACGAAGAAGTTCTTGGTTATTAACGTAATGTAGATCCCCTAAATTCGATCGAGGGAATAAGACTTAATCGTGTAAGAGTAACTGAAACGTTACGTTGAAAGACAATCTGACTTAACTGTTAACTAGAAACGATGCGCGAGACATAAAGAAACGTAGTACGTGAAAAATTTTGAACGTGATACGTGAAAAATTTTGAGCGTGCTACGTGGAGATATGGCGAGTGTAGTATGATTAAACATATCGTGATCCATGATACGTGTAACATATCTTGATCATGATATCAGGAACGTGGATTGAACATGATATGTGAAACATATCGTGAACATAGAATATAATGGCGGTATCGCCAAATGCTACAAAGTGATACGTGGAATATGACGTGAAACGTCAATCTGATGATGGAGAGTTATACTAAACTTGGGTCTGGTCTCTCAAGTTCTTGCAAAACTTCCCAGATGAGAAAAATGAACGTAAAATCGTAAGCCAAGATACGATCATGAACGTAAATAGTGTCATGAACGCGAGTGCGAAAGCAAGTCGTGAACTTACAACAAGGACGTGGACGTAAACAAGGAGCACAATTGCGAATCTTTGTCTGACCCGATAACTGAGGGATTACCAAGTGATCGGATGAGCCTTGAATGTAACATGTCCGATAAATCTGTTTGTTCTGAAATCCTTATGGATGTAAGGATTCTGCAGACTTGATCAAACTGTTTGCAATAACCCAGATAGCATCATGCTTCATCTGAGTTTGCGTTAAACTGGTAACCAAAATCCGTGGAGATCTTGTCCCATTTCAATTCACAATTTCAGATGATGAAAACATCCCAGTCTGTTGGTGTCCTATCTTAACCTGTTTGTATGACAGGTATGAAGATATGAACGTAACTGTATCTTGCTTCATCGAACTTGATACATAGGATTTTGCGAAATTCTGAGTCTCTAAATCTAGAATTCTCCTAGCGTAGGATTTCCTAGAACACCTAATGTAGTGTAGGGTTCTCTCCTTTACGCATAAGCTGAGTCATGGTAAGATTAACCATAAAACCCATGTGATTCAGTGTGTTACTGTAATCAAACAGAATTGATATTGGAAAAAATTTCCAGGGTAGAATTTCTCTTGTCATAGAATTTGCAACATAGTGCAGATAGGGTCTTCCTGTTCTTCTCTAGGCTTAGAGGAAATCAGGTTATCCTCAATGAAAACACTGATGAATTTGCTATGAGTTCCTGGAAACTCATTCTTATAATGCAGTTGGAGCATTGATGAGACTAATTCAAAATCATAAATCTAGCATGACCGAGTCGTGTACGAATAGCAGTCATGGACATGTCGTGCTGTTTCATTCGTCACTGTTGGCAGCATGATCATGAGTTCGATCTTGGAAAAGTTATTAACACCACACGGTTGATTGGACATGTTGTGAATATGTGGAGGAGAATAACGGTCATGAATGGTGATTTGTTTAAGTCGACGGTAGTCGACACATAATCTCATGGTACCATCCTTCTCCTTGTAGGTTCTTCTAGAATGTATAGGAAGACTTTAGAATATCAACTGGCTATGCGTAAAAGAATTTAGTGGTCGTGTCTTACTGACAGCTAGAAAATTTAGCAACCATGGCTAACAACGCACATGCTTGTAAAGCATAGATAATTTGTACAGATTTTCCTGATGGAAAATCGAGCTAAATGTATTCAGGAGCCTGAACATTACTGTACATAATTATGAATCATAGCATGGTGTGCTGTTCATAGTACATAATTAGGATAAAATTCATCTCGTGTCTGTCCGAGGGAATGCGTTAGCAGCTTGGATCTCATCATTAAGCTGAAGGAAAGCCTTCATATACGTGGGAATACGAAAGGCGTCCTTCATGGTCATGAATATATGAACCATGGTGAAAGAAATGAAAGTGACATCGGCAATGTGACAGTTCTCACTGATGCGCCGGTAATGGTATTGAAATTCTTGTGGCCTGATTAATACATGGCACAACCAAATGGATATACCCTTGGAGGGTACCCTGAATTTCTTAGAAATGTTCCATAGTTGGACGTGAGTCATGTGTCTTGACTCGTGTCTTGGAACGATAAGCATGACATATGTCTTGACTGGTGTCTTGACATGTGTCATCAGGAAGTATACGTGAGGCATGTTTCTTGACTGATGTCTTGACATGTGTCTCGAGACGTAATTCCATAGTAGTGGTTACTATCGTCCTGTCTGTCAGTTCCATGACGGTCATTCTCATGACCGTGATTCATGTAACTATTCAGCTGAGTGGCCGGCTGGTACCGGTTTGCACTCATATAGCTGAAATGACAGCCGAATGACGTGTGCCATGTAACTAAGAATTAGGGATAATGATTGATGGGAATCGTCTGATGGTGAAGCATCTTCTCGTCCAATTGATTTGCTCTGACGCCTTTGTCTTCGCCTAGTAGGATCTCCAGGTTGTGAACAACATCCGCATCTCATAGCGTCTCCGAACGTCAGCAGCATCAACCTTTAGTAACATCTCCAAGTTATGAGCGGTATCAGCAACCTTGTAGAATATTAGCAATTGAACATACGCCTGAGATGATTTAGAATCAACTAGCGAATACTCGAGAAGTATTGCAAGCGAGATACACATGGATTAAGGTATGTGAAATACACATGGAATACGGTACATGGTGTACACGTTGAATGCACATGAAATGATCGGTATGGGGTTGATCATTTGTCATGATTTAAGGAAAGTATACCGGTTAAACGGTTAGGAAAACCATCATGATAACCTGGCAGTTTTAGCATAGACATCATTCTGGTTATAACGGAAACGTTAAAGTGTGGTTACACAAAATTCAACGATGATTTTCCTGACAGCATGATCAATGAAAACCAACCATGACTATCATGAAAGCATGATTCAATGAAATCTAACAATGTCTTGCAGGACAACGTAATTAACAAAAGAGGCGTAAAACATAATCAAGATGAAGACGGAATTATCATGAAGAAACATGAAACCATCTATCACGAAGAAGTGTATAACATAATCAACATGAAACTCAAGTTAACCATGACAATATGAAAACATACTTGACATAAAAACATAATAACTTACGAGGGGACATAAAATTTTTTTTTTATGCCAATTTAAATCATGAGAAAAATTTTATGCATGAAAAACAGTGCATGAATGCGTAATGTAGTTTATAAAACCTTTATATGTGCGAGGGAACGCCTATGGGTCGGTTCCAAAACAAAAGACATAGCGAGGGGACGCCTATGGGTCGGTCCCAAAGTTAAAAGTTTCGATAAAAGCACATGCGACTAAATAGGGCCAGTCTTGTACCAACCATTACTTAGTCATAATCCCTGCAACAATGATACATAAATAAATGAAACTCATTTGTTAAAACTTATCAGAAAAATTTTATGTGACTAATTATGAACTATTGGGGTTCAGTCCACATAGCCACAGTTCACGAGGAACATTATTCATGAAACAATGACACATAACTAAATATGAATGACGGTTGTCCATCCATATTAGTAAAACAATATCGATGAAAACATCAAGGTTAAAACCTCATGGTGCTGAAAACGTCATGGTTAAAAACAACAATGCGCTAAAAACATCAATACGTGGAATAGCAAACGTTGGCTTAGGAAGCTCCTGGTGACTACCCACTAGTCACAGGTCGAGTTTTAGAGCCTACAGGTCGAAGCCTTGGCTTTGATACCATAATTGTAACACCCCATTTTGATAATGGAATGTCACGCGTAATTATGGCGTGTCATCAAAGCATACAAGGATAAATGTATAAAACATTACATGACCATAGGGATAACTGGAATCAAACATCGGTTCCCAAACATAAGCCCAAAACATAATAAAGCAAAAGAAAATGAATGAAAGACTAAGCAAGCATAAGTATATGAAGGCAAAAAGGAAAAGAAGTCTCTAGCAGCTTCCATCCTATGCACGTCCTCCAGATGCTCGAGTCTTTCCTAGGGTACCTGCCGTTTTGGGACATGGAAAGGAAAGTAACGGCTGAGCAAAACCCTCAGTGCACGGATATAGACATAGTATAAGTGACTAAAACATAAATAGAGACTTAATAGCAGCGGAAATGTATAAGTCCTGGAAAACCTGGAATATGTTCATAAAACTGGTTTTATAGTTTGAAAAGCCTTATGTTTATCTTATGAAAACTGTTTAACATATTTTACCATTAGCTAATATAGGTCATGAAAATCCACCGTGCATGAATACTTGGAGGGGTGACCTCATCATGCAAATTATAGGGGCTGCCTCTAATTTAATATACTGGTTTTTGGGTAGGAGGGATCAGCTCCTTGTGAAGGATGCAAGGCACACACCGCATTCACCATGAAATCCTGAATAAAACATGTAACTAGGATGCACCCATACGCCCCACATGATAAATATAAATAAATGGCCAAAAGTTGAAGGGACGCCACGAGCAATCACTCCGCCGTGGTGAAGTCATAACATCAGTGCCTCTAATGTTATGGTTATGGTACCTCCATAACTAGGTGAAACTGGTCATGCATGTATATGGCTATAGGTAATCTTAATTAAACATAAGCAATCAAACTCATAACTTATACTACGGGAAAACAGTTGGCTGCATACGGGGAAATCCTAATAAGGAAAGAATGTCCATACTGAAAGGACGGGAATCCGTACCTTATGTCCAGTGAACGAGAAAGACGAACTGCGAGGAATCCTACTTCCGAATCACTAGTGCTACATAAATACGTACATGAATAAGTACCTGCTTACTAAATACATAGCTCGTTTTATGTCATGTCTTAGCTTATTTTATGTGTTCTTACCATGTTTTACTGTTTAAAAGCCTTAAACTGTGTTAAATCTTATATTATGTTTAATCTGATTAAGTATTTCTGGTATTTCATGCGTTATTATACTTACTGTGTAATAATAAGTAACTTTCCAAAAATAGCAGGTTTCCTAAAATAGAATGTTTTCAAAAATAGAAAGTTTCCAAAAATAGAAAGTTTCCAAAAATAGAAAGTTTCCAAAAATAGAAAGTTACCAAAAATAGAAAGTTTCCAAAAATAGAAAGTTTCCAAAAAGAGAAAGTTTCCAAAAATAGAAAGTTTCCAAAAATAGATTTACTGCTTAAAATAGATAAGTTTCTAAAAATAGAAAGTTTCCATAAATAGATTTGCTGCCTTAATTAAATAAGTTTCCATAAATAGATTAGCTGCCTTAAATAAATAAGTTTCTAAAAATAGCTGGTTTCCATAAATAGATTAGCTGCCTTATTTAATTAAGTTTCTAAAACTAGCTGGTTTCCATAAATAGATTAGCTGCCTTATTTAATTAAGTTTCTAAAAATAGAAAGTTTCCATAATTAGAAATAAGCTGGTTAAATAAGCTAAGTATATAAGCCTAAGTGTTTTTTCATGATTATTTTCTAAGTATAGTGTATAGTTTAATAATTATTTCATGTAATTAAATTAAACATAGGTTATAATATTTAATTAAAGTATAACATGTTTTTAATTAAATAAGTTAAATACTTAGGTTAAAATATGTATTATTATATATTAATAATATAACCTAAGTCATGTTAATTAATTAATTATATCCATGGTTTTAAAATAATTAATTAATTATAAGTCTTAAATATATAAATACTTAGGTTAAAATAATTTCATGATCATTAATAATTAAATAACCTAAGTCATGTTATTAAATTAATCACATCATTTTATTAATTTAATGTTAACATAAGTTCATAAACACAAAAAAAAACTAACATACACCATGAACCGGATCTAGACTAAAACATGAACCGGACATGAAATCGACACCGTACCCCGAACCAACTCGGGGTACCCCGTGTTTCCCTTGTTGTCGTGGGACCCACACGCACCAACCAAGAACATATGGTCTTGGTGGTGGTCGGCTTGGCAAGCCAAAACCCATTCGGGTTCGGTTGCAGCCTGCGACCAAACAAACACCCCCTTAAAACAACCTTTTGATTTAATTTAACACCAAAACATGTTAGATCTATGCTTAATTGTTATGTTTTTATAAAAACATCACATGTTCATAATTTATAAAAATATTAAATCAAAAGAAAAGGTTTAAAAAGGTTTTACCGAATACATGGATCGATCAAGGATGAACAAACACGAACACTTGCACCAAAAACCAAGATCAAAATCAAACAAACACCCCTCCATGGTGTTTTATGGGTGGCGGCCAAAAGAGGAACCAAGGAAGAAGGAAGAAACTTTTTAGGGTTTTTGATAAAATCTTCTATAAAAAAATGAGTAGTGTTTTTCCCCTTAACCCCCTCTTAGTAAAAATTATGGGCTAAGCCCATCCTTCCCCTTAATTTCGTGGTAATGGGGCCCACAAGGGGTAACCCGAATGTTTTCCGTGTCTAATTAATAAGTGTGTTTTCGTGTTCGTGTTTTACGTGTTTGTTCGTGTTTATTTGTGTTCGCGTTTTGTGTGTTCTCGTTAAAATAATTACCGTGACCTAATATATTTATTTACTCTCGTAATATATATATATATATATATATACTTAATAATATTTCCTGTTTTAATTACGTTCATGATTTCATGATCGCATGTTCGTGATTAATTATCGTCAAATAATTATTACGTGACCGTGCGTAGTAAATACTTATCGTGTTCTAACACGTACGTAATACGTAAAATCCTAACACGTAATCGTAATCATGCTATATTAGGAAAGTTTTAATCTAGTACGTACGATCTTAAGGGTACTATTCATGGTAAGAGCATGCGGGTTTTACACTATGTCAGCTCATTTCTTACCGATCCGCAAGGAAGATTCGGTCAGTAAACTCGCCGATACTTACAAGAAGGAGATCATGAGACTTCATGGTGCTCCATCCAGCATCATCTAGGACAGAGATCCTCGTTTCACTTCACGATTTTGGAGGAGTCTGCAGAAAGCTTGGGGTATAAAACTTAAGCTTAGCACGGATTTTCATCCTCAAACAGACGGGCAATCGGAGCGAACGATTCAGACATTAGAAGACATGTTGAGGTCATGTGCGTTGGAATAGACGGGAGATTGGGACGATTACATCTGTCTGGTAGGCACACAAGTATTAAGTGTGCTCCATTTGAGATGTTGTATGGCAGGAAGTGTCGCGCCCCAATCTGCTAGGATCAGGTTGGTGAGCGAACACTAGAAGGACTAGAAACGATAGAGTTAACCAACGAGAAGGTTGCAGTAGCTAAGCAGAAGTTGCAAGAAGCACAGTCACGTCAGAAGAGTTATGCCGACAAGCATCATTGGGATTTACATTTTAACGTAGGAGATCACGTCTTCCTTAAGGTATCGCCGGCACGTGGTGTTAGAGGTTTTGGAATTAAAAGGGAAGCCCAGTCCTCGATTCATCGGAGCGTTTGATGTCATTGAGCGAGTCGATGAAGTATCTTATCGTTTAGCGTTACCTTCGCAGCTTTATCATGTTCACGATATTTTCCATGTGTCCTTACTCAGAGGGTACACGTATCATCCCCTTCACATGGTTCAGTATCCATTGGAACAGATTCGTGAAGATCTTACCTTCATAGAGTAACTCGAACGAGTTCTTGACAGACAAGAACGAGTCATGTGGAGGAAGACGATTCCATTCGTCAAAATCCTTTGGAGGGATCAAAATCCTTAGGAGTCTATCCGGGCTTCTTACCCTCATTTCAAGTTTTGAATTCGGGTATGTTCCTCTTTTCCAGTTTATGTTATCTATAATTCGGGGATGAATTATTCTTTTTAGGGGGGAGAGTTGTAAAACCCGCATGCTTTTACCATGAACAGTACATATATAATCGTACGTACATGATTAGAACTTTACTTTTATAGCACGTTATGTTTCACGAATAGGAATTACAAGTATTAAGTACGTATTATTACAAGATAAGTATTTAATACGTATTAAGACATGATAATTATTATCAACAATAATTATAATCACAAACATGGAAATCATGAACGTAATTAATCACGAACCTATTATTATGTATTTACGTAATAATTATTACGATCACGTATAAATATGTATTACGACACGAACGATAAATAAATAAATCACGTAAACATGACCCGAGAACACGTAAATAATTAGAAGACGAAAAAACAACGGGTTTCCCCTTGTGGGCCCCACCTAGCCGTGGCAAGAAACCAAAAAAGGGGCCAAGCCCACTTTTTTTTTACTAAATAAGAAAAGAAGGGAGAACATGTCTTCACTTTACAGAAGAATTAGAAAATAACAAAAACCCTAGGTCTCCTTTATCTCTCCCTTTGGCCGCCGAGTATAACACCACCAAAAGGGGTGTTCGTTGATTTTTGGTTGATCCAATTCAAGCAAGGTCGTTCATGTTATTGTTTCTTTTGTTTCACGCATCGGTAATTCCTTAAACATTTTTCTTTTTAATTGTTTATTAGATCTAGAATACATGAAAACAAGAGTTATTAAAAACTATTAATAAACATGTAGATCTAAACATGGGGGTTAAAAACATGGGATTTAAGGGGTGTTTTGGTTCGGCCGACGCACACAAACCGAGAGCCGAAGCTCTTGGTCTGTCTCATGTGACCACAACCAAGACCTACGGGTCTCGGTGTTGGTTTTGTGGCTCGGCAGAAGGCAAAGCAAGGGACCCCGACGCATGTCGGGGTTGGCCTTGTGGTCGTTGGCGGTCTCGACTGAAAAACAAGGGCACCACCGGCTTAAGCCGGTGGCGGTTTGACATAAACCGTGGCAACCGGTCAAGCCGGTTCGCCACAATTAAGGGTTGTTTGGTCCGGTTCAAGGGTAACACGGACCGGTTCATGACATGTTTAGTTTTAAAAGACGGGTTCGGTTCATGATTTATTTTTACAAGTTAATTATTTTTACAAGATAAATAATTACAAGATTTATTAAATTAATTTAACATGCTATATAATTAATTTAATTTAGACATGACTTAGGTTAATTATTATTAGTAATAATACATGATTTTAACCTAAGTATTTTTTGATTTAATTTTAGACTAAAGTAATTAATTAATTATTAAAACATGGCATATAATTAATTAATTTCCATGACTTAGGTTATATTAATAATAAATATTAATACATGTTTTAACCTAAGTATTATTTACCTTTTATTTAATTAAATCATGTTATATTTAATTAAATCTTATAACCTATAGTTTATTTAATTTACATGTAATAATTAATAAACTATACTATTAATCACATGACTTAGAATATTAATCAATAAAACTTAAGCTTATATTATTAGCTTATTAATCCAGCTTATTTCTAAATATGGAAACTTTCTATTTTTAGAAACTTATCTATTTAAGCAGCTAATCTATTTATGGAAACTTTCTATTTTTAGAAATTTATCTATTTTAAGCAGTTAATCTATTTATGGAAACTTTCTATTTTTAGAAACTTATTTATTTTAGGCAGCTATTCTATTTTTGGAAACTTTCTATTTTAGAAACTTTCTAGTTTTGGAAACTTTCTATTTTAGGAAACTTTCTATTTTTGGAAACTTTCTATTTATTGGAAACCTACTATTTTTAGAAAGTTACTTATTATTACACAACAAGTATAATAATACAAGAAATACAAGTAATACTTAATCAGAATAGACAGAATACATGATAAACACAACATAACGTTAAATCAGTAAAACATGACATGAACATATAAAACAAGCTAAGACATGATATAAAACCAGTTATGTACTCAGTAATCAGAATAATTATACACGTATTTTATTATGTAGCATTAGTGATATCGAAGTAGTACTCTCTTCCGTTCGTCTTTTTCGTTCACTGGACACAAGGTATGGATTCTCCGTCCTTTCATTATGGACATTCTTTCCTTATTAGGATTTCCCCATTCTTTCCTTATTAGGATTTCAACGTATGCAGCCAAATGTTTTCCCAGTATATGTTTTATATGTTTTGATTTGCTTATGTTTATTTAAATGCCTAAGCCATATGCATGCATGACCAGTTTCACCTAGTTATGGAGGTACCATAACCATAACATTGGAGGCACCAGTGTTATGATTTCACCACGGCGGAGTGATAGCTCGTGGTGTCCCTTCAGCTTTTGGCCATATTATTATGTTATCATGTGGGGCGTATGGGTGCATCATAGGTTACATGTTTTACAGATTATTTAGGTGAATGTGGTGTGTGCCTTGCATCCTTCACAAAGAGCTGATCCCTCCTACCCAAACTTATATTAATTATAGCAGCCCCTCTAATTGCATGACGAGGTCACCCTCTAAGTATTCATGCACGTTGATATTTCATGACCTATATTGGCTAATGGTAAACATATTAAACAGTTTTTATAAGATAAACATAAGACTTTACAAATTATAAAACCAGTTTTACTAAGTTACGTCAGGTTTTCCAGGACATACTCAATTCTGCTGCTATATGTTGTATATGCTTATGTTATTCATTCTATGCTTGTACATCCGTGCACTGAGCGTTATGGCCGTTTTCCTTTCATGTTCCCAAAACGGCAGGTACTCAGGGACGCTCGTAGACTTTAAGCGTACGTGCATATGGATTGGAAGCTTCCTAGCCTTCACTACTTTATGCATTTATTCATACTTTTGATACTCATTTCCGTGGACATTCTTTTGTCCTTTTCCTTTACAATACTTATGTTTGTGTGTGATGAGCTTTTACTTTGGGGTACCGATGTTTGTTTCCGGTATTTCCTTTATGGTCATGTAATGTTTAAGACATTTATCCTTGTTTGCTTTGATGACACGCCTTAATCACGCGTGACATTCCATTTACCAAAATGGGGTGTTACAACGTCTCATATTAGCCTAATTTGTTTTCATGTATTCTTGAAAATCGTTTGACGAACAATTTTGATTAGAATTAAAGTTCCCCTTGTGGGCCCCACCTAGCCGTGGCAAGAAACCAAAAAAGGGGCCAAGCCCACTTTGTTTTTTTACTAAATAAGAAAAGAAGGGAGAACATGTCTTCACTTTACAGAAGAATTAGAAAATAACAAAAACCCTAGGTCTCCTTTATCTCTCCCTTTGGCCGCCGAGTATAACACCACCAAAAGGGGTGTTCGTTGATTTTTGGTTGATCCAATTCAAGCAAGGTCGTTCATGTTATTGTTTCTTTTGTTTCACGCATCGGTAATTCCTTAAACATTTTTCTTTTTAATTGTTTATTAGATCTGGAATACATGAAAACAAGAGTTATTAAAAACTATTAATAAACATGTAGATCTAAACATGGGGGTTAAAAACATGGGGTTTAAGGGGTGTTTTGGTTCGGCCGACGCACACAAACCGAGAGCCGAAGCTCTCGGTCTGTCTCGTTTGACCACAACCACGACCTACGGGTCTCGGTGTTGGTTTTGTGGCTCGGCAGAAGGCAAAGCAAGGGACCCCGATGCATGTCGGGGTTGGCCTTGTGGTCGTTGGCGGTCTCGACTGAAAAACAAGGGCACCACCGGCTTAAGCCGGTGGCGGTTTGACATAAACCGTGGCAACCGGTCAAGCCGGTTCGCCACAATTAAGGGTTGTTTGGTCCGGTTCAAGGGTAACACGGACCGGTTCATGACATGTTTAGTTTTAAAAGACGGGTTCGGTTCATGATTTATTTTTACAAGTTAATTATTTTTACAAGATAAATAATTACAAGATTTATTAAATTAATTTAACATGCTATATAATTAATTTAATTTAGACATGACTTAGTTTAATTATTATTAGTAATAATACATGATTTTAACCTAAGTATTTTTTGATTTAATTTTAGACTAAAGTAATTAATTAATTATTAAAACATGGCATATAATTAATTAATTTCCATGACTTAGGTTATATTAATAATAAATATTAATACATGTTTTAACCTAAGTATTATTTACCTTTTATTTAATTAAATCATGTTATATTTAATTAAATCTTATAACCTATAGTTTATTTAATTTACATGTAATAATTAATAAACTATACTATTAATCACATGACTTAGAATATTAATCAGTAAAACTTAAGCTTATATTATTAGCTTATTAATCCAGCTTATTTCTAAATATGGAAACTTTCTATTTTTAGAAACTTATCTATTTAAGCAGCTAATCTATTTATGGAAACTTTCTATTTTTAGAAATTTATCTATTTTAAGCAGTTAATCTATTTATGGAAACTTTCTATTTTTAGAAACTTATTTATTTTAGGCAGCTATTCTATTTTTGGAAACTTTCTATTTTAGAAACTTTCTAGTTTTGGAAACTTTCTATTTTAGGAAACTTTCTATTTTTGGAAACTTTCTATTTATTGGAAACCTGCTATTTTTAGAAAGTTACTTATTATTACATAACAAGTATAATAATACAAGAAATACAAGTAATACTTAATCAGAATAGACAGAATACATGATAAACACAGCATAACGTTAAATCAGTAAAACATGACATGAACATATAAAAAAAGCTAAGACATGATATAAAACCAGTTATGTACTCAGTAATCAGAATAATTATACACGTATTTTATTATGTAGCATTAGTGATATCGAAGCAGTACTCTCTTCCGTTCGTCTTCTTCGTTCACTGGACACAAGGTATGGATTCTCCGTCCTTTCATTATGGACATTCTTTCCTTATTAGGATTTCCCCATTCTTTCCTTATTAGGATTTCAACGTATGCAACCAAATGTTTTCCCAGTATATGTTTTATATGTTTTGATTTGCTTATGTTTAATTAAATGCCTAAGCCATATGCATGCATGACCAGTTTCACCTAGTTATGGAGGTACCATAACCATAACATTGGAGGCACCAGTGTTATGATTTCACCACGGCGGAGTGATAGCTCGTGGCGTCCCTTTAGCTTTTGGCCATATTATTATGTTATCATGTGGGGCGTATGGGTGCATCCTAGGTTACATGTTTTACAGATTATTTAGGTGAATGTGGTGTGTGCCTTGCATCCTTCACAAAGAGCTGATCCCTCCTACCCAAACTTATATTAATTATAGCAGCCCCTCTAATTGCATGACAAGGTCACCCTCTAAGTATTCATGCACGTTGATATTTCATGACCTATATTGGCTAATGGTAAACATATTAAACAGTTTTTATAAGATAAACATAAGGCTTTACAAATTATAAAACCAGTTTTACTAAGTTACGTCAGGTTTTCCAGGACATACTCAATTCTGCTGCTATATGTTGTATATGCTTATGTTATTCATTCTATGCTTGTACATCCGTGCACTGAGCGTTATGGCCGTTTTCCTTTCATGTTCCCAAAACGGCAGGTACTCAGGAAAGATCGTAGACTTTAAGCGTACGTGCATATGGATTGGAAGCTTCCTAGCCTTCACTACTTTATGCATTTATTCATACTTTTGATACTCATTTCCGTGGACATTGTTTTGTCCTTTTCCTTTACAATACTTATGTTTGTGTGTGATGAGCTTTTACTTTGGGGTACCGATGTTTGTTTCCGGTATTTCCTTTATGGTCATGTAATGTTTAAGACATTTATCCTTGTATGCTTTGATGACACGCCTTAATCACGCGTGACATTCCATTTACCAAAATGGGGTGTTACAACGTCTCATATTAGCCTAATTTGTTTTCATGTATTCTTGAAAATCGTTTGACGAACAATTTTGATTAGAATTAAAGTTCCCTTGGTTTTAATTATTTCTTTGAAAATTTCCTTGATTACCACTCGAAAAATTGTTTCCTTGATTGTTGTTGTTTGAAAAATTCGAGTTTTGATTGTTGTTATTATCTCAATTTTGCCAATTCAAATTATGACCTTGATTATAACCTCCTTGATTCAAAAAATTTATTTGATGATTATTTCCTTCAAAAGTGTTTCGGATTTGATTAGAAAAATTGTTGCCTTGGTTAAAATTTCCTTGTGATGGACCCGCGTTATTTTGATTTTGAAAATTGTTCTTCAACGCGTATACACTCGACGTTTGGCCATCCGTATCCGCACACTCGTAATAATTATGAGGTCCATCTCACAACGTACAGGATGCCTCAACCGCTTTCACCGTAGCGGGAGCGTCTTTCTTTTGCATCTCAATGAGAAAAGACGTAAACACATTCGTCAATTTATCGACTTTCGCATCAACCCTCTCAATGTCGCGATTAGAATTACTAACATTGGTGACATTGGCAACACTTGGTACGTTGCGGAGTTGGTAAACCTTATATCGATTCTCGATAATCATTAATGCATCTTTCGGAGTTTTACACAAAAAGTTGCCACCGGCAGCGGAGTTCAACGAAAAATGTCATCTTAGACGGTGGGAAAAAATGATTAACGAACTTGGAAACGAGATCCTTCCACGTAAATATGGAATTAGGTGGCTCTTTCTCGTACCAATCCTTGGGGGCACCATCGAGCGAGTAAGGAAAAAGCATAAGCTTGACGACATCGGTGTCGACATTCTTAAACTTGCTTGTGGCGAAAAGGCGATCAATATTCGAATATGGTCGTGAGGATTATCCGCCTCACGACCTCGAAACTTCATAGCTTGTATCAATGAAAGCATTCCGCTCTTAATCTCAAAATTCTCCGCTTCGATGGCGGGAATAACGATCGCGTCTCCATAACCCTCGGTGGGCGCTTGGAGCAATTCCATCATCGAACGATTTCCGGCCATCTCGTCTACGATCTCTTTAACAACGATATTAGGAACGTCGGTTTCTAAATCTCGTCTACGTCGTCGATTTCTTCGATTTCGATTGCGTCGATTTGAAGCGTCGCTAGAACTAGAATGATCCTTCGATCGAGTATGCATGCACTAAGCGTAGAATGGGGGGTAGCAAAGAAGATTCTTTTTGGGGTTTTTCGTTTTTTCAATTTTTTTGTTTTTGATGGTTTTTTTATTTTTTTGGATTTTTGGTGTATAAAGTAGACTCAAATCTACAAATATCTCCTCGAATCAATTTCTCGATTAAAGGAGCCTCAAGGAATGAAAACGATCACGTGGGGTGAACGCCTTCGATGACTTTAGAATGTTGGTGGAACACCAAAACGTTCAAGAGGGTTTAATCTTGAAAACAAGCAAATATATATGAAACTTAGATAATACTTGGGTGGCAAACCCTCGATTAGCCTTCTTTCTCAAAACACGCACAAGCAACCGGGGGAAACGAGGTGGCGCTAGGCGCTAAGTACTTAAGAGCCTTTTTCCCTTAGGTCGTGAAATACAACCGCCTTATACCCACCTTATAGTTTTTGTTAATCAAAATTAAGCCTCACGAAAGTATTTATCTATTTTCCCTTTAGACTTTTGCTTTGGATTCGAATACAATAATTGAGTGATGAAATCCCAATTAAGGTTGCGTTTTCACACTTTTGGAGATATTATAAATTTATTGTGATACGTATACACTATATTAATAATATTCACAAGAAAAACGAAAATGATTATATCTACAATATAGTAAAAAGATTGTTTTGTGTTTAGTTTAGGAAAACTAAACACGATTGATTTGGATACTATAATATAATAAGAAAAAATAACAAAAATGAGTATGTACGTTATTTACGCTTTCCAAAAATTGAAAATCAAAACCGCATTACTCACACAAACACGATATATATATGGCACACAAAGCACCTCCCCGGAAGCGACGCCAAAATTGATTTACGTATTTCTATATCCTGTTTGGAAAAAGGAAGATAAAGCGAGCAAGTATTAATTCTTACGATTTAGGAAAATCGTAAAACCGATAAATGTGAGTTCGTTCTCGGCGGAGGTGTGTATATGTTAGCCAATATAATAAAATCAAGTTTTGATTAGTGTCGTTTTAGGTTTTGAGAAGAGAAAATTAAAGACGCGCTAATCTACGATTACACTACGACGTAAAACGTAAAAACGATGACGTAAATCGCGTAAAACGCGACGAAATTAAAAATTAAAGCTAAAAAATAATTAAAAATTTAAACTAAGTCTAAAATAATATAAATAAGAATAAAAATTCAATAAATAAATTTTAAAACCTTTTATTAATTGAATATTCAATTTTAAATGCTAATTAAAGCCCTAAAATTAAATATAATTAAGAAAAAGCCCAAAATATTATTTTATCAAACAAATATCTTACTTATATTAATTAAACAATAAAAAGTATTTTTCTCTAAATTTTAGAAACTATTTTTCTATTTTTAAAATACTAAAAACAGTTTTTAAACTAAAATAATGATTAAAATAATAAAATAATGCTAAAATTAAATTTACTTTTTGAAAAATCCTAATTTATATTTTCTAAACAGTAGAAAAATGGAAAAAGTTGAGAACATTAGTCTTTACCACTAACAGGCAAAACAGTTTGGATTAGCCAATTTTAAATTAAATTAAATCTAAAAAATTAAATAAATAAAATGAACAGTGAATTTTTTATTCTAAAATCTTAAAATAATATTCTTTGACTAAGAAAAAATTAAAAACTAAAAATCAGAACTTTTTGGCACTAAAGGACAAAAACAGTTTAATAAAAACTATTTAAAACTAAGATTAATTCTAAAAATATTGAAATAAACAGTAAATTAAAAATAAACTTTTTGAAAAATCATAAAATAAATTAACAAATCAGGGAAAAATAAAAACTATGAAAAATACTTAAAAGTTGTCAGTAAAGACAAAAGAAATAAGAACTGATGTTGATTGCTGGGACTGGTTTGACTTTTAGCCCAGCAGTGGGTAAACTAATACTAGGAGTGGGAACCTTGTTCGCATTGGTGAACCTTAGAGAGTTGTTTTTGGCGTTTTTCTTGCTTTTTACTTGGTTTCTTTGGGAGACAAAGGCACCCCTACACTCAGTGGACTGTAGGGAGTCAGTTTAAGCAATAAAACAACAAGTTTACAACACAAAACCACACAAAAATATCACTAACAGGTCTCTGATTAGCAGAAAGTGGTCTGGTGGTCAAGTTGCTGAACTTTTGTGCAAGTTTGTGAACTTTGGCACCCAATAACTTACAAAAATCCATACCAAATCACAAATAAACTAATAGCAATCCTATATTAACACTTATACTAACAAATTACCAAATTTAAGGTCACCAAGATCAAAATCAAACTACAATTAGCCTACTAAATTAATTTAAGCTATTTTTTCCAATTTTTTTTACATACAAATTTCTTTTTATCACCTACAATATTTGAACTAAATCATCAACTAGCAAGAATGGTCTAAAGGAAGATTGCTTAGTCTAATATCAGTGAGTCTTGTTTCACCCAAGGCACCTCAACCCGTAAAGCCACACACCCCTTTAATTCACTCTAAAAAAATTATCAAATTTTTTTTAAGAAAGCAACCTAAACTTAACCTAGATTATCATCACACGCTACCATCATGCAATGAATCCAAATCAATAAATAAAGCTAACCATTAACAGCCAACAAACACACTTCATAAATTCACATAATCTAAAAAGAAAAAGCAAGTAGGGTTCAAGCTGATCTACCCTAGCTTATGTCTTATACTTGGAATCCTTTTTGAGCCTATGATGGTGTAGATAGTCCCTGCTGATGGTCTACATCAGACCAAGGGATAACAACATATCTTCAACAAAGAAATGGACAAGAATGAGATGCCTTCTTCTTGACCCCTGCACAAACACAACAAACCAAAGTAACACTTCTTGTGAACACTTCTTGTAGACAAAAGTCTACAAGCTAAAAGCTTGTAGCTTTTGCTACAGTAAAAGGTGAAAAATAAAAAAATGAACAACCTTTTGAAAATAGATTCCTTGAAAAACACTTGAGACAACTTTTCTTGAAACAATATTCTTGCTAACCAATGATTTAAACAAAGAAATAATAAGGTTGTTATAACCCTTATGTATGTTTGATTGTCAGTCAAACATACGCAACTATTTTAACACCTTGCGTCCCAAAATCATAACAAGATTCTTGCAAATTTTTTTGGTAAAGTAAAAGTTATACTTGCATAAAATAAAAGAGTAGAATTTAAAATGCATGAAAATAAATTGGAACTCAGAAAAAAAATAAGAAGTTGCAAGGCCAAAATACTACTTTAATTATTTGGTAAAAAGGGTTTACAAATTTTTTGCTAAAATCTGGAACAAGAACTAATATGGACATAGGCGTCAATATTTATACATTGAAAGGAATAATCAAGAATCTAAAACCCTAGAAACTGAAAAGCCCTAAATGACCTTGAAGTCTTCTTGGTCAAAAATGCAGCCCGTGATGTCTGTCTATACCATGTGGGTTGCCAGATGTCCTTGACTTTATCCTGAGCGTTTGTTTTGAGTGTGGAGAGCAAGTTTTGATATTAGCTGTTGGATATCTGTGTAGATTCTCATTTGCTATAAACGGTGAAGCAGAGGAGGGTGTGTGTGGGGTCCATGTTGAAGGAGTGAGGGTTTTATGAAGTGAGATTGAGTGAGGGTGGGGTGAATCATGTTTATCGATAGTATTAGGGCAAAGCCCTTTGGTTTAGGTTAATGAGGTTTTAGGGTTTATGAGGACTAGGGGATGATAAACAGTATGATTTAATCTTTTTTATCTTTAAAAACGTGTTTGCCTCCCAAATTTTTAGTATTAAACAGATTTAATAAATCTGTTATAAAAAAGTGTAGTGGAAAGGGGACGTGGATTGGGTGATGAGGTGGTGATGTGTGATAGGTGGAAAGAGGTCATGTGGGAGGAGTGATTGGCTGAGGGGAGTTTAAGTGTTTGATGCTTTTAGTCCCCTACTTTCCAAAGATTGTTCAAACAAAGTTTACCATCCGTAACTTCCTTTTCCTTTGTATAGAAAGTTTTTGTTTTCTCATATTTGCCACAAAAACTTTTCCAAACTTGTACCAAGGACTAAACATGTCTTTTCTTGAATCTTCAAGGGCCAATCATTTATATACTTGATATTTTAGGGACCCACAAGTAATTTTGAGGATTTACAGGGGTATAAAATGACAAGTCTTCAAAAGATGAGGGACCAATCTTGTCATTCTTCAAAACTTCAAGGAAATTTTTGGAAATTCATTTCTCGGGTCCGGTTCTTTGTGTAGCTTCGTTTCCTGTGTTCGTTTTTGCTTGATTCTTGTGATCTTTTTGTGAGTTCACGATATCCGTACCTAAAATACACAATGAACAAACACAAGCATATTTTGGGGGTATTTTAATGATATTTTAAGCGTTTTGAGCCCGATTTGTGGATGAGACTTTGTATAATTACGGTCTCATCAGGTTTGTCAGCATCTCCCACGACATAGGCTGGAGCAGCAGTGCCAGCAACAACAGCAACAACATTGCCTCTATGTCGACCGCCAACCCTCGGACAGTTTCCTTGCTTATGTCCACGGCCTCCACATCCAAAACAATTAACCACCTTGATAGCATTGGCTCCAGTGGCCACACCCTTGTTCCTACAGTTTGCCATTTTATGTCCGACCTTTCCACACTTCTTGCAAGTAGGTGGAGAATTCCCCACATGATACAGACTGCGTCGACCACACTTCGGGTTCACTTTGTTTCCTTAGGGTCCAGTTGCAGCACGAACACCATCGTTCCTCCTAAAGTTGTATTGCTGATTCCTATTTGGTCCTTGGTTATTGTTGTTACGATAAGCTCCTCTATTCTGCCCTTGGTTTGAATGTGTAGCTTCCCACTTTCTCTTATTCCCCTCAGTAATACTATCCTTTCGATCCTGCAGCTTCACATCCATCAAAGCATGAGCCATCTGAACAAATTCATCAAAAGTCTTGGGTTTCGACGAAGTAGTCTCTCCCTTGATATTACTAGATAAACCTCTGATATACTACTGCATCTTCTTACGGTCATCAACAAAAGCATCAGGAAACAACAAACACAAATCAGAAAACCTCTTCGTATATGCCACAATATCATTATTCCGCAGCACCAAATGCCTCAACTCATCCTCCAACTGACCTAACTCTTCCTCAGGACAAAACTTACCAGTTAACAGTCCTTTGGTCACAGTCCATGTTCTAGCATTAGCTTTAACCAAATCTACTGTAGCTACCTGACTATTCCACCAACTCAATGCATCATCTTGAAAAGTAGCGGCATCAAACTTTACCTTACTAGCTTCTGAACATCCACTGATTTCAAAAGTACTTTCAATCTTCTCAATCCACCTTCTTAGCTCCAAAGCACCACCAACACCATGAAATTGGGTAGGTCCACATTTCATGAAACTAACTTAAGAACATTCCTTCTGAACTTGCTGAGCAACAACATTACCTCCAGCTTGACCAGCAGCATTTCCTCCAACCGGCTCATCAACATTACCTTCAACTGGATTAACAACATTCCCTCCAACTTGACCAGCAGCATTCCTATTCTCAGTCTCTTGATTCCTTGCAGCATGTTCGGCTTCCAGTTCTCTAACAATAGCTTGCTCAATCATAGTACTCACAGTAGAAGTTGTCAATTTTGGCGGCATGTTTTAGGGAATTAATCAAGCAACAATTCAGTAATGACAGAAAAATGTCTCCCAACTCCTTCCTGTGTCATCACAAAAGAAAAAGAACAAGTAAGTATTCATATCAAGATAAGAAGAAGGATTTCTTTATCAAGACGTATCACAGATACTACTTGCACAAACAACACAATCCACAATGAATCATCAACCAAATCACAAAAGAACTAAAAGAAAAATCATAGATCATGATGGTAATTTGGACTGCATTGGGAAATTTACACTATAATGTGACAAGTAATGTCACTACAACCCTTCATCACGACAAACTTAAAAGTCATTAAGTTTCATCACAAACTATAGTACCAGTCTACTTAAGTTCTATTACAACAAGGCTAATAAAAACAACATAAAGAAACTAAACATGTGATCCCCGTAGCTTCTTGTACATTTACTCGTCATCACTGCTACTGTCATCCTCCTTAGAGTCTTCTTCCACTTTTTCCTTTCCTTTACGACTTGTTCCTTCACATGTCTTCACCAATGAATGGGTCTTAGCACGACTCGGCACATCCCTGATTATGACACCTTGACTTGGAAAAGACCTTATTGGCAAGTCCCACACATTTACCCTTGTATTTCTTTCTTGCTCCTCACGAAACCTTTCAAATTACGCACTCAAATTCAACTCCATAGCTCGCATACTAGCAACTTCATCTATTTCTCTCGCTCTCACATACTCTGACCTTCTCACACTAGAAACAAACCTGTCAAACTACCTTTCGTTCTGCTCAAACCTTTTGATCACTCGGGTTTCAACTATATACCTTTCAAATAAAGACCTATCAAACTTTTTAAGAAACTAGTAAATATCTTCATATGATCTAGGACCTCGACAATACACCTTAGCAATTTCATTATGGATAGATCAAGCACTAGCAACATTACTGGACTCAGCAGAGAAATCATTCCTAACACGGGAAACCCTAGGCAAAACACTCAAATAACTATCACGAGTAGGAATAAAAGAACGTAAAACAGGTCGCTAACAATCCTGGACAGTCGGTGGCACCACATTAGCTCTCAGAACATAACTACCTTGAATCACTTTGGGCTCAGTCTGTTTAACTGCAGTAGGAGCAATTCCATCGTCCGGATATTCATAGGGCTCCTCATCGTCACTATCACCAAAGTTATCTACTTCCTCACCTTCTAGTATGTCATTCATCTCAATCCAATCATCCTCACGTGGTATATCAGCCATTTTCTACAATTATAAGGATTCAAGGATACTTAAGGTCATTGTTAAAAATTAATATGCAATACTCATGCATTGCAAATGTTATACGTAACTTATGATATGCAATGCAATGCAAATGATGTTTATGCAATGCTCGCAAAAATAAAATATGATAATGACAAGCACTCAGCGCACTTTCAATAACCTCGATACAATATCATAGTATTTACTTAATAAATACTAGGAAATCATTTCAGTTCTGAGAGATACATCTATAATACAAAACAAAACTAAAAGTGATCTTACCGGAGCGTTGTAGAGAAGTTGTGTGCTTTTGAGAAATAAATACTTTTGACACCAAAGTTATAGTTTAGGACAATTTTCAAAATCGACATAGTTCTCTATAACTTGTAGCTCTGATACCAATCTTTAACACCCCCAATTCACATTGCGCAACGGAATACACAATTGGGTGCTCAACACAAGTATCATCACACAAGGTATATTGAACGACTCAAAAGAGAGACGTTTACACATGAAATATAAACAAGATTTCACACGATGTCTAAAACATAATTTCATCTATAATGTACTAAAACGACACCAGAGTAAAGCGTTTAGTCCCCACATATCTCGACCAGCAAACCAACAAGTTTTTTTACAGTACATAAACATTTAACAAATTGTTCTAGAATAAAAGGATATAAATTGTTTTTGACCAACAGACTTCAAAAGCCAACCCACAACATCCACAGCAAAGCTCCGCCATCAATCACCTTCGATTACCTGAAACACATGCTTAAACGAGTCAACAATAATGTTGAACGAGTCTATAGGTTTAACAGATCACATTTGAACACAAGAAGAAAATCAATCATAATCATTTATAGAATTGTCGTGCACACAATATATTTCAAGACAACACATTGTATTTAAGCTCATGACACTGACCCCTTAACCAATTAGTCACCCACGCCAAATGCCGGCATGACTAGATAAAACCATTGCCCCTCAAGGGTATTAGTTTCTAGATATATACACAAATCTCATTCTCGTAAATTATCCTCCCCAAAGGTTACTCAACATAATGCCCTAGTCTCAGATAGGGTGGTCAACCCAATAGTAATATTATTTGAATAAGCGGCTATTCCCAACTCACAACATCAAGTCAGAACATAGTTAACGGTTCATGAATTTAGGGTCTTTAGCAACAAGTTACTCAATACAATGCAAGGCAACATAGGCAACATTTGGGTCCAAACAATTAATCATGACTTTTGTTCATTTAATTTCAAATAGCATGTATCCCCCTTGCGGGTATTATAACATTTAGTAGCTAGCATGAAAAGCTAGGCGACAGACTCACCTTAGTATAAGAGACCTAGCGAGATGATCGTCGATGATAGAGAATGCCTTTCAAAGACGAGAACCGCAACCTATCAAATCAGACGCGTTCATTAATAATGACTCGAGAAATAAACCATACATAAAAATATCAAACTCAAAGTCACAAAATCACGAAAAACTCGAGAGAAAACGATACAAGTAATACTATTACACTCTTCTATACATCTACTTTATCATTCTATACTCCAAACAAAAATCTGACGGCACATACCAAATGTACTAGCTCATTTACCCCATTTAGACTCGTCAAACGTTTATGAAACGACTCGAGGAAATAACTTATTATCTATAGAAAGTCCTCTAACAAGTTTATCAAATGACTTTACTATTAAAGTTCCCTGCCCGACTCATCTTTGATTACAAAAACCGGACAGTTTTACGTCATCGACTCATACAACCGTTTTAACTTCTATAAACGACTCCATTTGCAAAACTAGCACTTAGGTTTGAAAATAGACTCACTGTCTAGGGTTTATACTTTTTTGTCAGTCCTTGACTCATTTCAAAACTCATTCTATAGTCCCCGAGATTCGATCCAAATATCGACAACAACTACATGTCGTGCCGATACTCGTCTCCCGGTACACGAATAATCAAACTATCATAACTTTTCGCTCGTTTGGAGCTAGAAGCTCTACTTTATATCAAATTGAAGCTAATCCAATTCTCTACAACCCTACAAATTTAGTTAAGCCTTAATAAAATCATAAGGTACCAAAAAAATACCCTTTTTCCTACTGATCTAAATTACCTATCAAAATCTTGCATGAAATCATGTTTTTAACCAAAACCAACCATTTTTATCATCATCCCATAACCCTAATAACAACATAACTACTCTATAAAACTTGTATCATTATCAAAATCAAAAACCCAAGATCAAAAACAAGTTTTTAACAAAAACTAGCATGATAATCTGTTGATCATCACCAAAATCACATGCATGATCATAAACTTGACCTAGCAACCCTAAAAAAATAAAACTCCATGCATGTAACCAATATTAGTACCAAAATGTGCTCCTTTAAATTCTAAGGATGGGACTTGTGTTGGTTTAGCTTAGATCAAGCTTAAATTTTAATGAAAATTGATCAAAGTGGCTAGGGGATGACGACATGAAAAAGAAAAGAGAGAAGGAAAAGAATTTTCTTGTTTTTGTTAACTATGAGAAAAGTTGGTAAATTTTTGACTTTTATATAACAGTGGAGGGACCTTTCTTGTCAATTTGTAATAATTGTGGACCAAAATGTAAATAGTTAGCTAAAAAGCGGGAAATGACTATTAGTCAATTTTGAAAATATTCACGGGGCTCGGGTTTCATAAAAATAATTCTCAAAAGTTAAAACGTAACTCAAATGTAATAATATCGTCTCCCAACTCGACTTAACACGTCATTTAAAAGAAAACATCAAAAATGATAAACATCGAACAACCGATAATAAAACCTTAAATATTAGGCATCCATCGACATCACGCTTGCTAATACTCCTTATACTTATTAAGGATAAAATATAAGTCTCCTAACATCGGTTAAAACTTAAACCTCCAAAAATAAGAATCATTCAAACTCATCAAAAATTTCAAAAATAGTCGTAAAGTAAGATTAAGCAATGACCCCGGTTTCAGGTTATCACAATACATGGCCATTGATGAGATTGCTTTTATACATAGTCTCATCGTCCAAATCGGGCTTAAAATGCATTAAATATCATCAAAACTGCCAAATATATGCTTGTGTTTGTTGCCTGTGTATTTTTAGGTACGGATATTGAGGAAATGATAAAAGATCACAATAATCATTCAAAAACGAACACGGGAAACAAAGCCGCATAATGAACCGAACCCAAATCTGGAATTTCCAAAATGGACCTTGAAGAATTGAAGATTGGCAAGTTTGGTCCCTCAACTTTTGAAGATTAACACTTTATAACCCTCAAATATTCAAAAATATGAATAGGGTCCCTAAAGTTTGAAGACATTACAAGAATGGCCCTTGAAGAATGTAATTTGTGCATTTAAAACCCTTGATAAAAGTTTGGAAATGAGATGTGCCAAAAATGACAACTTAGTCAAAGTTGTTTACAAAGGGAAAAGTTAATATTGCTGTTTAATACAAGATGGACAAGAAATGAAACATGGGGGTCCTTTTCTGCCAAACAACCTAAGACGAACCCACCATTCACAAGTCTCCACGTCATCAACCTTAAACCCTCCTCCAATCACAATCAACCCTCTCTCCACGTCAACCTTCCACTCACTCAGGTTTATTAATAAACCGAGTCAACTGGTCAAACCCCACACCTTTCCCTCCTAACACCCATTTTAAATAAACTTTTCCCCTTTTGGATCTAATCACCCTCTAATCACCCCCTTAAACCCTAAAATTGCCAGGTCCAATTAACCTTAAAACAAAGGGTTTTCCACCCTATCTTTCCAGATCCCTAATTAATCACAACCTCACCTAAACCCACACCTCAAATCACCACAAGACACACCCATGTGTCTTGTAGGACCCTCCCCTGCCCCCGTCCCTTTCCCTCAAAACCCTAAACCTGACCAAACCAACGACCCACAATGAATCCTTTGACCCCAAGCACAAATAGATGTTCAATATCACTTCCTTACAGCTGGACATCACAAGAGCTTTTCAGAAAATCACATGGGCGATTTTTGACTAAATTTCAAGAAGAAGACCAAGGGCTATATTGGAATTCCATGTATTAGGGTTTAGCATTTGTTTAGTTCTAGTAGATTCTGTAGGCTATTATATAAAGCCATAGGACTTTACATTTTACTTTGTTCCAGATTTTTACTCCAAAGTTGTAATCCCTTTTTAAGTATTTATAAAGTTGGTTTTTTTGAGAAAATATAATTCCTTTTATGAGTTTTAAAAGTTGTTAAATGTTTGTTGAGTATTAGTCTGAGTTCCATATCATATTTGTAAACACCTTGTGTGTTTAAGGTTTCAAAAAGGTTTTTATTTGGTCAAAATTTCAGAAATCCAAAGCTTTCAAGGAAGTGAAAGTGGACTTGGAAATTTGGATTTCTGAGTTTGATCTTATTTTAAAACGTATCAAAGTTTCAAGTTTCATTGGTTCATGGTTTGTGAAAAGATTTGAAAGGTTTAAAAAATTTCAGAAAGTTTGTATTTTGTTGCTCATTTTTCTTAGCAGCTTGCTTGAAGGATTGTTGTCCAAGGCTCAGCACAGGCCCGGGCCTGTTTGGAGGTGGCTAAGCTGCCACTAAGGGACCTGGATGTAGGTCCCTTAGACCCTTAAGGTAAAATCCTTCTTTCCCTTTTAAGTTTTCAAAAGTTTCAGTTTTATATGATTTTGCATGAAAACTGGTATTGTGTTGTTAAACTGATTGGATGTTGCTTGTTTAAGGTTAAAATGCATGTTAGAATTGATTAGAGTCAATTTGATTATGTTTTGAAAAGATTTGCTTTGAAAAGTTTGATTTTCAGATTTTAAAGGGGTGTTTGGATTAAGGATTAAGTAGGGTTGTTTGAAGTGCATCTTGGCTTAAACCTGTTTCACTCACTCATAGGGTTGATTTTAGGTTGTATCTTAGTATTAGGTTTCTGTTTGGGTAGAGTTTGAACAAGTTGCATGCTTAAAATTTGGCCAACATAGCTTAAAACCAGTAACTGCTCTTGTGCTTGATTTTTTGAGAAATTTTGCCTTCAAACTTGGAAATCTGTTAGGAGATAGGTCATCATAGGGTTTGCTATAGTTTTAATGCCATGTTATTGCTTTGTATGCAAGTTATGAAGCTTTGAAATTCAAATTTGTGCAAGTAATTTAGTGTCACTGTTCATCAGAAACATTGTTTCTTAATCAGAAACTTTTGTGCCTATTTTGAGCTTGATTGTGTGAAGTAACTTGGTGTTTTTTGTGTTTACTCAGACGCCCCACAACCCAATTGGTGTGGGGGTGCCTTTTGTCCAAAGAACAAGCTAGCAATAAGCTCTCCTGAGCTTATTGGTTTACTGACCAAGAAATTAACACTAGCAGTGGGAACTCCTTTCCCACTGGTAGCACACTTGTTACCCCTGCTACACTAGCAGACAAAACCAAACAAAGGTCACTATCAGTTTTCTTGTTTTTTTGTCTTTAGTGCTCAAAAATTAGAGTTAGAACTTGCAACCACTTTTGTAATTTTTCTAATTTTATTTAGGATTTTTCTGTTTAATTATTTTTTATTGTACTGTTCATTTGCTATTTTTAGGTTTTATAGCATTTTTAATTAACTTTTTAATTACTGTTTTTGGAATTTAGTGGCAAAAATTAATATTTTTTAGTTTAAACATTTTTCCTAGACTTAGAATAATATTTTAAGATTTTTAGATAAAAAGGTTTTTACTGTTCATCTTTTTATTAATTTTTAGAATTAATTTAAGTTAATTAGGGTTTTATTTAAACTAGTTTTGTCTTTTAGTGGTAAATTTAATATTTTTCAAACTTTTTCATTTTTCTACTGTTCATTAGAGTAAATTAGGATTTTTAAAAGTGTCCAATTATTTTTAGCATGATTTTATTATTTTTTATAATGATTTTAGTTTTAAAATAGTTTTAAGTGATTTAAAAATAGAAAAATAGTTTTTAAAAATTAGGAAAAATACTTTTTGGTCTTTAGATAATATAAGTAAGTTATTTGTTCAATAAAATAATATTTTGGACATTTTGATTAATTATATTTAATTTCAGGGCTTTAATTAGCATTTAAAATTATATATTTAATTAATAAAAGGTTTTAAAATATTTTTATTGGATTTTTATTCTTATTTATATTATTTTAGACTACTTTTAGCTTTTAATTAATTTTTAGGTTTTAAAATTTTTAATTTTGTAGTTTTTTTTACGGTTTTACGTGAACGCGTTTTCGTCTTAGCTCGATCCTTCTTCGTAACCGTTTTTCTTTCTCATTCCTTATTTCTTTTCTTCTCATAACAATAAAATCATCATAAATCAATTCATTACACAACACACTTGCCTCCTTGGGAAACGAACTTGAACTCATTTGGTCATTAGTGCTCGGTTTTCCTAAACCGACACTTAACGCTTACCACTATTTTGCCTCTCTTTTCCTAAAGGGTTGCAAAAAGCTACATCAATTTTGGCGCCGCTGCCGGGGACGCGTGTTGTTTTTTTATTGAACCATTGTTGTTTTTATACTAACCATAATTAGTATTTGTATTAGTAGCACTCTACTAATACGTATTATCGTTTTTTGGTTTTTGTGTGAATACTATTACTATATTGTATACGTAGAACAATAAATTCACAAGTACTCCAAATACGTGAGCAATCACAACCTTGACTTGGGAGGTCATTACCCAATCATTGTATTCAAATCTCAAACCAAAGAAAAAAAGGCAAAAATAGATAAATACTTTCGAGAAGCTCGATTTTGAAAAATACAAACTATAAGGTGGGTATAAGGCGGTTGTATTTCACGACCTAAAGGAAAAAGGCTCTTAAGTGCTTCGCGCCGCCTCGTTTCCTCCGCTTGCTTGTGCGTATTTGATTTTGAGTGCTAATCGAGGGTTTTGCCGCCCAAAGTATTATTACATATCATATATATTTTCTTGGTTTCTATTGATTAAACCCTCTTGAACGATTTGGTGTTCCACCATCGTTCTAAAGTCATCGAAGGCGTTCACTCCACGTGATCATTTTCATTCCTTGAGGCTTCTTTAATCGAGAGATTTGATTAAGGAGGAGATTTGTAGATTTGTGTCTACTTAATACATTCACCAATTCCAAAAAAGTTAATACCATCAAAAACCACAAAAAAAATTGAAAAATACAAAACACCAAAAAGAATCTTCTTTGCTCGTCTCCTCGTTGTACGTGACGTTTATGCTAACTCGTAATCAAGCAAAACGTGCACGTAGACGAAAGAACAAAACTCCCACTCCAACTCATTCTAGTGAGGAGTCTCCTATTGACGAACCCATTGTACGAGAAGCACCAACCATGGCGAATCGAACTATGATGGAGTTACTTCAAGCACCCACCGAGGGTAATGGAGAAGCTATTGTGATTCCCGTTATCCTTGCGAAGAATTTTGAGGTGAAAACGGGTTTGTTGTCGATGATCCAAAACAACAAATTCCGTGGTGATGAGAAGGACAATCCCTACAACCATATCCACCAATTTAATCGTCTTACCGCCACTTGCAAATTAAAGGATGTCTCGAATGACACGATTAAGATGATGCTTTTTCCGTATTCCTTAGCGGGGCCCGCTAAAATTTGGTTAGAGAAAGAGCCACCCAATTCTATATTGACGTGGAAGGATCTCGTTTCGAAATTTGTGAACCAATTTTTTCCGCCCTCTAAGACTACGCATTTGAAAAATGAGATTTCTAAATTTTCACAAGAATCAAATGAAAGTTTTTCAACGGCTTGGAATAGGTTTAAGGAGATGTTACATGAATGTCCTCATCACGGTTTTTCCGACTTGCACCAAATTGACACGTTTTACAATTGACTTAATGATCATGAAAGAGATTATTTAAATGCCGCCGCGGGTGGTAATTTTTTGTGTAAAACGGTGGAGGAAGCTTTGGTCATAATTGAAAATAGGTCTAAGGTTTATAGCCCTCGTAACACACCGAGTGTTGCCAAATTGGGCTCGTCATCGTCTCGTAGCATTAATGCTTTACATGATGAGGCAAATGAAGAAAATCAGTTTTTTGATAGATTTGCTAGCCTTATGTCCCATTGGAAAGCTCAAGAAGCTTCGAAGTCCGCTTCGGTTAAAGCGGTTTCTAAGAGTTGTTTGTCGTGTGGTGGAGCTCATGATCTTTTCGAGTGCATTACCGCGGATGGTAACACTTCGAGTGCTTATGTAGCCACGGGAACTTATAACCAAATCGGTCAAGGTTCCCGCCAAAATCAAGCTCCACCAAATCAAAATGCTAATAATTATCGCAACAACAACCAAGGAAATTACCAAGGAAATCAAAGGAATTACAACAAGTGTAATTATCAAAGTGGAAATGGGCAAATTTCAAACCAAAACCAAAACCGTGATTTTCAAACTTCTACTCAAGGTTTTCAAAATGATCACACCAAAAATCTTCAAGGAGAATTTTTGAATTATGCAAAGGCTAACGATGCTAAGTTTGACAATATGCAACGTGAAATGGTTAGCTTAAGATCCGAGTTGAAAAACGAGCTTAAAAACGAACTTGCTAATGAACTTAAAACTCATGCTAATAAAATGGAAGGAAATGTCACACGTCTCCAACAAAATCAACAAAAAATGGAGCAAGGAAAACATGAGATTAAGCAAGAGTTGTTAAAAGCGGATGCTAGGCAATCTAAGTTTGAAGACCGTATGGCTAAAATGTTTGAAGCTATCATGTGTAAGCCCTCTTCTTCGGGTGGTCTTCCTAGTGATACCATCGTGAACCCGAAAGGAGAATTGAAGGTTATTACCACTCGTAGTGATAAAACTTTCAAAGAACCCATTTCTCGTCCAAGTAATTCTATGGAGAAGGAAAAAGAGAAAGAACCCGAGGAGGTGGTTGAAAAGGAGCAAATTACAAGCCCACGAAGTACCGCTGAAACCACACCTACGGTTGAACCAATACCAACAATGGAACCCGAGATTCCAAGGCCGATGCCTATGCCTATGCCCCAACCCACACCACCCTTACCCTACCCTTCAAGACGAGACAACGAAAAGGCACAAGAACGAAATAACTATCAATTTGAACTTTTTATGAAAATGTTTCGTGACTTGCATTTTAATATAAGTTTTGCCGACTCCTTAGTCATGATGCCTCGATTTGCCGCGAACTTCAAAAGTATATTGAATAACAAAGAAAAATTGCAAAAATCGTCTAGTTGTTCTTCGGTTTTTCTAAGCCGCATACCTCAAAAAGTCGGTGATCCTGGAAAGTTTTTAATCCCATGTGCTATACCAGACATGGAAGAATGTTACGCCTTGGCCGATCTTGGTGCTAGTATTAATCTGATGCCTCTTGAGATTTTTAAATCGCTCAATCTTCCAAATCTCATGCCTTCAAGAATGTCAATCGAAATGGCCGATCATTCTACGATTCTAGCTTGTGGAGTTGCCGAGGACGTCTTCGTGAAAGTTGGAAAGTTCTACTATCCCGTAGACTTTATTGTTGTTGACATTCCCATCGATCCTAAAGTTCCGTTAATTTTAGGTCGATCTTTTTTGGATACCTCGAGAGCACTTATCGATATGCATGCAAGGAAAATCACTCTTCGTTTCAATGAGAAAGAACTCGTCATTAATGCAACCCAAAACTCCACACTTTCTCATGTGTATTCCATCACGTCTTTGTACAATGTCAATCCTATAAAAAACATTTGCAAAAAGATTTTAAATAGAGTTTTAGGAGTTGTTGAGAAAAATGAAGTTCCGTCCCCTCCGCCGGTGGAGGTTAAGAGTGTTAAGCCTATGATTCCAATCTCGAGTGATTCTTCGGATGATGAATACGTTGATCCCGATGGGGGAGTTTTCTTTGTCGACAAACGTTTTGAAAACTTACCACCACATTTACCAAAACGGTTTCAAAATGTGATAATTTTTAGTGTGACTAACATTTCTTTAGAAACACCAAATATTTTTGACATAATCAAATCGGGTTTTCACAAAGAGAGTTTAAAAGATGAAAAAGGAAAAGATTTTGAATTAAATTTAAAGGATTTTTCTACAACTCTAACTCCGTCATCACCACGTGTATTGAGTACTACAAGATCGTCTTCTCCTTTTGACGATGCTTTGTGTGGACTTAGTGTGGGGGAATCCCCTTATGTTCCCTCCCCTTTCTCCACCGAGGACGAGATATTTGATCCTGGAATTGCTTATAATGGGAAATCTCGGTCTTCCACTGATGCAATAAATGGAAAATCTTTTCTTTTGATTGGTGCGAGTCTACCTCGAGTAGCTCAATGTTTTCAAGACTTACCCATTGTCCCACCCTTCTACTTCTTCTCTCCTATTTTCTTGAAACTCTTTGAGTTTTTGTTGACTCATGTTGATGTGGCGTTGATTTGTTTTTCCAATGAAAACGAGAACGCCATCTTCGACCCCGGTATTTTGCACCATCAAAGGACTTAGTCCTTAATACCGGTTGTTTTTGGGCCTTGTTTATCATGTAAGCCCCACTAAAAATTGACCATACCATGATAATCCCTAAATGATCACATTTATGGGGATTCGAGTCGAGCTTTTGACTCGGTTATCAAAAACAAGGTGCCTCATGGGGGAAACCCATGCTTATCCATGTACATATTATTGCTTTCTAATGTAGTTTAATGTGAGGGGATTTGTTCCCTTCCAACCTTTGTTCCGTGGTTGTTTGTGCATTGTGGTTTTTAGATCATGATCTTCACGATTGGAGCCTCTCGTGTTCGTTTTATGGGAGCACTCGATCGTTTGCTTTGGAGACTTTCTCAATATCCAAATGATATATCCTTGATTGTTCTAACCTTAGGTTTTTAGCACACTTCATAAACGGCTATTTATTTATTGGTTACACCCTTTCCATGCTAGATTAGGCATTCGACTACGTCTCTAGTATGGGGGTGTTTGCACCCCTAGACTCGAAACATTGAGGACAATGTTTAACTTTAGTATGGGGGGGGTGAATAGATACTTGCCTTGCCAAACCTTCACGCTTTCCAAAGTTTATCATTTTGTTTATCGTTTTTGTTGCAAAATAAGGCTAAAAATGGCCAAATTTTAAATTTTTTCTCATGTTTTATAAGTGTTTGAAGACACGAATGTAGGTTTTCCGATGGCGAGAATAAGAGTAATTTTTGACTCGACCGTGCGTGTTGAGCACTTAGCTTTGATTCCTTAACTACACATTAGGCTAAGTCTCTTAAATGAGGACGAGAAATGATAGAGTTAATTATAAGTTACTATGCTAAACGTAGAGTACTCGTATACTTTCAAAAACTCATGTGTTCTCGTTTTTTGCTTATTCTCCCTTCGCTTGTAAATATTTTTTGCTTAATAAATATTGACTTAGCGGTTTAGTTAGGATTGTTGGGTTTCTAGTATTTTCTAGTAGCTTCCGTGTAATTAAATTGGGAAGACATTAAGGTATCACCAGCGTCACGGTTTTGAAGTATTGGCACCCTAATAATCGAAAGCTTCACCCAATAATAAGATTTTAAGTGCTCACCTAAATCTAGCAAAAAAATTTGAAGCCCCACAAGGCCTAAAATCTATGCAAAAATTAAAAGTGAATCAAGCCTTAATCTTCGAAGCTTTAAAGATCCAAAACTCGCTTTAGCGTGAGGATATACGTCTTTGGCTAATAAAACCACCGATGAGGCGGATAATAAAAGGCAAGGCAAGACCGAAGTCATAATAAAAGCTTCATGGCGAAGTTGAATAAAAGATGGAGGTAAACCAAAGATAATAAGGCCCTTCCGTTAGGTGGCGTATAAAAGTCTTGGTAATAAGTCTCATGTTCAAAACCGTTATAAAACCGTGTTTATCGATTCTTCTTGTCAACTTAATTTTTTAACATCGTTTTCTATTAGGAGGGGTTATTGATTTGATGGTCTTAGTTACACCGTTAGGACTCTATTTTTAGACCTAAATCTCTATTATCACATAAGTCAAACAATGTATCCTTGTGAAACATTCAAGACAAAATAAAATATAAGAGATACAACTTAGGAATAATGGGAGGATAAGTACGTGATTAGGGCATATGAGTAGTGTTAGCATACTAACTTATAATGACAATGATCTCGTTACACGCTTGGCATGGAATTAGAGTGAAAATCGAGGACGATGAAATTATTTCTAACGAAGCATTCACGTGTTCTTATTCTATGAACCTAAACGTCCCATTTTGCGATGAAAATCATACATTATGTCTAAAACGCAAGTAGTAGTAATAGTAGTAGTGTAGCTAGTTTATCATTTCAATAAAGTAAATAAAAATAAATTTTGGAGATGCTACGATACTTTATTCTAGCATTGCGTGAGGGCACGACAATGGTTTAGTATGGGGGAGTGATGAGACTGCTTTTATACATAGTCTCATCGTCCAAATCGGGCTTAAAATGCATTAAATATCATCAAAACTGCCAAATATATGCTTGTGTTTGTTGCCTGTGTATTTTTAGGTACGGATATTGAGGAAATGACAAAAGATCACAAGAATCATTAAAAAACGAACACAGGAAACGAAGCCGCACAATGAACCGAACCCAAATCTGGAATTTCCAAAATGGACCTTGAAGAATTGAAGATCGGCAAGTTTGGTCCCTCAACTTTTGAAGATTAACACTTTATACCCCTCAAATATTCAAAAATATGAATGGGGTCCCTAAAGTTTGAAGACATTACAAGAATGGCCCTTGAAGAATGCAATTTGTGCATTTAAAACCCTTGATAAAAGTTTGGAAATGAGATGTGCCAAAAATGACAACTTAGTCAAAGTTGTTTACAAAGGGAAAAGTTAATATTGCTGTTTAATACAAGATGGACAAGAAATGAAACATGGGGGGTCCTTTTCTGCCAAACAACCTAAGACGAACCCACCATTCACAAGTCTCCACGTCATCAACCTTAAACCCTCCTCCAATCACAAACAACCCTCTCTCCACGTCAACCTTCCACTCACTCAGGTTTATTAATAAACCGAGTCAACTGGTCAAACCCCACACCTTTCCCTCCTAACACCCATTTTAAATAAACTTTTCCCCTTTTGGATCTAATCACCCTCTAATCACCCCCTTAAACCCTAAAATTGCCAGGTCCAATTAACCTTAAAACAAAGGGTTTTCCACCCTATCTTTCCAGATCCCTAATTAATCACAACCTCACCTAAACCCACACCTCAAATCACCACAAGACACACCCATGTGTCTTGTGGGACCCTCCCCTGCCCCGTCCCTTTCCCTCAAAACCCTAAACCTGACCAAACCAACGACCCACAATGAATCCTTTGACCCCAAGCACAAATAGACGTGCAAGATCACTTCCTTACAGCTGGACATCAAAAGAGCTTTTCAGAAAATCACATGGGCGATTTTTGACTAAATTTCAAGAAGAATACCAAGGGCTATATTGGAATTCCATGTATTAGGGTTTAGCATTTGTTTAGTTCTAGTAGATTCTGTAGGCTATTATATAAAGCCATAGGACTTTACATTTTACTTTGTTCCAGATTTTTACTCCAAAGTTGTAATCCCTTTTTAAGTATTTATAAAGTTGGTTTTTTTTGAGAAAATATAATTCCTTTTATGAGTTTTAAAAGTTGGTAAATGTTTGTTGAGTATTAGTCTGAGTTCCATATCATATATGTAAACACCTTGTGTGTTTAAGGTTTCAAAAAGGTTTTTATTTGGTCAAAATTTCAGAAATCCAAAGCTTTCAAGGAAGTGAAAGTGGACTTGGAAATTTGGATTTCTGAGTTTGATCTTATTTTAAAACGTATCAAAGTTTCAAGTTTCATTGGTTCAAGGGTTGTGAAAAGATTTGAAAGGTTTAAAAAATTTCAGAAAGTTTGTATTTTGTTGCTCATTTTTCTTAGCAGCTTGCTTGAAAGATTGTTGTCCAAGGCTCAGCACAGGCCCGGGCCTGTTTAGAGGTGGCTAAGCTGCCACTAAGGGAGCTGGATGTAGGTCCCTTAAGGTAAAATCCTTCTTTCCCTTTTAAGTTTTCAAAAGTTTCAGTTTTATATGATTTTGCATGAAAACTGGTATTGTGTTGTTAAACTGATTGGATGTTGCTTGTTTAAGGTTAAAATGCATGTTAGAATTGATTAGAGTCAATTTGATTAGGTTTTGAAAAGATTTGCTTTGAAAAGTTTGATTTTCAGATTTTAAAGGGATGTTTGGATTAAGGATTAAGTAGGGTTATTTGAAGTGCATCTTGGCTTAAACCTGTTTCAATCACTCATAGGGTTGATTTTAGGTTGTATGTTAGTATTAGGTTTTTGTTTGGGTAGAGATTGAACAAGTTGCATGCTTAAAATTTGGCCAACATAGCTTAAAACCAGTAACTGCTCTTGTGCTTGATTTTTTGAGAAATTTTGCCTTCAAACTTGGCAATCTGTTAGGAGATAGGTCATCATAGGGTTTGCTATAGTTTTAATGCCATGTTATTGCTTTGTATGCAAGTTATGAAGCTTTGAAATTCAAATTTGTGCAAGTAATTTAGTGTCACTGTTCATCAGAAACATTGTTGCTTAATCAGAAACTTTTGTGCCTATTTTGAGCTTGATTGTGTGAAATAACTTGGTGTTTTTTGTGTTTACTCAGACTCCCCACAACCCAATTGGTGTGGGGGTGCCTTTTGTCCAAAGAACAAGCTAGCAATAAGCTCTCCTGAGCTTATTGGCTTACTGACCAAGAAATTAACACTAGCAGTGGGAACTCCTTTCCCACTGGTAGCACACTTGTTACCCCTGCTACACTAGCAGACAAAACCAAACACATGTCACTATCAGTTTTCTTATTTTTTTGTCTTTAGTGCTCAAAAATTAGAGTTAGAACTTGAAACCACTTTTGTAATTTTTCTAATTTTATTTAGGATTTTTCTGTTTAATTATTTTTTATTGTACTGTTCATTTGCTATTTTTTAGGTTTTATAGCATTTTTAATTAACTTTTTAATTACTGTTTTTGAAATTTAGTGGCAAAAATTAATATTTATCAGTTTAAACATTTTTCCTAGACTTAGAATAATATTTTAAGATTTTTAGTTAAAAAGGTTTTTACTATTCATCTTTTTATTAATTTTTAGAATTAATTTAAGTTAATTAGGGTTTTATTTAAACTAGTTTTGTCTTTTAGTGGTAAATTTAATATTTTTCAAACTTTTTCATTTTTCTACTGTTCATTAGAGTAAATTAGGATTTTTAAAAGTGTCCAATTATTTTTAGCATTATTTTATTATTTCTTATAATTATTTTAGCTTTAAAATAGTTTTAAGTGATTTAAAAATAGAAAAATAGTTTTTAAAAATTAGGAAAAATACTTTTTGGTCTTTAGATAATATAAGTAAGTTATTTGTTCAAGAAAATAATATTTTGGAGATTTTGATTAATTATATTTAATTTCAAGGCTTTAATTATCATTTAAAATTGAATATTTAATTAATAAAAGGTTTTAAAATATTTTTATTGGATTTTTATTCTTATTTATATTATTTTAGACTACTTTTAGCTATTAATTAATTTTTAGGTTTTAAAATTTTTAATTTTGTAGTTTTTTTACGGTTTTACGTGAACGCGTTTTCGTCTTAGCTCGATCCGTCTTCGTAACCGTTTTTCTTTCTCATTCCTTATTTCTTTTCTTCTCATAACAATAAAATCATCATAAATCAATTCATTACACAACACACTTGCCTCCTTGGGAAACGAACTTGAACTCATTTGGTCATTAGTGCTCGGTTTTCCTAAACCGACACTTAACGCTTACCACTATTTTGCCTCTCTTTTCCTAAAGGGTTGCAAAAAGCTACATCAATTTTGGCGCCGCTGCCGGGGAGGCGTGTTGTGTTTTGATTGAACCATTTTTGTTTTTATACTAACCATAATTAGTATTTGTATTAGTAGCACTCTACTAATACGTATTATCGTTTTTTTGTTTTTGTGTGAATACTATTACTATATTGTATACGTAGAACAATAAATTCACAAGTACTCCAAATAAGTGAGCAATCACAACCTTGACTTGGGAGGTATTACCCAATCATTGTATTCGAATCTCAAACCAAAGAAAAAAAGGCAAAAATAGATAAATACTTTCGAGAAGCTCGATTTTGAAAAATACAAACTATAAGGTGGGTATAAGGCGGTTGTATTTCACGACCTAAAGGAAAAAGGCTCTTAAGTGCTTCGCGCCGCCTCGTTTCCTCCGCTTGCTTGTGCGTATTTGATTTTGAGTGCTAATCGAGGGTTTTGCCGCCCAAAGTATTATTACATATCATATATATTTTCTTGGTTTCTATTGATTAAACCCTCTTGAACGATTTGGTGTTCCACCATCGTTCTAAAGTCATCGAAGGCGTTCACTCCACGTGATCATTTTCATTCCTTGAGGCTTCTTTAATCGAGAGATTTGATTAAGGAGGAGATTTGTAGATTTGTGTCTACTTAATACATTCACCAATTCCAAAAAAGTTAATACCATCAAAAACCACAAAAAAAATTGAAAAATACAAAACACCAAAAAGAATCTTCTTTGCTCGTCTCCTCGTTGTACGTGACGTTTATGCTAACTCGTAATCAAGCAAAACGTGCACGTAGACGAAAGAACAAAACTCCCACTCCAACTCATTCTAGTGAGGAGTCTCCTATTGACGAACCCATTGTACGAGAAGCACCAACCATGGCGAATCGAACTATGATGGAGTTACTTCAAGAACCCACCGAGGGTTATGGAGAAGCTATTGTGATTCCCGCTATCCTTGCGGAGAATTTTGAGGTGAAAACGGGTTTGTTGTCGATGATCCAAAACAACAAATTCCGTGGTGATGAGAAGGACAATCCCCACAACCATATCCGACAATTTAATCGTCTTACCGCCACTTGCAAATTCAAGGATGTCTCGAATGCCTCGATTAAGATGATGCTTTTTCCGTATTCCTTAGCGGGGCCCGCTAAAATTTGGTTAGAGAAAGAGCCACCCAATACTATATTGACGTGGAAGGATCTCGTTTCGAAATTTGTGAACCAATTTTTTCCGCCCTCTAAGACTACGCATTTGAAAAATGAGATTTCTAAATTTTCACAAGAATCAAATGAAAGTTTTTCAACGGCTTGGAATAGGTTTAAGGAGATGTTACATGAATTTCCTCATCACGGTTTTTCCGACTGCACCAAATTGACACGTTTTACAATGGACTTAATGATCATGAAAGAGATTATTTAAATGCCACCGCGGGTGGTAATTTTTTGTGTAAAACGGTTGAGGAAGCTTTGGTCATAATTGAAAATAGGTCTAAGGTTTATAGCCCTCGTAACACACCGAGTGTTGCCAAATTGGGCTCGTCATCGTCTCGTAGCATTAATGCTTTACATGATGAGGCAAATGAAGAAAATCGTTTTTTTGATAGATTTTCTAGCCTTATGTCCCATTGGAAAGCTCAAGAAGCTTCGAATTCCGCTTAGGTTAAAGCGGTTTCTAAGAGTTGTTTGTCGTGTGGTGGAGCTCATGATCTTTCCGAGTGCATTACCGCGGATGGTAACACTTCGAGTGCTTATGTAGCCACGGGAACTTATAACCAAATCGGTCAAGGTACCCGCCAAAATCAAGCTCCACCAAATCAAAATGCTAATAATTATCGCAACAACAACCAAGGAAATTACCAAGGAAATCAAAGGAATTACAACAAGGGTAATTATCAAAGTGGAAATGGGCAAATTTCAAACCAAAACCAAAACCGTGATTTTCAAACTTCTACTCAAGGTTTTCAAAATGATCACACCAAAAATCTTCAAGGAGAATTTTTGAATTATGCAAAGGCTAACGATGCTAAGTTTGACAATATGCAACGTGAAATGGTTAGCTTAAGATCCGAGTTGAAAAACGAGCTTAAAACGAACTTGCTAATGAACTTAAAACTCATGCTAATAAAATGGAAGGAAATGTCACACGTCTCCAACAAAATCAACAAAAAATGGAGCAAGGAAAACATGAGATTAAGCAAGAGTTGTTAAAAGCGGATGCTAGGTAATCTAAGTTTGAAGACCGTATGGCTAAAATGTTTGAAGCTATCATGTGTAAGGCCTCTTCTTCGGGTGGTCTTCCTAGTGATACCATCGTGAACCCGAAAGGAGAATTGAAGGTTATTACCACTCGTAGTGGTAAAACTTTCAAAGAACCCATTTCTCGTCCAAGTACTTCTATGGAGAAGGAAAAAGAGAAAGAACCCGAGGAGGTTGTTGAAAAGGAGCAAATTACAAGCCCACGAAGTACCGCTCAAACCACACCTACGGTTGAACCAATACCAACAATGGAACCCGAGATTCCAAGGCCGATGCCTATGCCTATGCCCCAACCCACACCACCCTTACCCTACCCTTCAAGACGAGACAAGGAAAAGGCACAAGAACGAAATAACTATCAATTTGAACTTTTTATGAAAATGTTTCGTGACTTGCATTTTAATATAAGTTTTGCCGACGCCTTAGTCATGATGCCTCGATTTGCCGCGAACTTCAAAAGTATGTTGAATAACAAAGAAAAATTGCAAAAATCGTCTAGTTGTTCTTCGGTTTTTCTAAGCCACATACCTCAAAAAGTCGGTGATCCTGGAAAGTTTTTAATCCCATGTGCTATACAAGACATGGAAGAATGCTACGCCTTGGCCGATCTTGGTGCTAGTATTAATTTGATGCCTCTTGAGATTTTTAAATCGCTCAATCTTCCAAATCTCACTCATTCAAGAATGTCAATCGAAATGGCCGATCATTCTATGATTCTAGATTGTGGAGTTGCCGAGGACGTCTTCGTGAAAGTTGGAAAGTTCTACTATCCCGTAGACTTTATTGTTGTTGACATTCCCATCGATCCTAAAGTTCCGTTAATTTTAGGTCGATCTTTTTTGGATACCTCGAGAGCACTTATCGATGTGCATGCAAGGAAAATCACTCTTCGTTTCAATGAGGAAGAACTAGTCATTAATGCTACCCAGAACTCCACACTTTCTCATGTGTATTCCATCACGTCTTTGTACAATATCAATCCTATCAAAAACATTTGCAAAAAGATTTCAAATAGAGTTTTAGGAGTTGTTGAGAAAAATGAAGTTCCGTCCCCTCCGTCGGTGGAGGTTAAGAGTGTTAAGCCTACGATTCCAATCTCGAGTGATTCTTCGGATGATGAATACGTTGATCCCGATGGGGGAGTTTTCTTTGTCGACAAACGTTTTGAAAACTTACAACCACCTTTACCAAAACGGTTTCAAAATGTGAGAATTTTTAGTGTGACTAACATTGCTTTAGAAAAACCAAATATTTTTGACATAATCAAATCGGGCTTTCACAAAGAGAGTTTAAAAGATGAAAAAGGAAAAGATTTTGAATTAAATTTAAAGGATTTTTCTACAACTCTAACTCCGTCATCACCACGTGTATTGAGTACTACAAGCTCGTCTTCTCCTTTTGACGATGCTTTGTGTGGACTTAGTGTGGGGGAATCCCCTTATGTTCCCTCCCCTTTCTCCACCGAGGACGAGATATTTGATCCTGGAATTGCTTATAAAGGGAAATCTCGGTCTTCCACCGATGCAATAAATGGAAAATCTTTTCATTTGATTGGTGCGAGTCTACCTCGAGTAGCTCAATGTTTTCAAGACTTACCCATTGTCCCACCCTTCTATTTCTTCTCTCCTATTTTATTGAAACTCTTTGAGTTTTTGTTGACTCATGTTGAAGTGGCGTTGATTTGTTTTTCCAATGAAAACGAGAACGCCATCTTCGACCCCGGTATTTTGCACCATCAAAGGACTTAGTCCTTAATACCGGTTGTTTTTGGGCCTTGTTTATCATGTAAGCCCCACTTAAAATTGACCATACCATGATAATCCCTAAACGATCACATTTATGGGGATTCGAGTCAAGCTTTTGACTCGGTTATGAAAAACAAGGTGCCTCGTGGGGGAAACCCATGCTTATCCATGTACATATTATTGCTTTCTAATGTAGTTTAATGTGAGGGGATTTGTGCCCTTCCAACCTTTGTTCCGTGGTTGTTTGTGCATTGTCGTTTTTACATCATGATCTTCACGATTGGAGCCTCTCGTGTTCGTTTTATGGGAGCACTCGATCGTTTGCTTTGGAGACTTTCTCAATATCCAAATGATATATCCTTGATTGTTCTAACCTTAGGTTTTTAGCACACTTCATAAACGGCTATTAATTTATTGGTTACACCCTTTCCATGCTAGATTAGGCATTCGACTACGTCTCTAGTATGGGGGTGTTTGCACCCCTAGACTCGAAACATTGAGGACAATGTTAAACTTTAGTATGGGGGTGAATAGATACTTGCCATCTTCAAGGGTTTTCTTTAGTATGGGGGGGTTTGATTTGTGATCTTTTCATGATGTTCAATTGCTGAGTTTGATGCAAACTAGGTATCCTATTACGATCATAAAAATATTTAACAAATAAATTAATATCTCCGCGTGTTCTTTGTTCTGGAAACTTGAAATTCTAAATCACATATACACGCTGCATTAGAGATCAGCATGAAATTCTAAAACTTATATTGTCTTAGTATCTAAAGTTTTCTATTACATTATGTAACTATGTATTAGCGTGTTCTAGTCTATAGATTTCGACATTGCAAGATACTTTGGATAAGTATTAGCCAACACTAAGTTTTAGTAAATCGTCAGCATGTCATAATAAAAAAGGACTGTTTTGGGCTCATGATGTGCACTTTAGCTACGATCTTGTTTTAGTTTTATTAACTGAACATAAACTAACTAACTTCTTTCTCATTTAATTTCTTGGAGTTTCGAGACTGTGTAAGAGCAAGCGATTGTCCTGATTACCTTAGCTTACCATAGGGCATGTAGGTATTTTTTTCTTCTTATTCTTCATTTATAGATGTTCGTTCTATATACAATGATCTTTACTTCTCGAACCTTTCACTTTGACTCATCAGTTATTGGAATCAAGAAAGAATGACTGCTTCGGGTTTTCTACTTAGTGAGCGCTTAAAGCATAGAATATTTAGAAAAGAAATTTTTGTCGGCAAGGTAAAACATACTTTACATTTGAATTTCCATTCATTTATATGCCATTATACATTTTGTGGGTTGTTTCTGTATTTGACACCTCCGAGCATCCAATCAGAATTTGTCATTACATATTACACTTGAATACTTTTAAGCTTTGTGCTTTTATTTGGATTTTGCATTGTGGGTATGTCATATTTAAACATTTGTGCAGGAAGGAGTTTGAATTAAATATTGGTGAAGCTCTTGTTGGAACGTTGAAAGGGAGAGCGGGCTTTTGTTATAGCTTAAATTTACAGTAGTCAAGCATGTTTGATTCAAGTTGATTTGATATATTGTTTGGCATGTATCACGATCTCTTTCACATTAGTTTAGTTGTAAATTATAGAATTATGAAATATTTATATTTTTTGCAAAAGCTACAGTTTTTTTTAATAAAAGCAATTCTCATCAAGACCGGTTCTTAAATAAAAATGGTCTTTTTTTCTATAATAGAGACTTGTTGACACTTGATGCTTACACATGTTCTTACTAGCAAACCGGTTTAGATGCTCATATTAGACATCGGTTGTGGAACTGGGTTTCAGTAGAGACCATAGGAAGCAGCCACACCTGCGATCTTTCATCAAACGAGCAATTTTTCGTTATAGAAATACCCCTCTCCTAAAGTGGTTCCTAAACCACTCTACATGAGCCATTCTAACCAGTCTTTATGAAACTTTTTGTAGTAGTGTATTCAAAACTGTTAATACAAACCTATGAATTCACTCAACCTTTGTGTTGACTATAAGCATATATCTAAGATAAATGGTGACTGATAGCATGGAGCAGCACAAGGATGGAATGAGGAGGCAAAAGACTGAAATTATTCTAAATGTTGGGAACCTCATATTATAAAATTCTGATTTTTCAATGAAATGTAAAAGAAATTGATATTATCACTCTTTTGAGTTCTTTCCTATTATTATGGCTTATGTTCTATATAGTAATACCCGATATCAATTTTCTGTTACGTAAAGGTAAAATTGGGGTGTTACAGATTGGTACTCAGAGCCATGGTTATAGAGAACAAGTAAAATCTTGACTATAAATACTTTTAAAATAATTTTAAGAATGTCCTCATGTGCCAATGCCAGTGCTGCTCCAAGAATGAGGTAATATTATGCCAATATTAGTACTGCTACCCTATAGAATAATGTGTAAATGATACAATGTTTATGTGTAAGTACTTATGAGTAAGTAATAAGTTAGGATTTATCGACATCTCTAGAAATAGGTATCCCTATCTCCCTCCTATTATCATCTTATCGGATTCTCAAGATAAGTGTTCTGCAAGTATTCCTGATAATTTCGTGAAGTATCATATGGATTATTAGATGATTCAGAAAATTCACCCAAAGAACAGAAAATCGTAAAAGCCGTTAAACCCTTTGATGACGACCCCTATATGCAAGTTATACGAGAATATAATGAAGAAGTAGATTTTACACCTCGACACCAAGATTTTCCATTACCATACCCTATTAATGTACCATCACCTATATCTGAAACCTTACCTAAAAATACCAATGAGCAACAACTTATAGACATCCTACCCTATATGAAAGACTTTCCTCCCGAGCGTATTGAAGATCTTGAAGATAAAGTTGAAGGGCTTAGAAAAGGCCGAAGAATTATACAACAAGATTTTGAGAAGTTAGAAGGAGATTTTGAAGAAATCAAGGCTAAGTTGTGGAGAAGACAAATGATACATGATGAAAATATTGTTCAACCTCGACTTAAGATTTCTACTCTTGAGTTAGTCATTGAGGACATTCAAATTAGACATCGAGCCAATATACGAAATCTTTTTGATGCCATCAAAGAACTTAAGAGGGAGAGATGAAAACATTAGACCATTAAGTTGTAAATACTTTCAACTTTATGTGTTTACTTTTATGTTAACATAGAAGCTTGTCTTGTAAGTTTAAACAGACAAGTTGTTAATAAATAAAAGTTATGTTTCTCATCTTGTCATTTCATGTTCATTTGTGAGGAGTAAGAAACCCCTAGTTCTTGTTTTCTCATAAATTATTATGAATTAAAATGCGTTAATTCAAGAAGAAAACATATACTTGACAAAGTATATATTTTTGGAATTTCCGTTATCTTCGATGATAGTACGAATTATTAGTTGAATATAACCAACAAGTTTGAATAAAGAGAAATGAAAGTTCCCAAGTTTTATAGAAATATTCTATTATCGACTTTTGTCCATCAAAAGATTCTTCTATAGGATATGTAAAAGAGAAGCTTGTTCCATAAGACGAGTTTTTTACATTTTCCATTATATTCCTCCATTCCATATCATGGAAAAATTATGTTCCGATTATTCATGAGTCATATCTTTATAAATACATCGTAAACTTTGGAACTATGTTTCGTAGTTGGATTTATTATCCTCAGATATGAATGATAATCAACATATTAAGTTTCCCCTACACCCTACCAAATAAACCCATAAGATATACCTTGTGTTCGATAAACATTTATATGTATTCCTATACATATGTGACAAATGTTTTCTGATATGAGTGTACCTTGAATCCTGAATTATTTCTATTCTTTCCCCTCATTCTAAACCCTAAAAGCATTTGAAGAAGAATTCACGATGACGTGGCTGCAATCCTGCAATTACAAATTGTCAATGAGAAGTATTATTCGGAAGAAGACTCGATGACTAGCTAGTTTTAAATATCCAAGGAATAAAAGATGCTATTAGTATCACCCGTTGGATTTAAAGAACAAATTCAGTTTCCTATCGTATTTGAAATTATAAAGTAAAGCCTGCTATAAGAAGATAGCACGTTGTTAGTTATCTTGGTAAATTTTTTATACTCAACCCATTGAGATAAAAGGAGTACATAAGATCGCTTGATTAAATTTCAAATTTTTATTAGAAAGATGATCGAGAAAATAGAAGAACTCCGCTATCTAACGATAAAAGGAAATAACCTCGAGACATACACGAGGAAACTTCAAGAGTTAATAGAGTTAGATCCCATTTCGTAGAATGATAAAAGCCTTCATCCGAAGATTTCATCATGGAATTGTGTCATGGAATTTCATCCGAAATTCTATTAAGAAGACTACATCAGAAGATTTTGTTAGAAAAATTTATTAAGGAATTTTATCAAAGATTTTGAAGAAATATTACCACTTCCAAAATCCCAATATATTTGAAAAAGTGATTTAACTCTACCCAAAGAGTTGATGAACAAGGTAATTAAGCACAATCGTGTGCAAAAATCAGAAAAATCTTAAGCGTAAACTGGCAGTGAATGAATGTCTGTAGAGTCTAGTAAACCAGAACATAGGATTATGAATCCAACATACGGTGAATATGATGGAAATTTTCTTCTATGTAAGAAATGCACCCTGTATCACAAAGAAATTTGCACCATCTGGTGTGATATTTTCAACATAATGGATCATTGGACTAGGATTTGTAAGGGCAAGTGGCCTTATAAATCATATGCTTGGTAGGATTATTCTGTATTTTATTGGGAATAAAATAACATCTTCTATTTTAACGTTGTTCGTCTCTAGGAAACCGTATTATTAGACTTTATATATACAGGATGTCTTACCTACGAATAAGAAAGAAGGAAATCTAGGGGTAGAATATATTTTATATTCGTGTTATGTCAGAAATTTCTAAGTCAATGATTTTCATTCTGTTTATTTGATTTAATTAGGATGCTTCTTCATTCAAATGAATAAATCTAAATCACCAAATTTATAATTTATTTCCTTGCATAAAGTTGGACGCATCTTTATGTTAGTGAGAATTTATAAATGGACTTAAAAAGATTCAATATAAGACAAGTATAGACCTGATAAAGATGGAATTCTTTTGCTCTTAAACTATATGATTTTACTGAAATATGTTATTGTACGAGTGCCCAAACTGTTCATGTTACCCAAATTTCATGAGTCGTTAAAACACTTACGTGTGCACTAATAAGGTGAATAGATCGATTAGAAAAGTATGTCAATATTTGTCTTAGATTTGGAATTTATAGATTTAAGTAATCCATGCAACTCGAAGAAACTTTGAAATCCTTATATTATGATCTAACAAAAGAAGCAAAATATTGAAAGTCATCCGAGTTACCAGTTCAACCTGAATTTCCTCCATGGAAATAGGAAAGAACAATGAGAATTTTGTTACTTCAAGTAGAAATGATGCTATCCGGATCATTGTCAATTGTTTTACTAAGGCGACAGGATCTATTCCTATCTAGGAAATTGATAATATGGAAACTCTGAGGAGATTATAAAAGAAATAATCTTTCAACATAGAGAATCAATATCTATCATCCAATATCGTGACTAGTGTTTGACATCTTGATCCTAAAAGTATACTCAAAATTTGTGTGTTATTCCAAGGTGTTAAGTGGAAGACATATCAAAATACTAAACTATATACTCCACGTATGTAACACCCCCAATTATTCATGTTTCAAATCAGCGGAAGAGTCGTTGGTGTTATGGGATAACACATTACTCAAATCATAGACAACGCTTAAAAATCGCGTCGTATAATAACAAAACATTTTCCATTCATAAATATCAAATTACATAGGTCCTCAGGTCATAGTATGTCATACAAATTTACAAAACCTTTGAATGGAAATTTTTAATTGAATGTGGGCCATAAATTCTTGTCGTCTTCCCGAGAATTACCTTCAATTACATGAGATAAAACATGATAAAAAGTCAGCGAAACGCCGAGTGAATTCATAGAGTTTAATAAAAACCATTAATATATATATCACTAGTATATAATCATTACTGAAAATCATTTTGTACAATTCTTTGTCGTAGGCTATAAAATAGGCCAAAAACATTTTATAGGAATTCTTGTCGTAAATCATAATATAGGCTTTTGCCTTCAAAACCATTATACGAACCATTATCGTAAAAACATCATTCAATACGCTTTATAACGTTGTATAGCGTTTAATAAAAACTGTTATATTAAAAATGGTTATGTAAAATCAAAACACGAACATAATATCAGTAATAAGACCTCTTATTGCTATTAAGGCAATATATTATAATTCAATTCGTACATCAATATTTTTATTATTAGATTATTATAAGTCGCATGACATTGTTACCTGATGAGACTGCAATTATACATAGTCTCATCATCAAAATCGGGCTTAAAACGCTTAAAATATCATCAAAATACCCCTATATATGCTTGTATTTGTGTCTTGTGTATTTTAGGTACGGATATCGTGTAATCAACAAATGATCACAAGAATGAAGCAAAAACGAACACGGGAAACGAAGCCGCACAAAGAACCGGACCCGAATCATGATTTTCCTATCAAGTCCTTGAAGTTTGAAGATTTGGCAACTTTGGTCCCTCTACTTTGGAAGACTTGTCATATTACACCCTTGTGAACACTCAAATTACACATTGGGTCCCTAATATTTCAAGAATATACACATTGGGTCCTTGAAGAATGCAAGTTGTGCATTTTAAACCCTTGGTAAAAGTTTGCTATTACATTGTGCCAAAAATGACAACTTTGCCAAAGTTGTTACATGCATTTTAGGCGTTGATGGATATTTAAATCAAGGTGACAAGAGAAGAGAAGCTTAGGGGCTACTTCTGTCCAGACATGAAACTCCCATCATCCAACCAAAACTCGCCACCTCACCCTCCACTCACTCCTCCACCAATCAAATTCATCTCCTCCACCAGGTGAGCATTCCCCCCACCACTTTTTAAAAAAGATTAATTAAACTTTCTGATTTTGTGGGAAACACGTTTTTTAAATAAGTTTAACCCAAAAACAAGATTAAACACCCCTGTTTAACCATCCCCAACCTCTTAAACCCTAATCTCTAATTTGCACAAATCAAAGGGTTATCCCTTGATTAGGTGCAGATTAGTGATTCATGCCACCCTTATCACATCCCACTAACCAAAACCCCATCACTTTCACTCTTGTCCTCTCTTGTCCCCCCACAGCTTGAACAAACCCACGTGATACTGTGCTCTAGGACCAAATCAACGTCTATGGTCTTTTTCCTTGCTCCCAAAGTACTCCTCAACGTCCAAGATTGAAGATTCCACTGGCACATCACATGTTGCAATTGACCAACTTCAAAAATCAACTCATCAAGGGCAGACTTGGAATTTTAGCTGCTAGGGTTTCTGATTTCACATTGCATTCTAGATAGTTCCATAGCATAGTATAAAGAGGGTCGACATGTGACCACTCTTTCTTTGTTCCAGATTTTGTAATCTTTAAATCTTAAGTAATGAAAATGAAAAGAGTTTGAGTTGCATAATCTGAGTTCCCATAATTCTGTTTTTATTTCAGTATTAGTTTGAAAGTATTTTTGGATAAAAAAAAGGGTTTCACTTTTATCAAAAATAAGTTTCAAGAAAATTTGTTAGAAAAAGCTATCTTTTATCAGCTTAAGGAGATAAGCTAGCTTAATCAATAAGCTAGACTTATACTCCTATAAGTTTGTTTACCCAGGTCAATCTCTTTTCTTTGTTTGATATCTTGGCAGGAACAAATCTCACATATTGAAGGTGGTGGCTGTTTTCTTTTGAAACCCATCAATCTATCTACTCATACCAACAACGAATCCCTGAACTTGGTCACCTCAAGCCCGGGCTTGATGGAAAAGGCAAAGCTGCCTTGGTGATCCCTGGATGTAGGGTCACAAGGTATAACACTTTCTCTTCTATACTTGCTTGAAAAAGGTTTTGGCTAGAGTGATTTTTAGGATTATGTTTGTGGATGATAGGGACAAGTGTTAGATATTGTTTGCTGGATGATTTGAAACATGTAGGGATGATTTGATCAAGTTTGATGCAAGTTAGGTTAGAAATCTATGTTAAAATTTCATGTTTCTGTTTTTAAGGGGTGTTTGGATTTAGGTTTTAGCATGAGCTTGTGAGAAACTCTTGGACTTTAATCTGTCTAAGCCCACTCCCTTTGGTAGCTTTGAGTTTTATTAGTTGATTGAGTAGGATTTGGAAAGCTTTGTGAAGAATTGCATGCTAGTTTTGGTAAATCATTGCCTTAAATCAGTAAACTGCCTCAACTGCATGATTTTTGTGAATTTTTGCCATAGAAATCTTAAAGGCTGTTAGGAATCAGGGTAAGTTAGGATTGTGAGTGATTTGGGGGAGTGTATGAGTGAATTGAGTGAGTTTTGGCCAACCAAAACCCACCCAATTGCACTTTGCATCAGCAAAGTCCCATCAGACCCCCCATTGCCTTACAATAACTGATTTTGAGCATTTTGAGCTTGATTCTTGTTAATAGCCTTGTATTTTTAGCTTTTTATTGACTCCCCACAACCCAACTGGTTGTGGGGGTGCCCTTGTTTGCCCACAAAACCAAGAAACCAACAAGATCTAGGCACCAAAGTGCCCAGACCCGTTTTTTTGTGAAAGCAGTGGGAACTCACTTCCCACTTCTAGTGTAAAGGTTTCCCCTGCTAAGCAAGAGGACAAAAGGGGGTCACATGTCACTTTCAGTTTCATAATTTTTTGTCTTTAGTGGTGAAAAATAGGAATTAGACCTTCAAACCAATTTTGTTATTATTCTTATTTTATTTTTGATTTTTCTGATTAATTAGATTTTTATTTACTGTTCATTTTATATTTTTTTGATTAAATAGTATTTTTAATTAACTTTTAATGTTTCTGATTTTGTCTTTTAGTGCCTAAAATTGGTATTTTTCAGATTTAACAATTTTCCAAGACTTAGAATAATATTTTAAGAGTTCTAGTATAAAAAGTTTTTACTGTTCACCTTTTATTTAATTTTTAGAATTAATTTAAGTTAATTAGGGTTTAAATTGTATACTGTTTTGTCTTTTAGTGAAAAATATTTGATTTTTCAAACTTTTTCATTTTTCTACTATTCATTAGAGTAAATTAGGATTTTTAAAATTGTTCAATTATTTTTGGAATTATTTATTTATGTTTTATAATTATTTTAGTTTTAAATTTGTTTTTAGTGGTTTAAAAATAGAAAAATAGTGTTTAAAATTTAGGAAAAATACTTTTTAGTTTATAAATAATATAAGTGAGTTATTTGTCCAATAAAATAATATTTTGGGCTTTTTCTTAATTATATTTAATTTTTGGGCTTTAATTAGCATTAAAAATTGAATATTTAATTAATAAAAGGTTTAAAAATATATTTATTGGATTTTTATCCTTATTTATATTATTTTGAACTAATTTTTCATTTCTAATTTGTTTTTAGCTTAAAATTTTTAAATTTTCACGTTTTACGTACTTACGTTCGCGTTTTACGTCTTTCGTCGTAGTTTAATTGTAATCGTAGTCCGTCTTAGTTTTTCTTTCTATTCTCATCTAAAAACGACACTACCCTAAACCTTTGATTATACTTATTGGCACATTAATCCACACACCTCCCCGAAGAGCCTTCTTTTCCTAGTTTCACGACGGTTGAAGCTAGCGACTCGATTATCGACGACTTGATTTCCCAACCTCTTCCACGAGGAAGAGAAGACGTTTTTGATCCCGATGGAGATTTTTGCGAGATCAAACGTATTCTTGATAACCCGCTTTCGATTTTCGAGTTTGATGAGGATCGTTGCGTTAGCCCGGAGGGGGATGTTTTGTTAATTGATTCACGTTTTAAAAATTCAAATCCTCCTCCCGCCTTCAAGATAAATGTGGAAATTTTAAGTGTGCCTAGAATTGTTTTAGAAACACCAAATATTTTCAATTTAATCAACTTGGGTTCTCGTAACAATGAGTTAAAAAATGAAAAAGGGAATGATTTTAAAATCAATTTTAAAGATTTTCCAATGTTAACTCCGTCATCACCTCGCTTAATTGAGCTTGCTACAAACGCGTCTACTTCTTTTGACGACGTTTTGTGTGGACCTAGTGTGGGGGAAGCCCCATTTGTTTCCTCACACTTCTCCACCGAGGACGAGATTTTTGACCCCGGTATCACGTTTAAGATAAAATCTCGGTCTTTTACCGAAGTAGTCACTAGAAATTCTTTCTACACTTACGATATGAGTTTACCTCGAGTGACTCGATTTTTATGCCCAACCAATGTCCCACCCTTCTCTTCTTATGCTATTTTCTTGTGTCCCTTTGGGACGTTGTTACTCGAAGTCGTGTTGTTTCGTTTATCATCCGAAAACGAAGACACGATCTTTGATCCCGGTATAGAGGTTTTGCCTTTATACACGGTTGCTTTTGGGCCTTGATTACATGTAAGTCCCGCCAAAAATGACCGAACCATGATTATCCCTAAATGCTCACATTTATGGGGATTCGAGTCGAGCTTTTGACTCGGTTATCAAAAACAAGGTGCCTCGTGGGGGAGACCCATGCTTATCCATGTACATATTATTGCTTTTTAGTTAATCCTAATGTGAGGGGATTTGTGCCCTTCCAACCTTTGTTCCGTGGTTGTTCGTGATTGTGATTCATTAGGTACATCGACATCATTGAAGCCTCTCGTGTTCGTTTTACGGATCACTCGAGCTTCGATCGTTACCTTTGGAGATTCCGATATCCGATGATATCCTTTTATGTTCTAACGTTTATCTTATTAGCATAATTCATAAACGGCTTTTAGGTTATTCGTTTTACCCTTTCCATGCTCGAGATTAAGCATTCGACTTCGTCTCTAGTATGGGGGTGTTTACACCCCTAGACTCGAAACATTGAGGACAATGTTTAGTTTTAGTATGGGGGGGTGAGTAGATATTTCACCTTGCTTACGTCAACACGCTATCCAAATATTCATCTTTTTGTTATCTTTTTATGCAAAATAAGGCTAAAAATGGCCAAATTTTAATTTTTTTTCTAGTTTTTCATAAGTGTTTAAGACACGAATGTAGGTTTTCCGATGGTGAGAATAAGAGTAATTTTTGACTCGACCGTGCGTGTTGAGCACTTAGCTTCGATTCCTTAACTTTTTAGGCTAAGTCTCTTAAATGAGGACGAGAAATGATAGAGTTATTTATAAGTCTCGTAATCGTCACGATCTTATGTGTAGTAATTATTAGCTTATTCTCCCAACGCTTTTGCATAATAAATTGTTAATAAATATTGATTTGGCGGTTTAGTCACTATTGTTGGTTTCTAATTTGTTTTAGTAGCTTCCATGTAATTAAATTGGGGAAACATTAAGGTATCGCCAGCGTCACGGTTTTGAAGTATTGGCACCCGAATAATCGAAAGCTTCACCTAATAATAAGATTTCAAGTGCTCACCTAAATTAAGCAAAAATTTGAAGCTCACAAGGCCGAAAAATCTATGCCCAAATTGAAAGTGAATCAAGCCTTAATCTTCGAAGCTTTAAAGATCCAAAATTCGCTTTAGCGTGAGGATATACGTCTTTGGCTAATAAAACCACCGATGAGGCGGATAATAAAAGGCAAGGCAAGACCGAAGTCATAATAAAAGCTTCATGGCGAAGTTGAATAAAAGATGGAGGTAAACCAAAGATAATAAGGCCCTTCCGTTAGGGGGCATATAAAAGTCTTGGTAATAAGTCTCATGTTCAAAACCGTTATAAAACCGTGTTTATCGATCCTTCTTGTTGACTTAATTTTTTGACATCGTTGTCTATTAGGATGAATTATTAATTTAATGATTTTGGTTACACCGTTAAAACTCTATTTTTAGACTTAATCTCTATTCACGCATAAGTCAATGATGTATCCTCGTGATCATTAAGACATAATAAAATATAAGAGATACCAAGTAGGAATAAGGGAGTTTAGGTTCGTAATTAACACTCATGAGATGTGATCGTGTTGCTAACTTATAATAACAATGATCTCGTTACACGCTTAGCATGGAATTGGGTGAAAATCGAGGACGACGAAATTATTTCTAACGAAGCATTCACGTGTTCTTGTTCTATGATCCTAAAAGTCACATTCTCGTGATGAAAACAATACATTATGTCTAAAACGCGTGTAGTAGTTTATTTTAATTTATGTCTTGAATAAAAGTCATCATAAAATGAATTTTGGAAGTGCTACGATACTTAATTCTAGCATTGCGTGGGGACACGGCAATGGTTTAGTATGGGGGAGTGATGAGACTGCAATTATACATAGTCTCATCATCAAAATCGGGCTTAAAACGCTTAAAATATCATCAAAATACCCCTATATATGCTTGTATTTGTGTCTTGTGTATTTTAGGTACGGATATCATGTAATCAACAAATGATCACAAGAATGAAGCAAAAACGAACACGGGAAACGAAGCCGCACAAAGAACCGGACCCGAATCATGATTTTCCTATCAAGTCCTTGAAGTTTGAAGATTTGGCAACTTTGGTCCCTCTACTTTGGAAGACTTGTCATATTACACCCTTGTGAACACTCAAATTACACATTGGGTCCCTAATATTTCAATAATATACACATTGGGTCCTTGAAGAATGCAAGTTGTGCATTTTAAACCCTTGGTAAAAGTTTGCTATTACATTGTGCCAAAAATGACAACTTTGCCAAAGTTGTTACATGCATTTCAGGCGTTGATGGATATTTAAATCAAAGTGACAAGAGAAGAGAAGCTTAGGGGCTACTTCTGTCCAGACATGAAACTCCCATCATCCAACCAAAACTCGCCACCTCACCCTCCACTCACTCCTCCACCAATCAAATTCATCTCCTCCACCATGTCAGCATTCCCCCCACCACTTTTTAAAACAGATTAATTAAACTTTCTGATTTTGTGGGAAACACGTTTTTTAAATAAGTTTAACCCAAAAACAAGATTAAACACCCCTGTTTAACCATCCCCAACCTCTTAAACCCTAATCTCTAATTTGCACAAATCAAAGGGTTATCCTTGATTAGGTGCAGATTAGTGATTCATGCCACCCTTATCACATCCCACTAACCAAAACCCCATCACTTTCACTCTTGTCCTCTCTTGTCCCCCCACAGCTTGAACAAACCCACGTGATACTGTGCTCTAGGACCAAATCAACGTCTATGATCTTTTTCCTTGCTCCCAAAGTACTCCTCAACGTCCAAGATTGAAGATTCCACTGGCACATCACATGTTGCAATTGACCAACTTCAAAAATCAACTCATCAAGGGCAGACTTGGAATTTTAGCTGCTAGGGTTTCTGATTTCACATTGCATTCTAGATAGTTCCATAGCATAGTATAAAGAGGGTCGACATGTGACCACTCTTTCTTTGTTCCAGATTTTGTAATCTTTAAATCTTAAGTAATGAAAATGAAAAGAGTTTGAGTTGCATAATCTGAGTTCCCATAATTCTGTTTTTATTTCAGTATTAGTTTGAAAGTATTTTTGGATAAAAAAAAGGGTTTCACTTTTATCAAAAATAAGTTTCAAGAAAATTTGTTAGAAAAAGCTATCTTTTATCAGCTTAAGGAGATAAGCTAGCTTAATCAATAAGCTAGACTTATACTCCTATAAGTTTGTTTACCCAGGTCAATCTCTTTTCCTTGTTTGATATCTTGGCAGGAACAAATCTCACATATTGAAGGTGGTGGCTGTTTTCTTTTGAAACCCATCAATCTCTCTACTCATACCAACAACCACTCCCTGAACTTGGTCAGCTCAAGCCCGGGCTTGATGGAAAAGGCAAAGCTGCCTTGGTGATCCCTGGATGTAGGGTCACAAGGTATAACACTTTCTCTTCTATACTTGCTTGAAAAAGGTTTTGGCTAGAGTGATTTTTAGGATTATGTTTGTGGATGATAGGGACAAGTGTTAGATATTGTTTGCTGGATGATTTGAAACATGTAGGGATGATTTGATCAAGTTTGATGCAAGTTAGGTTAGAAATCTATGTTAAAATTTCATGTTTCTGTTTTTAAGGGGTGTTTGGATTTAGGTTTTAGCATGAGCTTGTGAGAAACTCTTGGACTTTAATCTGTCTAAGCCCACTCCCTTTGGTAGCTTTGAGTTTTATTAGTTGATTGAGTAGGATTTGGAAAGCTTTGTGAAGAATTGCATGCTAGTTTTGGTAAATCATTGCCTTAAATCAGTAAACTGCCTCAACTGCATGATTTTTGTGAATTTTTGCCATAGAAATCTTAAAGGCTGTTAGGAATCAGGGTAAGTTAGGATTGTGAGTGATTTGGGGGAGTGTATGAGTGAATTGAGTGAGTTTTGGCCAACCAAAACCCACCCAATTGCACTTTGCATCAGCAAAGTCCCATCAGACCCCCCATTGCCTTACAGTAACTGATTTTGAGCATTTTGAGCTTGATTCTTGTTAATAGCCTTGTATTTTTAGCTTTTTATTGACTCCCCACAACCCAACTGGTTGTGGGGGTGCCCTTGTTTGCCCACAAAACCAAGAAACCAACAAGATCTAGGCACCAAAGTGCCTAGACCCGTTTTTTTGTGAAAGCAGTGGGAACTCACTTCCCACTGCTAGTGTAAAGGTTTCCCCTGCTAAGCAAGAGGACAAAAGGGGGTCACATGTCACTTTCAGTTTCATAATTTTTTGTCTTTAGTGGTGAAAAATAGGAATTAGACCTTCAAACCAATTTTGTTATTATTCTTATTTTATTTTTGATTTTTCTGATTAATTAGATTTTTATTTACTGTTCATTTTATATTTTTTTGATTAAATAGTATTTTTAATTAACTTTTAATGTTTCTGATTTTGTCTTTTAGTGCCTAAAATTGGTATTTTTCAGATTTAACAATTTTCCTAGACTTAGAATAATATTTTAAGAGTTCTAGTATAAAAAGTTTTTACTGTTCACCTTTTATTTAATTTTTAGAATTAATTTAAGTTAATTAGGGTTTAAATTGTATACTGTTTTGTCTTTTAGTGAAAAATATTTGATTTTTCAAACTTTTTCATTTTTCTACTATTCATTAGAGTAAATTAGGATTTTTAAAATTGTTCAATTATTTTTGGAATTATTTATTTATGTTTTATAATTATTTTAGTTTTAAATTTGTTTTTAGTGGTTTAAAAATAGAAAAATAGTGTTTAAAATTTAGGAAAAATACTTTTTAGTTTATAAATAATATAAGTGAGTTATTTATCCAATAAAATAATATTTTGGGCTTTTTCTTAATTATATTTAATTTTTGGGCTTTAATTAGCATTAAAAATTGAATATTTAATTAATAAAAGGTTTAAAAATATATTTATTGGATTTTTATCCTTATTTATATTATTTTGAACTACTTTTTCATTTCTAATTTGTTTTTAGCTTAAAATTTTTAAATTTTCACGTTTTACGTACTTACGTTCGCGTTTTACGTCTTTCGTCATAGTTTAATTGTAATCGTAGTCCGTCTTAGTTTTTCTTTCTTTTCTCATCTAAAAACGACACTACCCTAAACCTTTGATTATACTTATTGGCACATTAATCCACACACCTCCTCGAGAACGAACCCGCATTTATTCGACTTGTCGGTTTTCCTAAATCATCGAGTTTAATACTTGCCCATTATACGTTGTTTTCCTAAACACGTATTTCTACGACATATCATTACCTTTCTATAACATATATCGGGTAGCTAACCCGTAATTCCTTTGCCCATATAAAACAGCGTGTCGTCAAAATAATCACGCTTATATAAATCTTCTCATAGATAAATTCGCTTACCAATCAATGTGGCACGACGGGGATCAACCATCAAGGCGCGAACTGGAGTGATCTTCCCCAAATAGTACTATTATATGCATAAGCGTCTACCAAATCCTGGTAGTTCACAATTAATGCTCATGGGACTTTAAGTGACATAACCTAACTAATAATAATCCATTTCATTTCATTCATTGGGTAATATAATCATTCGGGTCCATATCAATAAGCATACAATCGGGACAACTGGTGTCCTATTTTTATTAAAACTAGCATGTTATCTCCCTCGCGGGTTTATAAAACATTTCATAAAACATTTAAAAGAGTGCGAGGCTATGAACTCACGTTGATTGGGAAAGGCGTGTTATCAGCGATTTGGATGTACGGTACATGCTTCAATCACGGAAACCTAGACAAATAATACTCGGTCTTAGACTCTTGTCCAATGCCTTTATAGAAAAAATGGTTATGTATATATGATGATATCATAAGTATTATGATGATCAAGTGGGATTTTATCTCTTCATACAACATTATAGTTGTTATGTGTTAGTCAATTTAGACTAGTTATACTAGTTTCAACCCAATTACATATTAAGGCCCAATAAGCCTATTAAAAGTTAAATTCATTATATTAGCCCATTTATAATTTTTAATACCAGGCCTATACTCATATGTTGGGCCCAAATGAGTTAAGCCCATGAGTAAGTCCATTAGTGTTAAGCCAAACTAGTTGTGCTAATGGTCCAATAAGGTTACTTTGGCCCATTATGGTCCATAAGTTATAAAGCTCGGGTTTATCGGTTTTTACTTGTCAAATGTATTCACATATCAGTATATGAGTTAAAAAAATGTTACATTAGACGGGTCCGACCGTCTAAGTTTTATTTGGCGAAAACGTTAGTCTTTCGGTTTTGGCCGAAAAGGCGTAAAACTTATATATTGTTTTATAACTTTAGAAAACATTTGAGTTTTTACTTTTATAAAAATGCCATACTTATTTATTTTAGTATACAAATCATTTTATAATAATTATTATTAGTTAGTGGGTTTTATATATTTATTTTATAATAATATTTACTTGAGTGCTCTTTTTATACTATATAGATTATTTATAAATCTGATTATTAAATTCCATTCCACCATTTTTGCCATATCTTGAGTTCTACAAGGAGATAAAAGCTTAAATTTGAGCAGCACAAACTACATGATATGTGCTACAAATAACTCCTGTATAGATACTGCTCAATCATCTTCTGAGTATTTTAAATAATTCGTCCAAAACAGACTATACAGATTTGTACCTCAATAGTACTTTGATCATATCTTGCTCATTTTAATGATTCCATTGAGTGGCCAACTCACCACATATGTAAAAATCATATATCTAACTGTATATTCAATAATTCAAACCGTTTTACCAAGTTATCATGTTGATACTTACTTTTTTATACAGCCTATAAATCTAATCAAGATTTTAACATTTTAACTTGTAGATTTTAATCTTTTTAACCCAATCTATTAACACAAAATCACCACATAATAATTTGATCATCATTCATCATCATATACATATACATCTAAGAAGAAAATACATGATTACTTTTACAAAATAACAAGATGATAGGAAGAAACAATCTCTATACCACCAAAGTGATGAAAAGGTTGAGATTTTGGATGAACAAGGCTTGGTTCTAGTCACCAAATCATTAATCTTGGTAAATGAACTTTTGAGTTATTCAAATGTATGAACACCTTCATGGAAATCAACCCTAATCCTCCATAAGAACTCCTTTTCACTTGTTAAAATTACCTCTAATCTTCATCTTTTTTAAGTAGGCTTCAACATATGTTGAGTATTGATAAAGTTTAGGTTTAGATTTTTGATGAAGATGGTGATTTAGGTGTGATGTTGGATGAAACTTAGAGAGAGAGATAAGAGAGGGCTTGGAGATTTTTTTGATTAAAATTGCATGTAGGTGAAGTGTGTGGGAGAAGATGGAGTTTTGGTGCATTTCAAGTCATGGGACAAGTGTCCTTCACTATAGTGAATTTATGACAACAAAAAGGGGTGGTGGCACTTGTAAAATCAGCCCATAGTGGGGGTGGGACAAGTGTCCCACTTGTCACATCTCCACTAATTTACGGGTACTCCTCGATTCTAGTTTCCTCGATTTACGTGCCCTCCGGTCGATTTACGAAAAATGTTTTTATAGATTATGAATCTACGACACAAAATGAATCTAATAAAAATTGTCTCATAAAAAACGGAGCACAAAAACGTAAATACGTAAACCTAGGGTTTCCGGTTTAATCGTAAAAGATGCTAAATTATGCACGTAAGTCCTAATTTCTTCTCGTAAATTTGTGAGTTTATGAACCAACACAAATTAAAATTCCAAAATAAAATTCAAGAATAAATTTATTTCCTGAAATGTCGGACTGTCACAAAAACGGTGTATGTAAACGTATGCACGTAACGTAGAGTTCTCCGGTTTAGACGTAGTCGATACTACTTTAAGATATAAACCCTTATTTCTTCCCAAAAGTGAGTGAGTTCATAAATTAACAATAAATTAATGATTTTAAATAATACTTGAGAATAAAATATCGACTTTAAATTGACGGATTGTCATAGCAGTTACCCCTAAAGAGGATCTTTGTCCTCAAAGATCAATTCATCTTACTACTCGCTTCTTATAGAGTTAAAGCCATGTGGGTATTTCCTCCACATTCGGTCTTTTCTCTCAAGTGTAATTCGTTACAATACGCGAGTTTCATCAACATAAATATGGGAATATGATCACGCTTAAGTTGACTTACTTTCTCTATCCATGATGTCCACGGGTTTTCGATGAATGCAACTTTTCGCCGATCTAAACTTCATTAAGAAATATCAGATTTTTCACTTGATATACATTTTATCAAGTTCGTTATACGAAACATAATTCATGCAGCCCTTGAAGTCATAGGGTAGATCTAGCTTATATGCTACTCATACCAAATCTTTACATTTTCTCAATGGTCCCATATAACGGGGACTTAGATTCCCACGATCTTTCAGATCATACATTCATCTTTCCATGATGATAAATTCTCGGAATAGCTTTGCTACCCATCCTTCACTTCAAGATCTACATTTCATATTCACATAACCTCCTACCCACTACTAGCAGTCAATAATCTGATCCTAATTTCCACAATCATTTCAGGCCTCGTGGGTCGGGTATTTCCAACCCAACTCCTATCTACAGATGCTCTTTATATTTAGATCCTCACAAGATTCGATCTCGATCCTAATACAATAATTATCAATGATAATCTATCCAAAGGAAAACGATTATCCCGTTCATTACCAAAGGTCAATCATTCAAACATAAAACAAGACTTCTAGCGTTTGTATCGTTACTTTACCTTGTCCCTTCGATTGGGGGTGGTAAACAGTACTCTCATCAAGATTCGTTCCCAATGATTTTTGAGGAAATCTCTAGAAATTCGATGCGAAGCGAGGATCTTTATAGAGATGATTGATACAGGCACACTATGTTTACACAACTCCTTTAATTACAAAAGAGTCAATTTCTTCATCGAGAACCTATCATTAACGAGAATAATATTTGCAGATTTGGTCAGTCTATCGACGATGACCCAAATCGAATCAAATTCAGAAGATGACCTTGGAAGATTTGTGATAAAATCCATGGTGGTTCTATCTCACTTCCGAACAAGAATTATAAGCTGTAGAAGCAATCCTTATGGATTTTGGTGTTCAACCTTGACCTTTGCAAGAGTTTGATGTTTACTAATGTATGAGGCGATGTCTGCCTTCATAATTGGCCATTAGTACAACTTTTTCAGATAAAGATACATTTTATCAAAAATGGCATGAATAGAATACTTAAACTTATGAGATTCCAACATGACTAAATCTCGAAATCCTCCATAGTTAGGCAACCACAAGCTGCCTTTTAAACATTTAACGCCATCGGATCTCATCTCTAATGGTTCTCATTAGCCGCGAACCCCTTTTTATTATCTATATTATCCTTCTTACAAGCATCAGTTATTTCTAAATTGCTCAGGCAAGTTATTCTGCACGGTCATTACTAAGGAGCACATCCTAATTGGTTATATATTCTTTCTACATAATATGTCAGCAACTACATTCACCTTCCCCGATGAAATAAATATCATGCCCATAATCATTCAGAAATTCTTTCTTCATATTTTCTAAGTTTTAGTTTCGTCTCAACTATTATCTTTATTAGTTTTGCTCAATCCGACGTTTAAAGCGTCGATAAATAGCACAAGTAATTAAATAATAAATATTTAATTTTTTTGAAACGTAACCATAAAATTTTTTAAATTTCTCAGTTCGCCCAATTATAGAAAAATGTTCAAAATAAATTTGAATTTAATTAACACGATTTTTGTTGATTTATCGAGATTAATTAATAAGATTTGTAAATGTTCGAAAAATCTTTGTTTATGCTTTGGTCAAAATTTTCTTAGTTGAAAAGCAAAATTTGTCGTTCCAAATTTCAAGTCATGGTTTAAACAGTTTCCTCAATCCCTCTTAGGTTCTCTTGAGGTATACACAAACATTTACTCCTAAGGGAGTTTAGTTAAATATTTGGGTATAAGGGAATGATTCCTTAAAAATTCTTTGATAAATATTTGTCAAAAACATTTTTGCACTTTCTTTTTGGTATAACACAAAGCCTTAATAGCTCTAATCTTTGAAGAGTCAATATAGATTCCATTACCATTAATCACACGGTCAAATAATGTAAAGGATCAAGCTTTAAATCACGTGTTAAATACTCAAGGTACAGGTTTTCATTGCTCGGCCAACACATGACAGTCTACAAATGATTACTAACTCCTTCTTATTCTTAGAAACAAACAGATGGTCCTTAATGATCACAAGCATGAATTTATCAAATTACAACCTACACACGTGATTCACCAAATTTATGAATGCTACATGTGCATTGGTTAATCCAAACGATATAACATGAAACTCATAATGTTCATTACAAGCTCTGGATGTAGTGATTGGAATAAATAATCTCCTTTGTGGACGCGAATTTGATAATAACCATGTCGTGGATCAAATTTTTGGAACATACACTAGAACATTGTAAATGATCGAACAAATCTTTCATCTTGAGTAATGGATATGAATTTTTGATAGTCAATTTATTCAGTTCACGGTAATCAATGAATATATATGGAATGATAACACCATAGCTCTTCATGATGACGAGCTCGGCAGAATAAAATCTTTCTCCGACAACTTTCTCAGTTGTACGGTAACTCTTTCGATTCAGACGGTGCTAAAGTTTAGTGCACATGCCATAGGTGCAGCACCGGGAATATAATCAATACCAAATTCAACTTGCCTTATTGGCGGAAGTCTATGTAATTCATCAGCAAATACCTCAGAAAGTCTCAGATAACAGGAACATCTTTTATTAAATTTACTTTAAGTTCTTTCTAGATTAGAAGATCTAAGATTAGTTTACAACCATTCACAGTATAATTTCAAACCTAAATGCAGGATATGGTCATCCATCTGGAATTATTTAGATCACCTTTGAAAATCAACATCTTATCTTTTAGGGGAATTCTACTCGAGTTCCCATCAATTTAAGATAATGACATTATGTCATAATCAATCAATCCATTCTACTGGCACTACCAACTTTCTAGTTTCATTATCGTTGATAAGATGTGACCTTTTCAAAAGACTAATAATAACTCATAATCCTTCACAAATTCAAGGATATCTGGAGACATAACTAACCTTAAAAAGAGTAATGTTAACGCATGATCTACGCGAGAGAATTTCAGATAAAGACGAAAACATTAACGAATATGAATATATCCCATGTTTTCATGATGTGAGTACTTATTCGAAAGCATTTCGGATTGTCACCCATGTCATTCAAATGAAATCTAATCAAAGAAATGATAGGAACGTCGATACACCCAGTCAGGTATCAACACTCGATAATTAGAAAATTTTCCAAAGAATCTCACCACGAGAAAATTGGACAAGAAGGGGAGGTCAATTGTCAAATAAGACAATTTCCACTGATGATTAAATTCGATTTAGAAATAGAAATGGTACGGGCACATATGTAGGTGTTCCTAACAATATGTCCCTATTTTGCACTTCTTGCAGATCTCATAAAGAAAATTTAATCTTTCACAATTACAAAGAAAAATGTAGTGTTTATTAACAATTTCATGGTGACTGCTAATCGGCCTTGAATGGTCCCTTCCAAATTGTACGTAGGCGCGCAACTATTTACAATTTTAGGATTAACGATGCAATACTCAGTTCGTCAAAACTTTGTCATCATGTTTAAAATATATATTCATGTTTAATTATGAAATAAAAATAAAACGATTTTACCGAAATGTTCATCACTGTGAAAGCATTTCCTTTACAAGATTTTTAGTAAAAACTCTTATTTAGATAGTAATTTCTTAATAGTACCAATTTAAATAACTCATGAAAATAGGAATTTCATATTTTCCCCCAGATGGTATCGTATTTCTTATAAAAACAATGAGTGATCTGCAAAAGGAGTGATGAAAAGTTGTTCACCAAGAACTAACTACAATATAATTGGAATTGAGCTTAGCCAATTAGTCATGAGGTTCATGACCTCGATGGCACTCAGGAATACAAAGAGAATAATCTACAACGTAACTCAAATCGAGATGAGTACTTGTTCAATGGTTGCATCACTAATGCGAATATTAGGAAGAAGCAAGAAAAGATAGATAACATCAATACATGTAAAATTTAGCAATCAAGGGTAGTCTTCTCATTAATCACAAACAAGTCAAAAATTGTACCGTAACACATTACATGTCGCCATGTCATACAATTCCAAGGACTCATCCTACCACTGATGTCTCAGTTAAGTTAGGGATTTTAAAAGATACTACAATGAATAATAATCTACATGAGTCATTAGGTGTTCCACCTGTCTCGGAAGATCCATGAGTCCCAATTCAGAAGAAGATTTCTTCAATTTATTTCGTGGACACTGGGCATCCTCGTCATTGGAAAATGGCCTAGGAACAACCCTTAACACGTATCAACAATCATTTAAAACCTTATAATTTAATCACAAGACTTAACGACTTCCTCTTAACAATCTCATATTCCATACGAGTTAAATTCTTACTTTATTCAAGTTTCAATAAACTTATACTCAATGCGACATCCTACCTCATTCTCCAATACTTTCAACCTTATTCTTAGACCTTAAAAGGGCGATAAAAGCTCGATATGAACAACACTTAATTTCCAATCCTATAGCTCTTACAACAATAGTTATCAAATGAGTCACTAGTATGAAATGACTCACACGTTCAATTAGACCTCTCGGAAAGGTACAAGTGGCATGAGGCTTTTGGGTAAAGGTTCCAATAACAGCCTCAAGTTCAACAGTTATCTTTCGATTTCAAATTTAAGAATTGGGCGACACCGAATCAGATGACACCTTTCTAGGTGGTAAGGTTTTGTCAAACTCCACTCTATAAGGAAAGATCGTCATGACATCGATATCAGATTTAATCTCGACAATTCTTATTCAAGATCATAATAAACTAATACCAACATTTCTACGAATATCAACCATTTTGTTGGGATCATAAATATCCACAACTTGGTTTAGATCTGGAATAGCTAGAATTCCTACAGAAATAGCTTCGATTAATTTGCTTGGGGAGTTAGGGTTCCTTGTGACAATCTACGTCATATAAATATCTCGTATAAGTATTAAAATAATACTCAAACAATCATGTAATCAAATTACAACATATATATATATATATATATATATATATATATATATATATATATATATATATATATATATATATATATATATATATATATATATATATATATATATATATATATATATATATATATATATATATATATATATATATATATATATATATATATATATATATATATATATATATATATATATATATATATATATATATATATATATATATATATATATATATATATATATATATATATATATATATATATATATATATATATATATATATATATATATATATATATATATATATATATATATATATATTAAAATAACACTTCTCAGTCTGGTCTTGTCGGTAACTCGGGACTTCTTTGGCACCGTTAGAGTCAAAAGATTTTTAAACATTTTATTCAAAACATTTATTTAAAAATAATTATGGTTAAAAGATTTTGAAATGTTTTATTCAAAACCTTGGTTTTAAAAATCGTTCGTTCTTTATAACGAGATCTCTGGTACCAAACTGTAACACCCCGAATTATTTATGTTTCAAATCAGCTGAAGAGTCGTTGGTGTTACGGGATAGCACATTACTATCATAGACAACGCTTAAAAATCGTGTCGTTTAATAATAAAACATTTTACATTCATAAATATCAAATTACATAGGTCCTCAGGTCATAGTATGTCATATAAATTTACAAAACATTTGAATGCAAATTTTTATTTGAATGCGGGCCATAAATTCTTGTTGTCTTCCCGAGAATTACCTTCAAGTACCTGAGATAAAAGATGATAAAAAGTCAGCGAAACGCTGAGTGAATTCATAGAGTTTAATAAAAACCATTAATATATATATCACCGGTATATAATCATTACCGAAAATCATTTTGTACAATTCTTTGTCGTAGGCTATAAAATAGGCCAAAAACATTTTATACGAATTCTTGTCGTAAATCATAATATAGGCTTTTGCCTTCAAAATCATTATAGGAACCATTATCGTAAAAACATCATACAATACGCTTTATAACGTTGTATAGCGTTTAATAAACACCGTTATATTAAAAATGGTTATGTAAAACAAAAACACGAACATAATATCAGTAATAAGACCCCGTATTGCTAGTCAGGCAATATATTATAATTCAATTCGTACATCATTATTTTCATTATTGGATTATTGTAAGCTGCATGATATTGTTACCTTTCTATAACATATATCGGGTAGCTAACCCGTAATTCCTTTGCCCATCTAAAACAACGTGTCATCACAATAATCACGCTTATATAAATCTTCTCATACACAAATTCGCTCACAAATCAATGTGGCACGACGGGGATCAACCATCAAGGCGCGAACTGGGATGATCTTCCCCAAATAGTACTATTATATGCATAAGCGTCTACCAAATCTCGGTAGTTCACAATTAATGCTAATGGGACTTTTAGTGACATAGCCTAACTAATAATAATCTATTTCATTTCATTCATTGGGTCATATAATCATTCAGGTCCATATCAATAAGCATACAATCGGGATAACTAGTGTCCTACTTTTATTAAAACTAGCATGTTATCTCCCTGATGTAGTGTTTTTACTACTCTTTAGGAAAAGAGAGCAAAAGTGGCAAGTATTAACAAGTTATTTAGGAAAACCACAAGTTATGACCCAATGTGGGGATCATTCTCAAGGAGGCAAGTGCGTTGTGTTAAGAGATGATTAATGATGTGATTATGGTTTATGAGAAAAGAAAATAGAAATGAGATAAGAAGAGAATGACTGTTACGATTATGATTAAAACTAAGATGAAAAGTCGTACACGTAAAACCGTAAAAAGTGACAAAATTGAAAATTTACCCAAAAAATTCCTAGAAAATTGCAATAAATCATAAATAAGGCAATTAGAGTTTACAAAAAATCAAAAATCACTCAAACCTTTTATTTAATTAAATAATAATTTTTTAATGCTAATTAAAGCCCAAAAAACCAATTTAATTAACAAAAAGCCCAAAATGAGATTTTTACAATTGTAAACCTCTAAAATGACTTAACTAAATTTAAAACTATTTTTGAAAATTTTAAAATTAATAAAAACTATTAAAAACTATTTAAACTTAAAATAATTCTAAAAATTAATCTAATGACAACAAAAATATTCTAAAAATTGTAAAATTCCTAACTTAATGTATTTAACCTAAGAAAAATATAAAAACTTGGAAAATCTAAATTTTAATTTTTAATAATAAAATAATAAAATAATATTAAAAATCCAAAATTTATAAAAAATTCGAAAAACTTGCAAACTAGTTTATTTTAACCTAATTAAATAGAAAATGAACTTGAAATACTAAAAATGCCCCTATTGTCCTTCAAATGGGCCAAATACCCAAACAAATCCTTAATGGGCTTAATATTGGGCCCAATAAGAAAAAGTTCTCAAAAATGGCCCAAAAGCTCCAATCAAGCTTAAAATTTGATTTTAATCACAATTTTCCAAAGGCCTAAAAGCTGAAAATGAGCTTAAGCTAGCTTATTTCAAAACAACTTATTCTTAATGGGCTTTTTGGCCCATTAAGCTATAAGCTTACGCCATAAGCTAAGATTTTACCCACGTCCTTCTCTTGACCTAATTAAGCTATTTGCAAAAAGAAACTTGAAATAAGCTCAAGGAATAAGCGTGAAATAAGCTAAAGCCCTCTTCACAAAACGACAAAATAGTCGTTTTTGAGTTCTAGACTATTTCAAGAGCTGATTCAAGTTGGAATAAGTTACAAATGGCTTAACTAAGCTTAATCAACAAAACGTTTTCCAGTAAGCACACAAAATAAGCTGAAATAAGCAATAAGTTGATTTTAAAAAAGACAAAATAGTCGTTTTCTAGTAAAAACTTAAAACCAAAGGCTATAAACTTCCAGAATCACTTATAAGCTCAAAATATTAAGACCTATTACAAAAGATAAATTGTTGCACATTGGAATAAGCTAAAATGACTTTTTAATAAGCTGAACACAAAATATAACTAGAAGTGGCTAGAAGCAAGGGAAAGGAGTTCCCACTACCTTGACTTTTTTACTTGGATTTTTAGAGAGTTTCAGTTGGTATTTTTGGACAATCAAGGCACCCTTGTGATCAGTGAATCACAAGGAGTCAATAACAAGAAAATAATCACAAAATCACCCAGCCAATCAGTGTAGTTAAATCAATCTTTGCCCAGATGTGTTCCAGACAAGTAACAAGCAGATCTAGCAGTTATAAGCTACTTTTAAGCAAGAATAAGCTAACCACAAACCACCAAATGCATACACAAGCTCAATATGACTTAAAGTAACACATATTAACACATTTCATCCATCAAATCCAACAAATGAACAAGATCCAAGCACATTCAGTTACTGATGAACAATGATGAACACAAGAACAAAGTTTGCTGATCTACTTGACACAAAATCAAAATTCAAGGCCTCAGATCTATCACATAGGTTGAAAATACAATGATTTAACACTTGTATCCCCTAGGTTAACATGAAAACTAGGTGTGCACAAGATTTCAGAGCAAAACAACAAATATTCAAGATTTTATAGCCAAATGTTTGATTAAGTGTTTCAAGGCACAATTTTTGCATATATCAGACCACAATAACCACCATACCAGATAACAACTCAAATACCAACTCTAAATCACATAAACGTGAACCAACAGTCAATCCCAAACACCCTTTTAACTTTTTAAACTTAATTTTAACAAAGTAAATGTCTTCTCAAGATTGATTTAAGCCCAGTTTAGCATCATAACATACAAGTGAATCAATAACTAATTTGCAGGCATAAAAACACACTTATACCAGCAAAATCACAAAATCACATAAGAATCAAATATTAATCAGAAAGATGAAAATTGAGAATACAAACCTCCAAGATGTACATCCACACCTTGGAATCAAAGAGCTGAGGAGCTAGCAAGAACAAGCACCAGCTTCCCCCTGCTAAGAACAACAAACAAGCCTAGCCAAAGGCTTGAGCTTAGATTATCACAAATAGAGTAAATAAGGTGACAAAGGGTCAAGTCTATGCAAGACTTAGGTTCTCACAAGACTTGTACCTTTTCCTTAAGGCCTCACCACCCCTTAATCAACCAAGATTTGGAGGCTATGATCACCCTTAAGTTCAATCTACATGTTGTTGAACCAAAAGCACTTATAAAACCACTTGACTGATTTTTGTTATAAAAATGTATAACCAACCTCGAATATTGCTCAAGCTAGTTGATTTGTGACTTATGTCACTTAAAGAAACACCTCAATGAACAATCCTCACCAAATCTCAAGCCAAATTCTTGACACAAGCAAGAACAAAGGGACTCACAGGCTTATAGGCTATTTTGGACTTGTTCAAGGTTTTGTTTAGGTACAAAAACATGACAATACAACTACTTAACACAATAATAATCAATGGAACTCAGTTTTCAATCACAACACATGACTACAATCTTATAAATTTCAGAAAATGGGTTTACAAGGCTTGACAAAGTAAAACTGAGAACAAGAACTAAGCTATGAATAAGGGTGCCTTATATAGGGCTACAATGATTCTAGAAACATAAAGGGAAGCTGAAAACCCTAGCTAATGAAGTTCCACAAATGCCCTTGATGATTTTCAACTTTCTTGTACATGTGACTGATTTTTGGCTGTTAGTATGAGTTGGCAGTGTAAATTTGCATCCAAAGGCTCATAAATGAAGCTTACGATGAAAGTTGAATATTGAGTGTTGATTACCTGGCAAACTTTTGGCATTTTCCCAAAAACATGTGAAGGAGGGCTAATCATGTGAGAAGGATAGTGATGTTGTAACACCCCCAAATTTTTACAATTCAATACAGCGGAAGACTCGTTGGTTCTACGGGATAGCACATTACTCACATCATAGACAACGCATAAAAATCGCGTCGTTTAATAATAAAGCATTTCCATTCATAAATATCAAATTTACATAGGTCCCAAGTCGTTGTATTTCATACAGGTTTTACAAAGCATTTGAATGGAAATTATTATTTAAGTGCGGGCCATGAATTCTTGTCGTCTTCCCGATAATTACCTTCAAGTACCTGAGACAAAACATGTTAAAAGAAAAGGTCAGCGATAACGCCGAGTGAATTCATAGAGTTTAATAAAACCATTAATATATCATCGGTATATAATTATTACCGAAAATCATTTTGTACAAATCTTTGTAATAGACAATAAAATAGGCCAAAAACATTTTATAAAAATCCTTGTCAAAATCATAATATAGGCTTTCGCCTTCAAAACCATTATACGAACCATTGTCGTAAAAATATCATACAATCCGTTTTATAACGTCGTGTAGAGTTAAATAAAAACCGTTATATGAATATGGTTATGTAAAACCAAATCACGAACATAATATCAATAATAAGACCCCATATTGCTAGTCAGGCTATTCATTGTAATTCAGTGCGTATAGCAGTATTTCATTATTTGGATTATTATAAGCCGCATGACATTGTTACCTTACTACAACAAACAATGGGTAGCTAGCCCGAAACTCAATTGCCCATCTAAATTAGTGTGTCGTCACAATAATCACGCTTGTGTAAATCTACTCATACATAAATTCGCTTACCAATCAATGTGGCACGACGGGGATCAACCGTCAAGGTGCGAACTAATAGTACTATTATATGCATAAGCGTCTACCAAATCCCGGTAGTTCACAATTCATGCTAATGGGACTTTTAGTGACATAACCTAACTTTAATAATCCATTTCATCTCATCTATCGGGTCATATAATCATACATCGGGTCATATAATCATTTGGGTCCAAATCCATAAACAAACAATTCGGGACAAATGGTGTCCTATTTTATCAAAACTAACATGTTATCTCCCTCGCGGGTTTATAAAACATTTCATAAAACATTTAAAAGAGTGCGAGGCTATGAACTCACGTTGATGTGGGAAAGCGGGTTATCGGCAATTCGGATGTACGGTCGTGCTTCAATCCCGGAAACCTAGACAAATAATACTCGTCTTAGACTTTTGTCCAATGACTTTATAAAAATAACAATTATGTATTCATATGATGATTTTATACATATGATGATGATCAAGTGGGATTGTACATTTTTACTCATTCATTATAGTGTTTATGTGTTGGTAACATTTTTATACTAGTTTTACTAGTTTTACTTATTTACATGTTTTAGGCCCAATAAGCATATTACAAGCCCAATAATTTATATTAGTCCATTTTACACTTTTATTATCAGTATTATATTTTTCATGTTGGGCCCAAGTGGGTTAAGCCCAATAAGTAAAATTATAAGTGTTTAGCCCATTTCGTTGGATTAATAGTCCAATAATGCTAACTTAGCCCGTTAATATCCGTATGTTATATAGTTCAGGTTTTATTGGTTTTTACTTGTTATATAAGTTCATATATCAGTATGTGAGTTTATAAAAGTTTACATTAGACGGGTCCGATCGTCTAAGTTTTAATTGACGAAAAACGTTAATTTTACGGTACTAGCCGAAAAGACGTAAAAATCATGTTTATAGTTTTTATGACTTATAAAACTTACCAAACTACCATTTTTATATAATGTCCATTTATTTATCCTTATGCATATTTATATAAATGAAATATATAAGTTAGTGGGTTTTAGTTCACATTTTATACTATATTTATTTGAGTGCTTATATAATAATATTAAACTTTAATTTCACAAAATCAGTCCTAAATTTTAAGTTCACTAAAATGTCCATATCTAGAGTTCTATAATGAGATAGGACCTCAAATTTTTATCACAGAAACTAAATGATATGTGCTTCATTTCATTCCTTTATAGCTACTGATGAATCAACATCTAAATATTTTAATAAATTCGTCCAAAACAGTGTAGGCAGATTTTCACTCTAAACTTGTTTTGATCATGTCTCACTCATTTTTATGATTCCATTGCACGGCCAACTTTCACATGTGTATAACACCTGATACTTACTGTATATTGATTCCACTTTACCATTTTATCAGTTTATCATTTGGTTACTTACTGTTTTTATACAACCATCTTATTTAAGCAAGATCTAACCATTTTGTACATGTGATTTTCCATCTTTTTACCCATGTTTATCAAATCTATCAACACCAAATCCCCACATAATATTTTTAATCATCATTCATCATCATATACATATACATAAATAAAGAAATTACAAGATTACATAATCAAAATAACAAGAGGATAGGAGCAACAATCTTTATACCACCAAGATTAAGTAGTTGGAAAGATTAAGACTTGGTTTTGGGTCACCAAATCTTATGAAATCTTGTATGAAATCTTCAAGATCACCAAGGGAGATTTTGGTCTTTGAAAATCAGCCCTACTTCATCTTGCAAACTTCTCTTTGGATGTTAAAATCACCACCAATCTATAGAGCTTCAAAAGGGCTTCATCATATGTGTGAATAACACATGATTTCATGGTTAATAACTGATCAAATGAGGGTGTTTTTGGTATAAGGCTCACAATGAAGCTTAGGATGAAAGCTGAATACTGAGTGTTGATTCCCTGGCAAACTTTTGGCATTTTCCCAAAATCGTGTGAAGGAGGGTTTATCATGTGAGAAGGATAGTGATATGGCAAGGGGTTTAAGGATGGGTTTATGATTAATGAGACCTTAATCAAATATTTGGAGCAGATTAAGACTTAATTCTAAATAATTAGGAAATACCCAATTTTGGTATGAACACTAAGAACACATGGTTTGATCTGGTTTAATGTTTGAATATGTGTTATGGCGCGAATTAGTTAACTAATTAATAAAATTAGTTAAACCGGGTGAGTGGATTAGTGACGTGGTGGAATGGTGAGTGGTGATTGGTTAAAAGGGGTGAGTGGGACACGTGTTGAGGTGTGAATGGTTAAGGTAACTTTGCTTGTCTGCCAGCTTTAGCCCTCCATCTCTTTTCTTCCTTTCACTTGCCATTTAATCATCCAAAGTCGTTTTTCCCTTTGTTAATGAAGTTTCAAAACTTCTATTTTGGCAATAAAACTTTTCACAAGGACTTGTTTTGTATTTCTTTGATATTTGAGGGACTGATCTTGCAAATTTTTGAACTTTTAAGGTCTTCATGGTATGTTTGAATATAAGGAGGACCAATATTGACAATTTAGTTTTGATGAGGGACTAAACTTTCCAATTCTTCAAAGTAGATGGTCCTTTTTGCAATTTTGACAAAATTCAAGAACCAAACTTGTAATTATGAATATACAAGGGTTTTAACGTGTCAATTCTTCAATATTGGAGGACCCTTCTTGTATAATCTTCAAATCTTCAAGGTTTATTCTTGGAAAATCATCACTTGGGTCCGATTCGTTGTGCGGCTTCTTTTCCCGTGTTCGTTATTGCATGATTCTTGTGATCTTTTGTCATTTCCTCAATATCCGTACCTAAAATACACAAGTAACAAGCACAAGCATATATTTGGGTATTTTCATGATATTTTATGCATTTAAAGCCCGTTTTGGACGATGAGACCATGTACAAAAGCAGTCTCATCACTCCCCCATACTAAACCATTGTCGTGCCCTCACGCAATGCTTGAATAAAGTATCGTAGCACCTCCAAAATGCATTTTTATTCACTTTATTGAATGATAAACTAGCTACACTACTACTACTACTTCTACTTGTGTTTTAGACATAATGTATGATTTTCATCGCAAAATGGGACGTTTAGGTTCATAGAATAAGAACACGTGAATGCTTCGTTAGAAATAATTTCATCGTCCTCGATTTTCACCCCAATTCCATGCTAAGCGTGCAACGAGATCATTGTCATTATAAGTTAGTAATGCTAACACTAATCATATGCCCTAATCACATACTTATCATCCTATTTTCCTAAGTTGTATCTCTTATATTTTATTTTGTCTTGAATGTTTCACGAGGATACATTGTTTGACTTATGCGATGATAGAGATTTAGGTCTAAAAATAGAGTCCTAACGGTGTAACCAAGACCATCAAATTAATAACCCCTCCTAATAGAAAACAATTTCAAAAAAACAAGTCAACAAGAAGGATCGATAAACACGGTTTTATAACGGTTTTGAACATGAGACTTATTACCAAGACTTTTATACGCCCCCTAACGGAAGGGCCTTATTATCATAGGTTTACCTCCATCTTTTATTCAACTTCGCCATGAAGCTTTTATTATGACTTCGGTCTTTCCTTGCCTTTTATTATCCGCCTCATCGGTGGTTTTATTATGGCCAAAGACGTATATCCTCACGCTAAGGCGAATTTTGGATCTTTAAAGCTTCAAAGATTAAGGCTTGATTCACTTTCAATTTTGCATAGATTTTTCGGCCTTGTGAGCTTCACATTGTTTGCTAGATTTAGGTGAGCACTTGAAATCTTATTATTAGGTGAAGCTTTCGATTATTCGGGTTACCAATACTTCAAAACCGTGACACTGGCGATACCTTAATGTTTTCCCAATTTAATTACATGGAAGCTACTAAAAGAAATTAGAAACCAACAATAGTGACTAAACCGCTAAATCAATATTTATTAACAATTTATTTATAAAAGCGTGGGGAGAATAAGCTAATAATTACTACACATGAGATCGTGAAAGATTACGAGACTTATAAATAACTCTATCATTTCTCGTCCTCGTTTAAGAGACTTAGCCTAAAAAGTTAAGGAATCGAAGCTAAGTGCTCAACACGCACGGTCGAGTCAAAAATTACTCTTATGCTCATCATCGGAAAACCTACATTCGTGTCTTCAAACACTTATAAAACATGAGAAAATTTTTAAAATTTGGCCATTTTTAGCCTTATTTTGCAACAAAACGATAAACAAAAAGATAAACTTTGGAAAGCGTGAAGGTTTGGCAAGGAAAGTATCTATTCATCCCGCCATACTAAAGTTAAACATTGTCCTCAATGTTTCGAGTCTAGGGGTGCAAAAACCCCCATACTAGAGACGTAGTCGAATGCTTAATCTAGCATGGAAAGGGTGTAACCGATAAATTTAAAGCCGTTTATGAAGTGTGATAAAAACTAATTTTAGAACAATCAAGGATATATCAATTGGATATCGAGAAATTATTCAAAGCAAACGATCGAGTGCTCGCATAAAATGAACACGAGAGGCTCCAATCGTGAAGATAATGATCATCTAAAATCCACAATTCACAAACAACCACGGAACAAAGGTTGGAAGGTCACAAATCCCCTCACGTTAAACTAATTAGAAAGCGATAATATGTACATGGATAAGCATGAGACTCCCGCACGAGGCACCTTGTTTTTGATAACCGAGTCAAAAGCTTGACTCGAATCCCCTATAAATGTGATCATTTAGGGATAATCATGGTATGGTTAATTTTTGGTAGGGCTTACATGTAATCAAGGCCAAAAAGCAACCGGTATTAAGGACTAAGTCCTCAGATGATGCAAAATACCAGGATCGAAGATGGCGTTCTCGTTTTCATTAGATAAACAAATCAACGCTACTTCATCATGTGTCAACACAAACCCAAAGGGTTTAAAGAAAATAGATGAGAAGAAATAGAAGGTTGGGACAATGGGTAAGTCACAAAAACCAGGAGCTACTCGAGGTAGACTCGCACCAATCAAATAGGAAGATTTTACATTTATTGCATCGGTAGAAGACCGAGATTTCCCTTTATAAGCAAATCTGGGATCAAATATCTCGTCCTCGGTGGAGAAAGGGGAAGGAACATAAGGGGCTTCCCCCACACTAGGTCCACACAAAGTATCGTCAAAAGGAGAAGACGATCTTGTAGCACTCAAAACACGAGGTGATGACGGAGTTAACATTGTAGAAAAATCTTTTAAATCCAATTCAAATTTTTTTCCTTTTTCATCATTTAAACTCTCCTTATGAAAACCCGACTTGATTATGTAAAAAATATTTGGTGTTTCTAAAACGATGTTAGTCACACTAAAAATTCTCACATTTGAAAACCGTTTTGGCTTTGGTGGTGGTAAGTTCTCAAAACGTTTGTCGACAAAGAAAACTTCCCCATCGGGTTCAACATATTCATCATCCGAAGAATCATTCGTGATTGGAGACGTAGGCTTAACACTCTTAACCTCCACGGCGGAGGGGACGGAAAATCATTTTTATCATCAACTCCTAAAACTCTTTTTGAAACTCTTTTGCAAATGTTTTTGATGGGATTAACATTGTTCAAAGATGTGATGGAATACACATGAGAAAGCGTAGAGTTTTGAGTTGCATTTATGACAAGTTCTTCCTCATTGAAACGTAGAGTGATTTTCCTAGCATGCACATCGATAAGTGCTCTCGAAGTATCCAAAAATGATCGACCTAAAACTAGAGGAACTTTAGGATCGATGGGAATGTCAACAACGATAAAGTCCACGGGATAGTAAAACTTTCCAACTTTCACGAAGACGTCCTCGGCTACTCCATAAGCTAGAATCATAGAATGATCGGCCATCTCGATTGACATTCTTGAAGGAGTGAGATTAGGAAGATTGAGCGACTTAAAAATCTCAAGAGGCATCAAATTTATACTAGCACCAAGATCGGCCAAGGCGTAGCATTCCTCCATATCTTTTATTGCACATGGGATTAAAAATTTACCGGGATCACCGACTTTTTGAGGTATGCGGCTAAGAAAAACCGAAGAACAACTAGACAACTTTTGCAATTTCTCTTTGTTATTCAACATACTTTTGAAGTTTGCAGCAAATTGAGGCATCATGACCAAGGAATCAGCAAAAATTATTGATAATTATTTCGTTCTTGTGCCTTTTCCTTGTTTCGTCTTGAAGGGTAAGGTAAGGGTGGTGTGGGTTGGGTCATAGGAAACGGCCTTGGAATCTCGGGTTCCACTATTGGTATTGGTTCAACTGTAGGTATGGTTTGAGCGGTACTTCGTGGGCTTGGAATTTGCTCCTTTTCAACCACCACCTTGGGTTCTTTCTCTATTTCCTTGTCCTTAGAAGTACTTGGACGAGAAATGGGTTCTTTGAAAGTTTTACCACTACGAGTAGTAATAACCTTCAATTCTCCTTTTGGGTTTACGATGGTATCACTAGGAAAACCACCCGAAGAATAAGGTTTACACATGATAGCTTCAAAAAATTTTCACATTCGATCTTCAAACTTAGATTGCCTAGCATCCGCTTTTAACAACTCTTGCTTAATTTCATGTTGACCTTGCTCCATTTCCTTCCATTTTATTAGCATGAGTCTTAAGTTCATTAGCAAGTTTGTTTTTAAGCTCGTTTTTCAACTTGGATCTTAAGCTAACAATCTAACGTTGCATATTATCAAACTTAGCATCGTTTGCTTTAGCATAATTCAAAAATTCTCCTTGAAGATTTTTGGTGTGATCATTTTGAAAACCTTGTGTAGTAGTTTGAAAATCACGGTTTTGGTTTTGGTTTGAAATTTGCCCATTTCCACTTTGATAATTACCCTTGTTGAAGATACGTTGATTTCCTTGATAAGCACCATTTTTATTGTTTCGATAGTTGTTAGCATTTTGATTTTGTGGAGCTTGATTTTTGCGGGAACCTTGACCGTTTTGGTTATAAGTTCCCGTGGACGCGTAGGCACTCGAAGTGTTACCATCCGCGGTAATGCACTTGGAAAAATAATTAGCTCCACCACCCGAAATACAACTCTTGGCAACAGCTTTAACCGATGCGGAATTCAAAGCATCTTGTGCTTTCCAATGAGTCATAAGATTCGAAAACCTATCAAAAAACCGATTCTCCTTATTTGCTTCATCTTGCAAGGCACTCATGTTACGAGACGACGGTGACGAACCCATAGTGGCAACACTCGGTGTGTTACAAGGGCTATAAACCTTAGACCTATTCTCAATGATTTTCAAAGCCTCATCGGTCGTTTTACACAAAAAATTACCACCCGCGGCGACATTTAAGTAATCTCTTTCATGATCATTAAGCCCATTATTAAAAGTGTCAATTTGATGCAATTCGGAAAAATCATGGTGTGGACATTCATGTAACATTTCTTTAAACCTTTTCCAAGCCATTGGAAAACTCTCATTCGATCTTTGAGTAAATCTTGAAATCTCGTTTTTCAAATGTGTTGTTTTAGATGGTGGAAAAAATTGATTCACAAATTTGGAAACGAGATCACCCCACGTCAAAATCGAATTTGGGGGTTCTTTCTCGAGCCATATCTTGGTGGGTCCATCTAACGAGTATGGAAACAACATCATCTTAATGGCATCGTAGGGTACATCCTTAAACTTGCTTGTCGCGGTGAGACGATTAAATTGCCTAATGTGATAATGTGGGTTGTTTTTTTCATGTCCGCGAAACTTGTTAGCTTGAAGCATAGACATTAAACCCGTCTTGATCTCGAAGTTCTCCGCAAGGATGGCGGGAATCAAAATGGCCTCTCCAAAACGCTCGGTGGGTGCTTGAAGCAACTCCATCATAGTACGATTAGCCATGATAGCTTCTTGTTCTACAATAGGTTCCTCACTTGGAGTCTCTTCACTAGAAGGTGTTGGTGTGTTTTCCTTTCGATTACGACGTTTACGTGCACGTCTTGCTTGATTGCGGGTTTGCATAAACGTCACGTACAACGTGGGGATGAGAAAAGAATATTCTTTTTGGTGTTTTGTATTTTTCCAATTTTTTGTGGTTTTTGATTGTTTTTACTTATTGGAGCATAGTTTGGCTAAGCCGGCTCGACGACTCTCCTGGGCCGTTAATCGTCTTCCCTGGTCCTGAGTAATGCTGCAAACAAAGGTAAACCGATTAGACGTGGACCCGAGGCCGGAGCCCCGGGGTCCACCTCCGACGGTCAAGTTAGTACAGATTAATACGTGGTATAAGAGGTGTAGTTGTGAGTGAAAACCTGTTGTAGAATGAGACCCCTACCCCTGTTTATATAGGCTTAGGGTTCCTTGAAGGATAAGTTAGGTGTGTGTGGGCCGCGGGCCTGTTGGGCCGGGCCGAATACCGACTGTACGTCGACATGTCCCCCAGTCTAGTATGATATGGTCCATGATCATGTTATGCTAGACTCATTCGTGTATCATGCTCACTAAACAACCGCGTGCGGCTTGCTGCTAGGACATCCTCGTGGGTTGTCCGTAAGATATGGCTCCACTCGTAATAGGCTTCCTTTAGCAAAAAGATGATGGGCTGGGATTGCGAATAGTGAGCATAGCCACTATACGCCATCATGTCCCCCCAGTCTAGTATGCGAGGTTGTTACCGAGGTTACTAGACTTTACACCATATCCGCTACCTGTAAGCATATCCACGTCGAAAGAAATGGGAAAACATGTATACGTAAGACGGGTGGTTGTGCTCGAATGCTTGGTTTCCCGTGTTTAGACGGTAAGGACCGTGTAAGAAGAAAACGTGTTCTATAGCTGGGGTAACACTGGCACTGGCAAGGTATCATTCTTATTCATCTCTAACGTGAGGACGATAAGAAGGTTTTGTGAAGGTGGAACCCGTATGCTGCATCGTGAACATTTGAAGACGTACTTCTAATACCCACTAATGATGCAGCATAGTGCGAATATTGCATTCGTCTTAAGGCCAACAAATTTCGTACTTCTGTGGCAAAGTGATGCGGATATTACATCCGTCTTATGGCCACGACATTTGATAACGACTTCCAAAATTTGTCACGATTTTTCCTGGATTTAAACGATATAAATTTTGGAAATTCACTCTTAGCCAGGCCAAGTAATTCTTCGCGGAAGGCGTACTTCCGCAACAAAGAAATGTGTCAACGGAAGACGTACTTCCGCGACAAAGAAATGTGCCAACGGAAGATGTACTTCCGCGACAAAGAAATGTGCCAACGGAAAACGTACTTCCGCGACAAAGAAATGTGCCAACGGAAGACGTACTTCCGCGACAAAGAAATGTGTCAACGGAAGACGTACTTCAGCGACAAAGAAATGTGCCAACGGAAGACGTACTTCCGTGACAAAGAAATGTGCCAACGGAAGACGTACTTCCACGACAAAGAAATGTGCCAACGGAAGACGTACTTCCGCGACAAAGAAATGTGCCAACGGAAGACGTACCTCCGCGACAAAGAAATGTGCCAACAGAAGACGTACTTCCGCGACAAAGAAATGTGCCAACAGAAGACGTACTTCCGCGACAAAGAAATGTGCCAACGGAAGACGTACTTCCGCGACAAAGAAATGTGCCAACGGAAGACGTACTTCCGCGACAAAGAAATGTCCCAACGGAAGACGTACTTTCACGGCGAAGATAAGAAGCACGTGGAAGAGATACTTCCATGTTGAAGATAAGAAGCTCGTGGAAGAATAATTCCACAGCGAAGATAAGAAGCACGTGGAAGAATAATTCCACGGCGAAGATAATAAGCACGTGGAAGAGATACTTCCATGGCAAAAGATAATGAGCACATGGAAGAGGTACTTCCACGACGAAGATAAGAAGCTCGTGGAAGAATAATTCCACAACGATAATAAGAGGTATGTGGAAGAATAATTCCACGACGAAGATAATAAGCACGTGGAAGAGATACTTCCACAGCGAAGATAATGAGCACGTGGAAGAATACTTCCACGGTGAAGATAATAAGCACGTGGAAAAGGCACTTCCACGGCGAAGATAATAAGCACGTGGAAGAGATACTTCCACGGCGAAGATAATAAGCACGTGGAAGAAATACTTCCACGGCGAAGATAAGAAGCACGTGCAAGAGATACTTCCACGGCGAAGATAATAAGCACGTGGAAGAGCCACTTCCACGGCGATGATATCAAGCACGTGGAAGAGATACTCCCACGGCGAAAATAACAAGCACGTGGAAGAGATACTTCCATGGCGAAAATAAGGAGCACGTGGAAGAGATACTTCCATGGCGAAGATAACAAGCACGTGGAAGAGATACTTTCACGGCGAAATAATGAGCACGTGGAAGAGATACTTCCACGTCGAAAATAAGGAGCACGTGGAAGAGATTCTTCCACGGCGAAGATATCAAGCACGTGAAAGAGATACTTCCACGGCAAAAATAACAAGCACGTGGAAGAGATACTTCCAGGGCGAAATAGACAAGCACGTGGAAGAGATACTTCTACGGCGAAAATAAGGAGCACGTGGAAGAGATACTTCCCCGGCGAAAATAATGAGCACGTGGAAGAGATACTTCCACGACGAAATAATGAGCACGTGGAAGAGATACTTCCACGGCAAAAATAAGGAGCACGTGGAAGAGATACTTCCACGGCGAAGATATCAAGCACGTGGAAGAGATTCTTCCACGGCGAAAATAACAAGCACGTGGAAGAGATACTTCCACGGCAAAAATGACAAGCACGTGGAAGAGATACTTCCACGGCGAAAATAACAAGCACGTGGAAGAGATACTTCCACGGCGAAAATAAGGAGCACGTGGAAGAGATACTTCCACGGCGAAATAATGAGCACGTGGAAGAGATACTTCCACGGCGAAAATAAGGAGCACGTGGAAGAGATACTTCCACGGCGAAATAATGAGCACGTGGAAGAGATACTTCCACGACGAAAATAAGGAGCACGTGGAAGAGATACTTCCACGGTGAAGATATCAAGCACGTGGAAGAGATACTTCCACGGCGAAAATAACAAGCACGTGGAAGAGATAATTCCACGGCGAAAATGACAAGCACGTGGAAGAGATACTTCCACGGCGAAAATATCAAGCACGTGGAAGAAATACTTCCACGACGAAAATAAGGAGCACGTGGAAGAGATACTTCCACAGCGAAAATAATAAGCACGTGGAAGAGATACTTCCCCGGCGAAAATAATGAGCACGTGGAAGAGACACTTCCACGGCGAAGATATCAAGCACGTGGAAGAGATACTCCCACGACGAAATAACAAGCACGTGAAGAGATACTTCCACGGCGAAAATGACAAGCACGTGGAAGAGATACTTCCACGGCGAAAATAAGGAGCACGTGGAAGAGATACTTCCACGGCGAAAATAATGAGCTCGTGGAAGAGATACTTCCACGACGAAGATATGGAGCAAGTAGAAGAGTTACTCCCACAGCGAAAATAACTAGCACGTGGAAGAGATACTTCCACGGCGAAAATGACAAGCACGTGGGAGAGATACTTCCACGGCAAAAATAAGGAGAACGTGGAAGAGATACTTCCACTGCGAAAATAATGAGCACGTGGAAGAGATACTTCCACGGCGAAGATAATGAGCACGTGGAAGAGTACTTCCACGACGCATGAATAAGCCAACGGAAGAGGTACTTCCGTGGCAAAGGCATAAGCCAATGGAAGAGACACTTCCATGGAGCAGAAGCAAGCGGACGGAAGGAGTACTTCCGCGGCGAAGGAATAAGCCAATGCAAGAGATACTTCCATGGCGTAGAAACAAGCGCGCGGAAGGAGTACTTCCGCTGCGAAGGAATAAGCCAATGGAAGAGATACTTCCATGGCGCAGAAACAAGCGCGCCGAAGGAGTACTTCTGCGGCGAAGGAATAAGCCAATGGAAGAGATACTTCCATAGCAAAGGAATAAACCGGCAGAAGGTAGACTTATGCGGCAAAGGAACATATCCAAATATATTGTGTGAAGTGCACATGAATAGTGGTATTATTATACCCTAGTATCCCCCCCAAGTTTAATGGTGCTACACTCAGTTAGTAGTATTAAACTTAATCAAGTATTCAAAAAATTACGGTCGCGTAGACCAGCGCGAATGGACGTACCATAGCTGCGTACAAAAGATAGAAATTGGGTTCGAACGTGCAAACCAACGCGGATGGGTCTTGCCATAACCGCGAATCGTCACATAGTATAAGACGTATCTTAACTAACTTATGTGATGAGCTATGCCATTACGTGATGCGCACCGCCACTACCATAAGGACGGTCAAAGTTTTGACAAAATATTGTTAGACGTGCACAGTGTGTCTTTTGCAAGTCCATCATGAGTCATGTGGTTTTGCGTAACCTACTACAACGTCTTGATAGCAAGGTGTGTAACAAGGATACATGATCTGTGGTCGTTGGGTTTACAACCCTCTTACACGACAAGTTTAATTAGTAGGTTCAACTTAATCCTCTTATTCCGCATGGGAACGATAAGTAAATGTACGCCCGTAGGCAGAAGATATCCGAGTGTACAGACTAGCATGTATATATGTATAATCACTTAATACTAGACATGAAAATATCTATCTAGATATATATTGAAAGATGCGAACATTTATCTTAATCAAACAAATCCGCACAAAGAAAAAGGATATATATCATATCTTGTTATAAAGATAAAAGATATACGTAATATGTTATTAATATAAATATCATGATTTTTTAATATAAAAGATATAGAATAAATCTTATAGCATATTCAAAATGTATAGGCAATATCATTTTACCTCTTGAAAAATTCTTTATCAGATTTTAAGGATAGATAATATCTTTTATTAATTTAAAAGATATGCGCAATATCATTTAATAATATAAACAATCCTGCAGATTAGCGCGAAAGGGCACGACTCATTACCGTAGTAAAAAGGTAAAAGATGCTCGAACGTGCGGACGAGCATGGCTGAAATGCCATTACTGCGGATACAAAATAAAAATAAAATATATCCAAACGTAAAAAACGAATCTATGATCGCAAACAATGAAAGTAGAAAAGATAGCAAAATTAACGCAAAATAGTTATGGTAAAGATTGTGCGTGCATTAACGAAGGTATCCAATATTCGCACCAAATATATTTAACAATAATATATGAGAATTGAGATATTCATATAATATTGTAAGATTTAATAACATATATAATATTTGTATAAAATATTGTCAGAGAAAAGTTCATCTACGGATCTACCCATTATTATTAATAGTTTTACTAAGTTACTAATAGAATGATTTTATCATAATACAACGAATAGGCCATTTGTGTCATTATGTAACATGCTATTTAAGCCATTATGATAACAACAGTAGTTCGCAATATGAATTGGCATGCAACTTACGTGTTAATCTCAATTTTTGCAATAGCATAAATGAGGCTAAAAGCAATATTAAAAAAGGCTAGATAAATGCAAAAGAACAAACAAACCCGTGAAAGTCTGAATTCTTTGTTTGGTACACGAAAGTAGATATCCTCCGCATTAACAAAGATATGATTTTTTTTAAAAACAATATATTTGCTAATAGTTATCAGAAAGTAAGTAAATAACTACAATATTGACATAGCTATGCGCTTGATTATTTGGTTGATTTTTTCCAATAATACCAATTGTAATAGTGTTTTTAGAGGTTCTACCATGTTTTCACATACGAGATGCATCAACCGATCATAAGTGTTAACTCGTGCGATCATTCGTTATAGATCATATATACTAAAGTATATCTGACAAAGGATATGTTGACATGTTCCATCCTTTCACAGAATATGGCTGCTACATTTTTTATATAGATCAATGTATGAATATAAAAGAAAAACGAACCTGATAAAGAACACGAAGAATGTTTCAGTCGGGTCCCACGGATGGCGCCAACTTGTTGGAGCATATTGGCTAGGCCGGCTCGACGACTCTCCTGGGCCGTTAATCGTCTTCCCCGTTCCTGAGTAATGCTGCAAACAAAGGTAAACCGGTTAGACGTGGACCCGAGGCCGGAGCCCCAGGGTCCACCTCCGACGGTCAAGTTAGTATCGGATTAATACGTGGTATAAGAGGTGTAGTTGTGAGTGAAAACCTGTTGTAGAATGAGACCCCTACCCCTGTTTATATAGGCTTAGGGTTCCTTGAAGGATAAGTTAGGTGTGTGTGGGCCGCGGGCCTGTTGGGCCGGGCCGAATACTGACTGTACGTCGACATTACTTTTTTTTGGATTTTGGAATTGTATTAAGTAGACAAAAATCTACAAATCTCCTCCTTAATCAAATCTCTTGATTAAAGAAGCCTCAAGGAATGAAAACGATCACGTGAAGTGAACGCCTTCGATGACTTTAGAACGTTGGTGGAACACCAAAACGTTCAAGAGGGTTTAATCAAATGAAACCAAGAAACTATATATCATACTTAATAATACTTTAGGCGGCAAAACCCTCGATTAGCTTTCAATCTCAAAATACTCACAAGAAAGCGGGGAAACGAGGCGGCGCGAAGCACTTAAGAGCCTTTTTTCTTAGGGTATATTTTATAATACCCGCCTTATACCCACCTTATAGTTTTTATTTTTCAAAATCGAGCTTCACGAAAGTATTTATCTATTTTTTCCTTTTCTTTCTTGTTTGAGATTCGAATACAATGATTGTGTGATGACCTCCCAAGTCAAGGTTATGTTTTCACACTTTTGGAGTACTTGTGAATTTATTGTTCTACATATATAATATATTAATAAAATTCACACAAAAAACGAAAACCGATAATACCTATTAGTAGAGTAATACTAATACAAACACTATTATGGCTATATATAAAAACAACAATTGCCAAATCAAAACCCAACACGCCTCCCCGACAGCGGCACCAAAATGATGTAGTGTTTTTACTAGTCTTTAGGAAAAGAGAGCAAAAGTGGCAAGTATTAACAAGTGATTTAGGAAAACCACAAGTTATGACCCAAAGTGGGTATCGTTCTCAAGGAGGCCAGTGCGTTGTGTTAAGAGATGATTAATGATGTGATTATGGTTTATGAGAAAAGAAAATAGAAATGAGATAAGAAGAGAATGACAGTTACGATTATGATTAACACTAAGACGAAAAATCGTACACGTAAAACCGTAAAAGTGACAAAATTAAAAATTTACCCTAAAAATTCCTCGAAAATTTCAATAAATCCTAAATAAGGTAATTAGAGTTTACAAAAAATCAAAAATCACTCAAACCTTTTATTTAATTAAATAATAATTTTTAATGTTAATTAAAGCCCAAAAAATCAATTTAATTAACAAAAAGCCGAAAATGAGATTTTTTCAATTGTAAACCTCTAAAATGACTTACCTAAATTTAAAACTATTTTTGAAAATTTTGAAATTAATAAAAACTATTTAAAAACAATTAAAAACTATTTAAACTTAAAATAATTATAAAAATTAATCTAATGACAATAAAAATATTCTAAAAATTGAAAAATTCCTAACTTAATGTATTTAACTTAAGAAAAATATAAAAACTTGGAAAATCTAAATTTTAATTTTTAATAATAAAATAATAAAATAATATTAAAAATCCAAAATTTATAAAAATTCTAAAAACTTGAAAACTAGTTTATTTTAACCTAATTAAACAGAAAATGTACTTGAAATACTAAAAATGCACCTATTGGGCCTTCAAATGGGCCAAATACCCAAACATATCCTTAATGGGCTTAATATTGGGCCCAATAAGAAAAAGTTCTCAGAAATGGCCCAAAAGCTCCAGTCAAGCTTAAAATTTGATTTTAAACACAATTTTCCAAAGGCCCAAAAGCTGAAAATGAGCTTAAGCTAGCTTATTTCAAAACAGCTTATTCTTAATGGGCTTTTTGGCCCATTAAGCTATAAGCTGATGCCATAAGCTAATATTTTACCCACGTCCTTCTCTTGACCTAATTAAGCTATTTGCAAAAAGAAACTTGAAATAAGCTCAAGGAGTAAGCCTGAAATAAGCCAAAGCCCTCTTCACAAAATGACAAAATAGTCGATTTGAGTTCTAGACTATTTCAAGAGCTGATTCAAGTTGCAATAAGTTACAAATGGCATAACTAAGCTTAATCAACAAAAAGTTTTCCAATAAGCACGAAAAATAAGCTGAAATAAGCAATAAGTTGATTTTGAAAAAGACATAATAGTCGTTTTCTAGTAAAAACTTAAAACCAAAGGCTTTAAACTTCCAGAATCACTTATAAGCTCAAAATATTAAGACCTATTACAAAAGATAAGTTGTTGCACATTGGAATAAGCTAAAATGACTTTTTAATAAGCTGAACACAAAATATAACTAGAAGTGGCTAGAAGCAGGGGAAAGGAGTTCCCACTGCCTTGACTTTTTGACTTGGTTATTTATAGAGTTTCACTTGGTATTTTTGGACAATCAAGGCACCCTTGTGATCAGTGAATCACAAGGAGTCAATAACAAGCAAATAATCACAAAATCACCCAGCCAATCAGTGCAGTTAATTCAATCTTTGCCCATATGTGTTCCAGACAAGTAATAAGCAGATTTAGCAGTTATAAGCTACTTTTAAGCTAGAATAAGCTAACCACAAACCACCAAATGCATACACAAGCTAAATATGACTTAAAGTAACATAGATTAACGCATTTCATCCATCAAATCAAACAAATGAACAAGATCAAGCACATTTAGTTACTGATGAACAATGATGAACACAAGAACAAAGTTTGCTGGTCTACTTTACACCAAATCCAAATTCAAGGCCTCAGATCTATCACATAGGTTGCAAATACAATGATTTAACACTTGTATCCCCTAGGTTAACATGAAAACTAGGTGTGCACAAGATTTCAGAGCAAAACAACAAATATTCAAGATTTTATAACCAAATGTTTGATTAAGTGTTTCAAGGCACAATTTTTGCATATATCAGACCACAATAACCTCCATAACAGATAACAACTCAAATACCAACTCTAAATCACATAAACTTGAACCAACAGTCAATCCCAAACACCCTTTTAACTTTTTAAACTCAATTTTAACAAAGTAAAAGTCTTCTTAAGATTGATTTAACCCAGTTTGGCATCATAACATACAACAACTGAATCAATAACCAATTTGAAGGCATAAAAACACACTTATACCAGCAAAATCACAAAATCACATAAGAATCAAATATTAATCAGAAAGATGAAAATTGAGAATACAAACCTCCAAGATGTACATCCACACCTTGGAATCAAAGAGCTGAGGTGCTAGCAAGAACAAGCACCAGCTTCCCCCTGCTAAGAACAACAAACAAGCCTAGCCAAAGGCTTGAGCTTAGATTAGCACAAATAGAGTAAATAAGGTGACAAAGGGTCAAGTCTATGCAAGACTTAGGTTCTCACAAGCCTTGTACCTTTCCTTAAGGCCTCACCACCCCTTAATCAACCAAGATTAGGAGGGTATGATCACCCTTAAGTTCAATCCACAAGCTGTTGAACCAAAAGTTCTTAGCAAACCACTTGACTGATTTTTGTTATAAAAACGTATAACAAACCTCCAATATTGCTCAAGCTAGTTGATTTGTGACTTATGTCACTTAAACAAACACCTCAATGAACAATCCTCACCAAATCTCAAGCCAAATTCTTGCCCACAAGCAAGAACAAAGGGACTCACAGGCTTATAGGTTATCTTGGACTTGTTCAAGGTTTTGTTTAAGTACAAAAATGTGACAATACAACTACTCAACACAATAATAATCAATGGAACTCATTTTTCAATCACAACAAATACCACAATCTTATAAATTTCAGAAAATGGCTTTACTAGGCTTGACAAAGTAAAACTGAGAACAAGAACTAAGCTATGAATAAGGGTGCCTTATATAGGACTACAATGATTCTAGAAACATAAAGGAAAGCTGAAAACCCTAGCTAATGAAGTTCCACAAATGCCCTTGATGATTTTGAACGTTCTTGTACATGTCACTGATTTTTGGTTGTTAGTATGAGTTGGCAGGGTGAAATTGCATCCAAAGGCTCACAATGAAGCTTAGGATGAAAGCTGAATACTGAGTGTTGATTCCCTGGCAAACTTTTGGCATTTTCCCAAAAACGTGTGAAGGAGGGTTTATCATGTGAGAAGGATAGTGATATGGCAAGGGGTTTAAGGATGGGTTTATGATTAATGAGACCTTAATCAAATATCTGGAGCAGATTAAGACTTAATTCTCAATAATTAGGAAATACCCAATTTTGGTATGAACACTAAGAACACATGGTTTGATCTGGTTTAATGTTTGAATATGTGTTATGGCGCGAATTAATTAACTAATTAATAAAATTTGTTAAATCGGGTGAGTGGATTAGTGACGTGGTGGAATGGTGAGTGGTGATTTGTTAAAAGGGGTGAGTGGGACACGTTTTGAGGTGTGAATGGTTAAGGTAACTTTGCTTGTCTGCCAGCTTTAGCCCTCCATCTCTTTTCTTCCTTTCACTTGCCATTTAATCAGCCAAAGTCGTTTTTCCCTTTGTTAATGAAGTTTCAAAACTTATATTTTGGCCACAAAACTTTTCACAAGGACTTGTTTTGTATTTCTTTGATATTTGAGGGACTGATCTTGCACTTTTTTAACTTTGAAGGTCTTCATGGTATGTTTGAATATAAGGAGGACCAATATTTACAATTTAGTTTTAATGAGGGACTAAACTTGCCAATTCTTCAAAGTGGAGGGTCCTTTTTGCATTTTTGACAAACTTTAAGGACCAAACTTGTAATTATGAATATACAAGGGTTTTAAAGTGTCTATTCAATATTGGAGGACCGTTCTTGTATAATCTTCAAATCTTCAAGGTTTATTCTTGGAAAATCATCACTTGGTTCCGGTTCATTGTGCGGCTTCTTTTCTCGTGTTCGTTATTGCATGATTCTTGTGATATTTTGTCATTTCCTCAATATCCGTACCTAAAATACACAAGTAACAAACACAAGCATATATTTGGGTATTTTCATGATATTTTATGCATTTAAAGCCCATTTTGGACGATGAGACCATGTACAAAAGCAGTCTCATCACATTTCATAAAACATTTAAAAGAGTGTGAGGATATGAACACACGTTGATTGGGAAAGGCGGGTTATTGGCGATTTGGATGTACGGTACGTGCTTCAATCACGGAAACCTAGACAAATAATACTCGGTCTTAGACTCTTGTCCAATGACTTTATAAAAATAATGGTTATGTATATATGACGATATCATAAGTATGATGATGATCAAGTGGGATTTTATCTCTTCATACAACATTATAGTTGTTATGAGTTAGTCAATTTAGACTAGTTATACTAGTTTCAACCCAATTACATATTAAGGCCCAATAAGCCTATTAAAAGTTTAATTCATTATATTATCCCATTTATACTTTTTAATACCAGGCCTATACTCATATGTTGGGACCAAGTGGGTTAAGCCCATGAGTAAGTCCATTAGTGTTAAGCCAAACTAGTTGGGCTAATGGTCCAATAAGGTTACTTTGGCCCATTATGGTCCATAAGTTATAAAGCTCAGGGTTATCGGTTTTTTCTTGTCAAATGTATTCATATATCAGTATATGAGTTATAAAAATGTTACATTAGACGGGTCCGACCGTCTAAGTTTTATTTGGCGAAAACGTTAATCTTTTGGTTTTAGCCGAAAAGACGTAAAACTTATATATCGTTTTATAACTTTAGAAAACATTTGAGTTTTTACTTTTATAAAAATGCCATACTTATTTATTTTAGTATACAAATCATTTTATAATAACTATTATTAGTTAGTGGGTTTTATATATTTATTTTATAATAATATTTACTTGAGTGCTCTTTTTATACTATATAGATTATTTACAAATCTGATTATTAAAGTTCATTCCATCATTTTTGCCATATATTGAGTTATACAAGGAGATAGAAGCTCCAATTTGAGCAGCACAAACTACATGATATGTGCTACAAATAACTCCTGTATAGCTACCGCTCAATCATCTTCTATGTATTTTAAATAATTCGTCCAAAACAGACTATACAGATTTGTACCTCAATAGTATTTTGATCATATCTTGCTCATTTTAATGATTCCATTGAGTGTCCAACTCACCACATATGTAAAAATCATATATCTAGCTGTATATTCAATAATCTAAGACATTTTACCAAGTTATCATGTTGATACTTACTGTTTTATACAGCCTGTAAATCTAATCAAGATTTTAACATTTTAACTTGTAGATTTTAATCTTTTTAACCCAATCTATTAACACAAAATCCCCACATAATACTTTGATCATAATTCATCATCATATAAGTATACATCTAAGAAGAAAATACATGATTACTTTTACAAAATAACAAGATGATAGGAATAAATAATCTCTATACCACCAAAGTGATGAAAAGGTTGAGATTTTGGATGAACAAGGCTTGGTTCTTGTCACCAAATCTTTAATCTTGGCAAATGAACTTTTAAGTTCTTCAAATGGATGAACACCTTCACGGAACTCACCCCTAATCCTCTATAAGAACTCATTTTCACTTGTTAAGATCACCTCCAATCTTCATCTTTTTAAGTAGGCTTCAACATATGTTGAGTATTGATAAAGTTTAGGTTTAGATTTTTGATGAAGATGGTGATTTAGGTGTGATGTTGGACGAAATTTAGAGAGAGAGAAGAGAGGGTTTGGAGATTTTTTTGATTAAAATTGCATGTAGGTGAAGTGTGTGGGAGAAGATTGAGTTTTGGGGCATTTCAAGTCATGGGACAAGTGTCCTTCACTATAGTGAATTTTTGACAATAAAAAGGGGTGGTGGCACTTGTAAAATCAGCCCATAGTGGGGGTGGGACAAGTGTCCCACTTGTCTCATCTCCACTAATTTACGGGTACTCCTCGATTCTAGTTTCCTCGATTTACGTGCCCTCGAGTCGATTTACGAAAAACGTTTTTATAAATTATGAATCTACGGCACAAAACGAATCTAATAAAAATTGTCTCATAAAAAACGGAGCACAAAAACGTAAATACGTAAACCTAGGGTTTCCGGTTTAATCGTAAAAGATGTTAAATTATGCACGTAAGTCCTAATTTCTTCACGTAAATTTGTGAGTTTATGAACCAACACAAGTTAAAATTCAAAAATAATATTCAAGAATAAATTCATTTCCTGAAATGTCAGACTGTCACAAAAACGGTATATGTAAACGTATGCACGTAACGTAGAGTTCTCCGGTTTAGACGTAGTCGATGCTACTTTAAGACGTAAACCCTTATTTCTTCCCAAAAGTGACTGAGTTCATAAATTAACAATAAAATAATGATTTTAAATAATACTTGAGAATAATATATCGACCTTAAATTGACGGATTATCATAACGTATGTGTTATAAGTTTTGGAAAGAACACTTACCATTGGAAAAATTTTCCGGGTAACAATAGTTTTCATGCTAGAATCAAAGCAATACTACTTCAAGCACTCTATCGAAAGAAGTGCCATTTACGTATTTGCTGGTTTAAAGTTGGATATTTCAACTTACGAGATCCAAAGTAGTTCATGAAACTATTTGAGAAGGTTATATGAGAATAGAGCTTCATAGTACATTGAATAGTGACCGTTAGGTAACTGCTAGATTTAAACAGTAAATTGGAAGACTGTTTTGATAAAGATTTCTCATTGTGAATGAGAAACTACACCATATTAAACAATATCTATTTGAGAAGGATGTTTTCTTTATCAATTACCCAAATTGATTTTTGAAAAATGCGATAATCAATTCAAGACTTTGAATTTAGCAGTGACATATTGACTTGAGTTTCCCAAAAGAACTTAGTAATAATCACAATCCTTTTCATATTTCGGAACCTAAGAAAGATTTATGTGATTAAATGATTGATTTGAAACTAAAATATCATGTGTAAAGTTGTTTTCTTGATATGTGAATAAAATTCTGAGATAGAATTTGAGCACCTAAGAGCTATGTTTGTCCTTGTTAAGCTATGTTACCCTTATAATCTCGGGACGAGATTTCTTTAAGGGAAGAGACTGTGAATATCCTCAAATTTCACTTATGTGCTATAAGCTATGACTGTCTCAATATGAAAATTTTGTTGATCCCAAACTTAGATCAATTTAGCTTTGTGTTATCGAGATTAGATCAAGTATAACACGTAGAGAAACTTTGTGTATTCAACAATCTAAGTATTATGCGGAAACTAATACTCAGAACGAAGAACAAACATAATATATGAATACCAATCTTTCACTTTGATTAATAATAACAATGAAAGATTATAATGAAAGTGTTATGAGATATGTGGAAGAGGTGTATGTGAGATGTATCTTATGTCTAACCCTAAGGCCTCCTTTTATAGGTTTAAGGAGCCTTGTACAAAAAGCTAAGATCAACTATTTTAGGAAGAGACACAAGATAAACATACTCAAATAAAATATTGACTAAATCTTTTTAAACATTAAGAATATATTCTGAATTATTATCTTCATATTTTGTCCACCAGCTTGAAGAATTCATCATTGACAGATTTAGTCCTTGTCTTTATGTTAAGATTCTTCTCGTCAGCGTCTTGATAATTCTTATCAGCGTCTCATCTGTCAACGCCCTGTTTACTCTTGTCAGCGTCCAAGTTCCTCTTGTCAGCGTCTAGGGACTTGGTCAATTTTATTCCCAACAATCCTCCCCTAAACTTGATATCTACTCTAGTAATCAAGTTTCTGAATGAAATAAAACATACAGAGAGGATTCTTACAAAGATACTTATCCCTGAATTTGAGTAATAATAAATCTCGAAAAGTCAATCACTCAAATCACTTGTATAGTCAGCCTTCACTTGGTCTTAATCATCTTCAACACCTGTAGAGTCTTTGGAGCTTTCTTTACTACTTTTGTCACTCAAATTCGATTGCTCCTCCCCTTTTTAAGACTCCTCTCCAAGATCAATATACAAGGACGGAACCAAGAACATCCTCCTTGCATCAGCTTCCAAAACAACAAGTCTATCAGTTCAAACAGTGATCCTTGACAATTTGTACCATTTCTATATTATGCTTTTACAAGCTAATATAGATTTTCGTCAATTCCATTAATGTCAAAGGTTTCATACTGTCCTCATCCACATTCGGGAAATGAATCCTCAATGTTGATTCATAGGACATGGGGATGGACTTACTGATGATAAGACTGACTTGAACTGCATTAAAGCTAGTGCCAATAGTCTCAGCCATCTCCATAACACTATACACCCTTGTGAAAGTGATCTCTGCTGCTACTAGATGTCAATCACTAGGAAAAACATCTCAATGATCATTAGGCTTCCAGATATCCAAAAATTTGAAAAATAAAAGGGTGATGAAACATTTTGGGACTATAAAGAAGTTTATCAATGACACCAGCTAAGATGTCATAGCATAAAATGGACTTGAGAATGGAAAACTTTAGTTAGAACATAAACAAAGGTAATAATCCTAAGGAAACTAACTAGTCTCTAATAAGCAAGAGTGACAAACACTGTTCATGCATACACTCATGCAAAAGCATGATAGACACACATGAACTCTAGAGTCCTTTGTTCACAAATGCCCCAAAGAGAAAGTTAACTCAAATAAATTCTTTGCAACTCCCCAAGTAACCCAAAAATATATCTACCCCAAGTCACCCATACGACCACACCCAATTCTAGGTTAAAAGTCTTGGCAACATGCATGCAAAATAAACTACGTGCATGCTACAGTGCCTCGAGGTTTAGAAATTCCAACAATTTCATAAGGAAAGAGCCTTCATTATTTCTAACCCCCACTCACCAGTGGACACAATCTAGAATTGTGCAAGAGTGCTCTAAGAGTACCCAAAAACCTAGAGGTTTACCTCCCCTTAATAGAAGCATACAAATCATTATATGTGAAGAAGCAAAATTTTATCTCAAGATAGGAATGTAAACACTCCAACCATCATAAATAAAAGTTTGCAATTCTATATCCATCCTAATGTAGCTCCATTTTCCTGCATAGTTAGACAAAAACCACAAAAACACACCAACAGAGGCTACCCTTTCCCATAACAATGGGTAGAGATAACATGTTAATGGATAAAAATAATATTAGTGGAAAGACCAACAATGCATGTTCCTTGAGCATCCACTATCCCAATATCCTTGATCATTAACCTGCTTTTGGATAGGCTGCTCAAAAAGAAAACAAATTAGTTTTCTTTGGAGATCCAAGCCTTATCAGACTTGGATCTGTCTAATTGTTCAACTAGAGTGGTATTATTCTTTACCCCAAATCCTTGTTCATCCCTTTGGGACCTAATCACCCAATTTGTTCCAATGAGTCTAGTAATGACCTTCTCAAGATATTTAAGTCTATCGCAACTCATTGAGATACCATTAAAATTGGAGTTTTGTTCTTGTTTAGGTTTCCATGTTAAGTGGGATGATGCTTTAGACCCTTGACCCTTATTAACCAAGTATCTTTGTTTATATGTTCTAAAATAAGGTCTCATACCAAATTTGGAGCTGTCAGCGTTGCATTTGTTCCTGTCAGCGCTGAATTTATTGCTATCAGCGCTGAATTTGTTCCTGTCAGCGCTGAATTTTTTCTTGTTAGCGCTGAATTTGTTCTTGTCAGTGCCCAAATTAGGGTTGCTACAGGAACATACTGTCTGTTTGACCAAGTGCTGGTCTTTTGAAAGGGCCTTTGTCCATGGGTATTAGCTGCCTTAGAGAAGAAAGGAGTTGGTCTAGTAGCCTGTGGTCTAGTGTGGACAAAAGGTCTATGATTGACATTGGATGACCTATTGCCAACGAATGAATTGTTTCCACTGACACAATTATAGGCCAAATGAGAAAAGCTCCCACATGTATAACAAGCCTTTTTAGACACAAACTTAGGCTTAGACTGGTAAAACCCTGTCCCATTAATACTTTCTTGGCTTTTGAGTGACCTACGTTTCCTATACATTTCAGTATATTTAACACTAGGTTGTTTCTTAATTGGGGAGCCAAGATTAACAGCTTTTCCAGTGATAGGATTGGTCACAGTGATAGGTTTAGATACTACTGGACTCTCAATGGGCGTAGGCACGAATGGACTCTCACTAAGCATCCCACCCTTAACAAACAAAGTGGGGTTAGCCTTCTTCCATTCTTCTAGGTCAGTAACCTTTTGTTGATATTCCTCAACTGGGGAAAGAACTCTTGGTGGAGGAATAAATTCCTCTTCTTGGAGTTCTGGAATACCAGTCCAAGAGAGATCCTTTCTATGGACACCATAGAAGTCCCCAGCAGGTGGTGGAACGACAACATACTCTTTCAACCCAATCCCAGACATATCCTTAGAATCCCTTTGTTTACTAACACATTCTCCTAGGGTTTGTGAGGCTTTATCAAATCTCTGAATTTTAAGGTCTACATTATCCTTATTTTTGATAGCCTCATCTAACTTAGCCATTAGATCAACATTGACCCTATTCGTGATATCTTTAATATCATTACTTTGATTTAACTCATGTTTTAAGATATTTATTTTATCTTTTAAATCAAACTCTGTTTTCTTATACTCAGAAACAGTCTTTTCAGTTTGAACAAGTGCCACTTGATAATTAGATAACGTGCATCTTACGTCTGAAAGATCTGATTTTAATTTTAAAATCTCTTTATTAAGTTTTTCAGTATTTAACCTACAAGAAGAGTCATCACATACCTCATTATCAGAATTGGAACTTGTGGAACTTGAAGTAGACGTGGCCTTAACTGAAAGCATCATCAAATTCTTTTTCACCTTCTTCCTTAGCCTGGTTCACCTCACAATATTAGATCTCGTTCTTCAAATCAAAGTTTCTCAACAAGCTCTGATACCACTTGTTGATCCCAAACTTAGATCGGTTTAGCTTTGTGTTATCGAGATTAGATCAAGTATAACACGTAGAGAAACTTTGTGTATTCAACAATCTAAGTATTATGCGGAAACTAATACTCAGAACGAAGAACAAACATAATATATGAATACCAATCTTTCACTTTGATTAATAATAACAATGAAAGATTAAAATGAAAGTGTTATGAGATATGTGGAAGAGGTGTATGTGAGATGTATCTTATGTCTAACCCTAAGGCCTCCTTTTATAGGTTTAAGGAGCCTTGTACAAAAAGCTAAGATCAACTATTTTAGGAAGAGACACAAGATAAACATACTCAAATAAAAATATTGACTAAATCTTTTTAAACATTAAGAATATATTCTGAATTCTTATCTTCACATTTTGTCCACCAGCTTGAAGAATTCATCATTGACAGATTTAGTCCTTGTCTTTATGTTAAGATTCTTCTCGTCAGCGTCTTGATAATTCTTATCAGCGTCTCATCTGTCAACGCCCTGTTTACTCTTGTCAGCGTCCAAGTTCCTCTTGTCAGCGTCTAGGGACTTGGTCAATTTTATTCCCAACAATCCTCCCCTAAACTTGATATCTACTCTAGTAATCAAGTTTCTGAATGAAATAAAACATACAGAGAGGATTCTTACAAAGATACTTATCCCTGAATTTGAGTAATAATAAATCTCGAAAAGTCAATCACTCAAATCACTTGTATAGTCAGCCTTCACTTAGTCTTAATCATCTTCAACACCTGTAGAGTCTTTGGAGCTTTCTTTACTACTTTTGTCACTCAAATTCGATTGCTCCTCCCCTTTTTAAGACTCCTCTCCAAGATCAATATACAAGGACGGAACCAAGAACATCCTCCTTGCATCAGCTTCCAAAACAACAAGTCTATCAGTTCAAACAGTGATCCTTGACAATTTGTACCATTTCTATATTATGCTTTTACAAGCTAATATAGATTTTCGTCAATTCCATTAATGTCAAAGGTTTCATACTGTCCTCATCCACATTCGGGAAATGAATCCTCAATGTTGATTCATAGGACATGGGGATGGACTTACTGATGATAAGACTGACTTGAACTGCATTAAAGCTAGTGCCAATAGTCTCAGCCATCTCCATAACACTATACACCCTTGTGAAAGTGATCTCTGCTGCTACTAGATGTCAATCACTAGGAAAAACATCTCAATGATCATTAGGCTTCCAGATATCCAAAAATTTGAAAAATAAAAGGGTGATGAAACATTTTGGGACTATAAAGAAGTTTATCAATGACACCAGCTAAGATGTCATAGCATAAAATGGACTTGAGAATGGAAAACTTTAGTTAGAACATAAACAAAGGTAATAATCCTAAGGAAACTAACTAGTCTCTAATAAGCAAGAGTGACAAACACTGTTCATGCATACACTCATGCAAAAGCATGATAGACACACATGAACTCTAGAGTCCTTTGTTCACAAATGCCCCAAAGAGAAAGTTAACTCAAATAAATTCTTTGCAACTCCCCAAGTAACCCAAAAATATATCTACCCCAAGTCACCCATACGACCACACCCAATTCTAGGTTAAAAGTCTTGGCAACATGCATGCAAAATAAACTACGTGCATGCTACAGTGCCTCGAGGTTTAGAAATTCCAACAATTTCATAAGGAAAGAGCCTTCATTATTTCTAACCCCCACTCACCAGTGGACACAATCTAGAATTGTGCAAGAGTGCTCTAAGAGTACCCAAAAACCTAGAGGTTTACCTCCCCTTAATAGAAGCATACAAATCATTATATGTGAAGAGGCAAAATTTTATCTCAAGATAGGAATGTAAACACTCCAACCATCATAAATAAAAGTTTGCAATTCTATATCCATCCTAATGTAGCTCCATTTTCCTGCATAGTTAGACAAAAACCACAAAAACACACCAACAGAGGCTACCCTTTCCCATAACAATGGGTAGAGATAACATGTTAATGGATAAAAATAATATTAGTGGAAAGACCAACAATGCATGTTCCTTGAGCATCCACTATCCCAATATCCTTGATCATTAACCTGCTTTTGGATAGGCTGCTCAAAAAGAAAACAAATTAGTTTTCTTTGGAGATCCAAGCCTTATCAGACTTGGATCTGTCTAATTGTTCAACTAGAGTGGTATTATTCTTTACCCCAAATCCTTGTTCATCCCTTTGGGACCTAATCACCCAATTTGTTCCAATGAGTCTAGTAATGACCTTCTCAAGATATTTAAGTCTATCGCAACTCATTGAGATACCATTAAAATTGGAGTTTTGTTCTTGTTTAGGTTTCCATGTTAAGTGGGATGATGCTTTAGACCCTTGACCCTTATTAACCAAGTATCTTTGTTTATATGTTCTAAAATAAGGTCTCATACCAAATTTGGAGCTGTCAGCGTTGCATTTGTTCCTGTCAGCGCTGAATTTATTGCTATCAGCGCTGAATTTGTTCCTGTCAGCGCTGAATTTTTTCTTGTTAGCGCTGAATTTGTTCTTGTCAGTGCCCAAATTAGGGTTGCTACAGGAACATACTGTCTGTTTGACCAAGTGCTGGTCTTTTGAAAGGGCCTTTGTCCATGGGTATTAGCTGCCTTAGAGAAGAAAGGAGTTGGTCTAGTAGCCTGTGGTCTAGTGTGGACAAAAGGTCTATGATTGACATTGGATGACCTATTGCCAACGAATGAATTGTTTCCACTGACACAATTATAGGCCAAATGAGAAAAGCTCCCACATGTATAACAAGCCTTTTTAGACACAAACTTAGGCTTAGACTGGTAAAACCCTGTCCCATTAATACTTTCTTGGCTTTTGAGTGACCTACGTTTCCTATACATTTCAGTATATTTAACACTAGGTTGTTTCTTAATTGGGGAGCCAAGATTAACAGCTTTTCCAGTGATAGGATTGGTCACAGTGATAGGTTTAGATACTACTGGACTCTCAATGGGCGTAGGCACGAATGGACTCTCACTAAGCATCCCACCCTTAACAAACAAAGTGGGGTTAGCCTTCTTCCATTCTTCTAGGTCAGTAACCTTTTGTTGATATTCCTCAACTGGGGAAAGAACTCTTGGTGGAGGAATAAATTCCTCTTCTTGGAGTTCTGGAATACCAGTCCAAGAGAGATCCTTTCTATGGACACCATAGAAGTCCCCAGCAGGTGGTGGAACGACAACATACTCTTTCAACCCAATCCCAGACATATCCTTAGAATCCCTTTGTTTACTAACACATTCTCCTAGGGTTTGTGAGGCTTTATCAAATCTCTGAATTTTAAGGTCTACATTATCCTTATTTTTGATAGCCTCATCTAACTTAGCCATTAGATCAACATTGACCCTATTCGTGATATCTTTAATATCATTACTTTGATTTAACTCATGTTTTAAGATATTTATTTTATCTTTTAAATCAAACTCTGTTTTCTTATACTCAGAAACAGTCTTTTCAGTTTGAACAAGTGCCACTTGATAATTAGATAACGTGCATCTTACGTCTGAAAGATCTGATTTTAATTTTAAAATCTCTTTATTAAGTTTTTCAGTATTTAACCTACAAGAAGAGTCATCACATACCTCATTATCAGAATTGGAACTTGTGGAACTTGAAGTAGACGTGGCCTTAACTGAAAGCATCATCAAATTCTTTTTCACCTTCTTCCTTAGCCTGGTTCACCTCACAATATTAGATCTCGTTCTTCAAATCAAAGTTTCTCAACAAGCTCTGATACCACTTGTTGATCCCAAACTTAGATCGGTTTAGCTTTGTGTTATCGAGATTAGATCAAGTATAACACGTAGAGAAACTTTGTGTATTCAACAATCTAAGTATTATGCGGAAACTAATACTCAGAACGAAGAACAAACATAATATATGAATACCAATCTTTCACTTTGATTAATAATAACAATGAAAGATTAAAATGAAAGTGTTATGAGATATGTGGAAGAGGTGTATGTGAGATGTATCTTATGTCTAACCCTAAGGCCTCCTTTTATAGGTTTAAGGAGCCTTGTACAAAAAGCTAAGATCAACTATTTTAGGAAGAGACACAAGATAAACATACTCAAATAAAAATATTGACTAAATCTTTTTAAACATTAAGAATATATTCTGAATTCTTATCTTCACATTTTGTCCACCAGCTTGAAGAATTCATCATTGACAGATTTAGTCCTTGTCTTTATGTTAAGATTCTTCTCGTCAGCGTCTTGATAATTCTTATCAGCGTCTCATCTGTCAACGCCCTGTTTACTCTTGTCAGCGTCCAAGTTCCTCTTGTCAGCGTCTAGGGACTTGGTCAATTTTATTCCCAACAAATTTGGCTAGAAATTTTTACTTTTTGTACCTTACTTGGTAAGATGAACTGCTTCTCACAACCTGAACTGCCGTTACAACATATTCATATATGTTGTCAATACAATGTATATATCAAGTCTAAGATCTAAAAGTGATCAAATAAGTTCAATACTAATAAGAACGTCTCAAATGAAACCATGATGCCCTAAATTCCCTTAGAAACCCTAAAATCCCTATAAATGAGTTGTAAACACAAGAATGGTAAGCTATGAATGGAAAACCCATATGAATAAGTCATTAAGGATTATAAACAAGTTGCAAACTATACTATGAAGACATAATAATACCTAAGAATGGCAAGAAGCAAACCATACAAAGCTAAGTACAAGTAATTGTACATAATAGTCTAGATCACCACCTAGAAACCTTTGATAACCAATATTTCAAGCAATGTAACTAAATAAAATCCACGTACAAGTATAAAAAATATGTACTAATTGCAATCTATCAAATAAAGGAAAATTAATTGATCTTGAATACTAATATTCACTAATCCAAGGCTAATCAAAAGTTAAGACCTAGTAACCAAGATTAGCATATAAGATCCATTATACATTGAATTAGAGTCTAATATTTTGCCATAAATTATAAAACTCAATTATGAGTCATATTAAGAATATACATTTATTTCAAGTCAAGTTACAAGTTGGTAAATCATAAGGTACAAGTTATCAAAACATAGGATCTTAAGCTCCTATAATTATCCATAGAATATGATCAAATTATACAAACCCTTAAACTAAAAATGTAGAAACCATAGAAGTCATAAAAATACTATTTAAGCCCTAAAATAAGTGTTTATAAAGGTACAAACACTAATTACCCAAGTTAGAAAATCATTAGGATTAATGACCTAAAAACCCTAATATTAAGAATCTACATAGAATCACTACCTAGTTCTTTTTGGACAAATATAAATATCTATAGGACTTCATTAAGGTTATAAGACTATAATAAGACAATGTACAAGTACCCTAATGCACAAGGTTCAATATTTCAATGCATGGCTTGTAAATTAGGTTAAAATGGGTATTTTCACTCTTTAGACATGTTTACCTAAACTAAGCTATTAAACCAAGTGTGAGAACTCATTGGACACTTAAAACACAATGTAGGACCTAAATTAAGTATATATTAGTAGCTAATCGAAGGATAAACCCTTTTACTAAGATTTAACCCTAGATCATTAGAAAACCCTAATCTACAAATGTATACTTCCCATTTTCACATCAAACCTTTGTTAAACTTAAAACCAAGGAACCAAATCTCTTAAATAGAATTTATAAACCCTAATTAAGCCCTAATCATTCATTAATCACTTTACCAACTCCATAATCACCAAAAACACAAACTATAAGTTACTAGCCCTAGTTTTGTACCCGGTTTTAATTTTTTCCCTCCAAAAACCCATTTAAATGATTTCCCTCCTAAATTCAAATATAGACCAGATTTTTTAGAATGTTATGAGATATTTTCCAAGTAGGTGCATCACCTACTTGTCAATGACACATCCTCCTTCTTATCCTTAAAACTTGTGGCCTAGTTATGGCTTTAAACCATTGATAAGTTTGAATCTAGCTTGTATAGTCATCCCTAGACTTGAGTAGATCTTACCTAGCATATATTAGTCACTCCTATAGGCGAATTACACGTTTGAAACCTTTGCTTGTTCGAAATACGACAAATAGGGGCATATAGTCTTCATTTTGCACCCCGTTTTCTCTTAACCTCCATTACCCATTCTGTTTCCACTTCTATATACGTCCTAAGAAATGTCCCAAGAACAGAAACCAGGTCTAGAATCTAGCCATTGAAGTTCTTGAAGCTTTGATAGCAAGATGTGCTCATAAGAAGTCATTATGAGCCATTTTGGAGCATCATAGGTAATCACTATGTTAGCTATGCTTTGATATTGTTATAATAATTTCTTAGAGTTTTTATAATGCCAAAATATGTTAGAAATATAATCTAAAAGAATCTAAGTCATTTCATCATTTTAAATGAAAGTTATAAGTTAAAGATGTCTTAAACCCCTTGTTTTGTAATCTACATGAAATAATAAGCAAAAACCCATTTCAAAACCTATAATTCTGAATAAGTATAGGGACTAAAACTGTCATTTTTGAAACTATAAATCATTTTGGGCCAAAAGTGTCATTTTATGAAAGTAAAAGATAAAAGAATAAATGTTGGGAAGTTTGAGACCCTAAGGTTAAATATTGAAGGTTTAAATTGCAATTTATGAAACTAAATACTTTAGGGGTTAAAAGTGTAATTATGCCAAAATGTAACCAAAAGGACTATTTTTGCCAACTTTGAAACTAAAGAAGATTAATCATGGATATGTGGAGGTAATGAAAGTATTATGTTAGTAGGGAGCTTTGTACAAAGATGTTCCATCTTGATATTACGTTCTGACTGAGTGGTTGAGTTTATGATTTAAAGTGCCCTCGCTCCTCAAACGTTTATAGAATGGCTTCTAACTATGATGACCCGAACACTGCTACTAGAATTACCACCAAATAATAATTAAAGAATATATAACCAACACTTAACAACATTGAACCAAAAATCAAAGACTTGATACTATACACAATGTATTAATCTAGGTTTGTGTAAGATCAAGCTGTTTATGAGACTGATATGAGCTTAAACTCATATCCTTTTATCAACAAATAACCCTAAAACATGAAGCAAAATACCAATTTATCTTGCAAAAACAGTGTTATGTGGTATGTTTGTGTTTGTGTGCACTTGTGTAGGTAAAAAGATACATTTCCAAGCAAACAAGGAAAAATCAAGCTCAAATGGATGAAAAAGACAAAGAAGGATCAAAAGTGACAAGACTTTGAAGTACAAGGACCTATCTTGACAAGTTATCAAAGTTGAAGGACTAAAAGTGCAAATATTGTAAAAAGTCAAGATTCAAGTCAAACTTGGTCAACTCTCAAGTCAACTCAGTCAAATGACCATTTTGTTCAAGAATCAAAGTTGAAGGACCAAATATGTCAAAAGAATGAAGATTCTAGCTCAAAACAAAAATCTGCCAAGTACAAGGACTTGTTCTGCCAACTTTTGAAAGATATTCGAGTTTGATCCATGTGACAAGTAATTCAGCCAATGAGAAGAAAGGAAACCAAAGCACACGGATTGAATATTAAATATCCACTCAGTCGCATGCATTTATTACCCAATCCCAACAGTTCAATCCGTGTGACCAAAATTTAGCCAATCAAACACTGACACGTGGCATCTTCTTCAAAGGAAAAAATTTGCCAGGATCGCGTTTTAGCTACAAGCAATTTCATGGAAAGTTTTCAACATCAAACTTGATCGTTTTGAAGAGATAAACACAATGGTGCCAATCAATTAACATAAAATCAACCAATGAAGAAAAGCCCAATTCCTTGTTCATACCTTCAAATGCAATGTGCAGAATTTTACACGTGGCAAGCTGGGATTGGTTCTGACACGTCACCAACCCCAACAAACTCTTCCTTCATGTCTATAAATAGCTGGATTAGACCTCATTTGTACTTGTAGCCTAGTTTTGTAAAAACACATAGTTCTCTAAATTTCTTTCCCTTTCTTTCAATTTTACCCTAGCTACTCAAGAGTCTAACAAACTCTTGAGTTAGTTAGTTAGTTACTAGCTTCCAACAACCTTGTAACCGTTTTTCATTGAATAAATTTTGAATTCAAGCTTTCCCGCCAAAACTATTCTTATCATTCCTGTTCATTTCTTGCTGCATTTGGATACTGTTGTTGCTGTTAAGTGTTTGTTATGATCATTCATTGATCATAACTGACATTGAAGGAGTTGATAGCTGTTTGATCAGAATTCAGTCCATTTCCATAGTTTTTGAAGATTTTCAAGCATGTTGATAGATTCCTGTTGAATTGTAGCTGATATTATTGATTGATTGTCTCCTAGTGATAAGGTGGTGGTTATCACTAGGTTAAGAGAGCTCATCGCTCCTCTTCTTCTCAAAGGATAACTCCAATAGGTTTTAAAGTTCTTGTTTTTGTTCCACTCAACAAGTCTAATGCATGCTATTTTTCTTAGAGTAAACTTGATGGCTGAATGATAAAAGTTGTTTGAAGTTGCTTATTGATTGATCTTTGTGAGTTTGTAGCTTATTTCTGTTACTTGTTCTTTGGATTTGATTAAGATTCTAGTTAACTGCATTAATTCAGTAAATTTTGGTTTTGCATCTTGTTTGTATTTCTAGTGGAGTTAAGTACTTGCTTTATACTTTTAAACATTTCAATTTGATCACTTAATCTAGCTAGCTATAGATTTTCACTCAGTTTCATTTCAAAATCAAAAAGTCTTCATAAATTTTCATAAAACTCAGATAAAGGAGTGTTCGGGAATAGCTTAACAAAAGTTTTCAAGTATTGAGATTTGGATTTTTAGAGTTCATTTGCAGTCATTTGGTGGTTATTAAGTATTCTAAGTCATTTGCAAGTCAAAAACACAGTCAAAAAGGCAAATGGCACATAAAAAGTTTGGGTCAGTCCTATGCATTTTGGTCATTTAGAAACTTGTGATTTTGATTTGATTAGAACTCATTCATTTCTAGATGAAATTTTACCAAATTTGTTTCCATTTGTAGCTTACATCATATAGTTTCATAATCCAAGAGCATTCTCTACAGTATTCCATAAGCATTTAGAAATAAGCAATATTCAGATAAGCAGACTTAATACAAGTTTCTGTAACTTGTAAACTGAAATTTTGTATCTCAGTATTCTCTTCATAAACTTAGCAATTTTTCTTCACAAATCCCATTAAGTAGTTGAGTTACATGATTTTTTGAGATTTTTAGCTTTTTGAAAAAAAGCTGGTCAACGCTTGGTCAACATAAGCCCAATTTTAGCTTAATTCAGATTCTGAGCTTAATTCTGGATGAAAAATGTTCTAGTTTGATTTCCCATTCCTTAATTCAGTTGCTTAATCAGTTTTAATAAAAAAATCAAGTTGTGACTGATTGGATTTGGCTATCGCTTATTTTGTGCTTATTGATAAGCACGCATTTGCTTATTTTCATCTTTAGCCAATTTCCTTTGACGAGTGTAGCTTATTTTGGATTTGGAACATTTAGCAATTTGTCTCATCAAATTTGGTTGAGTATTAAGCTCAAACGAGCTTATTTTCTTGCTTATCCCGTTTTTGGTTATAAAGTTTTTGAAATTGCCATTTAGTCCCTATAGTTTTAATCAGTGTGAATACTTGGCTTAATTACCATGTTTTTAGGGTTTGCACTTTGTTAGTCCCTGTAGTTTAAAAAGTTGTTACATTCAGTTAGATATTTGTTAGTTTGTTACACTTTTGGTTAGTTTGTTATAGATTTTGCATTTTTGATCCTTGTAGTTAACTGTTTTACACTTTTAGTCCCTAGAATTATAGAATTTACATTTCAAGCATTTATCTTTCTTAGATTTTACAATTTCAGTCCTTTAAGTTTCATATTTTACATTTTGAGATTTTACTTGAATAAAAACGTGGTATTTGCAATATGTTTTACATATAAGTAGGTAATATTTTTCCGTTTTGCAAGGCTTTGATTGAATTAGCAAATAGATTATCCAAGCAAGCTTAACAACCAAGAACAATTAAAAACCCGATATTGGTTGGACTCTCTATTAGCAAGAACTGAGAAAAAAACGAACTGCATTATACACAATTTCAAATGGCGCCGCTGCCGGTTCTTTGACTACACGAGAGACTATCGATTGACGGTTTTCATTGGCTTTTGGGATCCGTTCACTTTGTGAACGTTATTTTTACGTATCATAAATCAAAAACAAATAAAAAATCAAAAATATAAAAATATATAAAAACTAAAAAATTAACAAAACAATTCTTTTCCTAAAGAATTGACCAAAAAAAATAAAAAAATCCAAAAAGCAATCTTTTTCCTAAGAGATTGCACCCAAAAATATATATTATTGGATTCTCTCGGTTTTTATGTACATATAGTATTTTCTCTTAAAAAAAACTCATAAATACAAAAATATTTTCCATATATTATTATAAGTAAATACGTATACGTATAAGAACAACCAATCTACATATCTTCCATAAGTATTGCCGAGGCAATACACCGTGTTGAGGGGCGTTCCGGTCCTTGACACGTGTATCGATAAAACAAAATAAAGCAAGAATAGATAAATACTCTCAATAAGCAACAATTCGAAGAATACGAACATTTAAGTGAATAGAAAGGCGATGTGCTATAAAATGCCATCTAAGGGTCAATAGGTACTTAAGTGCTTCGCGCCACCTAACCCCCCGTTCACTTGGGAGTATTCTAAGAAGGAAGGCTTTATTGAGGGTCTTGCACCCAAAGTAGTATATACATATATTGTTATTTTCTTGTGGATATTTAATATTGAAACTCGAAGAGGATAATCCATTTCTCTTCAAAGTCACACGAGAGCTTCTCTCTCATTCCTCGTATTGAGTTGCATGCTCACTCGCGGGCGTGCACAAATACCGATTGGTGTACAACCTCTTCCTCCGAAAAGGAAGAAAAAGAGAAAGAGTAAGACCACCACCGTCCACCAAGCCGATCACGAGAATCGTGCTTTGACTCCACCACAAGAAGCCATGGCTATTGATAATCGCACTTTGTATGAACGTATGCAATCCAACATTCATGGATATTCTAGTGCCATTAAGATTCCCGACTTTCCCGCTAACACATTTGAGCTACATACATCTATGATCAATATGGTTGCACTATCACCTTTCTTTGGTAAACAAAATGAGGATCCTCATGCTCACCTTAAGAGATTACTTTCACTTTGCAATACCATTAAGCATAATGGGGTTCCACATGAGGTGATTAGGTTGATGTTAGTGTCATTTTCTTTAGAGGGAACCGCTAAGCATTGGTTAGACACCCAACCACCCGATAGTATCACCACATGGGATGGTTTCACCACTAAGTTTTTGAACAAGTTCTTTCCTCCACATAAGACTATGGCTTTGAGGACTTTAATTATGAGCTTTCAACAAAAACCTAGTCAATCCTTTAGTGATGCTTGGGAAGAGTATAGTGAGTTGTTGAGGCGATGCCCTAATCATGGATTGGATCAAGTTCACCAAATAAGCCTCTTTTATGATGGCCTTAAAGCTCACCACCAAGATTCACTCAATGCTTCCGCGGGAGGGAGTATTCTTCTTAAGACTTATCAAGAGGCTTTGGACATTATTGAGACTAAGGCAATGGTTCAAACAAACAATCCATTTGAAGAAAAGGTTCATGTTATCCAAAATAATTCTCAAATCCCTTGTGATAACCAACTCCTCAAGTTTCAAGAAGCGATTTTTCAAAGGATGGATAGAGATAGTGAGAGGAATTTGCAAGCACAACAAGACATGCTTCAAACTTTTAAGAACTTGTCATTGAACAATTCCTCAAATAATGTGAATGCCATCACCATTTCTTGTGTTACTTGTGGAGGTCCCCATTCTTATGAACAATGTGATAAGGTGCAAGGGTATCAAGGGGAATGCTATGCTTACCAAGAAGAACATCGTGAACACTTCAAGCCTAATATCAATCCAAATAACCTTTCTTACAAATCCCAAAACTACCTTTCTCCACCCGGCTTCCCACCCCAACCACCCACCCAAATTCCACAAAATACTCCTCAAATTTTACCAAGGAATCAAGGGCAAAGACCACCATACCAAGGAAATAACTACAAGGCACCCAATCAATTTCAACCTCAAGCAAATACCTTTTATCCACCAAATCAAGGATTTAACTCCCAACCTTTACCTTTCCAACCTCAAGGTTTTCAAGGTTATATGCCACAAGAGTTTAACACAATGGATCTCTTACAAAAAATGAATCAAGAGAATGAAAGGAAGTTCCAAGCTATAGAGAAGAAAATGAATGACCAATTCAATAAGGTTTTAGTGGTATTAAATCAAAGACCACAAGGGGCTTTACCTTCTAACACACAAACAAACCCTAGGGCTAATGTCAATGCTATTACAACAAGGAGTGGAACAACAACAAAGGATCCTTCACCTCCTAAACCTACTATTGTTCAACCCACTTGTGCTCCTACTTGTGACAAGCCTTCTACTTCTACTCCACTTCCTCAAAATGCTCCTATTCACTCAAACACACCTTCTCAACCACCTCATACTTCTCCTTTACCTTCCACACTTCCCAATGAAGAAGCTATCAAAGACAAATCTTCCACCACAACACCTATTCCACCTACACCAAAATCTACTCTTCCATATCCTTCAAGGTTGAAAAAGGACAAGTTAAAGAACAAGGATGACATCCAAGTCTCCAATTTCTTAAGGATGTTCAAGCAACTCAACATCAATATATCCTTTGCGGAAGCTCTTGCTTATATGCCAAAGTTTGCTAAGATGTTCAAGGATTTGCTCTCAAACAAAGAAAAATTGGTTGATTTGCCCAACACATCCCTTAATGAAAATTGTTCAGCGGTGTTACTTAAAACCTTACCAACAAAACTTGGAGATCCGAGGCGCTTCTTGATACCTTGTAATTTTCCCGGTGTTGAAAATTGCATGGCTTTGGCGGATTTAGGGGCAAGCATAAACCTCATGCCTTTATCGGTTTGGAAACAACTATCTCTTCCCGAGCTCACTCCCACTAGGATGACTCTTGAACTAGCCAACCGAACCATAGCTCACCCCGTAGGTATAGCAGAAGATGTGTTTGTAGGCGTGGATAAGTTTACCTTTCTGGCCGATTTTGTAGTGGTTGATTATGACATGGATCCTAGAGTGCCTTTGATTGTTGGTAGACCGTTTTTGAGAACGGGTCGTACCTTGATAGATGTGGCGGAAGGAGAATTAATTATGAGAGTAGAAGATGAGAGAGTGGTGTTTAAGCTAGGAAAGATTTGTGATAGAAAAGAGGTTAAGGAGTCTCGACCTTGTGAGACTATTAACATTGTGGATGTGCTAGATGAAGTGTGTAATGAACACTTTCATGATGCTTGTAAGAATGCTAGTGATGAGACACCCCATGTTGAAACCGTGGCCTCAAGTGCTCCCTCTTTAACACCTTTTGGAGAGAGTGATTTCCTTTTGGAGGAATTTGAGTCCAACTTTCTTGGTGATGATGATTCTCCCATTAATTGGGAAGAAGATATTTTTACAATCCAAAAGTTGCTCAATGAGGACCCTATTCCTTCTCCTATTCCACAAGAGATAACCATTGAGGAACCTTCCATAGTTAAACCTTCCATAGAGAGTCCACCTCCCATTGAACTTAAGGAACTTCCATCCCACTTAGAATATGCTTTCTTAGAAGGAAAAGACCAATTACCGGTGATCATTGCTAAAGCATTGAAAGAGGATGAGAAAGAACAACTTATTGAAGTTCTTAAGAAACATAAGAAAGCTTTAGCATGGAAAATATCCGACATAAGGGGAATTGATCCACATTTTTGTACTCACAAGATCCTTATGGAGGATGACTATAAACCCGCCATTCAAAACCAAAGGAGAGTTAACCCAAAAATCCATGAGGTTATTAAGAAGGAAGTGATTAAACTCTTAGATGCGGGTATGATTTACCCCATTTCCGACTCTCCATGGGTTAGCCCGGTTCATTGTGTTCCAAAGAACGGTGGAATCACCGTGGTGCCTAATGAGAACAATGAGCTTATTCCCACGAGACTTGTGACCGGTTGGAGAGTTTGCATTGATTATAGAAAACTCAATGAGGCAACTAGGAAAGACCATTTCCCGCTTCCCTTTATGGATCAAATGCTTGAACGCTTAGCGGGAAATGAGTACTATTGTTTTCTTGATGGCTTTTCGGGTTATTTTCAAATACCCATTGACCCTAAGGATCAAGAAAAGACCACATTCACTTGTCCCTACGGTACATTTGCTTACAAGAGGATGCCTTTTGGCTTATGTAATGCACTAGGGACGTTTCAAAGGTGCATGATGGCGATTTTCCATGACATGATAGAGCAAACCATGGAGGTTTTTATGGATGACTTTTCCGTATTTGGACACTCCTTTAGCTCATGTCTCACCAATCTTGAGAGAATGCTTAAGCGTTGTGAGGAAACACGTTTGGTGCTTAATTGGGAGAAATGTCACTTTATGGTGAAAGAGGGGATTGTTTTAGGACACAAGATATCCAATAAGGGATTAGAAGTTGATCGAGCTAAAATTGATGTGATTGCTAAGCTTCCCCCACCCACCTAGGTTAAAGGTGTGAGGAGTTTCTTAGGTCATGTGGGATTTTATAGGCGCTTTATACAAGATTTTTCTAAGATAGCTAGACCGATGACTCACCTCTTGGAGAAAGAGGCTCCTTTCATTTTTGACCAAGCTTGTTTAGACTCTTTTGAGACTCTTAAGGAAAAATTGACTAAGGCTCCCGTTTTGGTTTCTCCAAATTGGGAATTACCTTTTGAGCTTATGTGTGACGCTAGTGATTATGCGGTGGGGGCCGTCTTAGGACAAAGAGTTAATAAGCATTTTCAACCTATACACTATGCGAGTAAAACCATGACCGGTGCACAACTTCATTACACTACCACGGAAAAAGAGTTGCTTGCTATAGTATATGCTTTTGAGAAGTTTAGACCATATCTTGTGCTTTCCAAAACCATAGTGTATACGGATCATTCCGCTCTCAAGTATCTTATGACAAAACAAGATGCTAAGCCTAGGCTTTTGAGATGGGTTTTGTTGCTTCAAGAGTTTAAGATAGAGATTTGTGATAAGAAAGGGGCCGAGAATTTAGCGGCGGATCATTTGAGTAGACTTGAGCATCCTTTTCAAAGAGATTTTCCACATCAAGAAATCAATGAATCCTTTCCATTAGAGGAGCTCATGTCTATCTCTTCCCAAGAGGATGCCACACCTTGGTTTGCGGATATCGCAAACTATCTTGTTGGCAATGTGCTTATTGAGGGTCTTACTTACCAACAAAAGAAAAAGTTTCTTAAGGAAGTTAAGTATTACTTTTGGGATGATCCATATCTCTTTAGGCAATGTGCGGACCAAATCATTAGACGGTGTGTAGATGGGCCCGAGGCATTTAAGATCTTAGAGGCGTGTCATAAAGGACCTACGGGTGGACATTTTGGGCCTAACTACACCGCCAAGAAAGTCTTTGATTCGGGTTACTATTGGCCTTCCATTTACAAAGATGCCCAAAAGATGGTGAAATTTTGTGATGTTTGTCAAAGACAAGGAAAAATTACACAACGTGATGAGATGCCACAAAATTTTATCCAAGAGTGTGAGATATTTGATGTATGGGGAATAGATTTCATGGGACCTTTTCCATCCTCTAAGGGAAACAAGTATATACTTGTGGCGGTGGATTATGTGTCCAAGTGGGTGGAGGCTAAAGCCTTACCTACTAATGATGCTAGAGTGGTTATAAAGTTCTTGAAACAATTGTTTGCTAGATTTGGTGTACCTCGGGCCATCATAAGTGATCGTGGTACACACTTTTGTAATGATCAATTCACGAGAGTTATGAAGAAATATGGAGTGAATCATAGACTTTCTACCGCGTATCACCCTCAAACAAATGGTCAAACCGAGGTCACAAATCGTGGTTTAAAGAGAATTTTAGAGAGAACGGTGGGAGAGCATCGAGCTTCTTGGTCGGATAAGCTTGATGATGCTTTGTGGGCGTTTAGGACGGCTTTTAAAACACCAATTGGTTGTACACCTTATAGGCTTGTCTATGGAAAAGCGTGCCACCTCCCATTTGAGTTAGAGCATAAGGCATCTTGGGCTCTCAAGTGGGCTAACTTTGATTTAAACCAAGCCGGTTCACATAGGAAAGATCAACTTAATGAGATGGATGAGTTGAGAGCCAATGCCTATGAGAATTCTTTGCTTTACAAGGAAAAGACTAAGAAATTGCATGATGCTAAGATCAAGAATCGTGAGTTCAAAGTTGGAGAGCCGGTTCTCCTCTTTAACTCAAGATTGAAGCTTTTTGCGGGCAAGCTTAAGTCGAGATGGTCCGGTCCATTCACTATTGCTCAAGTGTTTCCATATGGAACTCTTGAGTTGTCCCAACCCGATGGTCCAAATTTTAAAGTGAATGGTCACCGTGTTAAACATTACTTTGGGGAGGACATTTCTGTTGAAATGGTCCAAGAGGTCCCCATTTTCCCCATGAATTAATTCATTGTGGGACGAGTCGAGCTAGAGACTCATTAACTCAAGCATCGTATAACTAGGTTTAGAGTGTTGTAGGTTAGAAATAAAGGCATAGACTTGGAGATAAGTGTAGGGGAGACCTTCTTTTGTCTTCATGATTGTTTGTAGGGTTGCTCACTCATTTCATGCTTTGGAGCTTATGGAGGAGGCCCTTGTATCCGGTTCACTTCGTTACTTTAGTGAATTTTCATTGGCACCTTGTGCTTAAACATGATTTCACTAATAGTTGTCCTTTCCTTAACTTGGGTTAAGCAAAGTCTATTCATTGTCATAAGTGTAGGGGAAGTTTTTATACTTCCATGCTCTTAAACATTGAGGACAATGTTTAGCTTAAGTGTAGGGGGGTCTTCTATCGAAGCGACCTTACCTAGAACTTGTCATTGTCTTGCATGATAACATGGAAAAATTGAATTTTCAACATTTTTCAAATTTTTGATCTACTTTGGCCAACAAAAATATGCATTAATCATTTTTTGCATATCACATTTGCATTGTATATATTTCTTCTTTTGTTTTCATCAAAAAGATATAAAAAAGAGAAAAATATAATAAAACATGGTTTTAACAAATTTAGATTTCTTTGACATATTAGGCCCGCCATGGATATTTTGACTCAACCCGAGTTTGCTTATTTTAGCACTCTCTAGCTAGTATCCTTAACCATGTAGTCCTTCATTGGTCTATTAGGCTAAGCATCCACCAATTTCTTTATTTGAAATTTTAAATTTGTGGAGAATGGGAAATGATAGAGTTGAAGCAAGTGTAAAAGGGCTAGATAGACTTCATGATAATTACTTGTGGCTAAACCCTTCTCTTCTCTACCTCTAATTTCTTCGCATGTATATAATTGTTAATAAATAATCAAGTACGGTTTTAATTGGTTTGTAATCTCTTATGCATTTTTGGCTAATCATTTATGGTTGATATAAGTACGTCTTAAGATTCTAAGTTAGCACGTTTTATGTGTACTAGACTTATGTCATGCTCCATATTTAGCGGGTGTTTTTCCTTTTATTCTTTTCAAATTTCTTTGTGAGGAATAAAGAAAAATAAGAGCGGCTTATGAAAAAAAAAATGAGTGGATAGAAAGAAAAAAAAAGAAAAAAAAGAAAGAAAAAGAAAAAAAATAATAATGCAAGACTCCCAAGAGGGGCAGTGTGGTGTTAATTATAGTGACTATTGAGTTCCAATATTACCTTGACGGGTTGCGGGGATTCAATAGATTGCTCCAATCCAATATTGCCTTGACGGGTTGCGGGGTTGAAGATCCAAAGTCTCAAAAAGATGGCGGATGTAAATTATTGCGTGAGTTTTATTTTTCTTTCCTTAGCGAGTGTGTAGCTACTTATGAAAGCATGACATGAGGATTTTACACATAAGGCGAATGACTTATTATTCTTGAAACGGACTTGTATTAATTGTGAGCGGTTTTTCAAGTAATGGATGAGAGGATTACTTAGGATTAAAACCGTGCTTCCTTATTTTTGGATTTTACATTTCTTATACTTCACGCTTGAATAATGACAAATTTGCTCACAAGCAATTTGCTCAAATAATAACCGGTTCCACATTTAATTGTCATGAATAAGTTGATGCACTTTTTACTTGTGAATACAATGATCCCATTTTTAAGCTTGGTATGGGGAAAGTGAAACTTGAGGGTGATAAATGTCCATGGTACCCAAGCCCTAATCTAAGCCATTGAATTCTTTATGAGTTATTTCCATCAAAACCATTTCAAGAAAAATCAAAAAGATATAGATAGCATTGTATTTTGTTCATTGCATTATTAAAAGTCAAAATCATGCATCATCTAGTTTAGAGTAGTGTAGATGCATTTCATATGGCCAAGGTGGATTAATTATGAGGGAAATGTAAATTTGAGCTTTAAAATATAATATTGCATGAGGACATGACAATGTTCAAGTGTAGGGGAATTTGATATGAGCTTAAACTCATATCCTTTTATCAACAAATAACCCTAAAACATGAAGCAAAATACCAATTTATCTTGCAAAAACAGTGTTATGTGGTATGTTTGTGTTTGTGTGCACTTGTGTAGGTAAAAAGATACATTTCCAAGCAAACAAGGAAAAATCAAGCTCAAATGGATGAAAAAGACAAAGAAGGATCAAAAGTGACAAGACTTTGAAGTACAAGGACCTATCTTGACAAGTTATCAAAGTTGAAGGACTAAAAGTGCAAATATTGTAAAAAGTCAAGATTCAAGTCAAACTTGGTCAACTCTCAAGTCAACTCAGTCAAAGGACCATTTTGTTCAAGAATCAAAGTTGAAGGACCAAATATGTCAAAAGAATGAAGATTCTAGCTCAAAACAAAAATCTGCCAAGTACAAGGACTTGTTCTGCCAACTTTTGAAAGATATTCGAGTTTGATCCATGTGACAAGTAATTCAGCCAATGAGAAGAAAGGAAACCAAAGCACACAGATTGAATATTAAATATCCACTCAGTCGCATGCATTTATTACCCAATCCCAACAGTTCAATCCGTGTGACCAAAATTTAGCCAATCAAACACTGACACGTGGCATCTTCTTCAAAGGAAAAAATTTGCCAGGATCGCGTTTTAGCTACAAGCAATTTCATGGAAAGTTTTCAACATCAAACTTGATCGTTTTGAAGAGATAAACACAATGGTGCCAATCAATTAACATAAAATCAATCAATGAAGAAAAGCCCAATTCCTTGTTCATACCTTCAAATGCAATGTGCAGAATTTTACACGTGGCAAGTTGGGATTGGTTCTGACACGTCACCAACCCCAACAAACTCTTCCTTCATGTCTATAAATAGCTGGATTAGACCTCATTTGTACTTTTAGCCTAGTTTTGTAAAAACACATAGTTCTCTAAATTTCTTTCCCTTTCCTTCAATTTTACCCTAGCTACTCAAGAGTCTGACAAACTCTTGAGTTAGTTAGTTAGTTACTAGCTTCCAACAACCTTGTAACCGTTTTTCATTGAATAAATTTTGAATTCAAGCTTTCCCGCCAAAACTGTTCTTATCATTCCTGTTCATTTCTTGCTGCATTTAGATACTGTTGTTGCTGTTAAGTGTTTGTTATGATCATTCATTGATCATAACTAACATTGAAGGAGTTGATAGTTGTTTGATCAGAATTCAGTCCATTTCCATAGTTTTTGAAGATTTTCAAGCATGTTGATAGATTCCTGTTGAATTGTAGCTGATATTGTTGATTGATTGTCTCCTAGTGATAAGGTGGTGGTTATCACTAGGTTAAGAGAGCTCAGCGCTCCTCTTCTTCTCAAAGGATAACTCTAATAGGTTTTAAAGTTCTTGTTTTTGTTCCACTCAACAAGTCTAATGCATGCTATTTTTCTTAGAGTAAACTTGATGGCTGAATGATAAAAGTTGTTTGAAGTTGCTTATTGATTGATCTTTGTGAGTTTGTAGCTTATTTCTGTTACTTGTTCTTTGGATTTGATTAAGATTCTAGTTAACTGCATTAATTCAGTAAATTTTGGTTTTGCATCTTGTTTGTAGTTCTAGTGGAGTTAAGTACTTGCTTTATACTTTTAAACATTTCAATTTGATCACTTAATCTAGCTAGCTATAGATTTTCACTCAGTTTCATTTCAAAATCAAAAAGTCTTCATAAATTTTCATAAAACTCAGATAAAGGAGTGTTTGGGAATAGCTTAACAAAAGTTTTCAAGTATTGAGATTTGGATTTTTAGAGTTCATTTGCAGTCATTTGGTGGTTATTAAGTATTCTAAGTCATTTGCAAGTCAAAAACACAGTCAAAAAGGCAAATGGCACATAAAAAGTTTGGGTCAGTCCTATGCATTTTGGTCATTTAGAAACTTGTGATTTTGATTTGATTAGAACTCATTCATTTCTAGATGAAATTTTACCAAATTTGTTTCCATTTGTAGCTTACATCATATAGTTTCATAATCCAAGAGCATTCTCTACAGTATTCCATAAGCATTTAGAAATAAGCAATATTCAGATAAGCAGACTTAATACAAGTTTCTGTAACTTGTAAACTGAAATTTTGTATCTCAGTATTCTCTTCATAAACATAGCAATTTTTCTTCACAAATCCCATTAAGTAGTTGAGTTACATGATTTTTGAGATTTTTAGCTTTTTGAAAAAAAGTTGGTCAACGCTTGGTCAACATAAGCCCAATTTTAGCTTAATTCAGATTCTGAGCTTAATTCTGGATGAAAAATGTTCTAGTTTGATTTCCCATTCCTTAATTCAGTTGCTTAATCAGTTTTAATAAAAAAATCAAGTTGTGACTGATTGCATTTGGCTATAGCTTATTTTGTGCTTATTGATAAGCACTCATTTGCTTATTTTTCATCTTTAGCCAATTTCCTTTGACGAGTGTAGCTTATTTTGGATTTGGAACATTTTGCAATTTGTCTCATCAAATTTGGTTGAGTATTAAGCTCAAACGAGCTTATTTTCTTGCTTATCCCGTTTTTGGTTATAAAGTTTTTGAAATTGCCATTTAGTCCCTATAGTTTTAATCAGTGTGAATACTTGGCTTAATTACCATGTTTTTAGGGTTTGCACTTTGTTAGTCCCTATAGTTTAAAAAGTTGTTACATTCAGTTAGATATTTGTTAGTTTGTTACACTTTTGGTTAGTTTGTTATAGATTTTGCATTTTTGATCCTTGTAGTTAACTGTTTTACACTTTTAGTCCCTAGAATTGTAGAATTTACATTTCAAGCATTTATCTTTCATAGATTTTACAATTTCAGTCCTTTAAGTTTCATATTTTACATTTTGAGATTTTACTTGAATAAAAACGTGGTATTTGCAATATGTTTTACATATAAGTAGGTAATATTTTTCCGTTTTGCAAGGCTTTGATTGAATTAGCAAATAGATTATCCAAGCAAGCTTAACAACCAAGAACAATTAAAAACCCGATATTGGTTGGACTTTCTATTAGCAAGAACTGAGAAAAAAACGAACTGCATTATACACAATTTCAGAGACCAAGTTGTGGTTTGTATGATCAAGCTGTTTATTTGTGAATGAAATACATATAATCATAGCTCGGATTCTATGGACATAAGGTGAGTTCATAGCCCCACTTTTTAAATGCTTTCTAAATGATTTCAAAACCTGTGAGGGGGATATATGCAAAACTGGAATACAAGTGCTTTTAAAATCGTATGGTATGATTATTGACACTATGTTTACTACTTCCATTAAGTCCCTTTTTAATCATAAACCGCTAATCATTTCTTGAAAATGAGGGCTAATATCGTGAATAGTACTATTTGGGGGTTGACATCCCCTATCTAGGCAAGTCGTACTTGCCAGCAGCTGAAGGTTCCTACCTTGGCTAACAGATACACTTTATTTGCTAAACAAAGGATAGTCTGGCAGGCTTCCTTCTTATAAGGGCAGTTTATTGGTTACCATATGTCTAGCAGCGGGGTCATGAGCATTGTGTAGTATGATGACTATTTTATGTGGGTGTATAACAACGTAGCCCGGAGAACATACTTGTATTCAAAACGGTTAATACAAACCTATGAATTCACTTAACCTTTATGTTGAGTTTAAGCATATATCTCAGATAAATGGCGACTGATAGCATGGAGCAGCACAAGGATGGCATGAAGAGGCACAAGACTGAAATTATTCTAGATTTTGGGAACCTCATATTATAAAACTCTGATTTTTCAATGATATATAAAAGAAAGTTGATTTCATCACTCATTTGAGTTGTTTCCCATTATTATGACTTGTGTTCTATGAAGTAATACCCCAGATCAATGTTCCAGTGCATAAAGGTAAAATGGGGGTGTTACATAATGGTACTGAGTTAGTCACAAACAATTAACCAAAGAGTTACTAATAACAGAAATAAGTGTGGTTGTATGCTTTGTCAAGTTTACCAAATTGTATTTTGTATGACTATATGCATCCAATAGTCACATGAATTGTATGTTTGTGTGACCTCTTAGGACATGTAGTCACACAAATCATGCTAATGGTACTAAGTTTGTCACATAGAATTAGCCAAAGAGTTACCAATAGTAGTAATAAGTGTGACTGTATGCTTTGTCAAGTCAAGCAAATTGTATTTTATGTAACTATATGCATCCAATAGTCACATGAATTGTATGTTTGTGTGACCTTTTATGACATGTAGTCACACAAATCATGCTAATGGTACTGAGTTTGTCACATGCATCTAACCAAAGAGTTACCAATATTAGTCATAAGTGTGACTGTATGCTTTGTCAAGTCAAGCAAATTGTATTTTGTGTGACTATATGCATCTAATAGTCACATGAAGTGTATGTTTGTGTGACTTGTTAGGATATGTAGTCAAACAAATCATGTTAATGGTAGTAAGTTTGTCACATACAATTATCAAAAGAGTTACCAATAGTATAAATAAGTGTGACTGTATGCTTTGTCAACTCAAGCAAATTGTATTTTGTGTGACTTTATGTATCCAATAGTCACATGAATTGTATGTTTGTGTGACTTTTTATGATATGTAGTCACATAAATCATGTTAATGGTAGTGAGTTTGTCACATAAAATTAACCAAAGAGTTACCAATAGTAGTAATAAGTGTGACTGTATGCTTTGTCAAGTCAAGCAAATTGTATTTTGTGTGACTATATGCATCCAATAGTCACATGAATTGTATGTTTGTGTGACTTTTTATGATATGTAGTCACACATTGGAATGTGACTAACAATGATAATAAGTGTGACTATGTTTCATCTTCTAGTAACCTTTCAGAATTCAATAAAAACTAAAAACAAAATTCTGGAAATCAAATTTCAATTGCATTTATATATAAAATTGATGTACATAAGCAAATCAACAATTGTAATGTTGTATTTTCTTAACTAACATACTTTGCACAAAGAATCACAATTGTAATGACTTTGAATCACCGTATTATAAAGTCTTTTGAGCCTTTTTCTTCCTAGCTTGTTTCTTCATATGAGGAATAGTCGTATATTTACTGCATGTTGGAACGTTCATCGAGCACTTAGATCCTATCTTTGGTGCACTTTCAACAATAGCTTTTATGGTATTTGGTGGTGTTGTTTCCTGTAGTGTAACAAAAGCCGTGTATTAAACATTGAACTAAATATGAAAATCTATGTATATGAAGGATGATAAAACAAGTGTATGTACCTTTTGATCAAAAACAATCTTTTTCTTTGTCCATACCACAAAACTACCTTCTACATCCTTAACAGTTTTTAAACCAGTATTTCCGTCATCGGTATGAATGTTGCATCCACTAGGGATTCATCAACTGAAACTCTATAGCAATTTTTTGGCGGTGGTTGGTTATGAATAATTACAGTTTCTCCATCCTTATACTTGTATACCGTACAGTTACCAATGATAAATTTTCTCGAGATGTTCCACAGTTTGCACCTAAATGTTTGAAGAAAATATGTTTACATGAATTAATGAGAAATAAATTAAACAAGTAATTATATGAATAATAATGAAATACTTACATCTGGTAGTGATGGTGGAGACTGATTTACTTTCGATTTAGAAGGTGTACGCTTCTTTCGTAATGATGAAATGGGTACGTCTTGTTGTGTCGAGGGAGACAGATTTTGTTGTGATCCGGAAGCTAGAGAAATATCTTCTTGAGATTGGGAATTTTGAAGTGGAGACTTATTTTCTAATGATCTAGTCTATTTTTTTGCTCCCTAGTTCTAACAGGTCCCTTCATATATACATAACAAAGTAAATAAGTCATGTATGTACAATTTAGAAACCAAACGTGGTTTTTTTTATAACTTACCTTGTTCGCAGTTGCAGTTACAGTTGCAGTGTCCAAATCCTTGTTCGAAGATGCATTTGACTTAGACATTGGAATTATCACACCCTTCTAAACTCCACCACCACTGATCAACGTCCTTTGCTCCTCACTAGGTATTGTATTTAATATATTATTTTCTAGTGGTAATACCCGCAATATATAAGTCTGTTAATTGTTATTGGTATTAAAGACTAAAACTCATCAAATCAAAATTTGAAAACTAGTCTTACATTTGACTGACTTGGCGTTAACTTTTCTATATTAACCCCATGTGCAGACATAACTTTCAACATTTTATTAAGAGTTTCCTGTGTTTGTGACATCTGGGTGGTTAATTGAGTGACTGTAATCTCTTTATCTTTACGCGCCTGTCTCTCCTTATCAAGTTCAGTTTCAAGCATCGCAATCCTTACATCAGTTTCTTGTTTCCTTCTAGGAAGATCAATGAACTTCCTGCACGTAACTCTGCCTCCCACTCCTCTTGCATACCCTCCCTTGTCCTTTCCTAATACATGTGATAATGAATATGTGCCACTATCAACCATCAAGGTTCCATCTCTGACCTGGCCCTCTACTTCTAGCTGCAGACAAAAAATGGTAAATAATTTAATATTCAAATATAAACATAATATAAAAAATTTGCAATAACACTTACAATCTTAGTGCCAACTTTGATTGTTTCATCATCTGTCTCTTTTCCGTCTGTTCTGACCCTTCCATTAAACCACAATAATCCACGTGAGGGGGGGGGGGGGGGGGGTTCTTGATCTGGTTTAATTTCTTGTTTGATGATCTTAAAAACATCAAATACAAACAGATGAAAAGGTAAACCAACATAGACAACAGTGTTAGGATATTACACCAATATAACCTTACCATTTGGTCTTTTGCATATACATAACCACCACGCCCCATTGTATGCTGATAAAGAGACTTGGAATGCGCCTTATTTGAAGCTGATTTCACCTAAGAAAAGAGTTACTGGATGAGAAGTTTGTAGTATGTAACAGAGTGTGTTTGTCATACGGAGTTTCCAAACAATGCATACATAAGGTGTTTAGAAATGTAAAACGAAATAGAAATTAACAACCTTAAATTCTTCTGTGGTCGTATGGTTTACAAAAGCAACCCACTGTTTGGCATTGACGATTTCTCTTTATTTCTTTGGAACTTCATTTAGTTTTGCAGGCGTATCTAGGTTGGGAACTATGTGCTTTGCTGCCATTTTACTTCTGAAATTTCTTATAAGTTCACCTAGCTTATTCATAACCAACTTTTTAAAGGACACATCAATTTCAAAGTATTTTTGCACATATTAACATAATGTTAAAGTAACTACAGGAATAAGACTAATAGTTGGGTAAATTTTTTTGTATGTGTATTGTGGTTTCAGCCCAAAGTTTTTCTCTTTCTTCATGTTTCACATCTTTCCACGATAGAATCTTCAATCTTATCTGCTCCCGAACCATGTCTCCTAAAAAACTGATAAACAATGATCTGTTTGGCCTTGATATTCTATTCAGTGCATCAAAGTTTACATTTATCTTCATGACACCTGCTTTTCCATATTTTAACCGAAACTTAGATAACCTAGTTATACCCCTCCTATTAACAACCTTCTGTTTACTGATGTCTTCATCCTCATCTGATTGATCACCATAATCCTTTGATTCATAATCTCCTTGATTATGGTGATTGACATCATGATTCTTAACCAAAGAATCATAATTAAAATCATCATCATTAACCATATAATCTTGATCATCGTTTACATTGTTCATGATTATTGACCATAAATCGATGTGTACAATAACAATAAATGGAAATGGTATGAAACTAATGAAAAAGTAATTGAGTTTTGTATATTTTGTGATTTTGGAGAAAAATCAGGGTTTGAGAAGGAGATGGAGTTCGAAAATTATGGAAACTGCATATGCATTAACTGTTAGAAATACATTTTTTACGTATTTAGGAAGATTCGGTCACTCCGACAATATATTAAGTAGTAGCTCGTAGTCTAGATATCTTTATTAAACAAACAAAGTCAGGCCTAGCCTACAACATGTGTAGGCCGGCCCAACATTGTAAGCCCAAGCCCATCACAAGGCTTGGGTATATAAACCCTCTCTTTTGGTGGAGAGGGTGTGTGGTTTCATAATTTACACATAGTTCTCTTAAATTTCTCTCTCTAAAAGTGTGAAATCCACCATCTCTTTCTCTCTCTAAAAACATAAGCAATATTTACATTTCTACAAATGGTATCAGAGCTTGGGATGATATATAGGTTGGTTTTCGTGTTGTGTATGCTTTCTTAAGCATATCGTAGGATTTTGAGTTTTCTTTGTCGAATCATCAAAATTTTTCGTGTTTGTTGGTGTTCTAAAGTCGAATACAGTCTTTAATCATGTCGTAGTATCTTGGGTATCTTGGTTTTTGGCTAAAACTCAAGTTTTTTGGATCGAAAGTTGCAAAATTTCTTGTTTCTCATCATTCCGAAATTCTTGCAAGGTTTCCATCGGAAAGTACAACGTGAGGGTGGTCTGATCGCAATAACCTATTGGTTCCACTTTGCGATCATTGGTGTTAAACACCTTATTCCGACGTGACATTCCGATCTGACATTGCGATCTGGGATTCCGACGGCTTTAAGGATTCTTGTGACGTCACTCTGTCCATTTTATTTTAGCAACATTCCGATCTGGACATTCCGATCTGGATATTCCGATCTGATCATTCCGATATGGACATTAAGATAGTGTGACATTCCGATCTGGACATTCCGATAGTGACATTCCGATAGTGACATTCCGATAGTGACATTCCGATAGTGACATTCCGATAGAGACATTCCGATCTGGACATTAAGATTGTGTGACATTCCGATCTGGACATTCCGATAGTGACATTCCGATCTGGCATTCCGATCTGAAATTCAGACAATCCAAAAATTATTCCTTAAAAAAATTTCGAACTCGTGTGTAATTTTGACTTGGAATTTTTGGTTTATCGAGAACATATTTTAGGGGATTTTAACATTGTTTCTCGATTTTAACTCACAACAACACAAAAATACTTAACCTTATTTCATTGTTCGATCAACTTTGTAAATCTTAACTTATTGAAATGGAGTACACATCTCTTACGGATAAGTCCATCCTCTCGGGTACGGATAATCGTCCACCAATGTTGGAGAAGTCTATGTACGAGGATTGGACTTCCCGAATGGAACTTTACATGTTGAACAAAGAGAACGGACATCTCATTTGGGCATCGGTGCTCAATGGACCATTAGATTATGGTACAGTGACGGAAGGTACGACTACTCGTCCTCGCACAACGGGTGAGTTGACTGGAGATATGAAGATTCAAGACAAATGTGATAAGTATGCTACAAACATCATTCTCCAAGCCCTTCCTCCAGATGTCTACAAACTCGTCAGTAAACATAAAGTTGCCAAAGAGTTATGGGATAGAATTCGGGTTCTAATGCAAGGCACCTCGTTAACTAAACAAGAATGAGAGTGTAAGCTTTATGATACTTTTGATAAGTTTGCCTATGTGCCAGGGGAGACTCTTAATGATTACTATCTGAGATTTACCCTATTGTTGAATGAGCTTAATATCTATGGCATATCAATCCCTACCTTTCAATTGAACACCAAGTCTTTGAACACTCTTCCTCCAGAATGGAAAAAATATGTGACGGATGTTAAATTGGCTAACGACTTGCATAACACCAATGTGGATCAACTTCAAGCTTTTATTCAACAACACGAATGCCATGTGATCGAGGCTCGGTTGTCTACACCTCAAATTCATGATCCACTTGCAATGTATGTTTCTCAACAAAACATGGCTTATACTTATCAGCAACAATCATACTTGCAGCAGACACCACCACACAACTATCAGCAACCACAACAACCATCTTATCAACCACTAATGATGCCACAAAAAGCATATCAACTAAGTGTTCATCAACAATCTTTTCCACAGCAACCACCATATCAGACATCACCATCACAAAACAACACTTCTCCAATGGGCTATACTCCTCAGCAAGGATATTTTCCAATAGAAGCACAACCAGCACAAGCTTTCTACTCTAACGAACTTCCACCAATCCAAGCACCGGTCTTTACTCCAAATGATACGCCAACTGATGTACTAAACCATCTCACCGCCTACTTGTCAAAACTTGTTGCAACTAGAGGATTTCCACCAACAAACAATCAGCTCCGCACCTCCTCAAATCCTCGACAACAAGCTACTGTTCAAGATGGTCAAGTAACAGTGCAACCTATTCAGGGAAGGCAAAATTCATATGGACCTCCTATAAGGACTGTGAATGCTCAAGCTGTGAATGCTCAAGCTAATGGAAATGGAAGCCCCATTGGTCCTAAAAAGGTTGTGACTTGCTACAATTGCCGAGGACAAGGTCATATGGCTAGGGAATGCACTCATCCGAAAAGGAGGAGGGATGATGCATGGTTTCGTGAGAAGATGTATTTGGTTGATGCCCAGTCTAAGGGGAAGATTTTGGATTCAGAGGAGTTGGCTTTTCTTGCAGACCCAGGGGCAGCAGATACTGAAGGCATTGCAGTCGTTTCTACTTCTAATGCAGCTTATCAAGCAGATGATCTTGACGCATATGATTCAGATTGTGATGACATTCACTCTGCCCAAGCTGCTCTCATTGCTAATCTCTCTCACTACGGTTCTGATGTCATCAGTGAGGTACCAACCACATCTAATAATATTGATGATAACCAACATCAAGTTGGGGATGAAAATGACAACCTCGAACAGCATTCGGGAACTAGTAATTCAAATGATGTGGTACCCAAACCTACACATTTGAGTGAACCTCAACCAAATGCTACGACGTGTATGGAATCTTATGCTCAACATAATTTGGTCATGGTGCCTAAACATATTATTGATCAAATGCATATGGCCCTCAGACAATCCGTAGATACGAATTCCACCCTAACTGCTGAGCTTGCGTTGCATAAAGAAAAGGTCAAAACTTTTGAAATGGTTCCTCAAACAGAGAAAATAACATGTTCTGAATTTGACCAATTTCGTTTTGAAAAGATTGAACACTTGAAAGAAATAGAATCATTAAAAGCTAATCTTTCTAATGAATTAAAAGCAAAAGAGTCGGTTGTCAATGATTTTCAGAAACTTAAAATGGATTTCGAAACTCTCGAGTCTAAAAAGTTTGTATCGGAAATTAATGCTACCAAACTTCTTAAATTCAAAGAAAACAACTTTTAAAACAATACGCTTCCACAGAAAAGGTTCATCTTTTAACCAAATCATTTAAAGAACTTGAACTTAAGCTTCTTCAAGATTTACCACCTAATCTCGGTTATGCAAAACAAGCTCAGGAATATATTCCCGGTCTTTATGATATGACCATATTTGGCAAATCGAAAGAAGCACCTTATGTTCGTAGTACTAAGGAGACACAATCACTTGCAGATGAAACTCATTCTAAAATGCTTTCAAAATTCCATACAATTGATTATGATCAACACAACAAAGATCAATTTTCGAAAAAGACACGCATTCGGTTACAAAAGGAATTAGCAGAATTAACAGTTCTTGTGCCCCAAAGTTTGTCAAATGAAAACCTTCCTAGTACGTCTCTTACACTTGTCAAAAAGGATTTAACGAAGTTAATCCCACCGGTAAGTAAGGCGTCCGTTAACTTAAATGCGGTTCACCAACACTTAGCCGATTTTGACAAGGTCATTTTGGAACGTACGACGGCTTCGGCCATAACGGAAGGTGAATGGAACTTTGAGCACACTAGAGCTGCGTTCCGAAATGAAATTGTTCTGTTTGTAGACAATGTTAAGGCTTGTCTTAGTAATCTTGATCCATATTTGTTTTTGGAAATAGAAGAAGTTAGACGTGTTTTCAATGAAATGAATGATGCCTATGAAAACAGTTTACTTGAAATAGAACGAGTTTCACGCCAAAATGATCTGCTTCTGAAGCAAGTGATGTCTCATGATATAGTTTCTGTCTGTGTGAATAAAAGTGTTGATAATGATTCTATTGTGCATAATGTTGAATCTGTGGATACTGTGGTAGATAGTAATTGTCACGAATCTGACGCTGAATTTTTAAAGCTTCAAGATTCATATTCATCGCTTTCAAAACGTTTTGATGAGATTCAAACACATTGTATTTCGCTTGAATGCAAGCAACAATTTATTCAAGAAATCTTTGAAACGCCATTCGAAGGTGTTAATATCGATGATGCAAATTTTGAAAAGAATTTTCGATTAAATTTACAATCAAAGCAGCGTCAGCCAAGTGACAAAGTTGCTAAATATTTGCGGATAGACATAGAGAAATCTAAGGAGCTTAACTGTGTGAACGTACTTGAGGCCACTGAGAATTTTAAACTTGATCTAGATAATCGAGTTTCCAAGATTTTGTCCAAAGTCAATAACTTAAAACAGAAAAATACACGACTCTTCGATTCAGTAAAGCCCGCATGTGTTGATTTCACTGAACAGAATCAACCATTGATTGAACAATTGAATTGAAAGTCGGTGGAAATATCTGATTTGAGGGAACAAATTTGTGATAAGAATCTGGTCTTGGCTGAGTTAAAGGAAACACTTCGTACCCTAAAAGGTAAGAATGTTGTGGATAACGCAGCCACTGTCTCAGCATCGTCCTCTAGTGCAATCAAAAGGAACCTAATAGCCGTCACACCACTTAAAAAGGGCCCTAGGACTAAACCATCTCAAACTTTGGTCACTAAAGATAAGGCGGAATAAAAAAAAGCTTCTAATATTCCCGTGTTGCCTTCTACAGGAGTAAGCACCACTACTAAGGATCAAAGATCTAAGCTTAAGAGAAACAAGAAGAATGATAGGATCTTGCCCCCATCTAGTAGTCAAATGAAGAAGAAAGTAGAAGCCCATCCTAGGAATGTTATTTCTGTTTTGAATAAAAAGAATCATGTAGCTAAACCTAATGGCTCTGCGGTTGTGCAGCGTTCTAAGCCTAGTGTGAATTCTAATTTGAAATGTTGGAATTCCAATGAATGTATGTTTTCTAGTCATCATGATTCTTGCCTTCTTGACCGTGTGAATGAGATGTATGCCCAGAAAAATGGATTAGAATGGAAACCGACTGGGAAAGTGTTAACCAAAGTTGGTTGGATGTGGCGCCCCACTGGTAGAACTTTCACTATAGTAGAAAATATGTGCCCTTTAACTAGGATCACTCCCACTGAAGTGAAGAAAGCGTGCCCTTTAACTAGGAGTACCAAGGCTACCAAAACACAAGCGTGTCCTTTAACTAGGAACACTGACACTACTATAGGAACCAAGTGCCCTTTAAATAGGTCTACTCCCACTGTAGTGCCCGCGAATAATCCAAAACCTAAGAAAGTTGGAACAGTAAAACCTGTTAGTGCTAAAACTCACATTAGAAAACGCAGGAAATCTAAGGGTCTCAAAAATGTTAGCAATTCTGATAATTCTATATCTGTATATGCTAACACTCTAGAACCAATAGTTTCTAATGCATTGTCTACTGTTGTTATTGAAAACAGGTGGTCCAAATTGTTCTCTGGTATTTGGACTCTGGTTGCTCCAATCATATGACCGGAGATCGCTCTCAGCTCAGAAATTTCGTCAGCAAGTTTCTTGGTACGGTTCGATTTGGTAATGATCATATTGCAAAGATAATGGGTTATGGTGAATATCATATTGGGAATGTTGAAATTTCAAGAGTGTATTACGTGAAAGGTCTCGGTCACAACTTATTTTCTGTGGGACAATTTTGTGATGCAAACCTAGAAGTTGCTTTTCGAGAGCATACCTGCTTCATTCGTAATTTGGAAGGGGTTGATTTATTGAAAGGTACTCGAGGGAATAATTTGTATACTTTGTCTCTCCACGACATGATGGCCGCCTCTCCCGTATGTCTTCTCTCTAAAGCATCAAAGACTAAGTCATGGTTATGGCATCGACGGTTATCTCATCTTAACTTTGACGTTATTAATCACTTGGCAAAAACGAACTTGTTCGTGGTCTTCCTAAACTATCATATCACAAGGATCATTTGTGTTCCGCGTGTACAATGGGGAAAAGCACTAAGAAGTCTTACAAACCGAAGACTGAGGACACCAACCAAGAGAAACTTTATTTGTTGCATATGGATCTTTGTGGGCCAATGCGTGTTGAAAGTCTTAGTGGCAAAAGTACATCCTCGTCATTGTCGATGATTACTCTCGGTTTACATGGGTGAAATTTCTTAAAGCAAAAAATGAGGCACCTAAATTCATCATCGGATTTCTCAAGATGATTCAAGTGCGTCTCAACACTACTGTCCGACGCATTCGTACAAATAATGGAACCGAATTTGTGAATCAAATCTTGCGTGATTATTATGAACAAGTTGGCATATCTCATGAAACATCAGTTGCACGCACTCCACAACAAAACGGTGTCGTTGAAAGGCGAAATCACACACTTATGGAAGCTGCACGATGTTAATTTACGCAAAGGCTCCATTGTTTTTATGGGCAGAAGCAGTATCTACAGTAGTGTACACCCAAAACCGGTCACTAATTCGTAAACGGCATGGTAAAACACCTTATGAGCTTCTCCATGGAAAAGTACCAGATTTATCATATCTTCATGTATTTGGTTCTCTTTGCTATCCAAATAATGATGGTGACAATTTGGGAAAACTTCAACCAAAGGCAGATATTGGTATTTTCATTGGTTACGCCCGCGCAAAGAAGGCATACCGAATCTACAATCGTAACTCTCGCAAGATCCTCAAAACTATGAATGTAGATTTTGATGAGCTGACAGCAATGGCTTCTGAGCAAAGCAGCTCTAAACCCGCACTTCATGAAATGGGACCCAGTAACATAAGTTCTGGTCTTGTCCCAAACAACCCTACTTCATCATCATTTACACCACCTTCTAGGACTGAATGGGATACGTTGTTTCAACCGTTCTTTGATGAATTCTTTACTCCTCCAAGTATTGTTGCTCCAGAACCTGAGGTAATAGCTCCGGTAATCGAAGTTGTCGCTCCTACAACTGAAGCACAATCAGATACGTCTGCACCTACAATTGGTCAAGATATACCATCAACGAGTAATTCTCAACCAACACCCGAACCAACTACCCATGTCATGCCTATTGATGATGAAGATGATGATGATGATCATGATTTGGAATTCGCTCAAATGCGTGAACTTCCATTCTTTGGTGTACCAATTCCCGCCCCTAATCAAGTCGGGTCGTCCACCTCAGAGGAAGCTCCTACTACGGTTTACTCCAATCCACGGATTCGTGAACATGACAGCAAGTGGACAAAGGATCATCCTATAGATTCTATTATTGGTGACCCTAATCGTCCGGTATCTACACGAAGTTAGCTACAAGAAAATGCAATGTTTTGTCATTTTGATGCTTTTCTCACTGAAGTTGAACCTAAGACATGGCAACAAGCTTTTACTCAATCTTGTTGGATAGAAGCTACGCAAGAAGAACTTAACGAATTCATACGTCTTGAAGTTTGGGAACTTGTACCATGCCCGGATCAAGTGCAGCTACTCACTTTGAAATGGGTTTACAAGGTGAAACTTGATGAATTAGGGGGAATTTTGAAAAACAAAGCTCGACTAGTAGCTCGTGGATACAAACAATTATTGGGCATCAACTTTATGGAATCTTTTGCGCCTGTTGCCCGTTTGGAAGCTATTAGACTATTCCTCACTTATTCATCCCATATGAATATGATTGTCTATCAGATGGATGTGAAGACGACATTTCTTAATGGTGAAATCAAGGAAGAAGTCTATGTTCAATAGCTAGATGGTTTTGTGAATCCTAATTATCCTAATCATGTGTACAAGCTTAAGAAGGCTCTCTATGGGTTGAAGCAAGCTCCACGCGCATGGTATGATCTATTGTCACAATTCCTCATTACGCAAGGCTTCGCTAAAGGCAAGGTGGATCCCACGCTGTTCATTCAGAAACGTGGTAAAGATATGATTATGGTACAAATATATGTTGATGATATTATATTTGCAGCCTCGACCCAAACTTTATCGGATGAGTTTGGGACACTCATGTCTTCCAAGTTTAAGATGTCAATGATGGGCAAGGTATCATTCTTCTTAGGTCTTCAGATATCTCAGAGTCCAAGAGGCATCTTTATTAATCAATCCAAGTATGCCATTGAATCGCTTAAGAAGTATAAGATGGAATCTTGCGACCCCGTGGATACTCCAATGGTGGAACGAACTAAGCTTGATGCAGATCCACATGGAGTTGCCGTTGATCCGACACTTTATCGTGGTATGATAGGTACTCTTCTGTATATCACATCCAGTCGACCTGATCTTCAGTTTGCTATAAGTATGTGTGCTAGGTATCAAACTAGGCCTACTGAGTTACACTTAGCTACTGTTAAAAGGATCTTTCGATATCTTAAAGGAACCATTAATCGGGGACTTTGGTATTCGAAGGACTCTTCTATTGCACTAATGGCATATGCAGATGCGGATCACGCGAGTTGTCAAGATACACGGTGTAGCACGAGTGGAACATTGCAACTACTAGGAGATCGACTAATCAGTTGGGCATCGAAAAGGCAGAAAAGCGTTATAATTTCAAGTACGAAAGCAGAATACATAGCTATGTCCGGTTGTTGTGCTCAAATTCTTTGGATGAGATCGCAATTAACCGACTATGGTCTAGGTTTCAACAAAATTCCAATGTACTGTGACAACAAGAGTGCAATTGCCTTATGCTGCAACAATGTTCAATTCTCCCGGTCGAAGCATATTGACATTCGCTACCATTTCATCAAGGAGCAAGTGGAAAATGGAGTAATAGAGCTTTAATTTGTCCGATCTGAGTATCAATTGGCGGATATTTTCACGAAGGCTTTAGATCGCGCTCGAATTGAATTTTTGGCCGACAAGCTAGGAATGAGAACTTTCTCGCCTGAGACTCTAAAGGAATTGGCAGATGAAGCGAAAGAATAGTGGTGGTAAAAATATTCTCCGTATCCTTGGTGATCATTTGTATATATTGTTAATATTTTTATCCACAAAAGCAAAATAGAAAAATATAAACCATATAAAAACCATAAAAATTGAAAAATTCATAAAAATCCAAATATATTTTTACTTTATTTTTCAAAGGCATGTCTTTTGGTACGATAATATTTACGGCCTTAGAAATGTCGATTAATATTGACATGGCGCCATAAATAGAGTTCGTACAAAAGTTGTAAATATTTCATAAAACATGCCCTTATGGCTTGTAGTTATTTCATACTGCAACCCGGTTTTCACATTAAAGTCAAGTATTTCCTATGAAATCTTTGGCTAACAACGGGAATTAATTTTCTCGGGCAAGGTTTACCTAAAAACCTTGTAAGGGATCAAGTTTACTTTATAACTTGGAATAACACAAATCTATGTACGTTTCAGTGCATTCATTTGTTAAAACAAGAGAAGTCTTGTTTTTATGAAGCTATCATCTTTACAACCATAGCAATCTACAATTGGTATCTACATCCTCGACGATGCGACTACTCAACCGACGACTACAGCTCTTTTAGTAGAACACGGGTCAACAATTGAGGGGGAGCAATTGTCAAGCATTCAGAATCTTCGACGCCGAACGTGCCAAGTTCACAAGTTGGTGTCAAGACAACAATACCAATCGTACACATGGTGTCAAGAGATGACTTCAGCAGTGACGAGGCGACCAACATATGCTGACAAGAACCATTTGATCTTATCATATGATGTTCTCATCTATCAGGTCCAACCTTGTCAATTCTTTTCTAATATGGTGAATATGTGATCATGTTACAAATCGATATCATATCTCACACATTTGATATCATGAAGATAAAACGGACTCGCATTTTTCTTCCCAAAACCTTTGTTAAAACTACATTAAATCAATTGATATTAAAACATCGATTGGGTTAATATTTTTAATATGGGGGAGAAAATGTGATTTAATATGGGATACTATCACAAATGGTTTGACTTAATGTGCTGGCTCATCCCGACATGTGCGAAATGTTTTCGAATATCGTAGCATATGTTAAGGGGGAGCAAAATGGATTTGCTATTTCAAAATGGATTTTCATGGTGACATATACTTACCCAAAACCTATTTATTTCACGACGATGAAGATTGTGGTGACATAAGGATGGTAGGATAGGTTAAGTCCTATGATTCTTCCAGAACCGGAGGAATCTTCCCAAGGACATTCTATAGCTAGAAATAGTAGTCCTTAGGAAAGTTGGAGAAAGATTGTGAACGTAGCTGAATGCCGACCAAGTACTAAATTTATCACTGGAACAATCACAACAAGGTGCTAGTTATGACGTATTGGTAAGCATTGAAGGGGTTGAAGAATGAAAAAGAATTGTAAAGATAAAGGGTGTAAAGAAAGAAGCCCTCCTTACAACCTTAGACAGAAACCAGGTCAATACATATGCTATTGAGATCATTCTTAATGATTCTTGATATTGAAGATAGACATCATGGACCCAGTGATGCAATGCACAACCCATCCCAGCTAACTCAGATATCTCTTAAAAGGTATTTGTTTTAATCACACAGAGACAACACGTTATCTATCGATTTATTCACTCCGAATAAATTGGTATTGAAATGATGGCACTCCTCTCCAGCCTCCGATCAATAAAATCCAAAATGTACGATCGAGTCTAGAGCCATTTGAGATCATCAAATATCTCATTAGGACACACTTTCATATTTCATTGCTTCTTCACACACCGTGAAAAGTAAGAAAGATCTTAAGAGTCCTACGCAAAATCTTCATGATCTTGCCTGAACATCCGAGTAATACGAAAGTATTTACAATGAAGATGGAAATCCTTCTTGAGCGAATATCAAAAAGCTCATGGTAGGTGACTTGTGCGATTCTTTATGAATCAAACTTGTGATAACTAGAAAGCAACAGTAGTTTAATTCTTAACTGAATTTAAACACGTTCCAGGCCTCTACGCAATATCTTAGTGATCTTGCCAGAACACTCAGAGTGATACCTTAGTGTTCACAGTGATGAGTGGAAATCCTTCTAGTGTTAACCTCAAACAGCACTTGGTAGGTAACTAGCAAGATTCTATACGAATCAAGCTTGTGACAACTGGAAAGCAAAGATGGTGCGGTTCTTAATTGAATTTCACTTGTTCCAGGAACATGAATTGACGGCTTCAAATCATGCGGATATTATTATCTAAATGATTCACTCTTTATGTTCGCAGTCAGCTTTGGACGGTCGAATAAAGAGAACGGGTTTACCCGCGAAATCCTGTCAGGAAGTTACTTAATTGAAACTATCCGTCACGGGTACGATATCTAATATCGTCCAACGGTCTTCACCGACCGGAGGTAAAATTCTACCAAATTAGAATGAAATGTTCAAATCTATTTCGTTCGTGTCTACTTATGTTGCGGCATTTGAAGACGGTGGCGTTGCGGGATCCAAGAAGAAGTCGTCCCCGCATGCTTATACTTTATGCACTTAATACCTCATCAAATTCAAGAAAGCCTAAAAGTTAAGTCTTCCGCTGTATCGAACTCTGAAGCTTTCAAGAATTACGAAGGTATAAGTATGTAGGACATAGTGTCACGAAGAGGCGAAGATCACAAGTGATGGATGCACGAGATCAAGGCAAGAGATAAATGCTCAAGATTGATATCAAAGATCACATCAACATGTTCACCAGAAAAGAAAAAAGAAAAGAAAGACGAAGACTACGAGCTCAAGACAAGCATAGTATGCTAGGTTTATTTCATTATTGTAACTCGGGTAACGCCCTTGTTTGGAGTGACCTCCCTTAGGGGGAGATTGTTGGAAATACGTTTTTACGTATTTAGGAAGATTCGGTCACTCCGACAATATATTAAGTAGTAGCTCGTAGTCTAGATATCTTTATTAAACAAACAAAGTCAAGCCTAGCCTACAACATGTGTAAGCCGACCCAACATTGTAAGCCCAAGCCCATCACAAGGCTTGGGTATATAAACCCTCTCCTTTGGTGGATAGGGTTTGTGGTTTCATAATTTACACATAGTTCTCTTAACTTTCTCTCTCTAAAAGTGTGAAATCCACCATCTCTTTCTCTCTCTAAAAACATAAGCAAGATTTACATTTCTACATTAACTTAGCATGGTAATTCAAAATTTTTGTGAAAATTTTGGCTCCAAATACAAAAATTAAACAACAAAATATTTTGAACTCCAATTTGCCTCCAAATTAAACATTCAAACTAGGTAAACTTTCCCTTTGAGTTTCATGGTAAAAATAAAGTTTGAACAAATTATATACTATTTTACACATTTTAACATTCAACTGAAAACCTTTGATAGATAACTGATAATTACTTGATTACAGATATTGAAATGTAAATGGACTTAAAATACTTATATTAACTAGTTAACAACCCCATATTGTTGATTACAGATAACTGATAATTGTTTCATAATGCTAGTAATGCATACAAATCTATTAAATTGTTACAACATGTAGGTTGATAATATAACAGGTGCCTAGCAATAGCAGACCAACAAAACACAAAACATTGTTCATATTAAACAGGGATAACTAACATCATCCAACCTTCCTTTTTCCTTTGCTGTTTCTCCGCTCTGCAGCATTCCTTGACCGAACCTTCTTCTCAGCAATTTCTTTCCAAGTTTTTTTATTGGCTAGGCCAACAACGACATTTGTTCTTGGAGCTTTAGATTGAGAAGATTGAGCTTTGTGAGTGTGCTTTGATCTGGGAGTGTGCTTTCGTCTTGGAGCATCAACTTGAGAAACTAATTCTTCATTGCTAGAGTCAAAGAAAGGGCTCATTCTAATCCAATCCATGTTTTCCCATTCCCCCTGATATTTGACCACATCATGTGTTTAAAACAATTAATCGATGGTATAAAGGTATACAACTTTATGCATAAACACATAACAACTTAACTATACCTTATTTGAAATTTTCTTATATCCTTTGGAGTAAGCATTCAGGTTTGACTTTGAACCTGACATAGCATTAAGTTGAATAAATTAAAAATTCACAGTGTTGTACATTCAACCATAAACTTTAAGTTTAAACAACTTTACCTTTAGAATTGCTATTCTTCTTAAGTTCTAACTCATAATCCTCATCAGTCGTGTCTTTCTCCTCATCACTTGTATCTTCCTCCTCATCACTAGAATCTACCTCGGCATCATTAGTGTCTTCCTCCTCATTAGATGAATCTGATTCATCCTCTGCGGTAGGTTTGGATATAATAGGAGTTTCTAAATAGGAAGAACGAATAGAGGGAGGATGAACTTTTTTGGAAGAAGTTGTGGCATTAGGTACACCTAAAATTTGAGTTTGAAGTAAGGGAGGACGAACAGAGGGAGGAAGAACTCGAGCGAACGAACTTGTGGCATTAGGTGTCTGAAACAAGGAAGGGCGAATAGATGAAGAACTTGTGACATTGTGTATGCCTACAATAGGAGTTTGAAACAGTGGAGTACAAAAACAGGGAGTACTTGGAGAACTTCTTGTCAAACTACGAATAGGACTTGTATTGCTAGGGGTGGGCGAAATTTAGTACTTTCAGAAGTAGATGATGAAGTGTTTGATTCAGTATGAATTACTTCTACAAACATGTACATATTAAAGTTAGTTATATGACGATGAAGGGAGTATTTGGCAGTATGTGTAGCATGGTTGTGGATAACATTTGGATTTGTTATGCATATATTTGTATAGGGAACCATTTCCAACTTATTTCAAAAAACCTAAAACAATATCTTACCAAAATAACCTAAAACTATAACATACCATGGGACCATATCCAGACAAATTAACAAAACCTATAACCTAGATTAAAACATAGACCATATAAACACATTAAGAAGGGTTAATCCTATAAACTGAATCACGTTAATTAAATATGACATATGTCCAAATACATGCATTAAAAATTAGTTTAAACCCTAATATCATAACAAACTTACACTATTCGTATGAACCATAATATTTTAATTAAACAATATTGATTGTGGCATTACCTCTTTCCTGATGCTTCATGTTGTTAATGATTGTGTATGATGTTTTATCTTTTTTATCGTTTATTGGATGGTTAATTTAGGGTTCGTTCTTCGTGTGTGCAGTGTGTGATTGTGAAAATGGTGGTGGTTACAAGATGGTTACCGGATATTTATGTGTGTTTAATGAAAATGTAAATATTAAATTTACTTAATAATAAAATTATAATTAACTTTTAATTTTTAAAAGTTAGTAAAAATAAATAAATAAAAAGTAAATAAAAAAGCATATACGTTGTATTTTATTAAAAACATTTTTGTCAAAATTAACTAACTTTAAAAAGTTTATAATTTTAAAAATAAAATTCAAATATTACTTTAATTTTAAACATAAAATTATAGTTAAATAACTTAAATATATTAGGTTATAATAATGCTTGACAACTGGGAGATAAATATCTTTTGGTTTTTAAGCAGTATGTGGGATTTAGTTGAGCTTTATATCAATCACCTTGAATAATCATCTCAAGCAATTTAATATGAATATGGTCGATTTTGAATGGTCAGTTTAATAAGGTTAGTGTGACAACATTCTACTTTGATATTGGGTTGGGGTTTATGGTTTAGGGTTAGGATTAGGGTTTATATATGGTTTAAGGTATAGGGTTGATGGTCAACGTTTAGGATTTATGGTTTAGGGTTTATGGTTTAGTGTTAATGAAGTAGTTTATGTTTAGGGTTTATGGTTTAGGGTTAATGAAGTGGTTTATGTTTAGGGTTTATGGTTTGATTTGAGTTCATGTTTTAGGGTTAATTAATGGTTTAATGTTTATGATATAGCGATTTAAGGTATATTGCTTTAGGTTTAGGTTGTATGGTTTAGACTTTAGGGGTTATGTTTTAAGGTTTAGGATGTATGGTTTACTTAGCTAAGGTTTGTGGTTTAAGGGTTAATTAATGGTTTAATGTTTATAGTTTAAGGTTAAATGGTTTAAGGTTTATGATTTAGTGTTTAGGGTTTATTGGTTTAAGGTATAGGGCTTAGGGTTTATGGTTTAAGTTTTAGGGTTTATGGTTTAAGGTTTAGGATTAATGGTTTAATTATCTAGGGTTTGTGGTTTAAGGGTTAAATAATGGTTTAAGATTTATAGTTTAAGGTTAAATGGTTTAAGGTTTATGATTTAGTGTTTAGGGTTCATTGGTTAAGGTTTAGGGCTTAGGGTTTATGGTTTAAGGTCTAGGGTATGTGGTTTAAGGGTTAATTACTGGTTTAATGTTTATAGTTTAAGGTTAAATGGTTTAAGGTTTATGATTTATTGTTTAGGGTTTATTTGTGTTTAAGGTTTAGGGCTTAGGGTTTGTGGTTTAGGGTTTAGGGTTTAAGATTTAGGATTTATGGTTTAATTAGCTATGGTTTGTGGTTTAATGGTTAATTAATGGTTTAATGTTTATAGTTTAAGGTTAAATGGCTTAAGATTTATGATTTAGTGTTTAGGGTTCATTGGTTTAAGGTTCAGGGTTTAGGGTTTAGGGTTTAAGGTTTAAGGTTTATGGTTTATGGTATGAAAGATTATGATTTATGCTTTAATTAAGGTTTATGGTTTAAGGGTTTATGGTTTAGGGTTAAATGATTTAAGGTTTAGGATTTAGGTTTTATTATTGGTTTAAGGATTAATTTGGGTTTATGGTTTAACTGGTTAAGGTTTATAATTTAGGGTTAGCATCATTCGAGATAGATGGGTTTGACATTGCAAATTTTTTATAAACTTTAAGGTTTTAAAATAAATCAGCTACCAAATTAATCATCGTTTATGTTACATTCAGACGTGAGCTTGTTGAGATAAGTCATAAAACCGTTTAAGCACGAGACTTATATTATATAATTAATAAACAAGACTTATGTTATAATTATTAATATAATTATCATGATAATTAAACATGGCCATTTTATTTAAATAAACTTTAGGTTAAAATAATTATTCATTATACATTTAATTAATTAAGAAACTTAGCTTAATTAAGTATATTATATTTTAAACAAGGTTTAATTAAATTAATAACATGCTTTAATTTAATTATCCAATAATCATGTAAGATAAAGTTCAATTAATAAAATCAAGAAATATTATTAATTAATAATTACTTATAATATATCATGTATTATTATTATTAATTAATAATCATATGTTAAGACTAAGTATTTAATATTAATAAACTTTACTATATAATAATCATGACTTATAATATATGCTTATTAAAACTATAACTTATATAATACACTTATTTAATAAGCTTATACTAAATAAAGTCATTAATGTAACAAAAATCTAAAAAAATACAAATTTTAAACTCGACTTATATTATATAAGCTCTAACTCCAGTCTCGACATCAACCCGTTTCGCCACACACACCAAATGTGTCTAAAAAGTGAAGCCTTTTCTTTGCATGCAACTTGATATATTGCACCGGTACCCCGTCCACTAATCACTCACACACACACACACACACATTCAATATCCGGAGATCAAATAATGAATCAACCACCCACCCACCCATCCACAAACAGTAGCAAATCATCAATCCCTGATAAATCAAACCTATCTGACTTGGGTGATTTTGATTTTGATAAAGTCCCCATAAGTGGGGAGATGATGGATTATGTGCTTGTTAAGTATGGATCCAACTGGAAGTTTGATGATCTAATTGCTGACATTATTATTGAAGATTTGATGTAGATGAGTTTAAAAAATATACTAAACGAAAATCAAAACAAGGTTAGGGTTTTCACTTCGCAACAATATTATTGAAGTGTTGATGATTTATTTTTGTTTTTATGATGTTGCATGTTATGAAAATACCAATAACTGATTTTGTTTTAATATTTGTTATATAAATGAAAAGGCAGATGAGGCTATGAAGGTTGCTGAAGCTATGAAGGTTGATGAAGCTATGAAGGTTGATGAAGCTATGAAGGTTGATGAAGCTATGGAGGCACATATTAAAGGTCAATTTTGTGCCATTTTATGTTTATATGTTTGTTAGAAAGACGTTAGATTGATCAATAGTTAGTGTTTACTATATAAAGTTTTAGGAGTAGTGAAAATGATAAATGGTTCAAGTATTCTGTTGGTTATATGATGATGTAGATACAGGAGATAACCTTTTAAAAAAGGGGTTGGTCATACTTGAAACCTTAACGTTTGAGTTGAGATTAGTTTTGATTATCTTGATGTGAAAACGTAGACTTCTTTGCCGACAATTGAATCTAAGATGGCATCGATAGAACAACCTACATCTTTTCGTTTACCCTTTTTCATGTAAGTGCCTCTTACTATGTTCGTCGCATTTCCCTTTTTCATGGTCCTCGTTACCATCAACTACGGTCTTTAATGAATGACCCTTTTCTTTTCTTTTGATTGGTCGAAGTTTTTCCTTCCCAGTTCCCACTTTTGGGGCTTCATGGGGTAGCAAGTTATCCGAGTCACCACTATGAATGCTCTCACTTTTTAGTTTCAGTTTCAGTATCCGAATACTCTTTCCAGTTTAGTATCTAGATACAGACTTGTGTGGTTTATATCATGCATTTAGTATTTGGATTGATCCATATGTGGATTATATTTCGATACTGAAACTCAAAGTGAAAGTGAGTTTGTTCAAAGTGACGACTCGGATAATTTGATGCCGAAATAAGCGCCAAAATTTACATATAGGAAGGGAAACTTTCGACCAATCAACAAAAAGGAAAAGGGTTGCTCAGTAAAGACCTTAGTTGATGGTAGTGATACCCATGAAAAAGAGAATGTGACGGACATAGTAAGAGGAACTTACATAAAAAAGGGTAAACGAAAATATGTAGGTTGTTCTATCGATGCCATCTTAGATTCAATCATTGGCCAAGAAGTCTACGTTTTCATAGCTGCACTGGTTCAGTTACTATGTTGGTTATATGTTGGTTATATGCTGGTGTAGATACAGGAGATAACTTAAACAAAAAAAGGAATGGGACTAATGGAAGCTGATAAAGCATCTGATCCTTTTAAGCTACATAATAGGGTGGAAAAGCTTGAAAGGAAATTCCAACTTAAACAGACATAGTTGCAAGGAGGTTAGTATACTAAATTTTAACCTTTAAATAAATATAGTTAGTTACTAGCTTCTGTAACACCCCCAAATTTACACAATTCAATACAGCGGAAGACTCGTTGGTGTTACGGGATAGCACATTACTCACATCATAGACAACGCTTAAAAATCGCGTCATTTAATAATAAAGTAAATAATAAATTTACATAGGTCCCAAGTCAATGTATTTCATACAGGTTTTTACAAAGCATTTGAATGGAAATTATTATTTAAGTGCGGGCCATGAGTTCTTGTTGTCTTCCCGAGAATTACCTTCAAGTACCTGAGATAAAACATGTTAAAAGAAAAGGTCAACGATAACGCCGAGTGAATTCATAGAGTTTAATAAAACCATTAATATATCATCGATATATAATTATTACCGAAAATCATTTTTTTACAAATCATTGTAATAGGACATAAAATAGCCAAAGTCATTTTATACAAATCCTTATCAAAAATCATAATATAGGCTTTTGCCTTTAAAATCATTATACGAACCAAAGTCGTAAAAACATCATACAATACGTTTTATAACGTTGTATAAAGTTAAATAAAAACCATTATATGAATATGGTTATGTAAAACCAAAACACGAACATAATATCAATTATAAGACCCCGTATTGCTAGTCAGGCAATATATTGTAATTCAGTGCGTATAGCAGTATTTCGTTATTTGGATTATTATAAGCCGCATGACATTGTTACCTTACTACAACAAACAACGGGGATCAAACAGCGTGTCATCACAATAATCACACTTATGTAAATCTTCTCATACATAAATTCGCTTACCAATCAATGTGGCACGACGGGGATCAACCGTCAAGGCGCGAACTGGGGTGATCGTCCCCAAATAGTACTATTATATGCATAAGCGTATACCAAATCCCGGTAGTTTACAATTCATGCTAATGGGACTTTTAGTGACATAACCTAACTTTAATAATCCATTTTATCTCATACATCGGGTCATATAATCATTCATCGGGTCATACAATCATTCGGGTCCAAATCAATAAACAAACAATCGGGACAACTTGTGTCCTATTTCATAAAAACTAACATGTTATCTCCCTCGCGGGTTTATAAAATATTTCATAAAAACATTTAAAAGAGTGCGAGGCTATGAACTCATGTTGATATGGGAAAGCGGGTTATCGGTAATTCGGATGTACGGAACGTGCTTCAATCACGGAAACCTAGACAAATAATACTCGTCTTAGACTCCTGTCCAATGACTTTATAAAAATAACAATTATGTATACATATGATGATTTTTATATATATGATGATGATCAAGTGGGTTTATACATTCTCATTTACTTATTTTAGTGTTATGTATTGGTAACTTTTATACTAGTTATACTAGTTCAATTTAATTACATTTTGAGGCCCAATAAGCCTAATACAAGCCCAATACTTTTCATTAGCCCAATTATACTTTTAATATCAGTATTATACTTTATATGTTGGGCCCAAATGGGTTAAGCCCAATAAGTAAGTTTATAAGTGTTTTACCAACTAGTCAGGTTTATAGTCCAATAAGGCTACTTTGTCCCGTTAATGTCTATATGTTGTAAAGCTCGGGTTTTATCGGTTTTTACTTGTTATATATGTTTATACATCAGTATGTGAGTTTATAAAAGTTTACATTAGACGGGTCCGACCGCCTAAGTTTTATTTGACAAAAACGTTAATCTTTCGGTTTTAGCCGAAAAGACGTAAAACTTAGTATATAGTTTTATAACTTTGGAAAAACATTTATATTTACAATTTATATAACATATCCCATTTTAATATCAATTTTTATATAACTCTTTTATTATAATTACTATCAACTAGTGGGTATATATATATATATATATATATATATATATATATATATATATATATATATATATATATATATATATATATATATATATATATATATATATATATATATATATATATATATATATATATATATATATATATATATATATATATATATATATATATATATATATATATATATATATATATATATATACATATATATTTTATATAAATTTTGAGTGCTTATATTATATATTATTTATACAAAATCAGTCCTAAAAATCTAGTTTACTAAAATGGTCATATCTAGAGTTCTACATGGAGATAGAACCCCAAATTTTTATGACATTTTCTACATGATATGTGCTTCATTTTATTCCTTTATAGCTACTGATGAATCAACCTCTAAGTATTTTATAAAAGTCGTCCAAAACAGTGTCTCAGATTTGCACTCTAATCTTGTTTTGATCATATCTTACTCATTTTTAGGTTTCCATTGTATGGTCAACTCCCACATGTGTACAAGACATATTACTTACTGTATATTCATTAATCTATGCCATTTTTACAAGTTATCATAGTGTCACATTCTATTTTATACAGCCTACTTGTTTAGGCTAGATTTCATCATCCTTTTATATAACTATTAATTATTTTGATCATATTAATCAACACAAGATCCCCACAGAATGTTTTATCATCATATATCATCATACATATATACATTAAGAAGAAAATACACATTTACATTTACAAAATAATCAAGATAATAGATGAATGAATCTTGTTACCAACCAAGATTATGAAGGTGATGATCAAAACATTGATTTTGATCACACAACTTGTGATAAATCAACACCAACTTTCAAGACCACCAATACTTGTAAATTTTATATAGAAATCAGCCCTTTGACATCATCAAATCACCTTCTTGGAGGTTATAAGTATCACCAATCAACAATGTTTCAAAGGAGCTTCATTATATGTGCATATAACACAAGTTTTATGGCTAGAATTAATCAAAAGGGGTGTTTGTTCTTTGATTTGGGACGGAATGTAGAGAGAGAGAGATGAGAGATTTTAGTTGTTTTGCATGTGAAGTTTGTGAGGAAAGTTTTTAGCAAGAGTGGTATTAAGGAATGTATACAAGTGTCCTTAGCTTCTAAGTGAAGCTTTGACACATATGAGGTGAGGTGTAGCATGCTTGGGTCGTCCCATATTAGTGGGGTGGGGCAAAACTTGTTTTGTCTCATCCTACTAATTTACGGGTATTCCTCGATTCTAGTTTCCTCGATTTGCGTGCCCTCGGGTCGTTTTACGAAAAACATTTTTATAAATTATGAATCAACGGCATAAAACGAATCTAATAAAAATTGTCTCATCAAAAACGGAGTTCAAAAACGTATATACGAAATCCTAAGGTTTACGGTTTAGTCGTAAAGGATGTTAAATTATAATCGTAAGTCCTAATCTCTTCTCGTAAATTTGTGAGTTTATGAACCAACACAAATTTAAAATCTCAAAATAATATTCACGGATAAATTTATTTCCTGAAATGTCGGACTGTCACCAAAGACGGTGTATGTAAACGTAAGCACGTAACATAGACTCCTCCGTTTTAGACGTAGTCGATGCTACTTCAAAACGTAAACCCAAATTTCTTCCCATAAATGAGTGAGTTCATAATATAACATTAACATAATGTTTTTAAATAATACTCGAGAATAAAATATCGACCATAAATTGACGAATTATCATAGTATTTACCCCTAAACAGGATCTTTGTCCTCAAAGATCAATTTATCTTATTACTCGCTTCTTATAGAGTTAAAGCCATGTGGGTATTTCCTACACATTCGGTCTTTTCTCACAAGTGTAATCCATTACAATACGCGAGTTTCATCAAACATAACTACAGGAATAAGATCAGGCTTAATGTTGACTTACTTTCTCTATCCACGATGTTCATGGGTTTTTGATGAATGCAACTTTTCGCCGATCTATACTTCATCAAGAAGTAATCAGATTTGCACTTGATAGACATTTAATCAAGTTAGATATACGAAACATAATTCACGCAGTCCTTGAAGTCCTAGGGTAGATCCAACTTATATGCCTTTCCAACCAATCTTTTTACATCATCTCAATAGTCTCATACAACGGGGACTTATTTCCCATGATCTTTCAGATCAGCTATCCATTTTTTTTCCAAGGTGAAATTTTTTTTTTTCATAACTTCGCTACCCATCCTGCACTTCAAGATCTACACTCCATATTCACATAACCTCCTGCCAACTATCGGCAGTCAATAATTAGATCCTAATTTCAACAATCATTTCAGAACACGCGGGTCGGGTATTTTGTAAGGTTAGGTTTGTCATCATAGGAAACCTTAAACCTAAAAGACATGTCCAACTCACAATGTGTGTAAGTCGGGTGTCTTCATCCCAACTCCTGCTTATAGATGCTCTAATATTTAGATCCACACAAGATTCGATCTCGATCCTAATACGATAATTATCAATGATAACCTTTCCAAAGGAAAGCGATTATACGGTTATTACCAAAGGTCAATCATTCAAGCATAAAACAACACTTCTAGTGTTTTTTATCATTACTTTACCTCGTCCCTTCGATTGGGGTGGTAAATAGTACTCTCATCAAGGTTCGTTCCCAATGACTTCTGAGCAAATCTCTAGAAATTCGATGCGAAGCGAATATCTTGATAGAGATGATCGATACAGGCACACCATGCTTACATAACTCCTTTAAATACAAAATAGTCAATTTCTTCATCGAGAATTTATCATTAACTGGAATGGTATTAGTAGATTTGGTCAGTCTGTCGACGATGACCCAAATCGAATCAAATTCAGATGATGACCTTTGCAATAGTTAGACGTTTACTAATGTATGAGGCGATGTCTGCCTTCATAATTTGCCATCAGTACAACTTCTTCAGATAAGATACATTTAATCAGAAATGACATGAATAGAATACTTAAACTTATGAGATTCCAACATGACTAAATCTCGTAATCTCCATATTTAGGCAACCTCAAGTGGCCTTTAAAACATTTAACGCCATCGGCTTCTCAATTCTAATGGTTCACATTAGCCGTGAACCCCTTTTTATTATCTATATTATCCTTTTTACAAACATCAACTCTTTTTAGATTGTTCGGCAATTTATTTTGCACATTCATTATTAAGGAACACATCCTAATTGATTCTTTATCCTTTTTACATAATGCGTCAATATTTACATTCATCTTTCCTGATGAAATAGTTATCATGTCTACAATTTACTCAGAAATTCTTTCTTCATATCCTCTAAGTTTTAGTTTCGTCTCAGCTATCATTTTTATTAGTTTTGCTCAATCCGACGTTTAAAGCGTCGATAAATATTACAAGTAATTAAATAATAAATATTTAATTTTATGAAACGTAACCGTAAAAGTTTTAAATTTTCTCAGTTTGTCTAATTATAGAAAAATGTTCAAAATAAACTTGAATTTAATTAATACGATTTTTTTTGTTCATTTATCAAAAATAATTAATAAGATTCGTAAATGTTCGAAAAATCTTTGGTTATACTTTGGTCAAAATTTTCTTAGTTGAAAAGCAAAAATTGTCGTTTCAAATTTTAAGTCATGGTTTAACGGTTTCCTCAATCCCTCTTAGGTTGTCTTGATGTATACACAAACATTTACCCCTAAACAGGAGTTTAGTTAAATGATTTGTGTATAAGGGAATAATCCCTTAAAAATCCTTTGTTAAAACATTTGTCAAAACATATTTCCATTTTCTTTTTGGTAAAACCCAAAGCCTTAATGGTTCCAATTTTTGAAGAGTCAATATATTCCATTTTCTATTAATCACACGGTCAAATAATGTAAAGGATTAAGTCTTTCATCACATGTTAAATATTCAAGGTACAAGTTTTCACTACTCGACTGACTTAGGGCATTCTACAAATAAATATTAACTCATTCTTATTCTTATAAATAAACAAATGGTTCTTAATGATCAAAAGCATGAATTTATCAAATTACAGCCTACACACGTGATTCACCAAATTTATGGATGCTACATGTGTATTAGTCAATCCAAACGACATCACGTGAAACTCATAATGTTCATTACAAGTACCGGATGTAGTGATTGGAATAGATAATCTTTTTCGCGGACGCGAAATTGATGATAACCATGTCGTGGATCAATCTCTGAATATACGCTAGAATCTTGTAAATGATCGAACAAATCTATCATCTTGGGTAGTGGATATCGATTTCGATCGTCAATTTACTTAGTTCACATTAATCAATAAATATAAGGAATAATAATACCATAGCTCTTCATGATGACGAGCTCGGTAGAATAAAAGTCTTTTTCCGACAACTCTCTCAGTTGCACGGTAATACTTTTAATTCAGATATTGCTGACGTACAGTGCACAAGCCACAGGTGCTGCACCGGGAATATAATCAATACCAATTTCAACTTGCCTTAATGGCAAAAGTCTAGTTAATTCACCAACAAATACCTCCTAAAGTTTCACCTAACAGTAACATCTTTTAATAAATTCATATTAGGTTCTTTCTAGATTATAATATCTATGACTAATTCACAACCATTCATGGTATAATTTCTAGTCTAAATGCAGGATATGGTCATCCATCAAGAACTATTTAGATCACTTTTTATAATCAACATCTTATCATTTAGGGGAATTCTATTCGATTTCCCAACAATTAAGACAATGTCGTCATGTCATAATCAATCAATCCATTCTACTAGCACTATCAGCTTTCCAGTTTCATTACCGTTGATAAGATGTGAACTTCTCAAAAGACTAATAATAACTTATAATCTTTCACAAATTCAAGGATATCTGGATACATAACTAACCTTAAAAGAGTAAGGTCAACGCATAATCTACGCGAGAGAAGTTCAAATCTGGTACAAACGAAAACATTTAACGAATATGAATATATCCCATGTTTTCATAATTTGAGTACGCATTCGAAAGCTCCTCGGATCGTTACCCAGGTCATTCAAATGAAATCTAATCAAAAGAAATGATAGGAACGTCGATACATCCAGTCGGGTATCAACACTCGATAATGAGATACTTTTCCAAAGAATCTCACCACAGGAGAATTGGACAAGAAAGGAATATCAATTGTCAATTAAGACAATATCTATAGATGAGTAAATTCGACTCAGAAGAATAAATAGTACGGGAACATATGTAGGTTTCCCTAACAATATGTCCCTATTTTGTACTTCTTGCAGATCTCATAAATTTTTTATTTTTTCATAACTTCAAAGAAAATGTAGTGTTTATTAACAATTTCACGGTGACTACTAATCAGCCTTGCATGGTCTTTTCCAAATTGTATGTAGGCGCGCAACTATATACAATTTCAAGATTAACGATGCAATACTCAGTTCGTCAAAATTTTATCATTATGTTTATAATAAAAACATTTTCATGCTTTATTCTTAAATAAGAATCAAAAATAAATTTACAAAGATTTTCTTTGTTATGAAAACAATTAAGTTTTCCAAGGTGTTTTATAAACAACTTCATTTCGATAACAATCACTTATAAATCTCACTTTGAATAATCCTTATAGTGATGAAAATTAAATTTTCTCAAAGGATATTGTTTTAACTTTATAAAAACAATGTGTGATCCGCAAAAGAGTGATGAAGAGTTGTTCACCAAGAACTAACTACAATATAATAGGAAATGAGATTTAGCCAAATAATCATGAGGTTCATGACCTCGATGGCACTCATGAATACAAAGAGAATAATCCACAACATAACTCAATTCGAGATGAGTACTTGTTCAATGGTTGCATCACTAATGCGAACATTAGGAACAAGCAAGGAAAGATAGATAATCATCGATACATGTAGAATTTAGCAATCAAAGGTAGTCTTTTCATTAATCACAAACAAGTCAAAATTGTACCGTATACGAGATTAGATCAAGTATAACACGTAGAGAAAACTTTGTTATATGATTTGTGAATCTAAGTGTTATGCGGAATTTAACACTTAAACAAGAACACAAGATGTAAACAAAACTTTCACTTTGATTATGAATGTCGAACTTGCTTACAATGAAAGATGTTTACGAATGAAAACTTATATAAAACTTGATACTAAACATTAACCTAAAGGCCTTCTTTTATAGACTAAGAAGCCTTCTACAATAAGCTACGTATCAACTATTCTAGGTAAAGATAAACATAGAAAATACATTGTCGTTTCTATCCTTACTAGAAGTATTCTAGAATATAATAAACGTGTAGCTTATATCTTCCATCAGTGCTTGTCTTCAATCTGTCAACGCTTGACTTTAACTTGTCAACGCTTGAGCTGTCAGCGCTTGCTTTGTTCCTGTCAACGCTTGATTTTTTCTTGTCAGCGCTCAAGTGATCTGGCCTTAATTTATTCCCAACAATCCTCCCCTAAACTTGATATCCACTCTTATGATCAAGTTTCTGAATAAGCATTAAGAACTTGGAGGAGTCTGACAAACCTTCTCATATTGGTAATAAATAAATCTGATCAAATTATTTGCCACGTCACTTGTATAATCTATCTCCAGCTGGGTGTCCTTCATCTTTTCCAAAACAGCCTTGGATATGAAATACTGAGCATCCACAAGTAGATACTCAGCAAACTTTGTAGAACTCAAATGATATACACCAGTAGCTAAATATAACCTCCATTGAAGACCACTGAGGTCATCTTCAAGATCCTTCCATATTTCAGGATCTTCCTCATTTATCCCACACATTCTTTTGAATGTGGTCCAAAGTTTTATTCCATTAGCTGAAGTTGGTGCTTCAGCCTCATACTTGGTCTCAAGCAACCTCCAAAGGTCCACCAAGTCTTCTCTATCACAACTTGCAAATAAAGATATGAGAGTGGTAAAAGTGTGTACCTCCTTGCCAAATCTTCCAATCTTCCAGAATCCACATTCATCCTCATCATAACTCACAATTGGATTCCTGGAATCTAATGGTAACACCTGCACCATATCTGAAGCTTCTAATGGGGAGAGCTTGAGAATCTTTCTAATAACTGCTTCACTTGGATATAGTGGATTCATATCTTTTGGAAACTCAAGTTTAAATCCCTTCTTCACAGGCCTGGGAATCATCATAGCTTTCTTGATTTCCATCTCTTCTGCAAGTTGCTCCTTTCTTTCATCTGAAAGAAGTCTGAAAGTGTTTTCTTCCTGCACTTTCACCCAAATAGGATAAGCCCTATGTTCCAACTCATCAAATGTCAAAGCCTTCAACTTCTGATGTGTCCATCCAACTCCATGACATCTGAGCAACATAAAGTAGAGCTCTCTTCTATCCCTTTTCAATTCTGAGAGAATATTGCTTGCCTTGTGCTTCAAAATCACCTTACAATCCTTCTGAACTCTAAGAAGAAGCTCCAAACCCCATATTTGATCTGAAATGGTCAAGTCTGGATTATCCATGCAGCTTTCTTTCCAAGAATTGTACATCTGAACCACCTCTGGCATGTCAAAATCAACCTGCAATTTTAAATCTCTCAACTTTTCCCTAGCAAGCTCATCACCATACTCAAGCCTTTCTGGTTCTATAATCATCACACTTGAATCTGAGCTAGCTCCATCACTTTCTTCTTCAGAAGTCACAACAAATGGTGACTTTTCCTTTTCACCTTGTTCCATCATTTGTTCAGCCAATCTTCTATCAAATTCAACTTGGGCTGCATTCTTTGGAACAATTTATTCTACCAATTTACCATTACCCTTATCTGATGGTGCAATGGTTGGTAAGGTAGATGGTAATACCTGAGTAGAAACTTCTTTGATGATAGATGATGACTGGAATACATCACCTTCATGTGCAGGTCTGTCAACGCCCAAATTTCCTCTATCAGCGCCCAAAATACTTCTATCAGCGTCCAAATTTGTCTTGTCAACGCTCAAATATTTTCCCTCAGCACCTTGTGTAACCTCTCTCAACATAGCTGTAAATGATAAATTTAGATTGGTTGGAGAGATTAAGGACGTATCAAAACCTGTTTGTTCCTTCAAAGTTGTAAGGGCTTCAGCAACATCCATTGATTGACCATCTTGGCTGCCCTTATCACTCAGATTTCTTTGATCTTCCTCCCCTTTGGAAGACTCCTCCATACCCCTCCTAGCATGATCACTCTCGAAAACAACAATCCTTTCCCTCAATTGCTTGAGTTCAAGGCCTTGTGAGCTGACAATTTGTACTAAGTCTGCATTTTGCTTTTGCAAGCTAATGCAGACTGCCGTCAATTCTAAAAGAGTCATTGGTTCCAGATTGCCCTCTTCTGAAATGGGGATTTGACCTCCCAAGTCAGGTTCATTGGGCAAGGATGAGGACTTAATGATGGTGGGACTGCCTTGGCCAGCATCTAAGCCAGAACCAATAGTCCCAGCCTCATCCAGGTCACCAGCCACACTTGTGGTGGTGGTTCTCTCTGCTTCATGGCTAGGACCACCAGAGGAGAACACTCCAGTAGTCCTTTGGCGTTTTATCAACCTATATTCAGGTGGTGTGGAAGATGGTGTGGAAGAATGGGTAGATGTGGGTTGGTTAAGGGGTGTTTGGGATTGTGATGGTTGTGTATCAGCGTTGGAAATAGGCACATCAACGCCAACATTTGATGTGTCAGCGTCAAAGGGTTCTTGGTCAATTTGCATTTGTTCAGGTGAGGGTAAAGGTTCAGGAATGGGTTCAAGTTGTGGTTGAGGGTCAATTTGAGGTTGGGGATCTGGTTGGGGTTGTGCTGCTGCAATAACAGCAAGCATGGCTGGGGTTAAAGGTAAGTCTCTAAGAGGTGGTGAATTCATCTTTGTAAAAATAGCTTTCTTTTGTTCAGGGATCTTATAAAAATCATTGTGATCCCTTGAACAATAACCTTGATCATCAAAAATCATTTGCAGAAAACGGGGATAAGCTAAAGTCATTTTTGTCCCCTTGTTTTTACACATCCCTTCAAAAATCATTTTAGAATAGTTATATTTTTGCCCTGTTGCAATGCACACAATAGCACTGGCAATGGATCTATTGATCTCATTGTGTGCAGTACATTTGGGACTCAAACATTGAAGGAGGATGTGAATGAGGTACTTCCAGGCTGGGGGAAATTCCTGCTTATGATACTTATTGAGAGTACCTTCATCAGGAAAAGGATATCCCAAAGCCCTAAGCCCTTGTTCTATTTCACTTGTGGGAAGGATGGCTACACCATCAGCGTCATCAAGATGCAAGGCTTGGCGTACCAAGGCCTCAGTAACCACCCAAGATCTCCCATGAACAATAGAAGTCAATGTGGTCACTCCATTAACTGTTGAGGAACTAACAGTGTTCCAAAACTGCTTAATGTGTGTGACTAGAATGAGTGGTGCATGAGAAAGAGCATACCTTAATGGGGATGTGTTCAAATACGCCACCATTTGTTTGTATTGAGGAAACAAATCATTATCAGCAACAAGATAAGCAATCATGTTGTGTTGAGACTTGAACCCCAAATCCAATTCTGCTGAGTTAAACTTTGGTGCCATTGATGAAAGCTGTTTAATTTGAAGTGTAGAAGATGAAGTTGATAAGAGAAAAGTGTTAGACAAGAATTATAGATACCCTGTTTAAAAATAGGAGCCAAATTTATTGGAGATAAAGAATGCATGTGATTGGCCCAAAAATAGGCAAAGATTTTCAAAAACTAATCATGAAAATATTGAAAAAGTTATAAGTTATCTCATGCATTTAATGAAAGTAACAACTCCTAAAATTACGGCTTGAAAATATGTCAAAAAGTAACAACTGGGTAGGTCCCATTGAGTGTCAACAGTCAAAGATAACCCATCAACGCCCAACGGCTATAATCTTGTCAACGTTCGCCTAAAGCCATGTCAGCGTCCAATTTGGTCTCAACAACGCTTGGAAAAATCTTGTCAGCGTCCAAAAATAAAATTGTTTTAAATAGTGAAAAATGACCTTAACAAGTAATTTATCTTAGAGAAGATAACCAAAAGCTGATAATTATTATATGGCGGTAAGCACTGTCCAGTTATGCACACTTGCATAAGCAAGATAGACATAACAGTCCTCTAGTGTCCCTTGCTAACCAAAATTCTTAACAACAAAGTTACCTCATAAAATCCTTGTTACTCCCAGGTAAATCCCATATCAAAATCATTCCCAAGTCCCCCAACAGACCACAACCAATTCTAGGCCAAAAATGTCTTGGCAGCATGCAAAGTTGATATACTATGCATGCTACAGTGCCTCATGGTTTAGTAAAACTAACCCATACTCACCTGTGGACACAATCTAGAATTGTGATAAGAGTATCATATGGATACCCAAAAATCCTAAAGGTTCCTAAAACCTCCCCTTAAACAATGATACAAAAAGTTTGCTAAAATCATGCATGAACATAAAAAATTTATGTCAAGATAGGAATGAAACATTCCAACCATCATCCATAAATAAAAACTTGTCCAAATGCTTTTCCATTGATCCATAAGCAACTCTGTATCCAATGGTATACTGCTAACACCATCTGCACATTTAGATTGAAAACCACAAAACTAACATTGTTGCTGACAACGCCCCGATAACACATAACAGCGTTGAAGTAAGCTTTGTCAGCGTTAGACAATTATATAGCTGACAACGTTGCAAAAACACTTATCAGTGTTCAAACAACCTTTGTCAGTGTTAGAAAAATATAGTGGAAAATCTAATTCATCAATAAGACCAATAATAATAATGCATCATCCTGTACATACTTTTACAAAAAGAATCCAAAACACATATTAAGTGAGATTAACCATTCCAATACTTGTTACCAAGTATTGAAATCTTCCAGTATCAAAAGGTTTAGTTAATAAATCTGACACATTTTCCTCAGTGTCAACCCTATCTGGTTGTATTAAACCTTTCTCAAAGCAATCTCTTATAAAATGGTGTCTAATTTCTATGTGTTTAGTTTTAGAATGATGTATAGGATTCTTAATGATGCATAAAGTACTATTATTGTCAACAAATATCTTAGTATGCATGAAATTATACCCATAGTCCAACAGCTGGTTCTGAATCCACAACACTTGACCACAACATGCTGTTGCAGCCACATACTCTGCTTCAGTTGTAGAGTTAGCCACCACTGTTTGTTTCTTGCATTGCCAAGATATTAATCTGCTCCCAAGAAACTGACATCCACCAGTTGTGGATTTCCTATCAAACTTATCACCTCCATAATCACTATCTGAATATGCAATCAGCTCCAATGGTGAATCCTTTGGGTACCACAAACCAAGACTAGGGAAACATCTTAGGTACCTAAAGATCCTCTTCACAACAAAAAGGTGACATTCTTTGGGAGTCACTTGATGACGTGCACAAGCACACACATCAAACATGATATCAGGTCTGGAAGCAGTAAGATACATCAAGGACCCAATCATGGATCTATAATGCCTGACATCAACATCTTTCCCATCTCCAATCTTTTCCCAAGGGTGTTCTCTATCCATAGGAGTAGAAGCCCTCTTTTCATGTGGAGAAAAGCCAAACTTCTTCAAGATTTCAGCAACATATTTGTCCTGGGAGATGAAGATACCATCTTCTTTCTGCTGAACTTGTAAACCAAGAAAGAAGTTCATCTCCCCCATAGCACTCATCTTGAATTTTTCTGTCATAAGCTTGGAGAAATCCTCACTCATCTTTGGATCAGTAGACCCAAAAATGATATCATCAACATAGACCTGCACAAGCAACACATCTTTGCCTTTCTTCTTTGTAAATAGTGTCTGATCTATGGTGCCCCTCTTGAATCCATTGTCCACCAAATAGGTAGACAGAGTACCATACCATGCTCTAGGGGCTTGATGAAGGCCATACATAGCCTTTTTGACTCTATACACTTTATCTGGATGCTTTGGATCCTCAAAACCAGGAGGTTGCATGACATAAACTTCCTCAACAATGGTGCCATACAAGAATGCACTCTTCACATCCATTTGATAGACTGTGAAGCCCATGCAAGATGCATAGGCTAAAAAAATCCTAATAGCTTCAATCCTTGCAACTGGTGCAAAGACCTCCTCATAGTCTATTCACTCCTCTTGTGTATAACCTTGAGCCACTAACCTTGCCTTGTTTCTGACCACAATACCTCTTTCATCTCTTTTGTTCCTGAGAACCCATCTTGTCCCTATAGGTCTGACATATCTAGGACAATCAACCAGCTCCCAAACATCCTGAATTGCAAATTGGTGAAGCTCATCCTGCATTGCTTCCACCCAACTTGTCTCTTTGAGAGCATCAAATATCTTCTTGGGTTCTTCTTGTGACAGAAAACATGCAAACAAACATGCTTGCACAAGAGGGGTATCAACCTTCTTGTGTATATTGGCAATAAACCCACCAAGACCTTGGTGAGATCTTCTGGTCTGAACTGGAGTCATAATATCACCAATGATCTGAGATGTGGGGTGATTCTTCATTGTGGAAGTGAGAACTCCTCCTTCAAAAAGTCTGGTGTCCTCAACTTCACGCTCCATGTTGCCAATATCTTCTTCATCAGACTCTCTTTGATCAACAGGAATCTCTTCATGAACATTGGAAGGTTATCCTTGTTCAAAAGTGGAAGAGAAAAGATGTGCAAAGGTGTTGTCAACGTCTGAACCTTGTTTGTCAGCGCTTGGGCTAACAACGCTTGAACTGTTGTTGTCAACGTCTGAGCCATCAATGTCTGAATTGATCCTGTCAGCGCTAGATTTGCCTTTGTCAGCGCCTGAAGAACCATGCATGTTTGTATCTGGTGGTATTTGGAGACCACCATTATCTTGTCCAGCAGCAGCAGCAGCAGCAAAAGCATCTGTCCAAATGGGAATTGTGACATATTCAAATGTAGGAGATGCCTTTTCTGCTTGTGATCCAACCTTCTCATGAACCTGTGTACCTGAAACATTAACAACTTGTTCCTCCACAACATTTGAAGTTACCTTCACAATGTCTGAATTAGTGACAGGCATATAATTTAAAGTTCTAGATAAGAGTTCCAAATCAAACAACCAATTAGGACCACTTTCAGGATCACTAGGTTTATTCTCTAAGAACCTAACATGTACTCTCTCAACAATACGTTTGTCCTCTTTAAGATAAACCATATAACCCTTGCTCTGCACTGAATACCCCATGAAGTAACCTTCATCACCTTTTGCACTAAATTTCCCTAAGGCATCACTAGTGTCCAAAACTACTACATGACAACCAAAAGGTCTGAGAAAACCAATATTATGTTTTCTTCCCCAAAGTAACTCATAAGGTGTTTTGTTCTGAATTTTGTTAACCAATGCTCTATTTTGCACATAGCATGCTGTATTAACAGCCTCAGCCCAAAAGGCTATAGGAAAGTGAGCATCAGCCAACATTGTTCTGGCTGCTTCAATTAGGGTTCTATTTTTCCTTTCAGCAACCCCATTTTGTTGTGGGGTTCTAGCAATACTGAATTGCCTAGTAATTCCCTTCCTGGCACAAAAATCATCTAGCTTCTTGTTCCTAAATTCTCCACCATTATCACTCCTAAGCATCTTAACCTCATTGCCATACCTTTTCTCAATTTGAGTGATAAATTCAATAAGAACATCAGCTGTGTCACTCTTCATAGCTAGAAAGAATGTCCAAGAAAACCTAGAAAAGTCATCAGTGACAACAAAAAAATATGACTTGCCATTCAAACTTTCTATATTAGTTGGACCAAAGAGGTCCATGTGAAGCATATGAAGAGGTCTGGAACTAGTATGCACCTGCTAGGACTTGAATGAGACCTTGTGCTGCTTGCCTTTAAGACATGCAACACAAGAGTGGTCATTGTGGAAGGCCTTCTCAGGCAAACCATCAACTAAACCAAGCCTCACAAGTCTATTTATATTTTTAAAATTTATATGCCCTAGTCTCCTGTGCCACAAATTACTTTCATCTACTGAGGCCTTAGCATAAAAACAAGACATATTTGTATTCACTTTAATCCCATTTAAATTCACATTATATATGTCCTTATGCCTAGGTGTTCTATACTCAATATACTTCTCATCAGGGATCTTAAAATCCTTGCTTAACACCAAACACTCAGTATCAGTGAAAAGAACCTTATTTTTGTTATCACAAACTTGTGATACACTAAACAGATTATAATCCAGTTCTTTTACCAGGAAGACATTCTCAAAACGTAGATTATTGGTGAGAAGGGTTCCTTTGCCTGTAATGGTGCCGTAGCCCCCTCCAAAGTATACCTTATCACCATCTTTAATAGGAGTGAAGTTCGTCAGATAGTCTTCCTTCCCTGTCATGTGCCTTGAGCATCCACTATCCCAATATCCATAGTCATTGATCTGTCTTTGAATGCCCTGCACATAAAGAAAACAAATTAGTTTTCTTTGGGAACCCAAGTCTCAGAAGACTTGGATTCGTCTGGTTGTTCAATAAGAACAGACTTAGTTCTCACAACAACCCCATTCTCATCCTTTTTAGGATGAAAAACCCAGTTAACCCCAATAGGTTTTGTAATGACCTTAGAAATGTAATTAAATCTATTTCAAGTCATTGAAATTCCATTATTATTAGGGTTTTGATCTTTCTTGGGTCTCCATGTTAAGCTTGAAGAAGCTTTAGACCCCTTACCTTGTGGCTGCAAATATTTTGGTCTGGTCACGTTTCTGTCAGCGTTGGATTTAGTCCTGTCAACGCTGAAATTACCCTTGTCAGCGTTGAACCTAGGGTTTGCTACAGGAACCCATTGCCTATTCGACCAGGTGTTTGTCTTTTGAAAAGGTCTTTGTCCATGAGTGTTAGACCTTCTAGAAAAGAATGTGGCAGGTCTAATCACTTGTGGACTTTGCTGCACACAAGATTTGGGTCTGACAACATTTGACTTCCTAACAACGTTGACTTTCTTCCTATCAGTGCTGAAATTGTTCCTATCAGCGCTGGCTTTGGGAGCGTTGACACACTTGTATACCAAATGTGAAAAGCTACCACAAGTATAACAGGCTTTCTTAGACACACTCTTAGGTCTAGAAGAGAAGAAACCTGTTCCATGATTGTTAACTTGGCTCTTGGGTGACCTATTATTCCTATACAACTCTACATATTTAATGGTAGGTCTTCTAACAGTGTTTGAGCCTAGGTCAACAGCTTTACCAGTAACTAGGTGAGTAACCTTAATGGGTGGTGATTCATTGGGACTTTCACATAGCAAACCCCCCTTAACAAACAAAGTAGGGTTAGCTTTCTTCCACTCATTTAGGTCAGTCAATTTTTGTTGATACTCTTCTACTGGAGTGACAACTCTTGGTGGAGGAGAGAATTCCTCTTCTTGGCATTTTGGTATACCAGTCCAAGACAAATCCTTTCTAAGGACACCATAGAAGTCACCAGCTGGTGGTGGAACCAGAGAGTAATCATTCATCCCAATCCCAGTCATGTCCTTAGGATCCCTTTCTTTAGCTACACAGTCTCCTAGGGTTTGGGTGGCTCTATCAAATCTTTGAATCTTGAGGTCAACATTATCTTTATTCTTAATGGCCTCATCTAACTTAGCCTGTAGGTCTCTATTGACCTTTGTCATGATATTTCTAATATCCATACTACCCTCTAGCTCATATTTTAAGATATTTATCTTATCTTTTAAATCAAATTCCATTTTCTTGTATTCAGAAACGGTTTTCTCAGTTTCAGTAAGAGCTAGTTGGTAATTGGACAATTTACACCTTTCAGTGCTCATATCATCTTTTAGTTTTAACACCTCTTTGTTAAGTCTATCAGTGTTTAACCTACAACCTTTGCTACAAAAAGCATCATCATATACCTCATTGTCAGATGAAGAGGACGAGTGTGCCATGAGAGCATATTCAACATGCTCTTCTTCTTGAATATCAGCAACCAAAGCTTTGTCCTCTTCAGCATTCTTAGCTAGATAGCTCCAATCCCATCCAGTACCATCAATTCCTTGAACTGCAACCATGGCTTTGGAATCTTGAGCTTTAACAATCTGACTTGAGGGTTTACCAGCATCAGATCTTCTAGGAGATCTGCATTCCCTCATGAAGTGCCCCATACGATGACAGTTGTAGCATTCAACTTTGGATTTATCAAATCCAGCTGTGTCTTTAGCATTGAAGGTCATCTTCTTCTTGAACCTTCTATTCCACCTATTTCCTCTTATACTAGCAAGAGCCATGTTCCATTTGATGTCCATCTCTTCCAAGTGCTCATCACTTATCTGCTCAAGGTCCTCATATGTAATCACTGAACCATTGGGCAAAGAAGCAATGTAAGCACACACAGTATCTAAATCCAAACCAGCAGGTTTAACTCTTGGGGAGTCATTCATGAATGTGTCAGCGTCTGAAAAGGAGACGTTGACATGACTTGTTCCAGCGCTGAGAAATGATGATCCAGTAACTGGATGCATAAAAGAGTCCTTCTGATTGAATTGACCTTCACTATGAGAGAAGAAGGCCATGTTGCTGGTGCTAGGTTTGCTTCCATGTGTTGAAAGAGTTTCATCTTCCAACAGTCTTAGTTTGTTGTAGATGTCATCAAACGAGGAGCTCTTGTAAGTATTATTGGCAAGAATAGATCTTGCCTCAATCTTCCATGCCTCACCAAGACTTTTAAGAAAGGTAGCATTGGTGTCAACATCACCAACTTGTGTCCCCATGAAGGACAATATGCTTGTGATGTCAAGCAATCTGCTTCTCACACTACTCAGTTTCTCATTGGGTTGAGCCTTGAAGAAAACATAATCATACAGAAGTTGCTTTTTCTTTTCTTCCTTAGTGTCTGCATTGCCACCATATGCAACTTCAAGTGCTTCCCAAAGATCCTTAGCAGATTCATAGCCTCTATATTTGTGCTGGTTTTCTTGTCCCAAAGAGACTTTTAGAATATTTAGGGCTTTCATGTCAACCCTTTTCTTTGCAATATCTTCAGCACCTACAGCTCTACCATCTCCAGGTTTTTCTTTCTTATCCTCTTCAGGGCATCCTTCAACAGCTGTTCTTTGAGTAATAGCATCCTGAATCTTTTGAGCCTTATTGAATGAGTTTCCATATTCAATAATCTCCCAGAGTGTGTAGTCATAGATCTCAAGATATTGTTCAAAGTTGAACTTCCATAAGTCAAAGTTGGTTGCATCAAGTGTGACAATCCGTCAGTTTATGGTTGATATTTTATTCTCAAATATTATTTGAAAATATTATTTTAATGACACAATATGAACTCACTTATTTTTGGGAAGAAATTTGGATTTACGTCTTGGAGTAGCATTGACTACGTCTAAACCGAAGGATTCAACGTTACATGCTTACGTTTACATATACCGTCCTTGGTGACAGTCCGACATTTCAGAAAATAAATTTATCCGAGAATATTATTATGAAGTTTTAAATTTATGTTGGTTCATAAACTCACAAATTTACGAGAAGAGATTAGGACTTACGATTTTATTTTAACGTCCTTTACGACTAAACCGGAAACCTTAGGATTACGTATTTACGTTTTCGACCTCCGTTTTTGATGAGACAATTTTTATTGGATTCGTTTTGTGCCGTTGATTCATAATTTATAAAAACGTTTTTCGTAAAACGACCCGAGGGCACGCAAATCGAGGAAACTAGAATCAAGGAATACCCGTAAATTAGTGGGATGGGACAAGTTTTACACTTGCCCACCCCACTATGTGTGGCGTCCAACATAAGCCAACACACCAAAGGAGGTGTCAACTCCTTACAAGTATTACTATACTTGTCCTACACTTGTCTAAGTTAGCTTAACAATGAAGCCTTCCATCAACAAAACCACTAAGCTAAAACTAGCAACTTCATTTTCACTACATGCAAAACAATCCATTTTCTCTCTTCCTCTCTCTAGCTTGCCGTCCCACCACCACCTTCAAACACCCATTTGATCAAAAATTTACCATGGAATCTTATGTTATTTACACATAAGATGAAGCTCTTTTGAAACCCTATAGATTGGTGGTGCTTATGACATCCAAGGAGGAGTATTCATGGTGTCTTGGGGCTGATTTTCCACAAGGAGTTCATGAAGCATGATGGTCATGAAGATGGTCTTGGTGCATCACAAGTTTCTCCATCAAAAATCCATGTTTTGATCAACCTACATCATCATGGTGGTATAAAGATTGTCCTCCTCATCTTTTTGTTATTTTGATTATGTAAACATGTATTTTATTTCCTATTGTATATGTATATGATGATTATATGATGATAAAAATGTTATGTGGGGATTTGTTGTTGATAAATATGATTAAAAAGGTGAAAAACTATAAGAAACAAGCTTAAAATCTTGATCAATTTACATGACTGTATAAAACAGTAAAGAAACATGTTATGAACTGATAAAATGATGAAGTAGAATTGATATACAGTAAGCTATGAGTCTTGTACACATGTGAGAGTTGGCCATGCAATGGAATCAAAGTAATGAGTGAGATATGATCAAAACAAGTTTAAGGTATAAATCTGAGTTCACTGTTTTGGACGATTTTTATAAAATATTTAGAAGTTGATTCAACAGTAGCTATAGAAGAGTTAAATGTAGAACATATCATTTATTTTATGTGATAGAAATTTGAGCTTCTATCTCCATATAGAACTCAAGATATGGCAATTTTGGTGAAAGTGAAGATAAAAATCAGATTTTGGAAATTCAAGTATATTACTATTATATAAGCACTCAAGATTTAATAGTATAAAATGTAAAATAAAAACCCACTAACTTATGGATTTTATTTATATAAGTATGTAAAAGGTTAAATAAGTGTACATTTTATAAAAATGGTAACTTGTTAAGTTTCATAAGTTATAAAATTATAAACATGATTTTTACGACTTGTTCGGCTAATACCGTAAAATTAACGTTTTTGTTAAATAAAACTTAGATGGTTGGACCCGTCTAATGTGAACTTTATAAAACTTATATACTGATATATAAACATGTATAACAAGTAAAAACCGATAAGACCCGAACTATAGGACATACGGACGTTAACGGACTAAATTAACGTTATTGGACTAATAATACAACAAAAATGGACTAAAACACTTATAATCTTATTATTGGGCTTAACCCATTTGGGCCCAACTTGTAAAGTTTAAATACTGATAATATAAGTACAAAATGGATTAAAACAAGTTAAGGAACTTGTAATAAGTTTATTGAACTTAAAACACGTAAAGAGGTAAAACGAGAATATGTAAACCCACTTGATCATCATATATATATAATCTACATATGTATACATAATTGTTATTTTTATAAAGTCATTGGACATGAGTCTAAGACGAGTATTATTTGTCTAGGTTTCCGTGATTGAAGCACGTACCGTACATCCGAATTGTCGATAACCCGCCTTCCCACATCAACGTGAGTTCATAGCCTCGCACTCTTTTAAATGTTTTTATAAATGTTTTATAAACCCGCGAGGGAGATAACATGCTAGTTTTTATAAAATAGGACACCATTTGTCCCGATTGTTTGTTTATTGATTTTGGACCCGAATGATTGAATGACCCGATTGTATGACCCGATAAATGATTAATAGACCCGATAGATGAAATAAAATGGATTATTAAAGTTAGGTTATGTCACTCAAAGTCCCATTAGCATGAATTGTGAACTACCGGGAGTTGGTAGACGCTTATGCATTTAATAGTACTATTTGGGGACGATCACCCCAGTTCGCGCCTTGACGGTTGATCCCCGTCGTGCCACATTGATTGGTAAGCGAATTTATGTATGAGAAGATTTCCATAGCGTGACTTTTGTGACGACACGCTACTTTAGATGGGCAAAATTGGTATCGGGTTAGCTACCCGTTGTTGGTTTAGTAAGGTAACAATGTCATGCGGCTTATAATAATCCGAAAACTAACGAAATACTATTAGGCGCTTCGAATTACGATGTATTGCCTGACTAGCAATACAGGGTCATACTATTGATATTATGTTCGTGTTTTGGTTTTCATAACCATATTCATATAACGGTTTTTATTTGATTTTATACAACGTCATAAGACGTATCGTATGATGTTTTTACGACATTGGTTCATATATTGATTTCTAAGGCAAATGCCTATATTATGATTTTCGATGAGGATTTGTATAAAATGACTTTGGCTATTTTATGGCCTATTAAAATGATTTGAAAAAAAAATGATTTTCAGTAATAATTTTATACTGATATTATATTGATGGATTTTATTAAACTCTATGAATTCACTCGGCGTTATCGCTGACCTTTTCTTTTAAAATGTTTTATCTCAGGTACTTGAAGGTAATTCTCGGGAAGACGACAAGAATTCATGGCCCGCACCTAAACAATATTTTCCATTCAAATACTTTGTAAAACTTTGTATGAAATAATATGACTTGGGACCGATATAACTTTGATATTTATGAATGGAAATGCTTTATTAATAAACGACGCGATTTTTATGCGCTGTCTATGATGTGAGTAATGTGCTATCCCATAACACCAACAAGTCTTCCACTGTATTGAGTTGTATAAATTTGGGGGTGTTACAGTTTGGTACCAGAGCTCTCGTTATAGAGAACGAAAGATTTTTAAAACCAAGGTTTTGAATAAAACATTTCAAAATCTTTTAACCTATAAACATTTTTCTAAAAATGTCTAAAAATCTTTTGACTATAACGGTGCCGAAGAATTCCCGAGTTACAGACAAGGCCAAGACTGAGAAGTGTTAATGTAATATATATATAACTTGGATTATATATATATGATGTAATTTTATTACATGATTGTTTGATGATTATTTTGATTTTTATACGAGGTATTTATACGACGTAGATTGTCACAAGAAACCTTAAATCCCCTAGTAAATTAATCGAAGCTATTCTCGTAGGAATTCTAGCTATCCTAGATCTAAAACAAGTTGTGGATATTTATGATCCCAACAAATGGTTGATATTCGTAGAAATGTAGATATTAGTTGATTGCGATATTGAAAAAGGATTGGCGAGATTAAATCTGATATCGATGTTATGACGATCTTTTCTTATAGAGTGGAGTTTGACAAAACATTACCACCTAGAAAGATGTCATCTGATTCGTTGTCATCCAATTCTTAAATTGAAATCGAAAGGGTGAATGTTGCACTTGAGGCTGTCATTGGAACCATTACCCAAAAGCCTCATGCCACTAATACCTTTCCGAGAAGTCTAGTTGAATGATCAAGTCATTTCATACTAGTGACTCATTTGATAATTGTTGTTGTAAGAGCTAATAGGATTGGAAATTAAGTATTGATTTATATTGAGATTGTATTGCCTTTACAAGGCCGAAGAATAAGATTGAAAGTATTGGAGAATGAAGTAGGATATCGACTTGTGTATAAGATTGGTTGAAACTTGAATAAAGTGAAACTTAACCCATATGGAATATGAGGTTATTAATAGAAGTCGTTAAGTTTTGTGATTGAATTATAAGGTTTTAATTGATTGTTGATTCGTGTTAAGTGTTGTTCCTAGGCCATTGTCCACTAACGAGGATGCCCAGTGTCCAAGAAATAAATTGAAGAAATCTTCTTCTGAATTGAGACCGATGGATCTTCTGGGACATGTGGAACACCTAATGACTATTGTAGATTAGTATTCATTGTGGTATCTTTTAAAAATAATCCCTAACTTAACTGAGATATCAGTTGGTAGGATGAGTTCTGAGAATTGTATGACATAGTGACACGTAATGTGTTACGGTACAATTTTGACTTGTTTGTGATTAATGAAAAGACTACCTTTGATTGCTAAATCCTACATGTATCGATGTTATCTATCTTTTATTGCTTCATTCTAATGTTCACATTAGTGATACAACCACTGAACGAGTACTCATCTTGATTTGAGTTACGTTGTGGATTATTCTCTTTGTATTCTTGAGTGCCATTGAGGTCACGAACCTCATGACTATTTGGCTAAGCACATTCCCTATCATATTGTAGTTAGTTCTCGGTGAACAACTCTTCATCACTCTTTTGCAGATCACACGTTATTTTTATAAAGTTAAAACGGTATCCTTTGAGAAAATTTAATTTTCATCACAATAAGGATTATTCAAAGTGAGATTTATAAGTGACTGATATCAAAATGAAGTTGTTTAAGAGACGATTTGGAAACTTAATTATTTCCATAACAAAGAAAATCTTTTTAAGTTTATTTTTGATTCTTATTTAAGAATTAAGCATGAAAATGTTTTTATTATAAACATGATGATAAAATTTTGACGAACTGAGTATTGCATCGTTAGTCTTGAAATTGTATATAGTTGCGCGCCTACATACAATTTGTAATGGACTATGCAAGACTGATTAGTAGTCACCATAAAACTAATGAATAAACACTACATTCTCTTTAAAGGTTGTCAAAGATTAAATTTTATGAGATCTGCAAGAAGTGAAAAATAAGGACATAATGTTAGGGACACCTACATATGTGCCTGTAACACCTATTCTTCTGAGTCGAATTTACTCATCTGTGGAAATTGTCTTATTTGACAATTGACAATTCTTTCTTGTCCAATTCTCCCGTAGTGAGATTCTTAGGAAAAGTATTTGATTGCCGAGTGTTGATACCCGACTGGATGTATCAACGTTCCTATCATTTCTTTTAATTTGATTTCATTTGAATGACCTGGGTAACGATCCGAGGAGCTTTCGAATGCGTACTCGAATTATGAAAACATAGGATATATTAATATTCATTAAATGTTTTCGTTTGTATCTGATTTGAAATTATCTCGCATAGATTTTGCGTTGACCTTACTCTTTAGATGAAAGTTGTGTCTCAATATATCCTTGAACTTGTGAAGGATTATAAGTTATTATTAGACTTTTGAGAAGTTCACATCTTATCGACGGCAATAAAACTGAAAAGTTGGTAATGCCAGTAGAATGGATTAATTGATTATGACGTGACGACATTGTCTTAATTGATGGGAACTCGAGTAGAAATCCCCTAAAAGATAAGATGATTATTATCAAAAGTGATCTAAATAATTCTTGGTGGATGACGATATCCTGTATTTAGACTTGAAATTATATTGTGATTGGTTGTGAATTAGTCATAGATGTTATAATCTAGAAAGAACCTAATATGAATTCATTAAAAGATGTTTATGTTATCTGAAACTTTAGCAAGTATTTATTGGTGAATTACCTAGACTTTCGCCATTAAGGCAAGTTGAATTTGGTATTAATTATATTCCCGGTGCTGCCCCTATGGCTTGTGCACTGTACGTCAGCACCATCTAAATTAAAGGAATTACCGTACAACTGAGAGAGTTGTCGGAGAAAGATTTTATTATACCAAGCCTGTCATCCTGAAGAGCTATGGTGTTATCATTCCTTATATTTATAGATTACTGTGAACTGAGTAAATTGACAATCGAAAACGATATCCATAACTCGAAATGGAAGATTTGTTCGAACATATACAAGGTTCTAGTGTATGTTTTAAAGATTTGATCCACGGCATGGTTATCATCAACATCGCATCTGCGAAGAAGATTATTTATTCCAATCACTACATCCAGAACTTGTAATGAACATTATGAGTTTCACGTGATGTCGTTTGGATTGACCAATGCACACGTAGCATTCATAAATTTGGTGAATCACGTGTGTAGGCAGTAATTTGATAAATTCATGCTTGTGATCATTAAGGATCATTTATTTGTTTATAAGAATAAGAATGAGTTAATAATTACTTATAAGATTGCCCTGAATTGGCCGAACAATAAAAACATGTATCTTAAATATTTAACATAAGACTTAAAACTTAATCCTTTACATAAAATGACCATTGGATTAATAATGGTAAGATGTATGCATATAGACTCTTCAAAAATTAAGAGCCCTTTTAAGACTTTGGATTTTTCCGAAAAGAAATGGAAATATGTTTTGACAAATGTTTTAACAAAGGATTTTTAAAGGGATTATTCCCTTATACACAAACCATTTAACTAAACTTCTGTTTAGGGGTAAATGTTTGTGTATACCTCAATATAACTTAAGAAGGACTGAGTAAAACCATTTATACCATAACCTGAAAACTTAAAACGACAATTTTTGCTTTTCAAACTAGGAAAACTTTGACCAAAGTATAAACAAAGGTTTTTCGAACATTTACGAATCTTATTAAATATTTTCGATAAATCAACAAAAATCTTGTTAATTAAATCAAAATTTATTTTGAACATTTTATATAATTGGTCGAACTAAGAAATTTAAACTTTTAACGTTTACGTATCATGAAAATTAAATAATTATTGTTAATTTACATATAATAATTATCGACGCTTTAGACGCCGGATTGAGAAAAACTGATAAAAATAATAGTTGAGACGAAACTGAAAAATAAAAGATGTGAAGAAATAATTTTTGAATAAATACGGTTATGATATTTATTTCCTCAGGAAAGTGAACGTAATTGCTGACGCATAATATAGAAAGAATACCTGAGTGAATTATGGACATGATAATTATATCATCATGAGAGATGAATATAGATACCGACGCAGTATGTAGAAAAGATAAAGAACCAATTAGGACACATTCCTTAATAATGAAGGTACAAAATAAATTGCCGAACAATATAAAAGAATAATAAAATAAACGATGTTCGTAGAAAGGATAATATAGATAATAAAAGTGGTTCGCGGCTAATGTGAACCATTAAAATAGAGAAGCCGATAGCGTTAAATGATTAAAAGTCCATTTGTGACTATCTAAATATGAAGGATTGTGAGATGTAGTTATATTGGAAATCTTGTAAGTATAAGTATTATATGTATGTCATTTTTTACTAAAAGTATCTTTGTCTGAAGAAGATGTACTGATGGCAATTATGAAGGCAGACATCGCCTCATACATTAGTAAACATCTAGCTATTTCAAAGGTCATCATCTGAATTTGATTCGATTTGGGTCATCGTCGACAGACTGACCATATCTGCTAATATCATTCTCATTAATGATTGAATCTTGATGAAGAAATAGACTCTTTTATTTAAAAGAGTTATGTAAACATAGTGTGCCTGTATCATCTATATATCAAGATCCTCGCTTCGCATCGAATTTCTAGAGATTTGCTCAGAAGTCATTAAGAACGAACCTTGATGAGAGTACTATGTACCACCCCAATCGAAGGGACGAGGTAAAGTAACGATACAAAGTAATATAAGCGCTGCTCTATGTTTGAATGATTGACCTTTGGTAATAGACCGTATAATCGTTTTCCTTTGGAGAGATTATCATTGATAATCATCTTGTTAGGATTGAGATCGAAATTTGTTAGGATCTAACTCTTAGAGCACCTGTAAGCAAGAGTTGAGATAAAGACATCCGACATACACCCATTGTGAGTTGGACATATCTCTTAGGTTTAAGGTTTCCTATGATGGCGAACCTATCCTTGCAAAATACCCGACCAGCGAGATCTGAAATGATTGTTGAAATTAGGATTTGATTATTAACCGCTGATAGTGGGCAAGAGGTTATATGAATGTGAAATGTAGATCTAGAAGTGCCAAATGGGTAGCGAAGTTATGCCACAATTTTTAACCTTGGAAAGATGAATTCATGATCTGACAAATCATGGGATATAAGTCCCCGTTGTATGGGACCATTGAGATGATGTAAAAGTTGGGATTGAAAGGCATATAAGCTGGATCTACCCTAGGACTTCAAGAACTGCGTGAATTATGTTTCGTAAATCGAACTTGATGGAATATCTATCAAGTGAAAATCTGATTATTCTTAGTAGAGCTTAGATCGGCGAAAAGTTGCATTCATCAGAAACCCATGAACATCATGGATAGAGAAAGTAAGTCAACGTTTAGCCTGATCTTATTCCCGTAGTTATGTTTGATAGAACTCGTGTATTGTAATGAATTGCACTTGTGAGAAAAGACCGAATGTGAAGGAGATACCCACATGGCTTTAACTCTATAAGAAGCGAGTATTAAGGTAAGATGATATTTGAGGACAAAGATCCTGTTTAGGGGTAAATGCTGTGACAATCCGTCAGTTTATGGTTGATATTTTATTCTCAAATATTATTTGAAAATATTATTTTAATGACACAATATGAACTCACTTATTTTTGGGAAGAAATTTGGATTTACGTCTTGGAGTAGCATTGACTACGTCTAAACCGAAGGATTCAACGTTACATGCTTACGTTTACATACACCGTCCTTGGTGACAGTCCGACATTTCAGAAAATAAATTTATCCGAGAAAATTATTAGGAAGTTTTAAATTTATGTTGGTTCATAAACTCACAAATTTACGAGAAGAGATTAGGACTTACGATTTTATTTTAACGTCCTTTACGACTAAACCGGAAACCTTAGGATTACGTATTTACGTTTTCGAACTCCGTTTTTGATGAGACAATTTTTATTGGATTCGTTTTGTGCCGTTGATTCATAATTTATAAAAACGTTTTTCGTAAAACGACCCGAGGGCACGCAAATCGAGGAAACTAGAATCAAGGAATACCCGTAAATTAGTGGGATGGGACAAGTTTTACACTTACCCACCCCACTAAGTGTGGCGTCCAACATAAGCCAACACACCAAAGGAGGTGTCAACTCCTTACAAGTATTACTATTCTTGTCCTACACTTGTCTAAGTTAGCTTAACAATGAAGCCTTCCATCAACAAAACCACTAAGCTAAAACTAGCAACTTCATTTTCACTACATGCAAAACAATCCATTTTCTCTCTTCCTCTCTCTAGCTTGCCGTCCCACCACCACCTTCAAACACCCATTTGATCAAAAATTTACCATGGAATCTTATGTTATTTACACATAAGATGAAGCTCTTTTGAAACCCTATAGATTGGTGGTGCTTATAACATCCAAGGAGGAGTATTCATGGTGTCTTGGGGCTGATTTTCCACAAGGAGTTCATGAAGCATGATGGTCATGAAGATGGTCTTGGTGCATCACAAGTTTCTCCATCAAAAATCCATGTTTTGATCAACCTACATCATCATGCTGGTATAAAGATTGTCCTCCTCATCTGTTATTTTGATTATGTAAACATGTATTTTATTTCCTATTGTATATGTATATGATGATTATATGATGATAAAAATGTTATGTGGGGATTTGTTGTTGATAAATATGATTAAAAAGGTGAAAAACTATAAGAAACAAGCTTAAAATCTTGATCAATTTACATGACTGTATAAAACAGTAAAGAAACATGTTATGAACTGATAAAATGATGAAGTAGAATTGATATACAGTAAGCTATGAGTCTTGTACACATGTGAGAGTTGGCCATGCAATGGAATCAAAGTAATGAGTGAGATATGATCAAAACAAGTTTAAGGTATAAATCTGAGTTCACTGTTTTGGACGATTTTTATAAAATATTTAAAAGATGATTCAACAGTAGCTATAGAAGAGTTAAATGTAGCACATATCATTTATTTTATGTGATAAAAATTTGAGCTTCTATCTCCATATAGAACTCAAGATATGGCAATTTTGGTGAAAGTGAAGATAAAAATCAGATTTTGGAAATTCAAGTATATTACTATTATATAAGCACTCAAGATTTAATAGTATAAAATGTAAAATAAAAACCCACTAACTTATGGATTTTATTTATATAAGTATGTAAAAGGTCAAATAAGTGTACATTTTATAAAAATGGTAACTTGTTAAGTTGTATAAGTTATAAAATTATAAACATGATTTTTACGACTTGTTCGGCTAATACCGTAAAATTAACGTTTTTGTTAAATAAAACTTAGATGGTTGGACCCGTCTAATGTGAACTTTATAAAACTTATATACTGATATATAAACATGTATAACAAGTAAAAACCAATAAGACCCGAACTATAGGACATACGGACGTTAACGGACTAAATTAACGTTATTGGACTAATAATACAACAAAAATGGACTAAAACACTTATAAACTTATTATTGGGCTTAACCCATTTGGGCCCAACTTGTAAAGTTTAAATACTGATAATATAAGTACAAAATGGATTAAAACAAGTTAAGGAACTTGTAATAAGTTTATTGAACTTAAAACACGTAAAGAGGTAAAACGAGAATATGTAAACCCACTTGATCATCATATATATATAATCTACATATGTATACATAATTGTTATTTTTATAAAGTCATTGGACATGAGTCTAAGACGAGTATTATTTGTCTAGGTTTCGGTGATTGAAGCACGTACCGTACATCCGAATTGCCGATAACCCGCCTTCCCACATCAACGTGAGTTCATAGCCTCACACTCTTTTAAATGTTTTTATAAATGTTTTATAAACCCGCGAGGGAGATAACATGTTAGTTTTTATAAAATAGGACACCATTTGTCCCAATTGTTTGTTTATTGATTTTGGACCCGAATGATTGAATGACCCGATTGTATGACCCGATAAATGATTAATAGACCCGATAGATGAAATAAAATGGATTATTAAAGTTAGGTTATGTCACTCAAAGTCCCATTAGCATGAATTGTGAACTACCGGGAGTTGGTAGACGCTTATGCATTTAATAGTACTATTTGGGGACGATCACCCCAGTTCGCGCCTTGACGGTTGATCCCCGTCGTGCCACATTTATTGGTAAGCGAATTTATGTATGAGAAGATTTCCATAGCATGACTTTTATGACGACACGCTACTTTAGATGGGCAAAATTGGTATCGGGTTTGCTACCCGTTGTTGGTTTAGTAAGGTAACAATGTCATGCGGCTTATAATAATCCGAAAACTAACGAAATACTATTAGACGCTTCGAATTACGATGTATTGCCTGACTAGCAATACAGGGTCATACTATTGATATTATGTTCGTGTTTTGGTTTTCATAACCATATTCATATAACGGTTTTTATTTGATTTTATACGACGTCATAAGACGTATCGTATGATGTTTTTACGACATTGGTTCATATATTGATTTCTAAGGCAAATGCCTATATTATGATTTTCGATGAGGATTTGTATAAAATGACTTTGGCTATTTTATGGCCTATTAAAATTATTTGAAAAAAAATGATTTTCAGTAATAATTTTATACAGATATTATATTGATGGATTTTATTAAACTCTATGAATTCACTCGGCGTTATCGCTGACCTTTTCTTTTAAAATGTTTTATCTCAGGTACTTGAAGGTAATTCTCGGGAAGACGACAAGAATTCATGGCCCGCACCTAAACAATATTTTCCATTCAAATACTTTGTAAAACTTTGTATGAAATAATATGACTTGGGACCGATATAACTTTGATATTTATGAATGGAAATGCTTTATTAATAAACGACGCGATTTTTATGCGTTGTCTATGATGTGAGTAATGTGCTATCCCGTAACACCAACGAGTCTTCCGCTGTATTGAGTTGTATAAATTTGGGGGTGTTACATCAAGCATGGGAATCCTGATGTTTGGTAAGGGTGAATTGGAGGTGGTTATTGCTTCAGACATGGTTTTGGTGTTTTTAGGGTTTCTGAGAAAATTAGGGTTTTGGTGTTCGTGTATCGTTCTGGTGTTCTTCAAAGATCAAAAGTTCCTCAACAAGCTCTGATACCACTTGTTGATCCCAAACTTAGATCGATTAGCTTTGTGTATACGAGATTAGATCAAGTATAACACGTAGAGAAACCTTTGTTATATGCTTTGTGAATCTAAGTGTTATGCGGAATTTAACACTTAAACAAGAACACAAGATGTAAACAAAACTTTCACTTTGATTATGAATGTCGAACTTGCTTACAATGAAAGATGTTTACGAATGAAAACTTATATAAAACTTGATACTAAACATTAACCTAAAGGCCTTCTTTTATAGACTAAGAAGCCTTGTACAATAAGCTACGTATCAACTATTCTAGGTAAAGATAAACATAGAAAATACATTGTCGTTTCTATCCTTACTAGAAGTATTCTAGAATATAATAAACGTGTAGCTTATATCTTCCATCAGTGCTTGTCTTTAATCTGTCAACGCTTGACTTTAACTTGTCAACGCTTGAGTTGTCAGCGCTTGCTTTGTTCCTGTCAACGCTTGATTTGTTCTTGTCAGCGCTCAAGTGATCTGGCCTTAATTTATTCCCAACAGACTTCTCGGAAAGGTACTAGTGGCATGAGGCTTTTGGGTAATGGTTCCATTGACAGCCTCAAGTGCAACATTCACCCTTTCGATTCTCAAATTTAAGAATTGGGTGACAACGAATCAGATGACACCTTTCCAGGTGGTAACGTTTTGTCAAACTCCACTCTATAAGGAAAGATCGTCATGACATCGATATCAGATTTAATCTCGCCAATTCTTCTTTAATATCACAATCAACTAATATCAACATTTCTACGAATATCAACCATTTGTTGGGGTCATAAATATCCACAACTTGGTTTAGATCTAGGATAGCTAGAATTCCTACGAGAATAGCTTCGATTAATTTACTAGGGGTTTTAGGGTTCCTTGTGACAATCTACGTCGTATAAATACCTCGTATAAATACCTCGTATAAATATCAAAATAATCATCAAACAATCATGTAATAAAATTACATCATATATATATATATATATATATATATATATATATATATATATATATATATATATATATATATATATATATATATATATATATATATATATATATATATATATATATATATATATATATATATATATATATATATATATATATATATATATATATATATATATATATAATCCAAGTTATATATTAAAATAACACTTCTAAGTCTGGCCTTGTCGGTAACTCAGGAATTCTTCGGTACCGTTATAGTCAAAAGATTTTTAGACATTTTGAGAAAAATGTTTATAGTTAAAAGATTTTGGAATGTTTTATTCAAAACCTTGGTTTGAAAAATCTTTTACCAAACTGTAACACCCCCAAATTTACACAATTCAAAACAGCGGAAGACTCGTTGGTGTTACGGGATAGCACATTACTCACATCATAGACAACGCTTAAAACTCGCGTCGTTTAATAATAAAGTATTTCTATTCATAAATATCAAATTTACATAGGTCCCAAGTCAATGTATTTCATACAGGTTTTTACAAAGCATTTGAATGGAAATTATTATTTAAATGCGGGCCATGAATTCTTGTTGTCTTCCCGAGAATTACCTTCAAGTACCTGAGATAAAAACATGCTAAAAGAAAAGGTCAGCGATAACGCCGAGTGAATTCATAGAGTTTAATAAAACCATTAATATATCATCGGTATATAGTTATTACCGAAAATCATTTTTGTACAAATCATTGTAATAGGCAGCCAAAGTCATTTTATACAAATCCTTATCAAAAATCATAATATAGGCTTTTGCCTTTAAAATCATTATACGAACCAAAGTCGTAAAAACATCATACAATACGTTTTATAACGTTGAATAAAGTTAAATAAAAACCTTTATATGAATATGGTTATGTAAAACCAAAACACGAATATAATATCAATTATAAGACCCCGTATTGCTAGTCAGACAATATATTGTAATTCAGTGCGTATAGAAGTATTTCGTTATTTGGATTATTATAAGCCGTATGACATTGTTACCTTACTACAACAAACAACGGGTAGCTAACCCGATACTCATTTTCCCATCTAAAACAGCATGTCGTCACAATAATCACGCTTATGTAAATCTTCTCATACATAAATTCGCTTACCAATCAATGTGGCACGACGGGGATCAACTGTCAAGGCGCGAACTAGGGTGATCGTCCCCAAATAGTACTATTATATGCATAAGCATCTACCAAATCCCGGTAGTTCACAATTCATGTTAATGGGACTTTTAATGACATAACCTAACTTTAATAATCCATTTTATCTCATACATCGGGTCATATAATCATTCATCGGGTCATACAATCATTCGGGTCCAAATCAATAAACAAATAATCGGGACAACTTGTGTCCTATTTCATAAAATCAAACATGTTATCTCCCTCGCGGGTTTATAAAATATTTCATAAAAACATTTAAAAGAGTGCGAGGCTATGAACTCACGTTGATGTGGGAAAGCGGATTATCGGCAATTCGGATGTATGGTACGTGCTTCAATCACGGAAACCTAGACAAATAATACTCGTCTTAGACTCTTGTCCAATGACTTTATAAAAATAACAATTATGTATACATATGATGATTTTTCTATATATGATGATGATCAAGTGGGTTTATACATTCTCATTTACTCATTTTAGTGTTATGTATTGGTAACTTTTATACTAGTTATACTAGTTCAATTTAATTAAATTTTGAGGCCCAATAAGCCTATCACAAGCCCAATACTTTTCATTAGCCCAATTATACTTTTAATATCATTATTATACTTTACATGTTGGGCCCAAATGGGTTAAGCCCAATAAGTAAGTTTATAAGTGTTTTACCAACTAGTCGGGTTTATAGTCCAATAAGGCTACTTTGGCCCGTTAATGTCTATATGTTGTAAAGCTCGGGTTTTATCGGTTTTTACTTATTATATATGTTTATACAACAGTATGTGAGTTTATAAAATTTTACATTAGACGGGTCCGACCGCCTAAGTTTTATTTGACAAAAACGTTAATCTTTCGGTTTTAGCCGAAAAGAGGTAAAACTTAGTATATAGTTTTATAACTTTGGAAAAACATTTATATTTACAATTTATATAGCATATCCCATTTTAATATCAATATTTATATAACTCTTTTATTATAATTATTATCAACTAGTGGGTTTTTTATATATATATTTTATATAAATTTTGAGTGCTTATATTATATATTATTTATACAAAATCAGTCCTAAAAATCTAGTTTACTAAAATGGTCATATCTAGAGTTCTACATGGAGATAGAACCCCAAATTTTTATGAAATTTTCTACATGATATGTGCTTCATTTTATTCCTATTATAGCTACTGATGAATCAACCTTTAAGTATTTTATAAAATTCGTCAAAAACAGTGTACTCAGATTTAGACTCTAATCTTGTTTTGATCATATCTTACTCATTTTTAGGTTTCCATTGTATGGTCAACTCCCACATTTGTACAAAACATATTACTTACTGTATATTAATTAATATATGCCATTTTTACAAGTTATCATAGTGTCACATTCTGTTTTATATGGCCTACTTGTTTAGGCTAGATTTCATCATCCTTTTATATAACTATTAATTATTTTGATCATATTAATCAACACAAGATCCCCACAAAATGTTTTTATCATCATATATCATCATACATATATACATTAAAAGGAAATATACATTTACATTTACAAAATAATCAAGATAATGGAAGAATAAATCTTGTTACCAACCAAGATTATGAAGGTGGTGATCAAAACATTGATTTTGATCACACAACTTGTGATAAATCAACACCAACTTTCAAGACCACCAATACTTGTAAACATTATATAGAAATCAGACCTTGGACATCATCAAATCATCTTCTTGGAGGTTATAAGGATCACCAATCAATAAGGTTTCAAAGGAGCTTCATTATATGTGCATATAACACAAGTTTTATGGCTAGAATTAATCAAAAGGGGTGTTTGTTCTTTGATTTGGGACGGAATGTAGAGAGAGAGATAGATGAGAGATTTTAGTTGTTTTGCATGTGAAGTTTGTGAGGAAATGGTTTAGCAAGAGTGGTATTAAGGAATGTATACAAGTGTCCTTAGCTTCTAAGTGAAGATTTGATACATATGAGGTGAGGTGTAGCATGCTTGGGCCGTCCCATATTAGTGGGGTGGGGCAAAACTTGTTTTGTCTCATCCCACTAATTTACGGGTATTCCTCGATTCTAGTTTCCTCGATTTGCGTGCCCTTGGGTCGTTTTATGAAAAACGTTTTTATAAATTATGAATCAACGGCATAAAACGAATCTAACAAAAATTGTCTCATCAAAAACGGAGTTCAAAAACGTAAATACGAAATCCTAAGGTTTCCGGTTTATTCGTAAAGGACGTTAAATTATAATCGTAAGTCCTAATATCTTCTCGTAAATTTTTGAGTTTATGAACCAACACAAATTTAAAATATCAAAATAATATTCACGGATAAATTTATTTCCTGAAATGTCGGACTGTCACCAAAGACGGTGTATGTAAACGTAAGCATGTAACATAGAATCCTCCGTTTTAGACGTAGTCGATGCTACTTCAAGACGTAAACCCAAATTTCTTCCCATAAATGAGTGAGTTCATAATATAACATTAAAATAATGTTTTTAATTAATACTCGAGAATAAAATATCGACCATAAATTGACGGAATGTCACAGCTTCGGTATCACATGTATGCTCTAAAGTATTACAACCCCACATAGACAACATCTCAAACCCGTTTGCTCTTTGAGGTAGATATCGCCAGGATTCCTCTTTCTCGTGAAAATCATCATCTTCATGCCCAATAATGGAATCCAATATCCATTAACAACTTTTTGTTAGCCTTTTTAGTAAAGGGCCTCTTACTTTAGCACTCATATTCGCTTTTTCATGGGTATTGATGACATTGATATCAATCAAATACTGAATGCAAAGGTCAAATTTTGAGTTACTTACATAAAAAAGGATAATTTTGTATATGAATTTGGTGGATCTTATTACAAAATTTTAACCTTAATTTTAACCTTTAATAATTTTGTAGTAAGATCCACCGAACTAAATTTTAACCTTAATTAGTTTTGCTGGAGAAGGCGGGAAAAAAATAGGTTATAAGATCCACCGAAGTGGAAAGGCTTTCCTCTTGCCTCCTTCTTAAGGAAGCAGCTTCCTCCCTCTGGCGTTGTTGTTCCAGTCGGGCATTCTCTTCGTCTTCCAGCTTTCATTGTTGTTGTTCGTGATCTTCCTCAACATAGCACTCACACTCGTCATATAGATCATTATAAGGACAAACAATAGGGAACTCTCCATCTACATTAGCTTTAACTTTTGACACCACACAAGGTTTCCTAAAAATAACATATAAGATTATTAGTACTAATTATGATAACAAAAATACAACGTTAATAAAATAAATGATACAAACTTGTTTTCTACTGCACTGGTATCTTCAAAAGCAGTAGAAAATGTTCTTTTTGATGAAGCCATTTTTTTATTCTTAAAATATTGATAATTAAGTGTTTGTTATGTTTTTGTTATGATTAATTTCATTACTTAATCCTTGTTTATATAACAAAGGATGGAATACAAAGAGTCAGTAGCCTACATGCCAGCATCTAATGCATATTCATGCATGTAGTTAATTTTTGTGAAGTTACAAGAATTAGCATTCTCATTGGGCGTGTAGAAAGTGTGTGATTTCTGGGCTTTTGGGGCTTATTGTGTTTAAAAAACTAGCAAAAAACAAGGTCTAGGACTCGAACTCTAGACATTCCATTCAAACACTAACACACTTAACCAGTTTGCCACATGAATATTTGGTCTTAAATATGTGACTAATATTAACATTAGTGAAAATTGAGATTACATTTGGTTCTAAACATTTGTCACATGAATATTTTACTGTGTGACGTTTTCAATGTGTTGGTCACATATAATCCCATTATAATGTCACCATAAATATAATTTAGTTACACATTGCTTAAATGTTGTTACTATTTCCAAATTTATAGTTACATAATTGTTTGATGATTAAGTGTGATCATGTATTATATTTGATCATAATCTTCAAATAATTGTAAAATATTTGTCACATTTAAATAAATATAGTGATAAATGTTTCAATACCTACTTTCTATTTGCCACACATACAAAATTCATGTGTTGTTAACATTTAACAAAATATACTAGTCACATTAAAATAATGTGTGTGACAACCTTGTTTATCAATTAGTCACTTGTAAAATAAGTTCATGTGACCATATATAAATTTTGGTCACATTCGCTATGTGTATGACAAATATTTGTCACACATTTATATGTATAATGTGACTACTACTTGAACCAACATTTGATTCGGTAACACTCCTAAATTATTAAGTGACAAATGACTCACCCAAAAATCAGTTGTTAGGGCTAGTCACATAAATATTCATATGCGTGACAAAAAAACGAAACGATCACACAACCTGACTTTAGGTGTGACTGTTTATTTTTGTCGGGCAACTTCAGTCACAAAAAAAATATTTGTGACTACACGAAATTTGATATGTGTGACCAAAACCACTCTTTCTACCAGTGTATGTAAGCCCGTAGGGATGATATAAAGATAATTTAAACTACATAATTTAAAAGACAATAATCAAATAAAGAAAAGACATCCGCGAAACTAGCTAGAAAGCGCGACATTTTATTAATACTTGCAACTTTGAAACAAGACATAAAAGTAAACAACTAGAAAAATACATGCATATTTATTAGGTGTTGTCTATAGCTTGAGAGCGTCCATGCACAGGCTGTGGCCTTCAAAGATAGCACTTCTTGAGGTTGCACTTCTTCGAGTAGGGTTTATGGGGGTACAGTATGTGGTTTGATCTGTTTTAGGGGTGGGATTACATGTTAACCGCACAATATTAAGTTTAAACATTGGGCCTTATTAAATAAACTCTGGTAAAGTTGTGGGGTTGTGGTATGGGCTTGGGTTTGAACCGGGTATAATAGGTATTAATACTTGGCAGATTACTCCTTCTATCTTGGCATATTTACTAATCAATGCCTCAAACAAGTTAATATTCATTACAATTTATTAACATGCATTTGAGTTTTAGATTTGGCAAAAATAGTCCTTGTGTTTTGATATATCTTTTAAAAAGACTTTACATGACTTTTCTTGAAACTTCAAGGGTTGTTCTTGTCAAGTCTTCAAACTTCAGGGACTTCTTTGGTCTTTTGAGTATCTTAAGGGTATAAAGTGACATTTCATGAAACTTGAGGGACCAATCTTGTAAATTTTCAATTCGTCAAGGGTATTTTTGGAAATTCACATTTGGCTTATGTTATTTTCTACGACTTCGTTTCTCATGTTCGTTTTTGCTTGATTTTGTGATTTGCAAGTGAATTCTCGATATCTGTACCTGCACATACACAAACACCAATACAAGTGTATAATACGAGTCTCATCACAAATATAAATTACTTCGCATATATATATATATATATATATATATATATATATATATATATATATATATATATATATATATATATATATATATATATATATATATATATATATATATATATATGGTTAACCAGCTTTATTAGTTAAAAAAAAAAAAGAAAAACCCGAAACTCATCCGGGTCTCGAGAACCAAGTTGACACGGGTCACTTTAAATCCAACGTGTCTAAGCGGATTTTAATAATATAATTACGGATTTAATTTGACCCATTCTTTTTACAAAAACCAAAACCGGGTTTCAAAAAATTGCTTATGTCTATTAGGGTTTATTATATAATCTAAAGCCGCATAGATTGTGTTTGTCTAAAAAAGAACAAAAGCGGATTTTAGCCGATCATCATGGACTATTATTATTATCATTTTTATTTGAGTAATAGGATTTTTTACACCGGTAAATATGTTACCTATAACAAGGGTTTCTTACACATGCATATCAGTTACGGGTACGCTTTTTTTAGTGATAAAATTTATCGGAAATTTTTTAACCAAAAAATATAACATAAGTAAAATGAACACACTATGACATGTAATACTAATCTATATACTTCGACATGCAAAAATGTGATACCTATGGGTATGGTTTTGATTTACAACTTGCTTCTTCATGCAAAAGAGCATCTCTAATGCGATATAAGTTCAATGTATTGTCAAATCATCGTCATATCAACATTTTATTATTTTATACAAATTCAGACAATTCATTGAAATTCACAAGATTTAATGCATTCTACGTCACTATTAATTAAATCATTTTTTAAAATTAAATTAAATATAAAAACAAAAAAAGATTATTTATAAAATAAAATGGACCATTCTTATTTCAAGAGGCTTATATTTTTATATTATTTAAATAAAATGGATCAACTTTCATGGTAACCATTTGTTTAAAGACCAACTTACATTCAATAAACCCTTTAGTTGGCATTTTCACAATGCATCAAACGCATGTGATGTCATTCGAACTTCTCAATATACCTTGGGTTGTGGATGCCCTAACAATTGTTAATCAAATTTTGTTGATGTTGCATGTAATTTTGCATTAAAGAATTTGTTGGATTTATACGTACTATGATTTTAGTTTTCTTCTCATTCCTTTTTATCGTAGCACCAAGCGGTCTTTAGTTTTATCCGAAGACATGAGAGCCTAATGGGATATAATGTATCCCGCAACTACGCAAACATGAAATGGGGAGCCTATGAGTACGCAATGATGCTTTCAGATGCCTCGAAGTATTGTATATTCGAGGGATATATCTTGCAATCATATTTACTTTTACAATTTGTGCTAATTTTGTGGGATTCACCCACATTCATTGTAGTGAACAGTTTTATTTGAGTAAAAATTTATCGAGAAACCCTTTACAGAAAAGACTTGTACTAATTCATCTTAATCTCATTTCGTTACTTTAGGATATCCGATAATATTGGTCATTGCCCATTCTATCGATGTCATTGTCTTTCGCCTCTTCTAATCCTAACACACTTTTAGATCGTTGAAAATTAGAATAATAATTAAATTTTACGTACGTATTTTTTATCAAAAAAAGAAAAATATATTTTAATTTATAATTTTTTATTCTTTTGTTGTGAAAATTAATTTCAGATTCTATAAAAAATGATTTTGTTTTAGTATGCTATTTACTTTATTTTTTAGACTATTTTTTAAAAGACCGTTATATAAAATCTTAACCATGCGAGTGAAACTAAAACCCAAAAGAATCATAGTGAGATTCACTATGTCCATATGAGTCATGTCCCTTCCTTTTTAATACTTTTGCAACTCAAATGATAAATTGCGGATATGAATGGAAACAAACCCAAAAATAATCAAACTAGCCATATTAGTAGTTAATAGTTTTAGGTATTATGTATTCTTCAAATTAATACACCTACAAAAACTATATAGTAGGGTCATATTTATGACTGTTAAAGCTTCGTCTTTACCAATCTTACAAGTTACAAGCCATATTCTATGATGAAATTATGTAAATAATTTTGCACAAACTGTTGGCTTACTATTTACCTTCATTAGTAAATTTATTTACAGTTGACTTAAGGGCCTGTCTCGCAATGGTATCACGTGTTATATAAAGAACTTTTCAACCAAATTATAGCGTGTTCAAGTCTCGCCACTATAAAAAAGTGGAAAGATCGACTAAAAAAATCCCCGGGAACATATGTCGTTAGGAAAACCCACTAAACGACAAAATCCCGTCCGACCTGATACATATTGTTTTAGAAATTTCTTATCAAACTAGCCGAAAGTTTTCCTGAGAACATGTCACTAGGGATTGTTTTGGTAAAGTTTGGCCAAATTTATCACCAATAAACTTGGTGATAACCTTCTTCGCTTAAATTTCCTCGACGACATGTCCCCGAGGAAATACTTGACCGTGGTTGACCATAATTAACTAAATTCATTAGTTGTAACAACTGGGGTGACTTGGCCTAAACATTCCTGATTGTGCAAGATTTGGCACTATCAAGCTTCGATGATCATCGAAGATATTTATTCAGAATGGTTGATCTGCCAAGCCGTTTGTATCATGCAAAACAAGTGAAAACACTACGTTAAGGGAATTGTAGGGGTTGGGCCTTAGGAATCACCTCCATTGTTAGAGTAAGTATGTGTGATTACAATAAGTATTTCGAAAGTAAAGTATGTATGAATTGAGATCGTATCTAAACGTGAGAGGTGTGCCCAACTATTTATAAAGAATGAAAATAGGCTACAACACACCTTCTGTGTATAGAGTACGTATGTTAAAAGGGAAATTTCATACAAGTTTGTTATGTTTGACAATGCAACTTACTGTTTCAACTATTGAAACATGGGAACAGATGTTTATATGTTTTAAAGGAAACGTGTCAAACACGTGCCTTAATTCTTTAGTGCTAAGCGTGGTAAACACGTGTCTCAACTCATTAGTGCTTCTTTTCTTATTTTGCTGGTGACTAGTAAGTCATTTGACTATTTTACTATTACTTAATTATTATTTATAATTGTGTACGTATTCATTTTTTAAGTTATTTATGTATTATTAATTATATTGGATGTAAAATAGATTTAAAATTAAAGTGTAACCATTTCACTATAATTTTAAGTTTTTCTTCCTTTAGATGTAAATTTCATATTTACTAAGACATGTATTACAATAATTGTATATATTACGCATATGCAAGTTGTATATTGAGTATATAAGAAATTATTCATGATGGTAAACAAAAGAGTGGTTTACAAAACAAAGGGAACAAATAATGGATTGATTATAAGAAAGCTAAATTAAACTACAGATAGATGCTCGGTTAATAGGAATTTAGTGAGTAAACTTAAGCTAATCGAAGACGAAACCTAAATACTCCACAGTAACGGTGCAAAACTTTGATGTGAGTATCATAAGGCCTTTACAAACAACTTTACATCCCATAGGCAGTGTACTAATCGATGTAACGTAGTATGGGAAAGGACTCGGGGTTTTTTATCATTCTCACGGGAGTCGTGTGGGAGGTTCGTAGCGAGTGTACTAAGGTCTAGAGGTTGAAAAAAGCTAAACTAATATTTTCTATTTTTTAGAAAGCAAGTAAAATCAATGGTTTGAAGAGGGTTTTTTTTCTAATTCACCGATTAACTAATTACTAATTATCTAACTATGGTGAAGGAAACTCTTATGGTTAAATAGATGTGTTCAGCTAATCATGCACAAATCCTTACTTGATCCTCCTATTTTTATTTCCTGTCACACCTTGTGATTTAAATGTGTAGGTATTTTTCGGATATATTTCCTAAATTACACGAAAAAGCAATATGTGTGCGAACAAATTGATACAACACCCAACAAGGTAGTATGATGACTATTCATAAGCTACCAAGCCTTAACACATACATAAAAACACCTAAATGGATATCATCCCTATTAGAGGCCAACGGTACGGAGACGTAACCGAGAGAATCCTTTCAGCACAATTACGTTTCACAAGATATATCAACAACCAATACAAAAAAACTGGTTTTCTCGACCTTGACGTGCACACAAATCAACAAGAATTAATAAATAAATAAAATTCTAAACATAAGTTTCATGCAATTATAAGCAAACACGTATAGATCTAGCCAGACCTGTTAAAAGAAGATAAGGAAGACATAATCAAACAACACATTGACAATATTGAATATTTAAAGGAATTAAACCTTTGTTTTCAATTGAACATGAGTTACAATTGTGAAATAAGGGTATGGAAAACCTAAGAACACATGCTCCTAAAGTTTCTAACATGAATTGGTAAAAGAATGAGGTTTGTATATATAGGAAAAATGTCACGACGGTGTTGGGTTATAGCCTAGACATTGTTTGTCGTCACTATCGCATTAAGGTGTCTCCACCGCTTCAACTCTAACAACGTCACACACTTCTTTGATGATTTCTTGCTTGCATCTTAGACGGCGTTTTGTTGAAGACGACGTATCTAGCATTTGTAACTTTTAGTTTTGTGCTTCTTAATTGAATTGGGTATGCTTGTCTCTAGCATTTGATGTTTTCTTGCCTGTATAATAATAATCAAAGGTTACGTACATATTTTTATTTATCACAAAACCAAAAATTATATTTTAATTTTTAATTTTGTATCCTTTTATTGTGAAAAATACTTTTAGATTCTTATATAAAAAACTGATTTTTTTTAAATTTGGTTTTTCATCAGTATGCTCTTTAGTTTATGATTTAGATTATTTTTAAAATGTCTTTATATATGAGATCTTAACCATGAAGATGAAACTAAAACACAAAAAGAATCATAATGAGACTCAGCATGCCCGTATAAGTTATGTCTCTTCCTTTTTAATACTTTTTAATACATCTACAAAAACTACATAGTAGGATCCTACTTATGACCATTGAACAATCATGCTTACCAATCTTACAAGTTACAATCCATATTTGACGATAAAAATTATGTAAACAATTCTGCACAATCTATTGACATACAATTTACCTTCATCAGTAAATTTGTTTAAAACGTCGAGCGTAAGACTAAGATTGTCGGGTTTTCTACCATTGACCAAAGGGTTGTGTCCGAATAGTATTACATGTTTTATAAGGTACTTTTCAACCAAATTGTAGCATGTTCAAGTCCCGACACTACAAAGAAAGTGGAGCGGGCGACTAAACATCCCTTAGGGACATATGTCGTCGGGAAAAATCCACTAAACAAGAATATCCCGTTCGACGTGGTACATATTGTGTAAGAATTTTCTGGTTAACGGTAGAAAACCCATTGACCATGGAATTTAGTATACTTGTCTTGGCTTCTGATGTATTGCTTCTAAATCGTCCAAATAAGCTCCAAATCATCAAGTTCTTCCAAAATGTTAAATCCACAAAAAGAAATGATTTAGAGCGTTTTAAAGTACACTTAGGAAATTTGGGGTTAAATGAAGTCAAAAAATATGTATAAAATGACTCCTCGTCAGGTTTTGTTTCAATTTTGATAGCAAACAGATACATTATCATAAATCTATTGGTAAGTTTCTGTTGCTTATGAAGGAAGAAGGAGACAACCGAAGTCGTGAGATATCAACGGATCCAACTTACTACCATGAGGACAAGGCGGATTTTGAAGGAGAGAGGAAAGTTACGACTAAGGATAAAGGGAGAGGGCGAACCAAGAGGGTCACAGTTACCCTGGGTTGGCACAAGGACTACCACATGGGCTAGGCTTGTAATCTACTTACTGATTTCATGTTTCATTTACAAACTTTGTTATTTAGAGATGTGTATTTGGTCATGATAGGAAATTATTTATGTATATTTACTAAGTGTACGATGAGTTTAGGTACTTCCAGCAAGATGTGTACCGTGGTTTCAGCCCAAAGTTTTTCTCTTGCTTCCTGTTTCACATCTTTCCACGATAGAATCTTCAATCCTATCTGCTCCCGAAGCATGTCTCCTAAAAAACTGATAAACAATGATCTGTTTGGCCCTGATATTCTATTTAGTGCATCAAAGTTTACATTTATCTTCATGACACCTGCTTTTCCATATTTTAACCGTAACTTAGATAACCTAGTTATACCCCTCCTATTAACAACCTTCTGTTTACGGATGTATTCATCCTCATCTTATTGATCACCATAATACTTTGATTCATAATCTCCTTGATTATGGTGATTTACATCATGATCTTAACCAAAGAATCATAATTAAAATCATCATCATTAACCATATAATCTTGATCATCGTTTACATTGTTCATGATTATTGACCATAAATTGATGTGTACAAGAACAATAAGTGGAAATGGTATGAAACTAATGAAAAAGTAATTGAGTTTTGTATATTTTGTGATTTTGGAGAAAAATCAGGGTTTGAGATGGAGATGTAGTTCGAAAATTATGGAAACTTCATATGCATTAACTTAGCATGGTAATTCAAAAATTTTGTGAAAATTTTGGCTCCAAATACAAAAATTAAACAACCAAATATTTTGAACTCCAATTTGCCTCCAAATTAAACATTCAAACTAGGTAAACTTTCCCTTTGAGTTTCATGGTAAAAATAAAGTTTGAACAAATTATATACTATTTTACACATTTTAACAATCAACTAAAAACCTTTGATAGATAACTGATAATTACTTGAGTACAGATATTGAAATGTAAATTGACTTAAAATACTTATATTAACTAGTTAACAACCCCATATTCTTGATTACAGATAACTGATAATTGTTTCATAATGCTAGTAATGCATACAAATCTATTAAATTGTTGCAACCTGTAGGTTGATAATATAACAGGTGCTTAGCAATAGAAGACCAACAAAACACAAAACATTGTTCATATTAAACAGGGAGAACTAACATCATCCAACCATCCTTTTTCCTTTGTTGTTTCTCCCCTCTTCAGCATTCCTTGACCGAACCTTCTTCTCAGCAATTTCTTTCCAAGTTTTTTTATTGGCTAGGCCAACAACGACATTTGTTCTTGGAGCTTTAGCTTGAGAAGATTGAGCTTTGTGAGTGTGCTTTGATCTGGGAGTGTGCTTTCGTCTTGGAGCATCAGCTTGAGCAACTAATTCTTCATCGCTAGAGTCAAAGAAAGGGCTCATTCTAATCCAATCTGTGTTTTCCCATTCCCCCTGATATTTGACCACATCATGTGTTTAAAACAAGTAATCGATGGTATAAAGGTATACAGCTTTATGCATAAACACATAACAACTTAACTATACCTTATTTGAAATTTCTTATATCCTTTGAAGTAAGCATTCGGCTTTGACTTTGAACCTGACATAGCATTAAGTTGAATAAATTAAAAATTCACACTGTTGTACATTCAACCATAAACTTTAAGTTTAAACAACTTTACCTTTAGAATTGCTATTCTTCTTAAGTTCTAACTCATAATCCTCATCACTCGTGTCTTTCTCCTCATCACTTGTATCTTCCTCCTCATCACTAGAATCTACCTTGGCATCATTAGTGTCTTCCTCCTCATCAGATGAATCTGATTCATCCTCTGCGGTAGGTTTGGATACAATAGGAGTTTCTAAATAGGAAGAACGAATAGAGGGAGGATGAACTTTTTTGGAAGAAGTTGTGGCATTAGGTACACCTAAAATTTGAGTTAGAAGTAAAGGAGGACGAACAGAAGGAGGAAGAACTCGAGCGAACGAACTTGTGGCATTAGGTGTCTGAAACAAGGAAGGGTGAATAGATGAAGAACTTGTGACATTATGTATGCCTACAATAGGAGTTTGAAACAGTGGAGTACGAAAACAGGGAGTACTTGGAGAACTTCTTGGCAAACTACGAATTGGACTTGTATTGCTAGGGGTGGGCGAAATTTAGTACTTTCAGAAGTAGACGATGAAGTGTTTGATTCAATATGAATTACTTCTACAAACATGTACATATTAAAGTTAGTTATATGACGATGAAGGGAGTATTTGGCAGTATGTGTAGCATGGTTGTGGATGCCCTAATAACATTTGGATTTTGTTATGCATATGTTTGTATAGGGGACCTTATCCAACTGATTTCAAAAAACCTAAAACAATATCTTACCAAAATAACCTGAAACTATAACATACCATGGGACCATATCCAGACACATTAACAAAATCCATAACCTAGATTGAAACATAGACCATATAAACACATTAAGAAGGGTTAATCCTATAAACTGAATCACGTTAATTAAATATGACATATGACCAAATACATGCATTAAAAATTAGTGTAAACCCTAATATCATAACAAACTTACACTATTCGTATGAACCATAATATTTAAATTAAACAATACTGATTGTTGCATTACCTCTTTCCTCATGCTTCATGTTGTTAATGATTGTGTATGAGGTTTTATTTTTTTGATCGTTTATTGGATGGTTAATTTAGGGTTCGTTCTTCGTGTGTGCAGTGTGTGATTGTTAAAATGGTGGTGGTTACAAGATGGTTACCGGATATTTATGTGAGTTTAATGAAAATGTAAATATTAAATTTACTTAATAATAAAATTATAATTAACGTTTAATTTTTAAAAGTTAATAATAATAAATAAATAATAAGAAAATAAAAAAGCATATACGTTGTATTTTATTAAAAACATTTTTGTCAAAATTAACTAACTTTAAAAAGTTTATAATTTTAAAAATAAAATTAAAATATTACTTTAGTTTTAAACATAAAATTATAGTTAAATAACTTAAATATTTTAGGTTATAATAATGCTTGACAACTGCGAGATAAATATCTTTTGGTTTTTAAGCAGTATGTAGGATTTAGTTGAGCTTTATATCAATCACCTTGAATAATCATCTCAAGCAATTTAATATGAATAAGGTCGATTTTGAATGGTCGGTTTAATAAGGTTAGTGTGACGACATTCTACTTTGGTATTTGTCACACCCCACCATGGCCGAATATGGGGCGTGACGTATGGATATCATCACAGCGAGTCTATAGAGATAACTAAATGAAATAAGAAATGTCATAAAATAGTGACACAAATGTCATGACAATATCTCAATAATGTAGGAGTCTATGTAAGTAGGTAACAGTCCTACCTCTTACCCAAGACAAACAAATAACACCAACAAAACAACATATAGGTTCATAGCATCACTTATTGAAATAAACAGAAAAATAAACTAAGAAGGAACGGGGATCTCCTTCTAAATGCATTCCTACGCGACTCCAATCCTAGCCACATATGTTCTCACGCTTAACCACCTTATCACCTGAAAGAGACACTAAAACACGTCAACATAAAGTTGGTGAGAGTCATAGGTTTAGACTCCAACGCCAAAACAAACCATAAGTTGTGAACAATAACCAAATTTACAAACATATGAACAATGTGATACAAACATGCATTAACAACTATTATTCAAGGTTAAACAAACCAAACCAAATCCAAGGCTCCCAGCCTTACCAAAGACCATGGTCCTATAGGCGCTCATACACCTATGTACCAATCCCAAGTCCCCGCCTTGTCATTATCCATTGATCTCAATGATGCTCACACATCTATGTACCTCCCCAAGGCCCCGCCTTGTCAACATCCCCTTGGTACCAAGTCAAAACATAAAACAATCATGAATCAATTAGCAGTTAATCATATAAGTATGCACAAGTCCATCAACAACCACAAAACATTCACAACATAATTTATAAACCAAGACAGTGTCTCTTCCATCCCATCTGGAAGTCAAAATCATTAGTAAACATGGGACTATAAAACTCACCTGATTGACTTCTCCAAAAATCCGCGCACTAGCAAAAAGCTAACAAACAAAAGCACACAATCAAAACATGAACCAAACACTAAGATGGCTCATCAACCTATGATTAATATCTAACCTTCTCCCATAAATATACCTCATTAATATGCTCTAACATCTCATTACACCCCTCTATAAAGCCCTTAACTTAGTTTACTCCATAACTCATCTCGTTAACATTTTACCTAAAACAGTCCAAGTTTTTACGTCTCCAAACTATAAACCAAACGCCCACCTAAACTTACTCATGATCTCTGTAAAGGAAATACTTATTCCTTTACATGTGTTATATAACTCCTCCCTTTTGCCCCAACCTTAAAGCTACTGTTAAGGCCCCGATATATGTATATATACTTTCGCCTATCCAGATTTTACCGATTTTGAACGTATGAAAAGTTTGTTATGGCCAGAGGGTCTTCTACTATCTCAATTGATAAGCCCTATTCCAGATATCTTATATAATATATAAACTAACTCTAACGTTCGTTTGAAGGTCCAATTGTACTCCTAAGTGCCCTAACCATCTTATAACATTAACTGAAAACCCGCTAACCCATAAATTGTTTTGACCTCCGACTGTTGTAACCTGTTTTTGACCCACTTCCCCACCTCCAATTTAGTTCTCGTTTCTTGATTCAGAAAGCCAACTCAATTACCTTTCCAGGGGTACCTGGATCGCATCATGAATGTTCCTAGAACTCTAGATATGATAAGAACAATGATCCAAAAATTCTGCCCAGTTTTTAAAAACGGGTTTAACATAATTAACCAAATTAGTTACCCTCATCATGTCTAATCATAAGCCCTAATTATTCTAATCATTGTTAATCATAAAAACTCAGGTTTTTAATTTATAATAAACCCTAAATCCATCATACATTGATTATAAAAACATCAAAAACAATTAAATTGAAAAGGGATTTGAAGGTTTTACCTTAAGATTAATGGAAACCAAGATTTTTATGAAAATCCTAAACTCCATTGATGAACCATCGTGTTTTTTTGTTTTCTCCAGGGATTATGATGTGTTTTGGTTTAATTAAAATATTATATGGTTAAACAAAAGAATCCTAACCCAATTATAAAATCCTTGTTTCCTTTTTTTTCCTTTTTCTTCTCCTTTTCTTGCGTCCAAAACCGACCATCACCCCCTTAATTTTCGTTTTTTGTTAATTTTATTATTAATTAATATCTTATTAATATTACCTTAATTTTCCTTAATTTATTTCAGCTCCTAAAGCCTCCAAAACCTCAAAACCGTAAAACTAGTCAGTTTTTACGCGAATACCGTAAAAGACGTCAAATATACAGTTTTAAAAAAATCTTAAATTTTGAAATAAACTTTATAACTAAGTCCTAAATGACTTAAAACCATCCCGAAAAATACTCACATGGCTAAACACCTTACCCGAGATCTCTAAATGCTAAACCCTAAACCGTAAAAAATACGATTTTCTATAATACATATACGTATACGTAAAACCACTAAATAACACCATCTCATTACATAGTCACAACATTGTGAGCTCATGAACATGAGATAACCGTTCCTCGATTTACTTATGAGTACTTTACACCCATATATGATATCCACACCAACCTCGTTCACTTAAAATAAACATGTAAACACGCTAATCATATAGTCACACATACATTAACCTAAAAATAGGACCAAGTGACGAACCTCAAAACCACGGTTGTCACATCACTCCCTCCTAATAGAAATCTCGTCCCGAGATTTACTCCTTAGGATCGTCATTATCAAACAGCTGAGGATACTTATTCCTCATAAACTCTTCCCGTTCCTACGTGAACTCCGGTCTACGTTTTGGATTCCACCTAACCTTAACTAACGGTATATTACCCTTTCCAACGTCTTAGCTTCACGACCCAAAATCTCTACCGGCTCTTTGATGAAACGAAGACTCGTATCGATACTAATATCATCTAACGGTACATGCAAGTCAGTTCTTGCTAAGCCTTTCCTCAAGTTTGATACATGAAATACGTCATGCACACTACTCAATTCCTCCGGTAATCTCAACCTATACGCCACTACCCCAATCCTTTCAAGGATTTCAAATGGACCCACAAATCTAGGTGCTAACTTCCTTTTTCTTCCCAAACCGCATCACCCCTTTCCATGGTAAAACCTTTAGCATAACTTTATCTCAAATATCAACGGATTACGCCTCTTGTCCGCATAGCTCTCTTGTCGGTTCTTTGCTATTTTCAACCTCTACTTAAGCACTGCTACCACCTCCATAGTTTTCCGATCCACCTCCGGTCCAATACGTTGGCCGTCTCTAACTTCATCCCACTGTAACGGTGATCCACCTCATCTCCTATGAATTAACTCCAATAGTTTCTACTACAATTCCTATCACCAGACCTAACGGCTTCTATCCTCTACGGATTTTCCATCATTCAAAAGTTCTCCCAACCTTTATCATATCCAATGGTATATGCAGGATTGCATAACCAAAAGCTTCCCATAACATTCACATAAAACATGTCATAACCACCACCTCATCCTTGCTTTCCCATGCTAGGAACCAAGTAACTAGCCATCCTTCATACTAACAGGTGCTACACATTTCATCTAGGTGAACGTTCCATTGTTCATGACTACTAACTTCTTGCTATAACGCTTTTCCCTTCAATATCACCCTACTATCTTCAGAACCTCTTTCTGCCTCGAATCATTCTTCTTCCATACTACTTTTCGCTTCTCTCCACAATCTTAATTTCCATACCATCTTATATCCCGTCTTCAGCCTATAATTTAGGTGTTTCCTCCTTCATTCCTTACATTCTAATCAATGGGGAATATGTCCCTCTCACCGGTGAATCTCTCGTTGTAGGAGAATTCTTCCTAATATAATGCGTTCTCCAACTATTTCAAAATCCCACGCCAATGCTCTAGGCGTCTTTCTCAATTACCCCTATAGTATGCTCATACCAAACACTAGTCTATCAACGGTATATTACGCTTTCTTCCCATCGTTTCTTCCCTTGCCATAATCCTTCATAAGGCATTCCATGCCTATTAGGTTAACTTTTACACAAAACCCTCTATTCTATCACATCCGTATACAATCCTTCCAACTTCTCAACTACGTGACTTCTCATTCCTCTTGAAATATGAGATGAATTATTTAATCTTTCGACTATCACCCAACTCTCATCGTACTTATTCCTCCATCCCATTATGTATCCCTTTCACCAACTTCGTCCTTACATCGCCCTTTCTAAGCTACTCCTATCTATGTAGAAAGTATAGTCTACGTCCCTTTTCTCCATATGATTGTCCAAGCCACACAACATACATGTTGACGCGTTCTCTGCTTTAGACAACTCAACTCGTGCAACCTACATCCTTCATCTAAACCACCCTAATACGTCATCCATATAGTTCAAGTTCATCTCAGCTTTACTTCCTTCTTCTTATTCCATGTCTCATCAACCATGCTTGCCTTTCCCAGATGGTACTTGGCCTTGCAATTTTCTTTCGTCACTTAACTCCACCCATCACCTTTTCCAAATGTTCCATAAAGATGATTAAATATGTCTTGGAGACGTTCATGATCTGTATATATCATTCTCTACGTCTCGTACCCCAAATGCCTCTAGCATTCTAGGCAGATATAACAATCCAGCTCCACTAGCTAAGTCTATCTAGTTCTTCCAAATCTTCAGTTCCCACAACGTATAATCAACCGTCTTTCTTTGTCGTTCTCGTATACATCCAAATCCTTGCTCCACGTATCGTCATGCTTCGCGAATTCATCCAGTCCTTCTGATAATTCCAAGATCTTCTCATTATCCAATCCACCTCTTTAGCCTCCAAAACGCTTCCTCGCCCTTCTTCACTTTGCCCCTTGCTGGTTCCACGATATGCCATCATCTCTGACTACTCGTCCTGGACAACTTAATCCTAAAACTCACACTGAAAAATCTCACGTATAATTCCCTTTCCTAACAACTCCAAACCCAACTCATAATTCGCCTCACTCTCCTTCTTAGATTTGAGTAAATCAAGATGTCGTCGATGCTCCCGATGACAACTCGTTTATACACGTTCATGCACACTCGGTTCATTGACTCCATGAAAACCGCTAGTGCTTTGGCGAAGCCAAATGCATAACCGTAAACCCAAAGCGTTCATACAACATCCTTAGTAGTTTCAACTACGTCCTCCTTGCACCCTCTCTTAGCGGCAATACGAATAAATTCCTACCTCGTTGTACTTGCAAAATTCTACACGCATTTTTAAACACCAATACTTCCTCTCATCAGACCACTCAACCGCTTTCCATATCCAATCTACTACTAAGCAACTCAACTTTTATCTGGCATTACTTGCAATTTCTAACAACTCTTGTTTTTAAATCATTTCATCAATAATTTGCCTTGGAAGGGCACCAACTACAACTCCTCTCACTCCTCCTACTTGCTCTATTTATGGTTCTACCTCACAGTAATAGGCAAACCTACCAAATCTCAGGAAATTTTCGGAAAACTTACATGCCTTACGAAGAATCATAAATACCTTTGAGGTATTATATCCCCTTCCAACACTCTCTATGACACGTTACTTGTGCCAATATCCATACATTACACATATATCTATTCATCTCCCTTGGCACTCCTAAGAGACCTCATGACCACATTAGTTCGTCTACGAACTTCTTTCCTCCCCACTAAGGGCATTCCGACCGTTCTTTCATGGCCACCTACTTAATCGTGTAGTCGCGACCAAGTCTTTCATATGTCTACCTCAACGCTCCCAAATCAATACGAACCCAAACTACATCCTGAATCCACTAGATACGATCAATGAATCAAACCCACGGATAACTAACGACATTTCACGTGCACGAGTTAAAACCGACCAAAACCACGAAAACTCAAAAGGAAAACTCAAACATGTACCAATTCAAATGACTCGTGACAACGAAAAATGATCTAAGAAATACTTAATGGCAACCAAAACATCTTGCGCCCCGCGACATATTATTTAAACCGTGCACAAGATCGACTTTTCCAAAAGAATATTTTATTTTTTTTTCTACCTCCCCACATCTATGTGACTCAAACAATCTACAAACAACCCTCTTGACGAACTCAAAACTCAACTCAAAGACTAGGTATCTCGTGCATCCCAAATCATAAAAAAATTACCATTCAAAACTCAACCTTGAACCCGACACTTGTACAACAATTTAGACCAGTCTACTGACCTCCCATGACTACACATTCTGAATATTTGAAAAGTACGTTCCGAGTACATAATTTTAGGCTTTTGAATCACCCAAAAAGCTTTAAAAACTAACAAGTTACGACCAACATAATTTTATACTAGTTGTTTTAAAAACTAAAGAATAAACTTAGTGATTAATGCAATCCTTTTAAATGAAAGAAATAATTGTACGTGAAATTTTCATGAACTCAATTTAACCTTGTATAAATAATTATAAATGACGTAATCAGTTAAACTCAGTTATATAAACTATGTAAGTAGAAAGAATCTTATTTCGCTTTATTTTAAAAAAAGTCTTTTAGAATTTTGAGATAAATGGTTGTTGATCAAGAATTCTTATGTTACATCTTGTTTCAAACACGATTCCAACACCTTACCATTATGTTACCGTATACAACCAACTTTCCAACCCTATAATTAACCAGACTTATTTGCAAGAAAATTTAGTAGTTCTCATTAATTAAAATGCATACCCGAATGAAGACACGCATCAAAAGACTCAAAACGTCGTTGGAACTCCATCAAACTCTAGCACCATAAAACACGAGCAAACACAAGGTACGTTTAAGTTATAATAACTACTGAACGACCATATATCATAACTTAACACACACTAGTATATATACATCCGCATATATATACCTATTAAATCACCCAAAACATACTCGTTACCATACATATTAGATCAATCAATCGCGTCATACACTCGTTTTTTTTCATATGAGTAATCACCATCTTACCACAAGGCATAAAACCCATCACTAAAAACCAGTCCATATCGTGTGACCCCATAATCGCACAACATGAGTATAACCCAAAACATATAACACACTCAAAAATAGACATATCGTAGGCATCCGTTACATAAACCCATATATTATACCTATACTCAAAATACACATCTCATCATATACAAGCATGTACTAACCCTCTTTCATGAAATCATACTTAGGAACCCATTGAAGTTGTGGTACTTGTATAACTATGTTGGCCATCATACTTATACAATTACCCTTTCCCCAATGCACTCCCTCCTATGATGACACTTATAAGAATCAATACAACATATAGCACATAAATCCATCTACTCACATAAGCTCATAACCACATAACCAATAAGGTCTAAAACTCCATCCATTAAAATAACATAGTCAAACTCTTGAAATACATATATCCATGGTCTAGCTAAAACAACATAGACTAAATCCAAAACGAAAACATAATCAGTTATAAGTCATGTCGCCCATAAGAGTGGTAACAACTTAACATCCTTCCTATCCACCTACTCCTAGTAACTCGAACCACCACATGATTCTTAAGGAACATGACTTAAACATCAAAAGAAAATACTTTACCTCAGGTACATACAATAACCCAACAAAAGATAGAAACTACCATGTACTAAAATATGTACTATAATGTACAATTTAAGCAAAAATACAACAATGACTAGCGTGGATGATTATGGTTCAACCTTCACTAGTCACAACCCGAAAAGAAAATAACAGGTGGCTAAGTATGAACTACTATGGTTCAACCCACACTAGCCAAAACTTAATACACATCGCAAGTAAAAACCAATAACATCCAGAAAACTTTAATTAATATAAAATGCACACATACTCCTATGACGCCTATATGCAGGGACCCTTAAGCTATAGACTAGGCTACTAGACTAGGCAACCTAATTCTCTATAACCTGTCTCCGATACCATTCTGTCACACCCCACCATGGCGGAATATGGGGCGCGTGATAGTTGTAAAATTACCCCTTTAGGAAAAGGATGGCAATTAGGCCAAGTAAGCACGACGATTTAGGAAAACCGTGTGTAAATGAGCCTAAAATGAGTTCGTTCTCAAGGAGGCTAGTGTGTTATGTGTATAATGAATTGGATTATCTTTGTGATTATATTTTTGAGAAAGAAAAATAGAAATTGGATTAAAAGAGAATGACGGTTACAAAGACGGATTAAACTAAGTTGAAAAAGGTATACACATAAAGTCGTAAAAAGCACTACAATTAAAATTTTACCCTAAAAATTTCTAAAAATTACCAAAAATCCACAATAATATTCTAAGAGTTTACAAAAAATCCAAACTTGCCAAAACCTTTTAATTAATTAAATAATGACTTTTTAATGCTAATTAAAGCCCTAAAAATCAAAATTAATTATTAAAAAGCCCTAAACAAGATTTTAAAGTTTGTAAACCTCAAAAAAACTCTAATTAAGCTAAAAACTATTTTTCAAAATTTTAAAACCAATAAAAACTATTTTTAAACAATTAAAAACTACTAAAACTAATTAAAACATAAATTAATTCTAGAAAATAATTAAAAGACTCTAAAAATATTTGGAAAGTTGCAAAAATCCTAATTAAGTGTTTAGAACCTAGGAAAAATGTAAAAACTTAGAAAATCAGACTTTTAAATTTTAATAATAAAATAATATTAAAATAATATTAAAAATCCAAATATCATAAAAAATTCTAAAAACTTGCAAACTAGCTTAATTTAACCTAAATAACTCAGAAATGAAAGTGAAATTACCTAAATACCCCTATTGGGCCTAGAAAATGGGCTAAACCCAAAACAGTAGCTTATTGGGCCAAATTTGGGCCCAATAACAAAAATTGTTCAAAATAAGCCCAAAAAGCGTAGGTTGACTCAAAATTTGATTTTAAACAACTTTTTCCAAAGGCCCAAAAGCTGAAAATGTGAAATAAGCTAGCTTATAACAAGCAGCTTATTCTTAATGGGCTTTTTGGCCCATTAAGCCATAAGCCAATGCCATAAGCTAAAATCTGACACACAAGCTTCTTTTGACCTAACAAAGACTTCTGCAAAAAGAAATTTTAAATAAGCCCAAGGAATAAGCCTGAAAATGCAATAAGCAATCTACACAAAACGACAAAATAGTCGTTTTTGAGTTCTAGGCCACCCCAAGTGCTGATTCAAGTTCCAAAAGCTTTTAAATGACTTAATTAAGCAAAATCAACAAAGAGTTTTCAAATAAGCTGACTCAATAAGCTGGAAAATCAATTAAGCACTTATGTAAAAAGTCAAAGTAGTTGGTTTTCTAGTAAAAAGTCAAAGTCAAAGTCCAATAAGCTCCAGTCTACTTAAATGGGTCAAATAATGAAGACCTATCACAAAAATAAGTTGTTGCAAGTCTGGATAAGCTAGAATAGCTTATTGATAAGATGATGACAAAATTGCACTAGCAGGGGCTAGTTTTGAGTGTTGAGCAGTGGAAACTTTTTCCACTGCTTGAATTTTTTGATTTTTGTCTTTAGTGACTTTTTTGGGGATTCAGATTACACAAAGGCACCCAAATGATCTTTGGATCAAAAGGAGTCAATCACAATCAAAATAACACAATCACTAACACGCAATTGATACAGTTTAATCAATTAATCACCAGACATTGCACAAACATGAACAATAAGCAGTTGAGCACAAATAAGCAGTTTTAGAAATAATCAGCCAGCCAAATTCAACCAAATGCATACACAAGCTATTATAAACTCCAATAAGCAAGTCTAAACAGGTTTCATGCAATGGTTCAAATAATTAAGCAAGATTCAAGCACATGAAAGTTACTGATGAACACTAACACATGCAGTTTTCTACTTTGTTGATGTATTTGACACTTAAGCCAGATTCAACACCTCAAATCTTTCAAACAGGTTATATTAACTTTGTTCAAACCACTTTTATCCCTAAGCATGCATACACACTAAGTGTTCCCAAAATCCTAGGTCAAAACAGGCAATATCAAAGTCAATATAGCAGATTGTTTGATTCAAGTATTCAAACCCAAAAACTTGCAGCAAAACACTCTCAACAAGGTATTTATTAGATACAAAGCATAAACACCAACTTCCCTTAACACAATAACAAGCTACAAGCACAAACAGTTAGACCCAAACACCCCTTTATCTTTTCCAAATCAAATTTTTCAAAGTAAAAGTGAGATTCAAGACCACCCACGCATCAATTAACACTAAAACGGGTAAGATTAACAGATTCAAGCAAGAACAAGCCACAAAACTTACAAGATAACAAGTTTCATACAAATATCACCAAAAATCATGAATTTAAGCAGATTTTGAGATTGAGTATGCAAACCTCATGGATATACATCCACACCCACGAATTTTGAGCTTATGTGCTAGCAAGAACAAGCACAAGCTTCCACAATAAGCCTGCTAAGATTGAACAAGGTTAAGGCACAAGTGTATAAAAATCAGAAACTTTAAAATCTTGATTGATGCAACCTTGTTACCCTACACTTGATTATCCCCAAGTTATAAGCCTCACAACACCTTAACTAACTCAGTTACGATGCTATGATCAGCCCTATAACCCAAGAATTCCAAGATTGGAACAAGAACTTAGCAAAATATCAAGAATGAGGAAAATTGCAAACTTTTGCAACCTCCAAGTGAAAACAGGTTTTAACTTCTAAAACTAACAAGCATATAACAATAGAAAGCAGTAACAAAGATTGGCCAATGACTTCTCTTCAATGTTTCAAACACAATTTCATTAAACTTGAAATGGGATTTACAGAAACTTGAACAAGGAAAAATCAAAAGCAAACTGAAATGTTATGGCCTAAATGGCTCTATATAGAGTCTTACAAGTTCTACAAAGCTAAAAAACATGTAAACCCTAACTACTGAAGTCCCAGTTTTGCCCTTGAGAATTTTTGGCATCTTCTTGAATCATGTGACTTGTTTTGGCTGTTTGTTGAAGCTGGCATGTGTGAGTGTATCCAAGGGCTCCCATTAAGCTTAAAAAGTAAGCTTCAATCTCAAACGTTGGATTGCTGGTGGTTTTTTGGCAGTATCTCCCTTTTGTGTAGCAGGGGAATCTCATGTGGGGCTTCTCAAAGGTGTAGCATGTGTTTTGGGTGTTGGGTTATGATTAAGGGATGCTTAATCATGGTTCTGGATAATCTTAGGGCCTAATTACAACACAATTAAGAATACCTAATTGTGTTCTTGAGGTGAATAGTGTCTGGTTTAATCCGTTTTTGGTTTGGATTATATTTAAATACTTGTTAATGGCGCCAAGATTTATTAAATAGAAACCGGGTTAAGTGGGGTGTGACATGGAGGAATGGTGCAATGTGATTGGTGGAGAGTGTGAGTGGGACAGGTGTCACCCACTCACTGGTCTATGTAACTATCTTGTCTTGCCAGAATTAACCCCCCATCTTCTATTCTCTTTTCATTTGCAATTAAAACACATGAAACTGGATTTCCTTTGTTAGCTAAGTTTTCTTTTTCACACTTTTGCCCCAAATACTTTTCCAAAGTATTTTCAGGGGTATTTCTTGCCATTTTTGAATTCTTCAAGGGCTGAATTGGCATTTTGATGATGCATAATGGTCTTGACTTGTATAATGATCATTTTGGAGGACTGAAATTGCCAAGTCGTGTTTGATGAGGGACCATTTTTGCCAATTGTTGAAAGTTGAGGGTCCTTTTTGTAATTTTGGGATTTTCAAAGGACCAAACTTGTAATTTCTTGTACTTTGAAGAACTTCATGATATTTTTAACTTTGTTGATGATATTGGTTGACAATTTAGCTTTGTTGAGGGGCTAAACTTGCCAATTCTTAAAGGTAGAGGGTCCTTTTTGTAATTTTGACAAACTTTAGGGACCAAACTTGTAATTATGAGGATACAAGGGTATAAAATGTCAATTCTTCAATATTGGAGGACCCTTCTTCATGATTCTTCAAATCTTCAAGGGTTGATCTTGGGAAAGTCTTCATTAGGGCTTGGTTCATTGTGCGGCTTCGTTTCCCGTGTTCGTTTTTGCATGATTCTTGTGATCTTTTGTCATTTTCTCAATATCCGTACCTAAAATACACAAGTAACAAACACAAGCATATATATGGGTATTTTGATGATATTTAATGCATTTTAAGCCCTATTTGGAAGATGAGACTATGTATAAAAGCAGTCTCATCACTCCCCCATACTAAACCATTGCCGTGCCCTCACGCAATGCTAGAATAAAGTATCATAGCACCTCTAAAAGTCATTTTTATTCACTTTATTGAATGATAAACTAGCTATACTACTACTATTACTACTACTTGCGTTTTAGACATAATGTATGATTTTCATCGCAAAATGGGACGTTTAGGTTCATAGAATAAGAACACGTCAATGCTTCGTTAGAAATAATTTCATCGTCCTCGATTTTCACCCCAATTCCATGCTAAGCGTGCAACGAGATCATTGTCATTATAAGTTAGTAATGCTAACACTACTCATATGCCCTAATCACGTACTTATCCTCCCATTATTCCTAAGTTGTATCTCTTATATTTTATTTTGTCTTGAATGTTTCACGAGGATACATTGTTTGACTTATGCGATAATAGAGATTTAGGTCTAAAAATAGAGTCCTAACGGTGTAACTAAGACCATCAAATCAATAACCCCTCCCAATAGACAACGATGTCAAAAAATTAAGTTGACAAGAAGAATCGATAAACATGGTTTTATAATGGTTTTGAACATGAGACTTATTACCAAGACTTTTATACGCCCCCTAACGAAAGGGCTTTATTATCTTTGGTTTACCTCCATCTTTTATTCAACTTCGCCATGAAGCTTTTATTATGACTTCGGTCTTGCCTTGCCTTTTATTATCCACCTCATCGGTAGTTTTATTAGCCAAAGACGTATATCCTCACGCTAAGGTGAATTGTGGATCTTTAAAGCTTCGAAGATTAAGGCTTGATTCACTTTCAATTTTGCATAGATTTTTCGGCCTTGTGGGGCTTCAAATTGTTTGCTTGATTTAGGTGAGCACTTGAAATCTAATTATTGGGTGAAGCTTTTGATTATTGGGGTGCCAATACTTCAAAACCGTGACGCTGGCGATACCTTAATGTCTTCCCAATTTAATTCCACGGAAGCTACTAGAAAAGACTAGAAACCCAACAATCCTAACTAAACCGCTAAGTCAATATTTATTAAGCAAAAAATATTTACATGCGAAGGGAGAATAAGCAAACAACGAGAACACATGAGTTTTTGAAAGAATACGAGTACTCTACGTTTAGCATAGTAACTTATAATTAACCCTATCATTTATCGTCCTCATTTAAGAGACTTAGCCTAATGTGAAGTTAAGGAATCAAAGCTAAGTGCTCAAAACGCACGATCGAGTCAAAAATTACTCTTATTCTCGCCATCGGAAAACCTACATTCGTGTCTTCAAACACATATAAATCATCTGAAAAATTTTAAAATTTGGCCATTTTTAGCCTTATTTTCCAACAAAAACGATAAACAAAAAGATAAATTTTGGAAAGCGTGAAGGTTTGGCAAGGCAAGTATCTATTCACCCCCCCATACTAAAGTTAAACATTGTCCTCAATGTTTCGAGTCTCAGGGTGCAAACACCCCCATACTAGAGACGTAGTCGAATGCCTAATCTAGCATGGAAAGGGTGTAACCAATAAATTAATAGCCGTTTATAAAGTGTGCTAAAAACCTAAGGTTAGAACATCAAAAGGATATATCATGGATATTGAGAAAGTCTTCAAAGCAAACGATCGAGTGCTCCCATAAAACGAACACGAGAGGCTCCAATCGTGAAGATCATGATCATCTAAAGTCCATAATTCACATACAACCACGGAACAAAGGTTGGAAGGGCACAAATCCCCACACGTTAACTACATTAGAAAGCGATAGTATATACATAGGATAAGCATGGGACTCCCCCACGAGGCTCCTCGTTTTTGATTACCGAGTCATGAGCTCGACTCGATCCCCTCAATACTAATTATCATTGGGGAAGGTGACTTGGTCGAGGTAGTTCAAGGATGGAACTTCCCCGCCAAAGTAGTGCTTCAACCTATGTCCATTCACCTTGAAGTTAGGACCATCATCTTGAGCTAGCTCGATGGTCCCACACGGAAACACTTGAGTCACGGTGAATGGACCGGACCAACGGGATTTAAACTTACCGGAAAAGATTTTTAATCTTGAATTAAAAAGCAAAACTTGATCCCCAATGTTAAAAACCCGGTTTTTAATTTTAGAATCATGCAACTTTTTAGTTTTTTCCTTATAAATCAATGATTTTTCATAAGCAATGTCCCTCAATTCATCTAATTCATTCAATTCCATTTTCCGGTGTTTTCCCGCGATCTCCATATCATCATTACAATGCTTTAGGGCCCAATAAGCCTTGTGTTCTAACTCGATAGGCAAATGACAATTCTTTCCATACACAAGCTTATAGGGAGTGCACCCAATGGGTGTCTTATGAGCGGTCCTAAAGGCCCATAAAGCATCGTCTAACTTATCCGACCACAATTGTCGGTTTTCCCGAACGGATCTCTCCAAAATCCTCTTCAACGCTTGGTTTGAAACCTCGACTTGCCCACTCGTTTGTGGGTGATAAGCCGTAGAAAGCCGATGTGTAACCCCATATTTCCTTAGGACCCTTTCGAATTGGTCGTTACAAAAATGGGTTCCACGATCGCTTATGATAGCACGAGGGGTTCCAAACCGAGAAAACAAGCTTTTTAAAAACTTGACTACCACACGAGCATCATTGGTGGGCAAGGCCTTGGCCTCCACCCACTTAGATAGGTAGTCAACCGCAACGAGAATGTACTTATTACCACGAGATGATGGGAACGGCCGCATAAAGTCTATACCCCAAACGTCAAAGATCTCACACACTTGGATGATATTTTGTGGCATTTCATCTTTTTGTGAGGCTTTTCCTTGTCGTTGGCATGAATCACAAGACTTCACAAGATCTTGTGCATCTCGGTAAATAGTAGGCCAAAAGAAGCCGACATCAAACACCTTCTTATCCGTGAGATTAGAACCGTGGTGACCACCCGTGGGTCCCTCATGGCAAGCTCTAAGGATGTTAGAAGCTTCGGTGCCAAATACACAACGTCGGATGATTTGATCCGCACAAGTTCGAAACAATTAAGGGTCGTTCCAAAAGTAGAACTTGACGTCACGAAAGAATTTTCGTTTTTCTTGAGTCGTCATACCCTTAATGATGAAGTTACCCGCATGGTAATTTGCAAAATCCGCAAACCATGGGGTGGAAGGATCAAGCTTAGAATTCACTACACCAAGTGTCTCGAGCGGAAATGTTTCGGTGATTTCCTTAGGCTCGTAAACACTTTGGTGAGGATCTTCCAAACGAGAAAGATGATCGGCCGCTAGATTCTCGGCTCCTTTTTTGTCAACGATGGTGTGATCAAATTCTTGAAGGAGGAGAATCCAACGAAGTAATCTAGGCTTAGCATCTTGCTTTGCTATGAGATACTTGATAGCCGAATGGTCCGTATACACTATGCATTTAGCTAAGACGAGGTAAGGTCGGAACTTCTCAAATGCATACACCACGGCAAGGAACTCCTTTTCCGTTGTAGTGTATTTTAGTTGAGCCTCGGTCATTGTCTTTCTAGCATAGTGAATAGGCAAGAAGTGCTTATCATGACGTTGCCCCAAAACGGCCCCAATAGCGTAATCACTAGCATCACACATGAGCTCAAAGGGGAGGTTCCAATTGGGAGCAACAAGAATGGGAGCTTCGGTAAGTTTCCTCTTAAGGATTTCAAAGGCTCGTACACAATCTTCGTCAAAGACAAAACGTGCCTCTTTTTCAAGAAGATGTTTAATAGGTCGAGAGATCTTTGAAAAATCCTTGATGAATCGACGATAAAAGCCCGCATGGCCTAGGAAACTCCTAACTCCCTTGACGGTTTTGGGATGAGGTAATTTGGCTATGACGTCTACCTTAGCTTGATCTACCTCAATCCCCGCTTTCGAGACCTTGTGCCCTAAGACGATTCCACTCTTAACCATAAAATGACATTTTTCCTAATTGAGCACAAGGTTAGTTTCCTTACAACGTTTTAACATTCTCTCAAGGTTCGACAAACACGAAGTGAAAGAATCACCAAACACGGAAAAGTCATCCATGAAGACTTCCATCGTCTTCTCGATCGTGTCATGAAAAATAGCCATCATGCACCTTTGAAAGGTTCCCGGTGCATTGCAAAGTCCGAATGGCATTCTACGATAGGCAAACGTTCCATATGGACACGTAAACATAGTTTTTTCTTGTTCACGAGGATCGATGGGAATTTGGAAGTAACCGGAAAAACCATCTAAAAAGCAATAGAAATCGTTTCCCGCAAGACGCTCTAACATTTGGTCCATGAAGGGCAAGGGAATATAGTCTTTTCTAGTGGCTTCATTCATGTTATGATAGTCAATGCACACTCTCCATCCGGTCACGAGTCTAGTGGGAATCAACTCGTTGGCATCATTTGGCACAACGGTCATCCCTCCCTTTTTAGGGACACAATGAATAGGACTCACCCAAGGGCTATCGGAAATTGGGTAAATCATTCCCGCGTCAAGGAGTTTAAGGACCTCCTTTTTGATGACGTCGTGAATTTTGGGGTTCACCCTCCTTTGACTTTGGATTGTGGGCTTGAAATCCTCCTCCATTAATATTTTGTGGGTACAAAACTTGGGATCGATTCCCTTAATGTCGGATAACTTCCACGCAATTGCCCTCTTGTGGTCCTTTAGAACATCGACAAGTGCGGTTTTTTCATCATTCGAAAGTTCCTTCGCAATAATAACCGGCAACTTGTCGTCCTCCTCCAAATAGACATATTCGAGATGAGGAGGTAAATCTTTCAACTCAAGGATAGGTGGTTCCTCAAGTGAAGATTTGGGCTCGATACTCATAACCTCCTCGGGTGGAGGTAATGGGAAATCGTTAAGAAAATCCTTGATAATCGAGAAGTCCTCATCGTTGTCGAGGTCTTCGTCACAAGTACGTGGAACATCGAATTCTTCCAACGTAAAACCACCACCTTCAAATGGAGTGAAGGTTGGTGTCGAATTATCAAGAATTGGATCCAACATAGTGGGATTGCCACTAGTTTCTTCATCACCAAAACCTAGAACTTCTAGTGAAAATTCCTCGCAAACCACGTCAATCATATCAACGAGGTTTATGGTTGCAACAGAATAAACATGAGAAATTTGAGAGTTTTGAGTTGCGTTTATAACAAGTTCCTCGTCGTTGAAACGTAAGGTGATCTTTCTAGCATGAACATCGATCAAAGCCATAGACGTATCTAAAAACGAACGACCTAAAATGAGAGGAACTTGAGGATCCGTGGGGATATCAACAACGATAAAGTCTACGGGATAGTATAACTTCCCCACTTTCACAAAAACGTCTTCCGCCAAACCACATGCAGGAATCGTGGAATGGTCGGCCAACTCGATAGACATTAGTGAAGGAGTAAGATTAGGAAGATTGAGCGACTTGAAGATTGCAAGTGGCATCAAGTTAATGCTAGCACCAAGATCGGCCAAGGCGAAGCATTCCTCCATATCTTGGATTGCACATGGAATCAAGAATTTACCGGGATCACCGACTTTTTGAGGTATGCGATTAAGATAAACCGATGAACATCTAGACAATTGGTGCAATTTCTCCTTGTTGTTCAGCATACTCTTAAAGTTAGCGGCAAATTGAGGCATCATGACCAAAGCATCGGCGAAACTCACATTAAAGTGCAGATCACGAAACATTTTCATAAAAAGATCAAATTGATAATTGTCGCGTCTTGACGTTTCTCCTTCCTAAGTCTCGATGGATAGGGCAAAGGTGGTGTGGGTTGAGGCATAGTAGGCATAGCCTTTGGAATCTCGGGTTCCAATGATGGTAATGGGTCAACCGTAGGTGTGGCATGAGCGGTACTTCGTGGGATTGGGACATGATCCTTTTGGACCACCACCTCGGGTTCTTCCTCAATTGCTTCCTCCGTAGGAGCAATTGGTTGAGGAGTCGGTTCCTTAAGTGTCTTACCACTACGTGTGGTAATAACTTTCATCTCACCCTTAGGGTTGGATATGGTGTTGATAGGAAGACCACTCGAAGACGGTTTACACATTATTGCCTCAAACATAGATGAGATTTTATCTTTAAAATTGGATTGCCTCAATACGGCCTCGGTTTGCCTTTTCTCGGCCTTAATCATCTCTTGTATAATCTCATGTTGCCCTTGTTCCATTTTTTGTTGGTTTTGTTGCAACCTATTGACATTTCCTTCCATCTTGTTGGTGTGGATTTTAAGTTCATTAGCTAACTCATTTTTCAACTCTTTCTTCAAGTCGTTCTTAAACTCGGATCTTAGGCTAATGATTTCTCTTTGAATATTCTCAAACCTAGCATCATTCCCACTAGCATATTCAACAAACTCACTTGGAAGATCTTTCAATGTTTGCAAACCTTTGTTGTTGTTTTGAAAATCATTTTTGTTTGAAACTTGATTATTAGCCCCTTGATTCCCATAGTTTCCCTTGTTGTAATTGTTTTTGAAACCAACTTGATTGTTGCGATAGTTGTTCTTAGCATTTTGATTTGAACCAAAACCCGGTGGAGTCATTTGATTGGAGCAGGAAACTTGACCGTTTTGGTTGTAATTTCCCGTGGCCGCGAAGGCACTCGAAGTGTTACCACCGTTGGTAATGCACTCGGAGAAATAATGACCTCCACCATAATACATGCAAGAAACCTCAACCGCTTTAGCCGTAGCGGGAGCACTTTGTTCACCAACTTTAAACTCAATCAAAAGTCCTTTAAGCTTATCAAAAATCTTATTTTCCAAGTTCGCCTCAATTTGGCAAGCATCGATGGTAGTAGACAAAGTAGGTGAAGCCGAAGATGAAGCCTTACGAACACTAGACGTGCTACGAGGACTATACACCTTAGATCTATTTTCAATTATCACCAAAGCTTCCTCAACCGTTTTACACAAAAAATTACCACCCGCGGCGGCATTCAAATAATCCCTTTCATGATCATTAAGTCCATTGTAAAACGTGTCAATTTGATGCAAGTCGGAAAAACCGTGATGAAGACATTCATGTAACATTTCCTTAAACCTATTCCAAGCCGTTGAAAAACATTCATTAAATTCTTGTGAAAACTTTGAAATCTCGTTTTTCAAGTGCGTAGTCTTAGAGGGCGGAAAAAATTGGTTCACAAATTTAGAAACGAGATCCTTCCACGTCAATATAGAATTGGGTGGCTCTTTCTCTAACCAAATTTTAGCGGGCCCCGCTAAGGAATACGGAAAAAGCATCATCTTAATCGAGTCATTCGAGACATCCTTAAACTTGCAAGTAGCGGTAAGACGATTGAATTGGCGGATATGGTTGTGTGGATTGTCCTTCTCATCACCACGGGATTTGTTGTTTTGGATCATCGACAACAAACCCGTTTTCACCTCAAAGTTCTCCGCAAGGATAGCGGGAATCACAATAGCCTCTCCATAACCCTCGGTGGGTGCTTAATGTAACTCCATCATAGTTCGATTCACCATGGTTGGTGCTTCTCTTACAATGGGTTCGTCAATAGGAGACTCCTCACTAGAATTGTTGGGAGTGGGAGTTTTGTTCTTTTGTTTACGTGCACGTCTTGCTTGATTTCGAGTTAGCATAAACGTCACGTACAACGAGGGAACGAGCAAAGAAGATTCTTTTTGGTGTTTTGTATTTCAATTTTTTTGTGGTTTTTGATTGTATTAACCTTTTTGGATCTTGTGGAATGTATTAAGTAAACATAGATCTACAAATCTCCTCCTTAATCAAATCTCTCGATTAAAGAAGCCTCAAGGAATGAAAACGATCACGTGAAGTGAACGCCTTCGATGACTTTAGAACGTTTGTGGAACACCAAAACGTTCAAGAGGGTTTAATCAATGGAAACCAAGAAAATATATATGATACTTAGTAATACTTTGGGCGGCAAAACCCTCGATTAGCTCTCAAAATCAAATACTCACTAGCAAGCGGGGAAACGAGGCGGCGCGAAGCACTTAAGAGCCTTTTTCCTTAGGATATATTTTATAATATCCGCCTTATACCCACCTTATAGTTTGTATTATCAAGATCAAGCTTCACGAAAGTATTTATCTATTTTTGCCTTTTTCTTTGGTTTGAGATTCGAATACAATGATTGGGTAATGACCTCCCAAGTCAAGGTTGTGATTTCTCACGTATTTGGAGTACTTGTGAATTTATTGTTCTACGTATACAATATAGTAATAGTATTCACACAAAAACCGAAAACCGATAATACGTATTAGTAGAGTGCTACTAATACAAATACTAATTATGGATAGTATATAAAAACAACAATTCCAATCAAAACACAACACGCCTCCCCGGCAGCGGCGCCAAAATGATAGTTGTAAAATTACCCCTTTAGGAAAAGGATGGCAATTAGGGCAAGTAAGCACGACGATTTAGGAAAACCGTGTGTAAATGACCCTAAAATGAGTTTGTTCTCAAGGAGGCTAGTGTGTTATGTGTGTAATGAATTGGATTATCTTTTTGATTATATTTTTGAGAAAGAAAAATAGAAAGTGGATTAGAAGAGAATGACGGTTACAAAGACGGATGAAACTAAGTCGAAAAAGGTATACACGTAAAGTCGTAAAAAGCACTACAATTAAAATTTTACCCTAAAAATTTCTAAAAATTACCAAAAATCCAAAATATTCTAAGAGTTTACAAAAAATCCAAACTTGCCAAAACCTTTTAATTAATTAGATAATGACTTTTTAATGCTAATTAAAGCCCTAAAAATCAAAATTAATTATTAAAAAGCCCTAAACAAGATTTTAAAGTTTGTAAACCTCAAAAATACTCTAATTAAGCTAAAAACTATTTTTCAAAATTTTAAAACCAATAAAAACTATTTTAAACAATTAAAAACTACTAAAATTAATTAAAACTTAAACTAATTCTAGAAAATAATTAAAAGACTCTAAAAATATTTGGAAAGTTGAAAAAATCCTAATTAAGTGTTTAGAACGTAGGAAAAATGTAAAAACTTAGAAAATTAGACTTTTAAATTTTAATAATAAAATAATATTAAAATAATATTAAAAATCCAAAAATCATAAAAAATTCTAAAAACTTGCAAACTAGCTTAATTTAACCTAAATAACTCAGAAATGAAAATGAAATTACCTAAATACCCCTATTGAGCCTAGAAAATGGGCTAAACCCAAAACAGTAGCTTATTGGGCCAAAATTGGGCCCAATAACAAAAATTGTTCAAAATAAGCCCAAAAAGCACAGGTTGACTCAAAATTTGATTTTAAACAACTTTTTCCAAAGGCCCAAAAGCTGAAAATGTGAAATAAGCTAGCTTATAACAAGCAGCTTATTCTTAATGGGCTTTTTGGCCCATTAAGCCATAAGCCAATGCCATAAGCTAAAATTTGATCCACAAGCTTCTTTTGACCTAACAAAGACTTCTGCAAAAAGAAATTTGAAATAAGCCCAAGGAATAAGCCTGAAAATGCAATAAGCAATCTACACAAAACGACAAAATAGTCGTTTTTGAGTTCTAGGCCACCCCAAGTGCTGATTCAAGTTCCAAAAGCTTTTAAATGACTTAATTAAGCAAAATCAACAAAGAGTTTTCAAATAATCTGACTCAATAAGCTGGAAAATCAATTAAGCACTTATGTAAAAAGTCAAAGTAGTTGGTTTTCTAGTAAAAAGTCAAAGTCAAAGTACAATAAGCTCCAGTCTACTTAAATGGGTCAAATAATGAAGACCTATCACAAAAAATAAGTTGTTGCAAGTCTAGATAAGCTAGAATAGCTTATTGATAAGCTGATGACAAAATTGCACTAGCAGGGGCTAGTTTTGAGTGTTGAGCAATGGAAACTTTTTCCACTGCTTGACTTGTTTGACTTTTTGTCTTTAGTGACTTTTTTGGGGATTCAGATTACACAAAGGCACCCAAATGATCTTTGGATCAAAAGGAGTCAATCACAATCAAAATAACACAATCACTAACACCCAATTGATACATTTTAATCAATTAATCACCAGACATTGCACAGACATGAACAATAAGTAGTTGAGCACAAATAAGCAGTTTTAGCAATAATCAGCCAGCCAAATTCAACCAAATGCATACACAAGCTATTATAAACTCCAATAAGCAAGTCTAAACAGGTTTCATGCAATGGTTCAAAGAATTAAGCAAGATTCAAGCACATGAAAGTTACTGATGAACACTAACACATGCAGTTTTCTACTTTGCTGATGTATTTGACACTTAAGCCAGATTCAACACCTCAAATCTTTCAAACATGTTATATTAACTTTGTTCAAACCACTTTTATCCCTAAGCATGCATACACACTAAGTGTTCCCAAAATCCTAGGTCAGAACCGGCAATATCAAAGTCTATATAGCAGACTGTTTGATTCAAGTATTCAAACCCAAAAACTTGCAGCAAAACACTCTCAACAAGGTATTTATCAGATACAAAGCATAAAAACCAACTTCCCTTAACACAATAACAAGTTACAAGCACAAACAGTTAGACCCAAACACCCCTTTATCTTTTCCAAATCAAATTTTTCAAAGTAAAAGTGAGATTCAAGACCACCCAAGCATCAATTAACACTAAAACAGGTAAGATTAACAAATTCAAGCAAGAACAAGCCACAAAATTCACAAGATAACAAGTTTCATACAAATATCACCAAAAATCGTGAATTTAAGCAGATTTTGAGATTGAGTATGCAAACCTCATGGATGTACATCCACACCCACGAATTTTTAGCTTATGTGCTAGCAAGAACAAGCACAAGCTTCCACAATAAGTCTGCTAAGATTGAACAAGGTTAAGGCAAAAGTGTATAAAAATCAGAAACTTCAAAAATCTTGATTGATGCAACCTTGTTACCCCACACTTGATTATCCCCAAGTTATAAGCCTCACAACACATTAACTAACTCAGTTAGGATGCTATGATCAGCCCTATAACCCAAGAATTCCAAGATTGGAACAAGAACTTAGCAAAATATCAAGAATGAGGAAAATTACAAACTTTTGCAACCTCCAAGTGAAAACAGGTTTTAACTTCTAAAACTAACAAGCATATAACAATAGAAAGCAGTAACAAAGATTGGCCAATGACTTCTCTTCAATGTTTCAAACACAATTTCATTAAACTTGAAATGGGATTTACAGAAACTTGAACAAGGAAAAATCAAAAGCAAACTGAAATGTTATGGCCTAAATGGCTTTATATAGAGTCTTACAAGTTCTACAAAGCTAAAAAACGTGTAAACCCTAACTACTGAAGTCCCAATTTTTCCCTTGAGAATTTTTGGCATCTTCTTGAATCATGTGACTTTATTTGGCTGTTTGTTGAAGCTGGCATGTGTGAGTGTATCCAAGGGCTCCCATTAAGCTTAAAAAGTAAGCTTCAATCTCAAACGTTGGATTGCTGGTGGTTTTTTGGCAGTATCTCCCTTTTGTGTAGCAGGGGAATCTCATGTGGGGCTTCTCAAAGGTGTAGCATGTGTTTTGGGTGTTGGGTTATGATTAAGGGATGCTTAATCATGGTTCTGGATAATCTTAGGGCCTAATTACAACACAATTAAGAATACCTAATTGTGTTCTTGAGGTGAATAGTTCCTGGTTTAATCTGTTTTTAGTTTGGATTATATTTAAATACTTGTTAATGGCACCAAGATTAATTAAATATAAACCGGATTAAGTGGGGTGTGACATGGAGGAATGGTGCAATGCGATTGGTGGAGAGTGTGAGTGGGACAGGTGTCACCCACTCACTGGTCTATGTAACTATCTTGTCTTGCCAGAATTAACCCCCCATATTCTATTCTCTTTTCATTTGCAATTAAAACACATGAAACAGGATTTCCTTTGTTAGCTAAGTTTTCTTTTTTACACTTTTGCCCCAAATACTTTTCCAAAGTATTTTCAAGGGTATTTCTTGCCATTTTTGAATTCTTCAAGGGCTGAATTGGCATTTTGATGATGGATAATGGTCTTGACTTGTATAATGATCATTTTGGAGGACTAAAATTGCCAAGTCATGTTTGATGAGGGACCATTTTTGCCAATTGTTGAAAGCTGAGGGTCCTTTTTGTAATTTTGGTATTTTCAAAGGACCAAACTTGTAATTTCTTGTACTTTGAAGAACTTCATAATATTTTTGACTTTGTGGATGATATTGGTTGACAATTTAGCTTTGTTGAGGGGCTAAACCTCCCAATTCTTCAAAGTGGAGGGTCCTTTTTGTAATTTTGACAAACTTTAGGGACCAAACTTGTAATTATGAGGATACAAGGGTATAAAATGTCAATTCTTCAATATTGGAGGACCCTTCTTCATGATTCTTCAAATCTTTAAGGGTTGATCTTGGGAAAGTCTTCATTAGGGCTTGGTTCATTGTGCGGCTTCGTTTCCCGTGTTCGTTTTTGCATGATTCTTGTGATCTTTTGTCATTTTCTCAATATCCGTACCTAAAATACACAAGTAACAAACACAAGCATATATATGGGTATTTTGATGATATTTAATGCATTTTAAGCCCTATTTGGAAGATGAGACTATGTATAAAAGCAGTCTCATCACTGCGACGTATGGATATCATCACAACATGGCGAGTCTATAGAGATAACTAAATGAAATAAGAAATGTCATAAAATGGTGATACAAATGTCATGACAATATCTCAACAATGAAGGAGTCTAGGTAAGTAGGTAACAGTCCTAGCTCTTACCCAAGACAAACAAATAACACCAACAAAACAACATATAGGTTCATAGCATCACTTATTGAAACAAACAAAAAAATAAACTAAGAAGGAACGGGGATCTCCTTTAAAATACATTCCTACGTGACTCCAATCCTAGCCACATATGTTCTCACGCTTAACCACCTTATCACCTGAAAGAGACACTAAAACACGTCAACATAAAGTTGGTGAGAGTCATAGGTTTAGACTCCAACGCCAAAACAAACCATAAGCTGTGAACAATAACCATATTTACGAACATATGGACAATGTGATACAAACATGCATTAAAAACTATTATTCAAGATTAAACAAACCAAACCAAATCCAAGGCTCCCAGCCTTACCAAACACCATGGTCCCATAGGCGCCCATACACCTATGTACCAATCTCAAGGCCCCGCCTTGTCATTATCCATTGGTCCCATAGATGCTCACACATCTATGTACCTCCCCAAGGCCCCGCCTTGTCAACATCCCATTGGTACCAAGTCAAAACATAAAACAATCATGAATCAATTAGCAGTTAATCACATAAGTATGCACAAGTCCATCACCAACCACAAAACATTTACAGTATAATTTATAAAACAAGACAGTGTCTCTTCCATCCCATCTGGAAGTCAAAATCATTAGTAAACATGGGACTATGAAACTCACCTGATTGAGCTTCTCCAAAAATCCGCGCACTAGCAAAAAGATAACAAACAAAAGCACACAATCAAAACATGAACCAAACACTAAGATGGCTCATCAACCTATGATGGACATCTAACCTTCTCCCATAAATATACCTCATTAATATTCTCTAACATCTCATTACACCCCTCTATATAGCCCTTAACTTAGTTTACTCCATAACCCGTCTCGTTAACATTTTACCCAAAATAGTCCCAGTTTTTAGGTCTCCAAACTATAAGCCAAACACCCACCTAAACATACCCATGATCTCTGTAAAGGGAATACTTATTCCCTTACATATGTTTGCTAACATCTCCCTTTTGCCCCAACATTAAAGCTACTGTTAAGGCCCCGATATATGTATATATACTTTCACCTATCCAGATTTTACCGATTTTGAACGTATCAAAAGTTTGTTATGACCAGAGGGTCTTCTACTATCTCAATTGACTAGCCCTCTTCCAGATATCTTATATATTATATAAACTAACTCTCACGTTCGTTTGAAGGTCCAATTGTACTCCTAAGTGCCCTAACCTTCTTAAAACATTAATTGAAAACCCGCTGACCCAGAAACTGTTTTGACCTCCGACTGTTGTAACCTGTTTTTGACCCACTTTCCTACCTCCAATTTAGTTCTCGTTTCTTGATTTAGAATTCCAACTCAATTACCTTTCCAGGGGTACCTGGATCGCATCATGAATGTTCCTAGAAATATAGATATGATCAAAACAATGACCTAAAAATTCTGCCCAGTTTTTAAAAACGGGTTTAAAATAATTAACAAAATTAATTACCCTCATCATGTCTAATCATAACCCCTAATTATTCTAATCATTTTTAACCATAAAAACTCAGGTTTTTAATTTAGAATAAACCCTAAATCCATCATACATTGATTATAAAAACATCAAAAACAATTAAATTGAAAAGGGATTTGAAGGTTTTACCTTAAGATTAATGGAAACCAAGATTTTTATGAAAATCCTAAACTCCATTGATGAACCATCGTGTTTTTTTGTTTTATCCAAGGATTATGATTTGTTTTGGTTTAATTAAAACATTATATGGTTAAACAAAAGAATCCTAACCCAATTATAAAAGCCTTGTTTCCTTTTTTTTCCTTTTTCTTCTCCTTTTCTTGCGTCCAAAACCAACCATCACCCCCTTTATTTTCGTTTTTTTTAATTTTATTATTAATTAATATCTTATTAATATTACCTTAATTTTCCTTAATTTATTTCAGCTCCTAAAGCCTCCAAAACCTCAAAACCATAAAACTAGTCAGCTTTTACGCGAATACCGTAAAAGACGTAAAATATACAGTTTTAAAAAAATATTAAATTTTGAAATAAACTTTATAACTAAGTCCTAAATGACTTAAAACCATCCCGAAAAATACTCACATGACTAAACACCTTACCCGAGACCTCTAAATGCTAAACCCTAAACCGTAAAAATACGATTTTCTATAATACATATACGTATACGTAAAACCACTAAATAACACCATCTCATTTCATAGTCACAACATTGTGAGCTCATGAACATTAAATAACCGTTCCTCGATTTACTTATGAGTACTTTATACCCATATACGATATCCACACCAACCTCGTTCACTCAAAATAAACATGTAAACACGCTAATCATATAGTCACACATACATTAACCTAAATATAGGACCAAGTGACGTACCTCAAAACCATGGTTGTCACAGTATTGGGTTGGGGTTTATGATTTAGGGTTAGGTTTATGGTTTATATATGGTTTAAGGTATAGGGTTGATGGTCAAGGTTTAGGATTTATGATTTAGGGTTTATGGTTTAGGGTTAATGAAGTGGTTTATGTTTAGGGTTTATGGTTTAGGGTTAATGAAGTGGTTTATGTTTAGGGTTTATGGTTTGATTTGAGTTCATGTTTTAGGGTTAATTAATGGTTTAATGTTTATGATATAGGGAATTAAGGTATATTGCTTTAGGTTTAGTGTAAAACCCGTACTTAAAATTAGAATATTAAATACGTAGTCTCGAATCATTTTAAACTATATATATAATTATTCAGGAAAATAATTATTACAAATGTATTATTTTAGCATACAGAAAAGATACTTACGTTCAAGAAAGAAATAAATAAACACGAGAAAAATAAATACGAGTACGTGAATAAACTTTAATGTCGATAGATAAAATGAAAAAAAAAACTACAAAGGAGTGGCAGTTTTATTACAAATAAGGAAAGAATATGGGCATGTGAGCCCGACCCTTTTGAGAAACAAAATAAGAAACGGGAGTTTTACTCCCTTGCCCAAAATCAGTTAACGACCAAAAAAAAGAGAAAGAAATCGATCTAGGGTTCTTGGGGGGCTGCCGACAGAAAAGACAAAGAGGAAGAAAAGGATCGAGTTTTGTTCTTAATCTTTGATTCGTGTGCTTCCTTATCAATCTATTAAAGGTAATCAGTCATTCCTTGTTCTTCATATCACGCTTTTTGTATCTAATTAAGAACCAGAAAAAAAAGGGAATGTCGGGTTTTTTGTGTGGAATCAGGAAAACCGGGACCTTTTGGTCTCGGTGTGTGTTTCTGTTTGGCTATTCGTGACTCAAAGAAAGGGGCGGGGTTGGTTGGTGATGTGTCGACAGTAACATATACCCACCAGGGTGTTTGTTTATTAAGCAGAAAAAAAAATTAAACAATCAGGGGGTGTTTGGGGTTGACTAGCAAAAAGGGTGTTTGGGTTTATAAACAATAGGATATTTTATCGAACGGTGGGAACGGAAAGCCAAACATTGGGAAATATACTATAATCCATCAGTGGGATAAGTTAGACAGAAAAATGGTGATTTCATTTTGAAATTAGCGACAGTTTAGTGACACTAATTTCCGTCGCAGATAGTTATTGACAGTTTTAAAACTCACCTGTTGGTCACACTTTTTAGTGACAGATTTTTCTGTCTCTAATTCCTGTAGGCAGATTTCATTTATAAGTTGAATTGTTTTAGTGCGACCGAGAAAGTAGTATCTCGGTAGGCTCGAGTTATAGTTAAAATAATAAAAATGAAGATTTTTGAATTATACCTTTTTATTACTTTATGTTAAATAAATGTTTTAATGATGGATTTAATAAATTGAATATAAACTAGTTATAAAATTTAAAAGGGTATAATTTTATTAAATAAATTAAAGTATTTTGGAAACTTTCTTAATTAGGAAACATTCTATTTTTAGTAGGTTACCAAATATATATTTTAATATAACGTCAGAATACGTGTTATGTCATAAATAAATGGTAGAACGAAATACGATTAAAAGAAATATTAGAAGGCTCAGATTCATCAGTTTATACATACTGACAGTATTGCAAGAATAAATTAAATCCAACGAAAACAGTTAAGAGCAGTAAAATATATAACATCAGTCAACTTATTTTGCGTACGTTATTTATGTATTATCCGTGAAGTTGGAGTAGATCTTTCATCTTTCATTCTTATTTCATTACTGGACACGAGGTACGGATTTCCGTCCTTTCAGTAAGGACTTCCTTTTTATGCATGACTAGGATTCCCCGTCTTCAGCCAAATGTTTTCCCCAGTATATGTTTAAGCTTATCAGTAATCATGTTAATAACTAAATAAATTGCCTGAGCATTATATACAAGCATGACCAGTTTATGTACTAGTTACGGAGATACCGTAACCACGGCACTAGAGGCACCGGTGTCGTGACTCACATGCAGGAGAGTGATATCCTGTATCGTCCCACTCATGTTCAGTTTGACCATTTTTATATGTATGATTAGTGGGGCGTATGGATGCATCCTAGGCTTATCAGTTTACAAGTTATCAGGGTGAATGTGGTGTGTGCTCTACATCCTTCACATTGGAGCTGATCCCTCCACCCAGCACAGTATTTAGAGGTCACCCCTCTACAGTTATTTAGAGGTCACCCCTCTACAGCATGACGAGGTCACCTCTCCAGTTATTCATGCACCGTTGTTATAACACATGACCTATATAAGCTCTGGCAATTAAAATACAGTAAATTCATGTTTTTAGATTTAACAGATAATAGTTCAGCTTTATTATTTATAAATCAGACTTTATAGATTATACACAGATTTCCGCTGGAACTTTACTTATCAGTCTTACAGCTCCAGTATTTTATCATCTGTTCATATCAGTAATTCCTTATCATGCTTTATATCCGTTCACTGAGCGTTATGCTCAGCCGTAGTTCCCTTTCATGTTCTAACGGCAGGTACACCAGGACGCTCTTAGGATTCTAAGAGCATGTGCATTTGGATGGAAGCTATCCAAACTTCTTACTTTATGTACTTACAATATTCTGCTTATTTGGACATTGTTTAGTCCTTTCCTTCAGTATTTTTACCTATCATGTTTTGGGCTTATGTTGGGATTGCCGATGTTTGATTCTGGTATTTCCTTTATGGTCAGTTAATGTTTTAGGACATTTACCTTATGCTTTGATGACACGCCATAAATACACGTAACAGTCCATTTATCCAAGAGGGGTGTTACAATTATGGTATCAGAGCGCAAGGTTAGACCTGTAGGCTCTAAAACTTGACATGTGACTAGTGGGTAGTCACCAGGGTCCTCCCAGATTTTGGCGTTGTTATCTTTCATGTTTCTCATACATTTATCAGCCAGTTTTCTTCAGTTATCTGTCGGTTTTCTTAAAGTTTTTGACTAAGTAAAAGGTTAGTACTGGAATGGTCATATTTAGTCGCATGTGCTTTTCTACGAATTTTGTATTGGTAAACCGACCCGTAGGCGTTCACCCTTTCCCGTTCAGATCTTGTATTGATGAACTGACATGTCAGATTCATGTTATCAGTCAAGTATTACTTCGTGAACCAGCCATAAACGTTTACCATTGTTCAGGTCAAATTTCATGTTATTCAGTCAAAGGTTGTTTTCTGAACCGATTCATAGTTGTTCACCTTTGTCATATTAGGACATTTCATAAATTTGGACAAGTATGGACTGGACTACAGCCAACCATATTTAGTCCCAGATTATAGATTTCTATACATGACAGTTCTCAGAAAATTTTGACAAGCATGGATCGAACCAGAATCGCCCATACTTAGTCATACGTTTTGTTCCTTGAATTATGTGGATTGAACCATAGCCATCCACATCAGTTGATGTTAAGCCAAAGTTGGTCATACTTTTATAGTCTTTATAACAATCCAGTTCGCACAATCTCAAATTGATGTCGCCTTCAGGCGGATTCAGTTTCATGTTTCCTTTCAAGGATTATGTTTTCAGCAGAGTGATAATGTTTCATGCTAAGGATTATAGTAAAATCCTATTTCATGATAAATCATGTTTGGTCTTCATCAGTCATGTCTTTATGCTGACCATTGTTGAAATTCCGTTTAAGCATATACTTGAACCTCTATACAACCAGCATTAAGTTTACGCAGGAATTACCAGGATATCATGTTACTCATTTTAGTTCAATTTACTACTGATTAAATCAAATTATCTTCGTTGACCATGTCAGACGGTTGACACCAGTATTGATCATCTCAAAAAATTCCCACCAGTGTCGTGTACATCATTCCATATGTACCCCATGTACAATGTCTCAGTTATACTCCATGTATAATACTTCATGTGTACTCCACGTATAGTGTCCCGGATATGCTCCATGTGCAATATTCATTTTGTACTTCATGTACAGTAGTCCAGGTGTACTCCAGGTACCCTACGCCATGGATATTTCTAATCAATCCTCAATCATCTCAGGCGTTTCCACTTGTCGATATTCTACCAGGTGCTGATGCTGCTTGTGAGTTGAAGATTTTACCAGATGCTGATGTTGCTAACATATTGAAGACCTCACAAATGCTGATGCTGCTGATACTTGGAGATTTCTCAAGATGCTGATGTTGTTTATACTATGAAGACTCTGCAGAACGAGGACGAAAACTATATATTTGAAATTTTTGACAAGAACAAATTTCAACCATCAGACACTACCATTCCATTCCATACTAATACCTTCTCAGCTAGATGTCACACTTCAGCTAACCGCTCATTCAGAAGAGTGGGAACCGGAACCT